>JAPVLO010000345.1:2400000-3128735 GCA_027257055.1 Cephalopachus bancanus | reverse complement strand
TTAATGTCTTATTTTGTGTTTAGTTGATTTTTGTAGTGAAGTGTTTACATTTGTTTCCTTTTATTCTTATATCACACAGCTATTTTCTTTTGGTTATATCTTTAATATCTGGAAGTTATAACACACTAACTGGGTTTTATGCAACATAACTTTAATAACATTAAAAAACTCAACTCTTGTACAGCTTCATTCTTATTCTTCTTTGTCGTTAATGTCACAAAATTATATTGTTTACATTGTGTGTTGTGTGCCCTAAAACATGAGCTAATAATTCTTTTGCATGATTTTTATATTATATAGAAAACAAAATGTAGGATTACAAAGCAAAGTTACAATAATACAATAATAGGCAAGTGCACTCCTAAATCACCCATCATGTAATAGGCAAATGCATTGAAAGAATCTCCAAAAAAAAATTAACTGAAGCTGAATGCAACCGCTCACACCACCACCAGCTGGTACACTGATGCCAATGGGTTCCTAGAACACTTTCCTAGTGTGGGAAGTCTGTACTACAAGGAGCCCACCCTCCAAAAGATAATTCTGTTTTACGGGGGGGGGGATAGATACATAAGGGCACTGTTAAATTGAACAAAGTTTGCCCTAAAACTGCCTCAATGATACGAATTTTTCAGGTCAACCTGGGCTTCGAAAGTGTCACCTCAACGGGTCAGCCAGCCAAGCCCTAGAAAGGGTAGTCTTGAGGGGCTGGTAAGCCAGCCCCGAAAGTGTTGGTTCTGATGGGCAGGCAGTTGCTGGTTCAGTAGGCCGGCAAACCTAGCCCCCGGAGTGTCTCAGCTTCAGAGTCTCGCCTCCTTTTAGCAGTTTTCCTGCAATGCATGGTTCTTTGGTTCTGATGACCTTCTGCAGCTCTTCAGGTCAAGGTTCTTGTCTCATACCCAGGAAGAATGAGAGACACGGACAGCTGGAAAGTGAAAAAGCAGGGTTTATTGAGGAGACAGAAAAGCTCCCACATTGGGAGGGGACCCGAAGAGGTTGTCTGTTTGGGGGCCGAAACCTGGTGTTTTATACAGCCCCTAAGTCCAAGCCTATTGGCTAGCACTAGCTGTAAGCTGTAGCTGTTCTGATTGGTCAGTATTAAGGACCTATTTGCAGGAGGTAGGGGCCTAATGATGAGCTGATTGATCTTTTTTCAATGCCAGAAGTGAGTTCTTAACCTCTAGTTTGAGAGATTTGCAGGGAACTTGTTTACCAACTGCTGAGAGGCCTGCTGGAAGTTTGCAACATTGTATCAGAGGATCCACTGTTACCAGAGCGCCAGCCCTGCGATCTGCCTAGTTTCTCTAGCAATCTCCTGTCTCATCAATACACATTTTAAGTTTGACCTAGAGAGCTCTCTGTGCCCAGTGAACTGTAACATAACATGTGCAAATAATCTGTAACCTGCCCTAAGTCTATATGCTTGCAACACATAACTGAGCCTCAACTAGTAACAGGCTGAAAGCTTCCAGAACAAGAGTTTACATAGCAGGTGCTAGGTGCTGCCTGTTAGGCTGTTTGTGCACAATGCTCCCTCTCTCTGCCTGTGGATAGAATCTTCACACAGGGTGATGGGGTGGAGCATGCTGAACCTTTCTGGGTGAAGGCTGCTGCTTTATTCCTAAATTGTTTTCTTTTTGATAAAATAAACTCTGCTAAATTTAGTTTGTGCAAAGTTTTTCTTTTAACTGATTAGTGTCAGAAGTATGATCTGAAGTAATAATAGAACTCTCATTAGCCCTCAGGGACATGGAGTGACCAGGTGAAGTTGCCCACAGGGCCTGTCAGTCTCTCACAGCAGCTAGGGTCATGCGTAAGTTCTCATTCATGTTTTGAAGTTCCAAGGATTTGTGTTTTGAGCTACATTTGTCTGGGCATTATTTTTTAAATCTAGGCTGAGTTCATAAGTTGTTTCTGAAATAATAAATAAAGCCAAATAAGATATTTAAACTAAATTTGTTGTCTTTTGACAGTTCTGGCAAATCAGATGGGATCAAATTCCCAAGAACCCCTGAGTAATGCAGGAAAGGCCTGACCGACCCCTCTGAGAGAGCATCTTCCTTCTGAGGGTTGTGAGTAAGCTCCTCTCAGGTCAAGCTGCTATTTTTGCATTGAGTTCTCGTATATTTGACTTTAGAATCCAGGGTTTTGTGATGTGAGAGGGCGCATGACCTTGGGATGGGTGCTGAGGGTCAATTGTGCTATGAGAGGGCACATGACCTTGAGGGGGTACCGAGGGTCAGTTGTGCTGTGAGAGGGCACCTGACCTTGGGGTGGGTGCCAAGGGTCAGGTATGCTGTCAGAGGTTATGTGATCTTTTGGAGTGGAGTCTGGTCTGGGTGGTTAATGCAAGGGCTTGGGGAGGAAAGAATGGCTAGGTCTTAGGCTTTCAATGCAAAGCAAGCGGGATAACTAAGAGGCTCTTGCTTTTTCAGCGAGTGTCCAATGGATGAGGTGGAAATCCTTACCCAGGTGCAGAGGAAGGCTGCTTGGGAGGCTTCCACATGGGCAAGCCCAGGAGGGCCATCAGGGACCTCAGACTGTGTTTACCATGCATGCAGACAGAACACACTCCAGTATGTAGCTGGAGAGGCTGTGTCCCTGTATGCCTGAAGGCCATTAGTCTTGGTGGCCTCCCTATTCCTCCACAAGCTGCATCCTTCAACCATCCCTAAAGAAGGGGTTCACAGTTCCCATGATGAGACCAAAGCATAGGCTGTTGACAAAAAGGTGCATCTCAGCAGCTGTAGCTCTGAGGGCTCGACCTGGTCCCCGCACTAGAATGAGTCAGGACCAATGTGACTGAGTCTGTAAATTGGTGGTCACCCAAGGCAGTGGACCTCAGAACCACATGGTGAAACCTCACCTTGGCCATCGAGGGAGAGTGAGGGTTAATGTTAATAGAGCAAGGTTAACTCTAGCCTTCAACACCATGAAAGGCTTTCCCCCTGGAGACAAAGCAAACAGGACAAGAAATTCTGAAGTCTGGTATAAGTAGCACCAGCCCCTGGAGGGAAACTGAGGAAGCAAAGTCCTTCCTGCCCCATGTCCATTTGCTATTGATCTTTCTTGCTGTGCCCTTTCCTCTGGCATGCACTTTCCACATCGCACTTTGTTTTCTGTTTACAATTCACCTCACTGAGTGCTGATGGAAACTAGATTATGATCTTGAAATCTGTAGTTTCCTAAATGGTGGTCAAAAGAAGCCCTAGCCAGAGAAGCAGGAAATGTTCCTCTTCCCGAAAAGTTACAGGAAAGCAGCTGCCATCCTGAGTCAGAGGTCATGGCCATGAGCTGTGTGCATACTCACAGGCTGGATACCTAGGACTGTGAGGGGCAGCTCCGCCCAGGCCCAGCTGAGTGCTCTGAAATGCTCCTCCCGTGAAACAACCTGATGACCGTACAGATTCTTGATTGCGGACTGTGAGATTTTGCATCTCACTGGAATTAAGAAAGGTAAACAAAGAACAAAATAACAAACCAGACCAGAAAGAAACAGGAGTTTAATATAATATGCATGTGTGGCATTGCTACTAATACCAAGTAAGTATTTCCCTCCCAAACAGAAACATTTTTAAAATTTAAAAAAAAATATTTTAAGGGCTAGAAATTTATATGTAGAAAAGTTTTTTAAACACAATGTTTTAAAAACATGATGTTATTATACAGGATTACATTACATATTTATGTACTTGTAATTGAATGAGAAATTTTGCCTAAACATTTTGTTACTCTTTTATTTATTTAACTTCTATAAATGAGATAGGAGATTTTACCTGGATATTTATTTGTTTGTTTACTTAATTTATTTTAATTAAAATATTTTATCAGATTAATGATCGATTGATTTAATTATAAAAAAATTGATAACAAATTTCCCCTAGTTATGTTTGCTTATCTAATTTCTATTTTTTAGATAGAAAATTTCACCTAGATAATTAATTAATTAATCATTTAAAATGATATCCCTAGAAATTGCTAGAACATAAAGGAAGAAAAAATTTATTTCCATTTAATTAGATAGGAAATTTTACCTGGACAATTATTTACTCATTGATTTACTTAATTTATTTTAATTAGAATAATCAATAACTTAATTTAAGTAAAATTCTTTTACTTAATTAATTAGAAAATTTTATTCAATTGTTTATTTATTTATTTAAATTAGATAGGGAATTTCACCTGGACATTTATTTATTTTTAATTAGGTAAGCATTTGCAACTGCATGTTTATTTGTGCATTTATTTATTTAGTTTTTTTAGTTAGATAAAAAAATTTCATCTGAATACTTATCTATCTATCTACTTATTTTTTAAATTAGACAGGAAATATTAACTGGATAATTATTTATTTAATTTCTTTTCATTAGATTGGAAATTTCATCTATTAATTAATTAATTAAAATTAGATAGGAGATGCCACATGGCTATTACAGGTCATTATAAAAGTTACTAATTTAGACAAAGATAGTCCAAAAATCTTAAAAAGTAAAAACAAATAAAGAAGGAAACAAAAAATACCTCATTTCTTAATTGAAAGATTATAAAACAATGAAAACCAGCAAATACAGTAGGGGGATAAATGTATTCCTCTCTTTCTCCCACCTCTGTTGTATATAGAAATTTTTTTGTTCAACTTTAAACAAAGTTTTATTATACAAAAGCTGTCATATAATTGGATATTTCTCTACTTTGTACAGTTATTCTTACTCTCCATAAAAAGGCTGCTTCTGAACTTCTCATCTGGTGGTGCCAAGCACTAAAATCTTGATTTGACAAAATAGTTGTAAAAATGCCTCAGGAATTTAAGTTGAAGACTCTTGCACCCAAAATCAGGAATATACAAATGTCTTTTTATAAATAAAAAGAATCTTTAGGCATGGACAATGACAGCAGTAAACCATTATATATTGTCAACTGAAGCCAGTAACTGATAATTATAGTAATCTTCCTAATCAGCCAGTCTTTCCTTTAGTCATTTCTTTAGTTGATATCTCTGAAGTTATTGGGGAGGACATTGTCTCAGTTCATTAATGATGGTGAAGCACTATTCCAGGAGTTAGAACACGCCTCCACCCATACCACCTCCCATTCCACCTATTCTACCCTTTCCAGGGTCCGTCTCTTCTCTAGGAATTTTTTGTGACCACTACTGCTATAGTTAACAGAAAGTCCACACCAGTAGCAACCAGTAAAACCATTCTTACAACCTTTGTTGGGTCAGTGATTCCTTTTTTCCACCATAGTCACAAAATCTTTCATTATAACATCATAATTTCTGAGGAACTCTGCAACACCTGCGTTCTTGGCAATGGTCATTGTGGGAATTTTAGTGTTCTTTTAATAATTTCTATACCAAACTTATGATCCTCATTAGCTGGCATTAATGAGACCAAGGCTGGAATGCACTGAAGCAGGGCACAGCCTCTGCCCAGAAAAATGCCTTCTTCCACAACTGCTTGTGTGGCATTAAGGGTATCTGTAATCCTGGCTTTCTTCTCATTCACTTCAATGTCACTTTTCCCACCAAACTTCTGCACAGCTATTCCATCTGAGAGCTTTGCCATGTTCATTTACCTGCTTCTTCTCATATTTGCTGGTTGTGACATCTAGCTGCTCAATTATATCTTGAATATGTTTTTCAGTTTGAGCCTTGTCACCTTTTCCTTTCAAGAGCATAGCATTATCTTTGGTCACAATGACCTCTTCAGCTTTTCAAAAGACATGAAACTAAAAATCTTTAAGTGGTCAGCCCTCTTCTCCAAACACTGCATTACTAGTAGCAAATAGCAATAGCCATATAATTGAGCTTTTTTTTTTTTCTATTACCACCAAAGCCTGGAGCTTTGACTTCTACAACCTAAAGACAAATTTTAGCCTATTCAAAATGAGTGCACTGAGTGCTTCTCTACTAGCATCTTCAGCAATTATGACCATCTTCAGCAATTATGACCAAGGACTTACAGTGAGCATTGGCAATCTCCAGAGCAGGTACAAAGGATGGGACAATAGAAATTTTCTTTTCATTTAGTGGAACATAGACATTCTGGAATTCACATTTCTGACCTTTTGCTATATTAATAAAGTATGGTGAAATACAACTTTGATCAAACTTCATGTCTTTAATAGTTCATAATTCATAACTCAGTGTTTTTCTATCCTTTACTGTGATGACACACTTTCTTCCAACCTTTTTCATTGCATCAGAAATGATGCAGCCAGTTTCTTTGTCTACATTTGCAGACAATATAACAACCTGCGCAATTTCTTCTGGGGTTGTCACAGATTTGGATTGCTTCTTAAATTCAGCTATGACAATGTCAACAGCTGACATTACTCCTCTCCTGATTTCCACTGGATTAGTGCCTTTGCTGATCTTCTCAAAGCCTTCCTTGGCAATAGAGTGTGCCAACACAGTAGCAGTGGTGGTGACATACTCAGCCTCTTCATATGTGTTATTGGCAACATCCTGAACAAGTTGACTCCAATGTTTTTATATTTATCCTTTAAGACATTTGACTTTGCTACAGCCACACTATCTTTTGCTACTTTGGGACTTCCCCAACTCTGTTCAGTAATCACTGTTCTTCCCTCTGGCCCCATTGTAACTGCTACAGCATTAGCTAAAAGGTCTACACCTTGTAGCATCAAGTCACATGTATCCACACTAAATATTACGTCTTTGGCATTGGCCTGAGTGAGATGGGAAGCCAGGGCCTGGGACGCCAATCTTATTTGGCAAAGGACACTGGGTAATCAGAGTATTTCTGTGGGTGCAGGACGAGCATGGACAGTCAAGTGAACAAGCGTGGTGAGTGTAGCCAGAAGAATATTCTTTTCTAGATTGCCTATTATTTTCATGATATGCTGGCATATGTAGCTTGAAAATTGGGCAACAGTTTTATTCATGACTTAAATCTTGGAGTCTAGGCTGTCTTGTCTTTGATTTTTTTTAATTTTTATTATAAAGATGTGGGGTACAATTCAGGATTAGGTATACAAACATTGACCATGCAGGTATCCCTGTTGATGATTGTCTGATTTTTTTAAATAAGTAAAAGTTTGGGAGCTTGAGAATGAAAAATCTGTTTGTAAAATTCATTTTGTCAAAATTAAAGGTTCATACTAGAAATAAAAGACAACAATTCTCAAAACATTTATTGCAAAAGATGAAAACAATAGAGTAAGTTGGGTACTCTACTTGATACCAAGGAGAAGTTTATTCTATTCAGATTGTTTACTCCTCATACCTATCTATAGCTGCCCACTTACCAGGGAATCTCCCTGGGTTTCCATGAACTAAGGGGCATTCTGTGCCTGTGTCTCCTAACACTAAAGTCCTCTGTTTATTGGACTCCAATGAATTTTGAGCTTCACATGGGGCCTCAGATTGCCTCCTATTGCTTGTAGATAAGACGACCTTGGCCACACCTCTAGTCTTCAGGCTAGGAGGAATCCAACCCTAGAATGGAGACAGTGGAGTTTTTGTTTTTTTTAACTTTTAATTTTTTTTACTTTAAACATGTGGGGTACAATTCAGGGTTAGGTATACAAATGTTCATTATGCAGGTACCTTTGTTGATGAGGTGTGCCCCCTCCATCCCCAGGCAGACTACCACGACTGCCTATCCTGCTTCCCCACCTCCTCCTAGCAGTTTCATTGGAGTTTTTTTATGTGAAGTTTTTATTCTCCTTTTTTCTCTTCTCATAGAACTTTAGAAAGTTTATCAGAAGTTGATTGTTGATCAGAAGTTGGTCAGAAGTTAGGTATTTTCAAAGGTTCCCTAATATGGCATTAAATTGTTAATGTATTTTTAATTGTCTATCTCAGCTGATATTAGATTCTAACACATTTGTTTTCTGGTAGCTCTAACTTGGCATTGTAGAACTAATTTGGTTTTTATAGTCTGGCAGATTTGACTTCTCCCCTTTCCCCTTTTTCTTCAGTAACAAGTTGGTCCTTATCTTTTCCATTTTTGGTTCTCTCTACAAAACAAACAGAGAAGGATTAAAGTTAGCATAATCTGCTAATTGCCAATAACATACATGCAGATTCTGTATGCAGTTCTTTTGGTGAAATAACCACACAATTGTTTGGGAGACTTGTGAGAAGTGCTATGAAATAGACTTGGACTTAATTACCATTCACCACATGACCACCATTAATACCTTGTATGACTGTTAAACAATAGTGATATTTTTGGGCTTCTTTGATATGGTATAAATTTAGATTTATATTTAGAAATCCCTTTATAGTATTTCTTTTGTGAATGTGTATCCTACTTGATAAGTGATTGTAAGTCTCTTTGAGGAGGTCTTGGAAGATTATTTAGCTCACCTGTTTGAAGTAGTGCCATGCCATTTCTTCTCAAGTAATATCAGTGTCCCCATCTCTTAGGGAGTTCTAAACCTGTGAACTGAGTTATTTCCAGTGACTTTCCCTGCTAACTGAAGTAGGGTCTCTGCTCACCAGTTCTAAATGGCACCACTTACAGAGATCAAGTAACACTTTTGAAGAAGCCATGGCTATGTCAATCATGGTTCTGAAGGTGACAATATAAAATCAGAATGTTCTGATTGCTGTACCCACCCTGCCTCTCATTACAATACAACACCTGCATTGTACTATATGACCACTAAGTTCTGCCATGCTGGTTGCCATCTCTTCATTGGAATCTCATGACCATATCAATAATGAAATATGCCATGCCAGCTCCAGCTGGCAGTAAAAAGCTTCAAGGATGTTGGTGTTACCCTTCTTATGTATTTATAAACATCTCAGAGAGAAATTTCTTTATAAACTATTTTAGGAGAGCATTTACATCTGCAGTGTAGTTTTCAACTACATTTTGTAATATTCTGGATGCATTTTATTGTTTTGTTTTTTTTGAGTTGGAGTCTCACTCTGTCGCCCAGACTGGAGTGCAGCGGCCGCTCCCGGCCACCACAGCCTCACCTGCTGGGCTCCGGCGATCCTTCCACCTCAGCCTTCCGAGTAGCCGGAATTACAGTCATGCGCTACCACACCCAGCTGATTTTTTTTATTTATTGTAGAAATGAGGTCTCGCTGCCCAGGCGGGTCTCAAAGCCACGGGCTCAGGCAATCCACTCACCTCAGCCTCCCAAAGGTGTGGGATTACAGGCTGAGCCACCGAGCCCGGTCATTTTATTGTTTTTTAAAATAGATTTGAGAAGTGTGTGTCAGTTATTTTTTTAAATTTTTTTTCTGCCCTTTCTCCATGGGTTCCTGTCTTCTCATGCCCTTCTCTTGCTCTATGACCCCCACATTCAGCAGGAAGCAGATACAGAAGTCTAACCTCCACCCCTAATCCCTAGTTGCAAATAAGAATGTTTTTGAAATAGTAAGAGGAGGGCATGAGAGGAGAGAAGCCAATGGAGTCATTAAGTATCTTTAGGATCTATATACACAGCACTGTGTACAAGTGTATACTATTAGAATTGATACTACTATAATAAAGGCCATTATAGCTGGTGTTATGACATATTGGGACTTTCATGTATGGTAAATTGTATTTATAGGTACCCCAGTGGGTTTGATACCCACTACAGGAGTCTAGGCAATTTCCACTGATGCACCAGTGAATTTCTTAGTCCATATATATGGATGTCCCTGCAGCTTGTCCCCAAGTTTCTTTGGGTTGTGATAAGAATTTATATATAATTATAAGGGGGTTTGTTTTTTAAAAATGATTTTAACAAGGAAGTACAGCTACTTTGACAAAGTCTGAAGAAGAAATAATTGAAAACATTGGAGATATTTAGTTGAAATGAGTTAAATCAGTTAATAAAATCAAATTGCTAGCAAAATGATAGTATTAACCAGCTTACTCCATTTTGTTTAAAACTTCCATCTTAGTTGCCTGCCTGACCTAAGAATCACCCCTCAATGCCTATGTGTGATTACTGTAACATTCTCATGACCACAGACTCCCAGCTTTGTCCCCTTTGGGTGGGTCGTGCTGACTGTTTCCTGCTGACTGTTACAAAACTCCCTAACCATAAGTTCCATGGAATTGTATGCTTTGTCAACTGAAATAAAATGTTACACTTTGCAAACCCCCCTTGTTACATTTTTTTTTTTTTTTTTGAGTTGGAGTCTCACTCTGTCGTCCAGACTGGAGGAAGCGACCTGCTGGGCTACGGCAATCCTTCCGCCTCAGTCTTCCAAGTAGCTGGAACTACAAGTGCGCGCTACCACACCTGGCTAATTTTTTGATTTATTGTAGAGATGAGGTCTCACCAAGTTGCCCAGGCGGGTCTCGAACCGCGGGCTCAGGCAATCCACTCACCCCAGCCTCCTAAGGCGTGGGATTACAGGCTGAGCCACCAAGCCTGACTACATTTTCATATTTTGTTCTTATATTTGGTAAGTGACCTAATCAAGGTAACTCCATTGTGTAAAAATTCTTCTATCTTGTCTCTATGTAACTGCCTTAAACTATATCTTGTTGGCAGAACTCCAGGGACTTTCCGGTCACTGGCTATACCTGGGACATAAAATTAATCAAAACTCCCTAACAATCAAAAGTTTCCATTTTGGTTGGCAAGTTGTTAGTTAATGGTTTCTATGGTCACTAAATTGCTATGCAGCCAACACTGCAAATTTTACCTATAAAAGCTTGTCACAAACAGCACCAGTTTGTCAAGAGCTCTTCTGGCATGAGCCACTCTTGACTGTGTGCTAATAAAGGACCCAATCTGAAACTTGGTGTGCTGGCATGACTTCTCGCTTTCTTGGTCATAACATAGCTATAGTTTAAATTGTAGGAAACAATAATGAACAAAAGAATTTGAAACAGGTAAACATTAGCAAGAGAAAACTGTCCCTTTTGTTTTTAGAATAGGACTGATATACCTTCACAACAATTGATATACTAGAGGGTGAAGCCCAGGTAACCTCTACTCCAGAGAGATGGAAGATTGACATCTCTTCACTTTTGATTAGAGGAGTGCAATGGTATTGACCTTCTGATAGGGAAATATTACTTAAAGTTTAACAAAAATAATTAGTAACACTTTAAACAACAAGTTATTTTGTTATCTATCCTATGTTGGACTACTAATCCTTGTGCTTGTAAGGAGATTTTGAAGTCATTAGAAATTTGGCACTGAAAAGCACTATTGCTGATCACAAGCTGCTGTGAGTGAAATCAATTCACCTGGTCTGCAGAAAGTTCAGGAAGAGGGTGTGGAGTAGGTGTGACTCCTGAAGTTTTTGTTTCTTATCCTACCCTAGAGAGACTAAATTGAGAACTTGAAGAGTGTATTAACATTTTTAAAAGCATAATGTTGTAGCATAGGATCACAGGTCATTATAGACTACTTTTTTAAGTCAAAGTGATAGTTCAAAAACTTTTGAAAAGTAAAAACAAAACAAAACAAAACAAAAAACCCAGAACTTCATTTTTTAAAAGTAAATAAACTCACTTTTTATAACAAAGATGGGGGGCAGTTAACAGTTAACTCTTCCTCCCTCCCCACTGTTTATAGGAGAAAATTCTTTTGTAGATTGTTAATTAAGACTTTTTTTTTGTCTCTGAGTAGCATTTTGGCCTAGCATTAGTGTAATTGATATTAATGATAAATTCATAAAAACTTTTTGTAGCCTTGGGTGTTCATAGAATTCCTTTTATATATTTATTTCCACAAACATTCCACATACCATCTTTGACATACCATTTTTTGACATGCTGGAACCTTCTATTTTTATCCTATATTTTCCTTCCTTTAAATAACCAGCCATTCTATTTCAGAACAAAAATGTAACATTTAAGATCCTTTACTATACAAAATTATTTCTCTTTCCTTTATCCTTTCTTACCAAAAATATACCTTTAACCAACAAATTTCTTTCCATCTTTCCTTTGCTTTCTTGTTTTATTTTTCACCTTTTTAGATAAATTTTTACATATATACTTTGAATTAATCTTTAGTAACTTTTGATTAAGGTAAAGCTAGGTTTCCAACAGGAATGACCAGGATCAAATGGCTGGCACCTGTGTTAATTAAGAAATTAATTTGGGTTTCAGTACCTAATATTCACCTGGGGATTGTTGGGGTGATGGTGAATCAGTGCCAGGCACTTTGGCAGATTTCCAGGCCTTCTTAAATAGCCATCATTTCTGAGTCAGGTGTACTCTCCTCTCTTTAGAAGAGAATGCACTGCTTCCCAGTGGCTCTCTGGCCTGCACAGTGGAAAAGATCCAGGAAGTTTAGACCTCTTTGGGGCAACTATGCTTTTAGTGCCCCTGTAGACTGTACTTATTGCAAGGGAAACCATCCCCTTAACAGGTTCATTCTTACCAGGTCTCTGATGGGCAGTTGGAGTTTTGTTGTTAATTGTGACTGACAGTTGGGGTGCAAAGGTCTTTGGCCCTCTGGTTCTGCAGACCTCCATGTTGGTACCCTGCTGCTTTTCTAATGTCTCAGCTGAGAAAACTCTCAAAAGTTCTTCTTTAATAGGCTACACAGAAGGCAATTTGATCATTTCTGTCTGTAACAGTCTGATGTAAAACCATTTAGAGTAAACAGACCACATGGATATGAAATTATCTATCTTGACGTATTTCTCATTATGAAGAGGCAAATTTGTTAAAACTTTTTATAAATTGCTAAACTATAGTCTTAGTGGTAAGATGTGGACAATTAGGTGAGAGTGATCAGTTCCCATGTTTACTGTGCTCACACAGAGTATCCAGTATTTTATCTGTCTGGAAGGAGATGTACTATGCTTAGTAAAGTGACTTAACTTTCTCTTTATAAAAACACCTTCAGGGCAACCCCTTCCTACTGTGGGAACTTTTCTGTCCTCTCAATAAATCCTGCTTAAAAAACAAAAACAAAAACAAAAAACAAAACAAATAAAAACTTCAGCAAGCCTGATATAACAAACACTAGGGTTATCTAATATTAATATTTCAGCACATGGTAAAGCTGGAAGTACGATTTTACTAGAACACTTGCAAATTTGTTTTCAAAATGCAGATTAAAATGACAATTCTGTTTTTTTTGTGTGTGATTTAACAGGATTAATTAATTAACGTGATCCCAGCCACCTCCTTGAGGGGAGACCAGGTAAGCCATGGTGAAAGCCTAAACGAGCTTCCCAAGAACATGTGAAGAGTGGTGGGGGGGAAGGCTGTGCAGGAGGTATAGGCTTCAGTGGTGGTATTTTGATTTACTGCAGCTAGTAGGGGATGCCGCCAAGGGGGTTATCAGGCAGTGGAAGAAAGGAGAAGAGAGAAGCTGGGGCCTGGGTTGGGAGTATAAACACTGGCCGCTTCTCTGCAGGTAAAGTTGGAGGGTAAGAAGAAAGAGCAAAGGGGGAAACTAATGGAGGGTAGAGCAGCAAAAGCAGATCATGAAAGGAATAGTTAAACCACCTGGGTCAGCATCTGAGTTTTTAGAAGGAAACAGGAAGGAGATAAAGTGATCAAAGAAGGAGTGTGGGAGTACTCAATGGGTCCGGTGCACCATTTTGCAAAACTTGGGCCATTTGCCCTTGTGGTGGCAATAGAGGGCAAGCTGAAGGAGAATTCCTGAGACAAGAAACTCACCTTGTATCTATTTCCTGGTCACTTAGCCAGTTTTGAGGAGATACTTAGGGCAGATGCTCCTTTTTAGTGAGAGGGTCCTGAGACATTTTAGAATGAAAAGACATGCCAGTGGTGAGTGTTTGCTTTTACGACTGATTGAGTACTACCCATTATAGAGATCTAGAAGGCAGAGAGAGGGAGAGAGAGAGAGAGAGAGAGAGAGAGAGAGAGAGAGAGAGAGAGAGAGAGAGAGACCTAAGAACCACATCTGAGAGGGTCAAGGGAGAGAATAGACCAGCATAGGGTGGAATTAGACAATCCAGTGCCTATGCCCAGCATAGGGTAGAATTATAACTCAGAGGGCTCAAGGTCCCAGAATAAAAACAAAACAAAACAACAACAACAACAAAAAAAGTGGGCAGCCTCCGCAGCTCCCCTCCCACTGTGGGAGCTTTTCTGTCCTCTCAATAAATCCTGCTTTCAAAAAAAAAAAAACACAAAAAACATCCATACCCTCAGCTGGCATTCCAGGGAGAGGGTCAGTGTAATTAGCCTCTGTGTGTGTGTGTGTGTGTGTGTGTGTGTGTGTGAATGAGTGAGAGAAAGTGTTCTCTGTCTCCTTGACCCACTTGAGATAATGCCTTAGCTATCTTAGCCCCAGGCCCCAGTGCTAGTGCTATTCCAACTTGTGTGTTTAGGAGACTTGGTACCAAATGTTTTCCACATAGGGTCCCAAATTCTAGCGTGCTTCCCAAAACAAAAGAAAAAGAGTGACCTCTCAGAGTGGCTATCAGGATCTCCTTCCTGATGAGATAAACATTGGAACTCATCGAAGGTGATGCTTCGTACTAAGATAGACTGAGGCATTGTGGGGCATCACTCATTGTAGCTTGTCTTCAGACAAAAAAAGAACATATTAGTTAGTAACAGATAAGAGCTGGGTACCTCACCTCTTGCCTGGTTGGGCATTTGCAGTCCAGGACCTTCTTTTGGGGGCCTTCTTGCCTTTCCAGGGAGTCACCTGACCAAGACAGTCAATTGCCCACCAAGATCTAATTTGGTCTATGAAGAGTCATGGAGAGTTCAGCTACAGGTCAAGGTAGAGGATAGACCTTAGTCTCCCATCCTAACGGGCCCCAGCAGTCTACTGCTTTTCGCTGGGACCTTTAGACACAACAGGGGACCAGAGCCATCACTTGCCACCAACTTCCAGCACAGTCCACAGGAAGACACAGGGTTGAAGAGAGGAGATGAGAAAGAGTCGGAAGGGAGACACACCAAGAATATTGAGGCAAATCCCCAATTGGGCCACCAGATGAAAGGGTAAACTGAAGTGAGGTGGACCAAGGTGTCAATACTGTGGAAATAATGCAAGATTGCAATCAAGTAAGAAGTGGAAGGAAGTAAAATTTATTATTCACCTTCCACAGATTGGAAAAGGAGCCAACACTCAGAGGCAAGTGTGGCCTCGAAGAGTCAAGAACTGGGCATATTGAAGGGCCTTTGGGTAAGGGAGGTTTGGGCCCTGAAGGGTCTGGGCCAAAAGGAATGTCCAGGGCTGCCAGGTCTTTGATGTTGATTGTAGCCACCTGAGTCTTAGATTTTGACATTGCCAGACATTAGCATCTCATGCCCTCAAGTGGTGGGCTAGATTGGAGGAGACAAGGAAAGTGGTTTTTCCTGCAAGAGACCTGTCCGATTTTTGCAACCCACAAACTCCTTAGCAAAAAAGTAATCTATTATCATTTCTATGTTTTTGGTCAGCTAAGGGTTGATCTTTGACCTTCTGCCTTCAACAAGGAAACTGAAAGTTTCTTAGAGATTATTATGCTAAACCATGAATTGAAAGGTTGAGCTGTCCTTGTCTTGCATCCAATGGAGATTTGTCAGGGGGTGGGGTAGGCTGCCAGCTTGACCTCCAGCAAAATGCCTGAATGTTTCCTAAAACCTGCCTATTGGAAATTTATCTATCTATATTTAACCTGTGCTAGATTCAAAGCCTGTTGATCTCAGCAAAAATGCCTATGTTGAGGCAAAATATGAACTAAGTTTATTCTAAGTTTCTTGGGGTCCCTCCTTTCACCTGGCATGTTGGCAGTAGTCCCAGCTACTTTGGAGGCTTAGGCAGAAAGATTGCCTGAGCCCAGGAGATCGAGGCTGCAGTGAGCTGTTATCATGCCATTGCACTCTAGCTTGGGTGACAGAGTGAGTCCCTAACTTAAAAATTAAATTAGTGTCTTTTGTAATCTTTTCATTATTTATAAGTGCTTTCAAGAAGGAGTTGTAAATTACCTTCTGTCCTGCACAGGTGGGACCCAGAAAGACCCAACATTTATTTATAAGAACATTGTGTATGTATTCTTTCATGTTTAAACTTCAGTCACCTTCAAAGACTCTGATGAAATACACCTCTCAAGACACTTGTTACATTGCTCAAAACAGTTTTTTAACTCATCAATTTTGATGCCTGTTCAGGAGCATAGGTAGGTTGGTGCCACGGGAATAAAGCAAAGGATTACAGAGGGAAAGTAAAAGAATTTATTATACTTTCTAGGGAGAGGGTCTGGGAAGGGACTTGTGCTAAATGAGCATGGTATAAGGTTTGAGGAGAGCATGTAGTTAAGGTTTCTATAATGGTGCTGGACTAGTGAGAAAAATCCCCAGCAGCTGCATTTTTAGGCTTTGATAACATAAATCTGGTGGCTTGAGGTCAGAGGGTGATACATTTCGTGACTCCAGGTGATAGCCTTGCAGTTTGTCAGGAAGGCTGATCCCATTCAATTATGTCATCCTGATTCTTTTTGGCTGAAAGACAAATTGGGAGTAGAAAAGAGAATCAGTACAAAGCTGACTTGGGAAGGGTTTTGTAAATTATCAATAGCTATCTCTGGGGAAAAGTTTCTGCCCTTGGCTAATGACTAGAGGGTAAATTAAAGTGAGCTACTAGAAAAACATGAGAAAGCTAAGCAATGTAAAAATGGCTGCTCTTTGGCTATATTGACTTTATCTTGGTCTTTTATCCTTTCAATGCCTTTTAGTGCTTCTGCCATTTATTTTTGTTTGTTTGTTTCACTCCTTCCAAAACATTTTCTGTTGTGGATTTTTTTTTTTATTTGAGGGGTGAAAGAAGTTACTTAGGGCAGTATTGGGTAAATAGGGAGGGTGGTACATGGGGTCATGCTATTTTGGAAAAAAACTGCTAAAAACTCAGCACAGTATGAGCAGGTGCACTGTCATGGTGGAAGAAATCACCCGTTATGAAATGGGCAAATGCATTGAAAGAATCTTGAAAAAAATAAATAACTGAAGCTGAATGCAGCCTCTAACAATAATGCTAGCTGTTACACTGGTGATGATGTTTATAGAATACTTATCTATGTAAGCCTGTACTACAAGGAATCTGTCCTCCAAAAGGTAATTCATTTTTGGGGGTCCTCCCTTATATTTCTAAGACACACATGTATACATTTACAAGTGGGAAAACATATTTTTAAACTAACTTAAAATAAGTATTTGGTATCATATAGTATTTTATGAAGAATCCTAATTGTATAATATCTGAATCGCAGTTTTTTTTAAAGATTTTTATGACAACAGATATTTGACATACTTAAATAATTTTAAAAATGATACTAAAATTGTAATTTAGATATTTTAATCACTTTTTTGAAGTCAATATACTGGATAGAATTATTCATGTACTGGCTCACAAACTGGTTTATGATGGAGTGAAATATACATGCTAATAGCCTTTAAATATAAAGCTCATGCATCCTGCAGCATATAATACTAGTGACACAAGATGCCAAACTCTGTAAAATATTTAATGAGGTTTATTATGAGCTAAATATAATTGACCTAGGCCTATAGCATTATTCCAAAAGGTATTGAGAACATGTGCCCATGGTAATTGAACTGAAGCTTGGTTTTGTACCTATCAGGAAGACAGAGGTTACAGAAAACATAAATCAATACATGTAAGGTTTATATTGGTGTGGCCTGGAAAAGTGAATTATCTCCAAGCAAGGGCTTGCAGGTCATAGAGAGATTAAAAGGTGTGCTGTCTAAAGAACTTGAAATCAGTAAAGAACATGCCATTGTTGAGATAAGGGGCATTGAGAAAAAGTTTGTTGATATATAGATGAAGCCTCATAGGTGGCAACCCCGAGAAAGGATAGAAAATGTCTAGATTTTCTGTGGATCCCCAAAATGAGATTCTATATAGGTGAAATATTCCCAAAAGATGACTTTGCAGGATCATATGATATTTTTTACTTCTTTGTCTGTTATGTGATGTTGTGTCAGAGTCAGGTTGGAAAGTAATCTACATTACATCAGGTTAATAAAAACTCAGCTCCCCAATACCCTTAGTCAGAACTTTGGCAAAAGGGAGAGAAAGAAAAAAAAAAAACAGAGTATAATCTTCAGTCCTCTCTCTTGGCCAAAAGTAATTCTATGTTGTGACTGTGGTGGGCCAAAAAATAGTAGAAGGTCTTATAAGTCTAGGAAGACTCATCTCTAGAATTGTCTATTAGGGGGCAATCATTTCAATATTAGCAATGTTGGATTATGGAGAAGGACATGCTTTGGATTGATTTTATAGCCAATTGTTTAAGGAATGAGAGTAAGATCTAAGGTTTCATCAAAAACAAACAAACAAAAAACAAACAACAAAAAACAAAAACAAAAGAAAACAGTAGATTAGATCTACTTTGTGAACTGCCATAATCCTGTACTCTATTTGTCATTTTTCTTTTTTGTATCTGGCATAACTTTACCAGAGACATATAATGATAACAGTTTGTAAGAAAGTTAGAGGTAGAATTAGAAGATGGTAAACAACCTAAGCAGCCAAAAATCACCTGCATACATTTTCGTATTTTCCTTGTATTTCTTCATTCCTACCACCTGGAACTTCCCTAGGAGTTCACATATTAAAAGTTGAGTTTGTGGCTGTGGAAATAAAAAAAACATTGAGTCAAAAGCTGAAGCGTAGAGGATTCCATATTGGGCAACCCCATTAAATAGCTTGTTTCATTTTATAAGGTGGTGTTGTAAATTATTTAGGCTGCTATAAATGATGCAAAAAGATTCTTAATAAGACATTTTTATAAAGACATAAAAAAACAAAAGTTAATATCTGAAGCAGTTTATAAACTGGTTTCCTTATCATCTGAAGAGCAGTTAGTTGAGGAGTCCAGATGTTAAGATTCAAAGAATCTAGGTTCAAGAGGAAGAAGGCAACAGTAATCTGACAAAAGTTTCTCACCTGTATTACAAAATGTAAGCTTCAGCTTGCAGGATCTTAGGGAAAAAGCAGCAGCAATGTCACTGCATCTGTGTTACAAAGTGGATGACAGTTCTGAAAACATTAGTTTGGAGAGTTTTAGCCAGGAAAGAATTGAGAAATCAATCCCAATTGTAGAAAATAATAACTCAAAAATAATGAACAAGAGAATCTAATGAAAGGTGTTCTATATATTGTGAAGCATAATTTTATTTATTCAATCTTCTATTTCTGCCAAAGTCAAACCATAATAGAATCAATTTATTAGCAAAATAAGTTCTAGTCTTATTATACCTGGCCTTATTATTTGCATAAAGTACAGTAAGAGTGATTATTTGCCATATATGCTCTTTGTAAGCTAGCTACGCTAGAACTTAAAAAAAAATCAGATTAGACCTTTTGAGTCTAGCCAAGGATTTATTTGAGTCATCAAATAACTTATGATTTGGGTGATTTTCTTTTTTCAAGGTCCCAAAATAACTTAGAGTTTTGGGGCCTGTTGCTAAGTGACTCTTTATTCATCACAGGTCAAGAGTCCTGTAAAAAAGCTAACAAGTTACAAAGCTAGCCTTTCCAAGGGACTTTTTATAGGCTCTTTACAAATCTCTATCTCAATTCCTCAAGGCATTCTGTTCATATCTGAAATGTTATTTTAGTCAAAGCCTTGGTAAAATAACCAGTGTCTGTAATAATGTCCTGTTACAAAAGAAAATGGTTTCTTATTGAACTCATGCAAAGAACTTTATTGCCATAAGTCAATATTGACATATGGTTTCCAAATTTTGGAGAAATTAAGTAATGAGAAAAAAAATATACTTCAAATTTTGTTCACAAGAGCATACATTACTCAATAATTAAAAACAATAAATAGCTCAAAGAAAAAAGTCTGAAATACAAACAAATATAATCAATAATATTTCAAACAAAAACGTCTTAAAATATTATTTGACTCTTCTTTTAGTGCAGTCCATGCATGCTACTTCTGGTCTGCTCCATATTGAGTCACCGATTTTTATGAACACATAAGTTCCCCAATTAGAGTTCTAAAAGATTTTTTTAAAGTCAATGGCACAGCCTCCAAAGTAATTGGAAACCTGCACAGAAGAGTACCTGTCAATATCCTATTGCTGGTAATTAGCCACTTTTTTGGGGAAAAAAAAATTAAACAATAGATGAAAAAACTCTTAAATTGGGTTAGAAACACAATTTATTTTTTGAGTTGGAGTCTCACTCTGTTGCTCAGACTGGAGTACAGAAGCATGATCATGGCTGCTGCAGCCTTGACCTGCTCAGCTCAGGTGCTTCTTCCATTCAGCTTCACAAGTAGCTGGGATTACAGGCACACTCCCCTCACAGTCAGATAATTTTCAGATACATTGTAGAGATGAGGTCTCACCATATTTCTCAGTCTGGTCTTGAACTTCTGAGCTCGGGCAATCATCTCACCTCACCCTCCCAAAGTACTGGGATTACAGGTGTGAGCCACTGTACCCTGCCAGTTGCTTAGAGACACAATTGACGAGAAAATTTAGTTATTTCTGTTCTATACAACAATTTAACGTGATGATTATTATTACTGATAACATAAACTAAGCCATATAAAATGTCGTACAATTTTGCAATACATACTCATATAACGATAATCCAAGAAAATGTAAACATCTTTTTATATCTGACAGTGCTTCCTGTATGATTTTATTATACCAAATAAGATACATATGTATCTTTTGAATTTCAAGACTTCTAATATCTAAAAATTAATGAGTTCAAGAAGACTTAATTCAGAACTTAAAATTTTGATTTTGGAAAGACTTTTAAATAACAAAGTTTTCTTCTTTTCTTTGGAATTGGGGTCTTACTCTATCACCCAGACAGAAGTGCAATGGCATGATAACAGTTCACTTTAGCCTTGACCTCCTGGGCTCAAGCAATTCTCTTTTCAGCCTCACAAGTAGCTGGGACAACTTTTTGTCTGTTTTTGCAGAGATGAGGTCTTGCTGTTTTCCAGGTTGGTCTCAAATTCCGGGGCTCAAACAATCCTCTCAGCTCAGCCTCCAAATGTGCTAGGATTACTGGCATGAGCCACAGCACCAATATCAAAGTTTTAAAAGTGTATCACAAAACAGGATTACAGGTAACTGTAAAATAGTTGTTCATTTAGCCAAATAATAATTCAAAAATTTTAAACAGCAAAAGCCTATGCCATTTGATATAAAGTAGATTTATTGGCTTGAACAATAAGACTGGTAAAAAGTGAGCAGTTGGACAAATGTATCTCTTTCTCGCTCTCTCTTTTTTTTTTTTGCAGTTTATTCCAAAGATAAAAAATCTTTAATCTTTTCACATTACATAAAAATCTTGTTGAAAGAGAAAATCAAATATTTATTTTTGTATTAGAGTATGATTAACAAAGAAGCTGGTCAGGTGTAGTGGCTCATGTTTGTAATTTCAACACTTTGGGAGGCTGAGGTAGGAGGATTTCTTGAGCCCAGGAGGTTGAGAACTGCACAGGCGACATAGTGAGATCTTATCTCTACCAAAAAATCAACAAAATTATGCAGGCATGGTGACATGCTCCTGTAGTCTCAGCTACTTGGGAGGCTGAGGTGAAAGGATAATCTGAATCCAGGAGGTTAAGGCAGCAGTGAGCTGTGATCATACCACTGCACTCCAGCCTGGGTGATAGGGTGAGAAACTGACTGGAAAAAAAAAAAGAAAAAAGAAAAACAAACAAAACATTGAGACTAGTCTTAATTATGACCATAAAGTAATAATACATTTATAAACTTTTTATAACCTTCTACAATTTTCTACAAAAGGGCAAATCAATGCTAAAACAAAAAACAAACCAAAAAATCCACTATTATTCCAACATAAGGGCCTATATTCTGGCTCAGTAGAAGAGTGTTTTGATATTAATGTTTAATTTATAGAAATACTAAATATTTTTATATCTTAGGTAACTTGATCTCATATAAAATTATTTTTCTAATACAAATATTTTATATCATTTTTTCTTATTTAAATCTTCCAATTTATGTTAAAAGTTTTATCTCATAAAAAATTATTTTATTTTCCAATTTCTATATCTGTTTAGTTTTAGCCATGATTTTTATTCCTTTAATTTTAAAAGAACGTAAAAAAATCTAAATTAGATCCAATTACATTTCTGTTGACAAAACTATATTTTCATGTCTCCTTATAATGTTTCACCAAAAACACATCATCTTATTTTCCTTATTCAATTTGCATGTAAAATTGCTTATTTATATTTAGTAATTTTGATTATGTATATCAATCACAATGTTAACTCTCATGACTGTTAATTTTAGTAAAACATCTAAGAGGCAAGCAATTTTAATTTTGTATCAGAAGAATAGTCCAGGACTAAAGACCTGTCTGAGTCTAGGCTTCTTAACAGCTTAAAACCAAATACTTAAGTTTATTGACAACTTAAGCAAGTACAAAAGGTATTCAGAAGCAAAATTTTATATCTTAACATATTTAATAGAAATGGTGTGGAACCAAAACCCAACAGATTCAGAAAAAAATGTCTAAATTAGCTGTTGCTCTATTAAATTAATAAGAAAATTTTGTGCATTTCTATTTTTAATTATATTCAAACTTATTGCAGTTATTCATTTAGTAGATGTTAGAAATTAGTTAGAAATTTTAGTTAACAAGTTTATTTTTGCTTGAGCAAATATGAACACTTTATTGGTGACACACATTCTTTTTAACAAATTCATGTGATTAAAAAAAATCCAAATTTCCAATACTTACTTCACAGCAGGTGATTTTTTTGGAATTTTACTTTTCTTATGCCTTTTTGTTAAAACATTAACTTTATTTTGAAAAAAACAATTTGTGCTTATTTTGTTTTATTTTACAGCCATTTGTTAGCATATTACTAGCAATTTTTTTTTTTTAGTTGAATTCTCACTCTGTCGCCCAGACTGGAGTACAGTGGCTAGACTCAAGTGATCCTACTGCCTCAGCCTTCTAAGCAGCTGGAATCACAGGCATGAAACACCGTGACTGACTTTTGTTTGTTTGTTTGCTTATTTGTTTATTTATATTTTAGAGATGAGGTCTCACCAAGTGGCCCAGGTTGGTCTCAACCCCCTGGGCTCAGGTAATCCTCTTACCTCCTCCTCCCAAAGTGCTGGGATTATAGGTGTGAGCCACTGTGCCCAGCTGAATCTTTTTTTTCTTTTAAATTATGGAACAGATCAGCAACTCTTTTCACATTTGTACATAGAAAATGTTTCACTTATCCTTAAGTGGGGAAACATTGAAATATTTATAATAAAAAGGAAATGCAAAAAAGAATACATTTAAACATTTTAATAATATTTTTATGATAGTGTTTGTTAAATTCTTTCCAAGTGTGATTAGATGGTTCCTTCACCAGTCAGCACATCCCTAAAGTAGATTTCTGACATAGAGTACAAGCATCATTTTGGCCATTTTCTTAATATCATGATAATTGAATAGTTAGAATTCACTTCAGCAGTCATATTCTGGCAGGTTTTATTCTAATCACTCATATATTTTGCAAAATATACTTATTTTAAACTAAACTATATAATCTGTACATCCACAAAACAATCCTACATAACCTACAGGACAGTGCCACAAAAGGAGTGTTTCCTGCCAGTCTCTAGGCATGCTCAGTGAAGAAAAATACAGAGCATTTTGATGTATGAATATCTTTCCTAGTGACTGAGTGAAGAAAACAGTGTTGATCTATGTCTAAATATCCCTAAATCTATCAAGTAGTTTCTTTCTCTTTTTTTTTTGTATTTTTTAGAGAACAATAATCTTGGTTATTTTTCAACTTTAATCTATGCTCTTAGGATTCTACTTTCAAAGGGTCAGTAATTCTATGAATCTGATTAATGGACATTCTTATTATCTCCTCAAAATTATATTTTCTAGGTTTTATTTATAGAATCTGATTTTGAGTTACATTCTTCATGTATACATAAAATGCATACAACCAAGAAAGCTGACTGTTTTTTGCACAAAAAGAGTTTTTACACACAGTAAGAACAACACTGGTTTCATTCACCAAACGGATCTTGTCTTTTCACTAGTCCCAGTCTCTTTGTTCTTAGGTAGCCATAGGAAGGAGTCCTGGCCAAATTCATGTGAGTAAAAGATACATTTTCTAGTCTAGGTCTGGTCTGTGAAAACGTCTTATCTGAAGCTTCATGTATTCACAGCTGAGTGGAAGGAACTCAAGCAAAATAGAATTTAAGATGCATGTTGGCAATGGCAAAGTCACCAAGATACCTAAGTCCTTGAAACTCTTTTTTTGAGAGAGATCTATAAGCAAAGTCACCCAATATTTGAAAGTCTGTGTTGTGATGGTATATGCTGCAATGATATATTTTGTATGATGCTCAAACAACTGATGCTTTTGAGTTTATTTGTTGTAGCAGCTAACTTTAACTTAAAGAAGTCTGCAAAAAGAATTTATTGAAAACATTTGCATTCAAAATTTCCTTTCAGATTCTGTGAATAAAATAGTTTTTGAATATTTCAAAAGAGAGGGATATTTCTCATTTATTTGAGAAATATAGATCTTATAATCACTCTAATTTTTTTTTGGAAATTCAAGAGATATAAATATTGAAATATATTCCCAGGATTTAGTATCATATATTTCACTAGTACAACAATATGAATGCTTATGACTTCATTGGAAAGTGTCATACTTTCACTTTCCTGTTTATTTTCTCATTTTTCTTTGGCACATGTTTAAAAGAAAGAAGAGTGCATGTCTATTTCCTGTCAAGCTGCAAAGCACAGTGGTTGTATTACATTGCCACAAATAGCTGCTGACTCCTTGGACTCACCTCTAGATAGCAATTTCTAACTAGGAACAAGTCAGAAGATCCTTCACATTCCTGTCAGCTCTAGTTGTTTGGAATAGCAATCAAACCTAGATAGAGATTTATCTGATCTAAGCATATCCCTAGTATCTTTGATGAATATTTTTGCCTTACAAAATGAAGGTTTGCCAGGGAATCTAATGGAAAAAAGTGGCTTGTTATCTTCTGGCTTTCTTCTTTTTCTAAGGAAAATTTGAGCAGATGTTGATATTCAGGCATGATTTAAAAGGGATTGGTTTGAATTATCCATGTCTCCAAATCATGTTGCATCCATATGACCAGAAACATGTCTGGGGAATTTCAGCAGTACTGGAGGACATTCAGCATGGGGCACCAGAAACCTCTGAACAACGAGATCTGCTTATCCTGCACTATGCCTTGGGGACAGCAGGACAGCAGGAGAACTTGCCTGTTCTGCCCCTTGAGGTTTGCTTGTGTGTTTTTCTCACAGACCTTGGTTCCTTGTTCACAATGGTAGCAACCTATAATCCCAGGACTTTGAGAGGCTGAGGCAGGATAATTGATTGAGCCCTGGAATTTGAGACCAACTTGGACAACATAGTGAGATCTCCTCTCTCTCAAAAAAAAAAAAAAAATTAGCCAGGTGTGGTTGTACATATCTGTAGTTCCAACTCTTTAGGAGGCTGAGGTGAGAGGATTGCCTAAGCCCAGAAAGTTGAGGCTGCAGTGAGCCAGGATTGTGCCACTGCTCTTCAGTCAGGGTAGCAGAGTGAGACTCTATCTCAAAATAAAATAAAAAGTGAAATACAGAGAGAATAAATAACTTGCCTAGGACATTTTCTACATGAGTAGAGAGTGGTGGAGTTACTGCAATTCCTCAGTTCTGTGAGGTTTACAGGATGATATGTCCACCCAGAATACTTACAGCTGTATGTCCTCTCATTGACTCCTACAGGACAGGCAGTGAGCAAAGGACATGGTGCCCCGCCAAAGAGCAGGAGTTCCTGAGAACTCAGACATCCTAGAACATATCAAGAAAAAATAGGTTTTGTTGTTGTTGTTGTTGTTTGAGTTGGAGTCTCACTCTGTCACTCAGACTGGAGTGCAGTGGCCACTCCCGGCCACCGCAGCCTCGACCTGCTGGGCTCTGATGATCCTTCTGCCTCAGCCTTCCAAGTAGCTGGAACTACAGGCGCATGCTACCACGCCTGGCTAATTTTTGATTTCTTGTAGAGATGAGGTTTTGTCAAGTTGCCCAGGCGGGTCTTGAACCCACGGGCTCAGGCAATCCACTCACCTCAGCCTCCCAAAGGCACGGGATTACAGGCTGAACCTCCGAGCCCAGCTTAAATGCTTATTTTTTAATGCTGCTTTTCACAACTTCAAATGAAAATGACTGTACTTTCAGCTGAAGGTGATTTTTCTGTGGGACAAAGCCTTGCAGTGCTCTCCTCTGAGACTTAGGATGGGTCTCCTTCATCACCTGAGTTCTAGTCTTAACTTTTAGGACAATGACCCAGCAGATGGGGACCCAGAACTCACTGCAGTCTGAATCTATAAGTCCAGGTCATGTGTTCCAGATAATTGTTATTCCAAATATGACTGGGATTAGGGTGAAGTGAGTGAGGAATCAAAAAACTCAGTAATCAATATTTTAGTGCAATGTATGCCAAAAAATTCATGATGAAAGAATATCAACTTTTAAATTGGACAGGACAATATTGTTGACTTTTTATTTTGCTTGATGCTCTTCACAAATGATGATCCCTTCTTTCCCTTGAGTTGTAAGTGAAATGCAAGATGGGAAATGGGGACATAGAGCACAAGTACTGTTTGCTGAGCACATGTGTCAAGCAGCATGAGCAGGTCAGCTAAGGCTCACAATGACTGTGAATTGAGTATTCTGCTGACATCTCCAAATGATAAATGCCCGTCTAAGAGATGAACTCACTTATCCAGAGTCATAGAACTGGTAAAGGGTAGGTTTGAGTTCCAACACACTCCCATTTTGGTTCTGTATTTATCTGCTTTCTGTTGCTTAAAACAGAATACCTAAAAGTGCATAATTTATAAAAAACAAAATTTATTTCTTACAGTTTTGGAAGTTGAAAAGTTCAAGTATGAGGGGTTGTACTTGCTGTGGCCTTCGTGCTGGTGGGTACTCTCTGCAGTGTTCTGAGGCAGTCGAGGATATCCAATGATAAAGGAGTTGAGCATAGTAACATGCTATCTCAGGTCCCTTTTCCTCTTCTTCAATAGCCAGTCCCTCTACCCACAACCCATTAACCTACTAATCCATGAATAGACTGATTCATTCATGACAGCAGTCCTCATAATCTAATCACCTATTAAAGGCCCCATCTCTCAATACCACATTGATGATTAAGTTTCAACATAAATTTTGGAGGGAATATTCAAATCATAGCAGACTCCAAAATGTGTTGTTTTTTTTTTTTTCACATGACCCACTGCTCTGGAATACAGGCATTTTTACATGGGGTATGCCCTCTAGAAGCAGAGGGCTTTGGTGTCTGTTGCATTTTCATGTCTTCTGACAGCACACTGAATTTAATGGGGAGGAAAGAAGAAGGGAAGTCCCAGTGTGACAAACTTCCTATTATCTCTCTACCTACTTCTGTTGTTTCTGTGTTCTAGAACCATACTGATCATTGACATTAGAAATGAATGATAATTTTTATTTTATTGAATTTATTTATTTATTATTTATTTATTTTTGAGTTGGAGTCTCACTTTGTTGCCCAGACTGGAGTGTAGTGGCCGCTCCTGGCCACCGCAGCCTTGACCTGCTGGGTTCCGGCAATCCTTCTGCCTCAGCCTTCCAAGTAGCTGGAATATAGGTGCAGCTACCACGCCTGGCTAATTTTTTAAATTTATTGTAGAGGTGAGGTCTCACCAAGTTGCCCAGGCAGGTCTCGAACCTGTGGGCTCAGGCAATCCACTCACCTCAGCTTCCCAAAGCGTGGGATTACAGGCTAAGCCACTGAGCCCAACTGATAATTTTTTATTTTGAGGAATCATTCCTCTTACAGCTTATCCTGCCTACACCATATAGGACAGGAAATATATGATTTATGCATTTTTGTTAAAAGAATGGGTGATTAATATAAGATGTTTAACCAAAGCATTTCAAATTAATAATATTATATGTGAAGACAATTATAAATTGACATCCAATAAAATAAAAGTACATTGTGAAAGATCTAAATACTGAAGATTTTGATTGCATATTTTTTCCTATTGAGCTTAAACTTACAGTAAAGTGCACAAATCTTAAATGTACATCTCTGATTTTTTTTCTACCTATATGCTTATGTCCTTGGGGTGGGGTGGCATATGGAGATGCTAAAAAGTATTCAAGTGGCAGCCAATTTTGGCAATGCCCCACCTGACAGCACAGTCTCTGGGAGATCTGGAGGCCCAGGTCAGGTTTAGTGAATTTTGTGAAACCTGGGGGTCATGGAGTTCATGGTGTTCTGGAAGACCTGGATATTCTAGGGGTCTAAGCACTTCACAAGGTTAGAGGCACCCTGAAGCCTTGCTTAGTGCCCTTGGGCATGGGAAGGAACAGGCTCTGCAGACCACAGGGTACAATGGAAGAGGGGTGCTACAACCTGCCCTGTAGCAGGAGCCAGAAGACACTGTGACCCAGGACTGATTCCACTTTGACCATGCAGAGTCAGTCATACTGCAGTTGAGAATCAAGGCACTGAGCCTCAAGGTGAGTTAAAGGAGACCAAATGTGCTTATTCTGGGCTTTTATGTATTTATTGTTCTTGTTTATTTCTCTTAGAATCATAAGTAGATAATTCTTATTGCTGAAACCAGGGCTTTCCCTGTATTCTCACTCATTGGTGTCCTAGGTGGACAAAGCCTGGCATTTGGAGAGTCCAGCTGGTTTAAGATCTCATTGCCATCATATACTGTGTGGTAGAATCAGATATCTCTGGTTTCCATAATGTGTTATTTGACATTTGACATATATAACATCTGTCTCACCATATAACTCATAGTATGTTCTTGAAAGTTTTCATTCTACCACCCCCTCAAGTGCTTTCTTTCTTTTCCAGTCTCTGTAAGGATGAAGCAATTAGTGTCCACCTTTTTTTTTGATATTTTAAAAATATGCCTATCTCATTGTTTTTGGGTATGGCAGTAGACCAAGAAATGGCAGACTATAATGACCTACTACTTTGGTAAATATACTTTTATTATGATGTAGGCACACCATTTATTTATTTATTTTTGTCTGGTTGCTTTTACATTATATTGGCAAGTTGTGTAGTAACAACTGAGTAAATATTTATGGTCTGGCTTTTTAAGACAATAGTTTGGTGACCCCTGGGTTAGATCACGAGATAACTATTTTAAAAATAACAATTAATATATTAAATTCTGATTAGTGATTAATTTATCTGTTTAGTTTTTTATAGAGTGCTATTCTGTTTATAATGTGATTCCTTGGATGACTTTGATGCTTCAAAATTTTTTTTTAAATTTGAAACTTATGGTTTGTTCTTTTAGATATTAAAATGTATTCCAAATTGACAGTAATTAAACAGAATGGATCTAGCAAGAGGTTTACCAGAAAAATCAAATACAACAGATACTGCTGAAGTAAATTCCAGTATATTTTACATATTATATGTATATCTTAGTGTATGATAAAGCAGCACAAACTATTGGGGAAGAATTATTATATACATGGAAAAAAATGATCATAAACTCTGATAAAAGAACCATGAAATTTTTTTTTTTTTTTGTGAGTGTTTAGTTCTTGGTATCATAGGTACAACTCAAAAGTAAGAAAAATTACTCGATCTGAATTCACTGTATTTTAATCTAAAAATTAAAACTTCAAAAGATGTATACTTTTTTGCTAATTGCTTATACAGCTTGATTGTATATCTAATGTTTGCTTGATAAAGAATTGACTAGAATATATCTATTGCTGATTTGTTACATTTTATTGTTATATCAGGTAAAAAGGAAAAGACACAATGAACTGATAATATTTAAAACTTTGTCTTTAATAATGATATTGCACCTTTTAGATGAGGTAGATGGAAAAATACACAAAAGAGACAATAAATTCTCGTGACATTTTGTAAGTATAAAGTAATATGTTGTTGGATTGGGGAGGGAAATTATAATTGAGTGATCTTTATTGTTTGACCTTTTAGCTTCATACTGGATAAATACCATGGTTACTGAAATGAATACTAAATCTGAGTGCTGAAATGAAATATATTTAATCTATAATTTAGTTTATAAAACTACCTTATTTAATGTATAAAGAAATATTATGTAAAAATTTTATTAAGATTTCAATTCAGGCTGGGCTTGGTGGCTCAGCCTGTAATCTCACACTTTAGGAGGCTAAGGTGAGTGGCTTGCCTGAGCCCACAGGGTCGAGACCCACCTGGGCAACTTGGCAAAACCTCATCTCTACAATAAATCAAAAAATTAGCCAGGTGTGGTAGCGTGCGCCTGTAGTTCCAGCTACTTGGAAGGTTGAGGCAGAAGGATCGCCGGAGCCCAGCAGGTCAAGGCTGTGGTGGCTGGGAGCGGCCACTGCACTCCAGTCTGGGTGACAGAGTGAGATTGCAACTCAAAAAAAAAAAAAAAGATTTCAATTCAAAGTATAAATGCTTAAGTTATGCTTTTATTTAAAGTCTAATGTCCAAACATTTTGTCCAAATATTTGCTTGTTGTGTAATCCAGAGCCACAGAGCCTTATAAAAGGATTTATAATTGTGTATATATATATGAGTGCCAGAAATTTGTTATCCAGAATAATGTCACACACAGTAAATTCTAAAATGTTTAATGAGAACTGCTATAAAAGTACAAAGATGAAAATACCAATAAATTATTAGAACTGAGTTTTATTTTTACTTTTTAAATATGTAACGGTGGTTGCATATTCTTCTTGAATTCTCCTTGAAAATCAGAATGTTTATAAACAGAGATTTAGAATTAATATGAAAAATGGTATCATACAGAAACTTAAATAGTTGCATTTGGCCAGGGTAGGGAATGAAGGGAGAAGGGAAGAAAATATATTTTCTGATTCATACAAGTTTTTATTTTTTAACTTTTGTTTATAGACTTTTCTGATGCTAATGTCAAATTTTCCTGTTGTCTCTACTTTATGTGTGCAGTGTTTCTCGAAAGCAGTTATGAAGACTTTATGCATCCTTTTCCTACTCACACCCTGGCAGGCCTGAGGAGGCAAATCGGGTACTCTCTTTTATGCAATTAAAGGTGCGTCATTTCAGTCCTTTTCTGATTAGGTAGTTTTGTCTTTTTTCTTCAGGTAACTTATGCATCATTTGAGCTGAGGTAGTATGTTACTGTCTATTGGCAAAGTTTTCTGTTTTTCTTTTAATGCTTTAAGAAGATGTAATAAAATCTTTAAAAGAATATGCATATATGTTTGTCATGAGACTCAGGTATTGTTTAAGTCTTTACTAAACTCTCTAGTTCTGAGTTCTCTGTCAATAATAACAGAATATTTCTAGGAAATTCAAAAGGGTACCTCAGAATTTGTGAAAAAGAAAGGGAAAAATAGAAGTATTTAACTTAAAAACAGAAAGGTCAAGTTCTTAACTTATAAAGATTTACAGAATGTTTTGACAATTTGGACTTCATAATCCATTCTTTAATTTCACTGAAACCAAAATTATTTGAGAAAATGCTGCAGGAGGAATGTTGCTTCATAAGAACTTCCATAACTATGACTTAATAGATGGTTAACAAAGAGTATATAAAGCTTTATTTGGTAGGTCTAAAAAGTAGATTATCTAGAAATAAACTTAGGTATGTTACTGTCAAAAGTAGAGCATCCTAACTATACAAATCCTCGGGATCGAGGTGTTCCAAGATGGTGACAAAGTTGGTCAGAGTATGTGAATCTTTGTATAGGTGAGTGCGTAAGGATGAATAAGCATTCAAGTATAGGAGCAAGTGGACATGTGAGTTTCTGACTGAGTGGGGATAAGTGAACAACCAGCCTGAGCTCTCCTGCTGAGGTGGCTGCCCTGTGTGCTGCTGCTCTGATCCCAGTACATTCTGTGGCCCAGAGGCAGGTGTCATCTTTTGGACTCTACTCAAAAGAGAGTGAGTCTCATGACAAATATATATGAAAGTGGAGGGAAACAGATACTACTTGGTGCTGACTGCCAGAAGTGTAAACTATTCCCTCCCTCACTGAACAACAGAAGTAAAGAGAAAAGAAAAATCAATCATGGCCATTGCATCATTAAACTCGGACGTGCCCACAAGGCCATTTGAGAAATGACCACCATGTTTCCTAGCTTTGACCCCATCTCCTCCCCTGGGGAGGAAAATCTCCTCTCTCTTTCTCTCTCTAATTTGCTTTCTAAATCAAAAAAAAAAAAAGGAGAAAGAAAGAAAAGAAAAATCTGTCACAAATGAACATAAATTAACAAAAAACCACAGGTAACCCACAGAGTCCAAAAGGATAGTACCTGAGAATACAGACTTTGGAACTCAAACAATGAAGAGTGCCTGAATGACTGGTCTTAGACCACAAATGCAGAGATCAAAGAATGGATGGAAAGGATAAATAAGAATCAAGAAAGACAGAAGAAAAGCATGAAATAATCAATAACAGAGATGTGGGCCATAAAGAACACCATTCATGAAATAAATAAAAAAACTGACAAGCATGGAAAACATAATTAATTAAGTAGAAGAAAGAATCTCAGATCTTGCAGACCTAAGTATGGAACTAACCCAAAAAGGGAGTTTAAAAAGACAAAACAAAGCCTTCAAGAGATATGCAATTATATTAAGAGACTGAACTTATGCCCGAACAATATACCTGAAGTAGAAAAGGAGACAGAGAGCCTCTTGGAACAAACATTCCAAGAGGTCAACCAAGAAAACTTCTCTCATCTAATAAGAGATGTGATCATCCAAATGCAAGAGATTCAGAAAACTCCTGCAAGGCATCGAATGAGAAGACCAACTCCTAGACACACAGTAATTAACTTATGCAAAGTAAGTATAAAAGAAAAAAATCCTAAAAGCAGTGAGAGAGAAAGATCACATTACCTACTGGGGAAGACCAAGTAGAATAGCAGCAGACTTATCTACAGAAACACTACAGGCTAGAAAGGATGGGCGTCTAGTCTTCAAACTTCTCAAAGATAAACAATTCCAACCAAGAATTCCCTACTCTGCTAAGCTAAGCTTCATTAACAATGGAGAATTATGAACCTTTCCAGGCATCCATTCCCTAAGAGCTTATGCTGGCTCCAGAGCAACTCTATAGACAGCACTTAAGAAAGTATTAAGCACCGAAGAAAGAAAGAAAGAAAAAAAGAAAGAACAACCATGCACTTCACAAGAGTACAGAAAAAGACAGAACTAATTGATAATTCATGGTGACTACAAAATTAAAAACATGCACAATATCAACCCAAAAGTTACGAGAAAACAATTACTTTGTAAGAGCTTCCTGACAGGGATGAACTCTCACATTTCAATAATCAGCCTGAACATGAACAGTTTAAAAGACATATCATTGCAAACTGTGTAACAAAACACAACCCAACAATATGCTGCCTTCAGGAAACACATCTTACAAAGGGCACCCACAGACTCAAAGTTAGAGGATGGAAAAAAAACTTTCATGAGAAGAGAAAACAAAAAAGGGAGGAGTTGCAATTTTAGTATCAGACAAAATAAACTTCAAGTTATCAAAAATTTTAAAAAGATATGGAAGGACACTACATAATGATAAAAGTTTCAATTCATCAACAAGAGATATCTGTCATAAACATATATGCACCCAACATAGAAGCACCAAGCTTTATAAAACAACTACTAAAAAAACTAAAAAAAGATATTGACTCTAACACTACCATAACTAGGGACTTAAATATGCCCCTAACAACCCTAGACAGATTATCAAGACAATTAGAAAGGAGATGTAGAACCTCAAATTGACACTTGACCCAATGGAATTAGTAGATTCCTATAGAACATTCCACCTAACAACCACAGAATATACATTCTATTCATCACTATATGGAACATAATCCAAGATTGACCATATCCTCTACCATACATCAAGCATAAACAAATTTCATAAAATCAAAATACTACCCTGCACCTTCTCAGACCACAGTGAAATAAAACCATATATTGCCACCAAAAAAATCCCTTCAAAACACAAAAAGACATGGACACTAAACAGCATAATGCAGAACAACACCTGGGTCAACACAGAAATCAAAACTGGAATGAAAAGATTCTTGGAAACAAATGAAAGCAAAGCTACAACTTACCACAATCTTTGGGATGCCATGAAATCAGTATAAGATGGAAATATCCTTCTTTATGGCTGTATAATATCCCATTGTGTATATGTACCACATTTTTTAATCCAGTCCAGCTTTGATAGGCAACATGGTTGGTTCCATGTTTTTGCTATTGTGAAGAGAGCTGCAACCAACATATGAACTTCACAGCAACTTGGATGGATCTGGAGTCGATCATACTCAGTGATCTATCACAGAAACAAAGACCAGATTACCATATGTTCTCACTCATAAGTGGACCTTGAACAACTATAATACTATAAGAAAGGGATTGGGAGTAGTGCAAAACTGTCAGGGAGGGGATGTGGACTTGGCAGTTGAGGGAGACTGCTAGGGAAGGGAGGGGCATATCTCATCAACAAGGGTACCTGCATAATCAACGTTTGTGTACCTAACCCTGAATTATACCTCACATCTTTATAATAAAAAAAGAACAAAAACAATGGGAATATATAACTCTATGAACACACATCAAGAAAGTAGAAAGATTATAATTTAACTGTCTGAAAAATCACCTAAGAGTTCAGGAAAGGCAAGATCATCAAAACTTTAACTTCAGCTGTAGAAACTGGACCACTAAAGTAAAAACCCAAATACAGAACTTAGAAGACAAAAATATCATAGAAAAAAAATCAATGAAACAGAAATATGGTTCTTTGAAAGATAAACAAGATCCTAGTCATTTTGACCAAGAAAAAAAGAGAAAAGGCCCAAATAAATACAATTAGAAACACAAAAGATCAAGTCACAACTGACCCCCCAAAATAAAAAAGTTTATTAGAGATTACTCTGCACACCTGTATGAAAACAAATTCAAAAATCTAAATAAAATAAAACACTTTCTGACATCACACAAACTTCCAAGTTTGAAATGAAAAGAAATTGAGGCATTAAGTAGTCCACTAACAACCTAAGAAATCAACTTCATCATAAGAAAAAAAAAAAATACATACATAGAAAAAAAAAAAAAAATCCCTGGGCCAGATGGCTTTCCAGTGGAATTTTACAAAATATACAAGGAGGAGTTGATACCAATCCTATTGAAAGTATCCCAGGAAGAAAGATGGAATTCTTTCCAAATCATTTTATGAAGCTAACATCACACTGATACACAAACTGAGCAAAGACCCAACAAAGAACAAGAACTACAGGTCAATATCCCTGATGAACATAGATGAAAAATTTATCAAAAAGATTCTAGTAAATAGAATCCAACAACACACCTCAAGAATTATCCACCATGACCAAGTAGGCTTCATCCCTGGGTTGCAGGACTGGTTCTACATTCACAAGACCATAAATGTAATTACATATATCAACAGATGTAAACACAAGAATCACATAATTATGTTATTAGCTGCAAAAAAGAACTTTGGACAAAATCCAGCAACCATTCTTGATAAAAAAAAAAACTTGAATGTTTGGAAATCACCACACTGTTTTCCACAGAGATAGTACTAATTTGCCCTCCCACCAACAGTGTAGAAGTAGTCTCTTTTCCCAGAGAACTGAGTACCATATATTCTCATTCATGAGCAGGCCCTGAACATTTATTATAATACTATAAGTTAGGAAATGGCAGTAGAGAGACACTGCCAGGGGAGGGATACGTAACACCAATAAGGACACCTGATCTTAAACCAGGGAAGTGAGGATCAATGAGAGGCCCAAACATCACCTGTACATTGACTTCTTATATACCTAATCCAGAATTGTACCCCACATCTTAAAAAAAAAAACACGCTTGAACACCTAGGTAAAAGGGAACATACCTCAAAATAGTAAGAGTCATCTACAATAAGCCCACAGCCTTCATATTGCTAAATGGAAGGGAATTGGATGCATTTTCCCTGAAAACTGGAATAAGATAAGGCTGCCCACTTTCACACCTCCTTTCCAACATAGTGTTAGAAGTCCTAGCTACAGCAATCAGGCAAGAGAAGGAAATCACGTGTACCCAAATAGGAAAGGAGGAAGTTAAGCTATCTCTCTTTGCTGATGATCTGATCTTATACCTGGAAAATTCAAGGGAATCTGTCAAAAACCTCTTTGGACTGATAAATGATTTTGGTAGTCTCAGGATACAAAAACACTGTGTAAAAGATGGTTGCATTTTTATACACCAACAACAAACACAGAGATCCAAATAAAAAGCACAATCCCATTCATGATAGCCACACACACACACAAAAGAAATACTTTGACATCCTTCAAACCAGAGAAGCAAAAGAACTTTACAAAGAAAACGCAAAAACACTGCTCAAAGATATCAAAGACACAAACAAATGGAAAATCATTCCATACTCATGGATAGGAAGAATCAACATTGTTAAGATGTCTATCCTGTCAAAGGCAATCGACAGATTTACTGCAATACCCATTAAACTACCAACATCATTAGTCTCAGACCTGGAAGTGACAATACAGAAATTCATATGAAAACAAAGATAACCATGAGTTGCCAAAAACAATCCTCACAGAAAGAAACAAAGCAGGAGTTATCACACTTTCAGATTTTAGACTTTGTTATGACTACAATAATCAAAACAGTCTGGTACTGGTACAAGAACAGGCATATAGACCAATGGAACAGGATAGAGATTCCGGAAGCAAAATCTCAATTTCTCAACCATCTTCTCTTTTACAAAGTCTCCACCAACAACCACTAGGGAAAGAATAATCTATTCAGTAAATGGTGCTGGGAAAACTAACTGACTACAAACAGAAGAATTAAACAGGACTCCTACTTATCACCATACACAAAAATCCACTCTAAATGGATCAAAGGCTGAAATATAAAACCTCAAACTATAAAAATCTTGGAAAAAACAGGAAACACCATGACAAACATTGAAATAGGCAATAAACTCCTGATCAAAACTCCAAAAGTCCAAGCCATAAGAGATACGAATGACAAGTGAGACCTCATCAAACTGAAAAACTTTTTCAAAGCAAAAGAAACCATCAAGAGAGTGGAAAGACAGTCCACAGAATGGGGAAAAAAATGGCAACTGTATATCTAACAATGGCCTAATTTCCAGGATCTACAAGGAACTCAAATGTGCCAAAAGTAAGAAAAAACAAAACAAATGAACAACCCTATTAAAAAGTTGGCACCAAACTGCTGGCCACCCAGGGAGGCTTTAGGTACCTGCCCCTCAGAGATATCAGCTCCATTTCTGGCTGAAGTACCCTGTGAGGGTCTTAAAGTCACTCTCACTGCTCACCACCTACCCTTTGGAGCTCTGGAGCTCTGGGCCCACCCTGGCTGAGGCACCCAGCGTATGACCCCAGGCTTATGTAAGGGAATACCAAATCTTGAGGTGCTGATCGGCGACTCTCAGTTCCAGAGGAGGGAAGTCCCGGCCTCCTCCACCCCAGCCTGTGGTGGCACACCGGATCCAGCGCCCAGCTGTGCAGCTGATCCCCGGTGCCTCGCACGCCACCACAGCCCATCATAGTGGATCACTCAGGGACCCAGACGAGCGGAGAGAAAGGATCCATGAAAGAGGAGTTACCCACCTCAGACATTTTCCATGTAGAGATTTGCATTGCCCCACCCACCTATGAGCAGCCTCCACCTTGGTTCCTAAGGTAACATTGCTAAACAGGAGACAAATCGCCTCCCCTATGCTGAATCAGATGACAGCAACTGAGCATCACAGACCTCTCAGGCAGCATTCTAAAAGAACAGACCCAAGCTGCAAGTAAATCTAGCTGCCTGCAATGAAAGCAAAGGGGAGAGGCTGGAAATCAGAGCTGAAGAGACTTTAGACACTCAGGAAAGATACCAGAGCTAGTCTGATTTCTTATTTTGGCCTTTGATTTTATCATTTTGACTGTTTGTTTTGCTCACTTTTGTTTGCTTTTTGACTTAGACTATCTGTTTGTTTTGGGGAAAACGCATCAAAAGGCATGATTTTACTGGACTGTCTTTGTGTGGTTACCAGTATGCTTTAGGGAATTTTGCTTATGTATCTTTTTCACTTCTCTCTGGTCTTGTGTCTCTCTTTCACCTGTTAGTCGGCATGTTTGTCTGTTTTCACTCTCACTCTTCTCTCTATCTAACTTCCTATTGAACCCCCCGTCCTCCATTATTTTCCTCTTTCGTACCTCCTTTTGTTCCAGGGACCAAACCTACATCCCGCTGCACAGACAGATTGTAAGGCAGTAGGAAATAAGTTCCAGTGTGCCCATACACCTGTTGGTGGATGCTGGAATCAGCAGATAGATTCGGAATCACAGCTTCCCCCTCAATTAAACCTCAAAACAGTAAAAAGTACAGCCTGCAGCCCACACTCCAGCCACAAAAGTGAACAAAGTAAGAGGACCCTCATAAAGAAGAACAGGAGATTGCACAAGCAAAACAAAAACAACCGCACCTTCCCTGAAAAACAGAATTAAAGAAGGGGAGGGAAAGGGGGAGAGAGAGAAAAATCTACACAAATGAAGAAAAACCAAAAGAAGAATATGGGTCTCTCCCAGACCACTGAGAGGGCAGACACTGAGAAAACTGACTTTGGAATGCAAACAATGAAGAGCCCTCAGAATGACTGGTCTCAAACTACAAACCTAGATATCAAGACATTAATGGAGAAATTAAATAGAATTGAGAAGAGACAAGAAGAAACTAGGAAGGAGTTGATAACTGAGATAAGAGTAATAAAGAATACTGTGAATTAAATAAATAACAAACTGATAAGCATGGAAAGCAGAATTAGCCAAGCTGAAAAAAGAATCTCAGAGCTTGAGGACCAAAATATAGAACGAACTCAAACTGTTAAAAACACAGAAAACAAGCTTAAAAAGACAGAACAAAACCTTCAAGAGATGAGTGATTACTTCAAGAGAAAGAACCTAAGAGTAATTGACCTTCCTGAAACAGAAAGACAAACAGAAACCACCTTGGAGCAAACATTCCATGTGATCATTAAAGAAAACTTCCCTCATCTTATCAGTGACACAAAAATTCACACACAAGAGATTCAGAGAACCCCTGTAAGAAAACAAATGAGAAGATGAACTCCCAGACACATAATAATTCACCTAAAAAAGGAGGTGTAAAAGAAAAAAATCCTAAAGGCAACAAGAGAAAAAGACCAGATCACCTACCATGGAGAACCAATTAGAATAGCAGCAGATTTATCGACAGAAACGCTGCAGGCTAGAAGAGTTTGGAGCCCTATCTTCAAAGTCCTAAAAGATAGACAATTTCAACCAAGAATAACCTACCCAGCCAAGCTAAGCTTCATTAGTGAGGGAGAATTAAAATCTTTCCCAGATTCCAGTCCCTAAGAACTTACGCTGCCAACAGATGACCTCTACAGGAAACACTTAAAAAATTACTGAACAGGGAAGAAAAGGAAAGAAGAACAAAATTCTTCACAAGAGTACAGGAAAAAGAATAAAACATACATGAACCCACCCCCAAACCAAAAGAAAGACAACAAACCAAGTGGAACAACAACAACTCTATAAGAATTCTATGATAGGGACCATCTCTCACATTTGAATAATTAACCTGAATGTGAATGGACTAAATGCACCACAGAAAAAACATTGAATAGCAAAATGAATAAAATATCACCAGGCAACAATATACTGCCTTCAACAGACCCATCTCACTAGAAAGGACATGCACAAACTCAAAGTAAGAGGATGGGAAACAAATTTTAATGTGAATGGAACACAAAAGAAAGGAGGAATCACAATCCTAATTTCAGACAAAATACCATTTAAGCTATCAAAAATTTAAAAAGATACAGAAGGCCACTACATAATGATAAAAGGTTCACTCCATCAACAAGAAATATCTATCATAAACATATATGCACCCAACATAGGAACACCACTTTCATAAAGCAGCTTCTAGAAAAACTAAAGAAAGATATTGAGTCTAACACCATCATAACTGGGGATGTTAATATCCCACTCACAACCCTAGACAGACCATCAAGACAAAAAATCAGCAATGAGATCTTGAACCTCAATGTGACTCTTGACCAAATGTATTTAATTGATACCTACAGTACACCACCCAACGACAATAGAACATACATTCTACTGAGCCCCACATGGAACGTACTGTAAGATCGACCACATACTTGGCCATAAATCAAGCATAAACAAATTTCAAAAGATTGAAATCTTGTCATGCACCTTCTCAGACCACAGTGGAATAAATATAAACATCAACACCAAACCCACAAAGGCATGGACACTAAACAGCATGATGCTAAACAACTCCTGGGTCAACAATGAAATCAAAACAGAGATGAAAATATACCTGGAAACAAATAAATATGAAGAGACATCTTACCAAAATCTCTGGGATGCTATGAAAGCTGCAGTAAGAGGGGAATTCATATCCCTACAAATGCACATGAAGAAAATGAAAGGATCACAAATCAACAGCCTAACAAGTCACCTTAGGAAGCTGGAAAAGCAAGACCACCAAAATCCTGACTGCAACAGAAGAATCCAGATCACCAAAATAAAAGCCCAAATCCAGGACATAGAAGAGAAAAAGATAATACCAAAAATCAATGAAACAAAAAATTGGTTCTTTGAAAGGATAAACACGACCAATAGTCCCAAAGCTAGACTGACCAAGAAAAAAAGAGAAAATGCCCAAATAAATACAATCAGAATCACAAAAAATGAAGTCACATCTGACCCTGAAGAAATACAAAAGATCATTAAAGACTACTATTTACACTTGTATGGAAAAAAACTGGAAAACCTTAAGGAAATGGAAGACTTTCTGATATCATGCAATCTGCCTAGGTTGAAACAAGAAGAAATCAAGACCCTAAATAGAGCAATAACAATCAAGGAAATTGACTATGTAATAAGAAAACTACCTACAAACAAAGCCCTAAACAAGATAGCTTTCCAGCAGAATTCTATAAGATATTTAAGGAGGAGCTGATACAAATCCTACTGAAAGTATTCCAGGTGATTGAGAAAGATGGAACCCCCGTCCAAATCATTCTATGAAGCAAACATCACATTGATACCCAAGCCAGGTAAAGACCCAACAAAGAAAGAGAACTACAGACCAATATCTTTGATGAACATAGATGCCAAAATTCTCAACAAGATCCTAGCAAACCTGATTCAACAACATCTCAAAAATCATCCATCATGACCAAGTAGGCTTCATCCCTGGGACGCAAGGCTAGTTCAACATTTGCAAGACAATAAATGTAATTAAATACATCAACAGACATCAGAACAAAAACCACATGATTATATCATTAGATACAGAAAAAGCTTTTGATAAAATCCAGCACCCCTACCTGATAAAAACCCTCAAACACCTAGGCATACATGGAACATACCTCAAAATAGTAAAGACCATCTATGAGAAACCCACAGCTAGCATACTCCTAAACAGACAAAAATTGGAACCATTTCCCTTGAAAACTAGAACAATATAGGGATGCCCACTCTCACCCCTCCTGTTCAATATAGTATTGGAAGTCCTAGCTCGAGCAATCAGAAAATAGAAGGTGATTAGAGGTATCCAAATAGGAAAAGAGGAAGTCAAGTTAACTCTCTTTGCTGACGACATGATTGTGTACCTTGAAAACCCAAGAGAATCTGTCAAAAGCCTCCTTGCACTGATAAAGGACTTTGGCAAAGTCTCAGGGTATAAAATAAATGTGCAAAAGACAATTGCATTTCTTTATACCAATAGTAAACAAACAGAAAACTGAATAAAAAACACAATCCCACTCATTATAGCCACACAAAAAAATGAAATACCTTGGCATCTTCTTAACTAGAGATGTGAAAGACCTTTACAATGAAAACTATAAAACACTGCTCAAAGAAATCAAGGATGACACAAACAAGTGGAAAAATATCCCATGCTCATTGGATTGGAAGAATCAATATTATAAAGATGTCCATTCTACCTAAGGCAATCTACAGATTTAATACAATACCCATCAAATTACCAGCAACATTCTTCTCAGATCTAGAAGAAACAATATAGGAATTCATGTGGAAACACAAACGACCAAGAATAGCCAGAACAATCTTCAGCAAAAAAAAAAAAAAAAAACAAAGCAGGCGGTATCACACTACCAGACTTCAAACTTTACTATAGAGCTACAATAATCATAACAGTTTAGTATTGGTACAGGAACAGGCATATAGACCAATGGAATAGAATTGAGATTCCAGAAGCAAAACCTCAATTTCTCAACCAACTCATCTTCGACAAAGCCTCCACCACCCACCACTGAAGAGAGGAGAACGTATTCAGTAAATGGTGCTGGGAAAACTGGGTGACCACGTACAGAAAACTCAAACAAGACCCCTATGTATCCCCATACACAAAAATTAACTCTAAATGGATGGATCAGAGACCTAAATGTAAAACCTCAAACCATAAGAACCTTAGAAAATGCAGGACACATTATGGAAATTGGAACTGACATCCAATTCCTGAATAAAACCCGAAACACACAGGCCATAAGAGAGAAGATAGATATGTGGGACCTCATTAAACTGGCAAGCTTCTGCAAAGCCAAAGAAACCATCAAGAGAGCAGGGAGACAGCCCACAGACTAGGAAAAAGTATTTGCCAACTCCAGGTTTGACAAAGGCCTAACATCTTGGATGTACAAAGAACTCAAACGTGCTGAAAAGAAAAAAACAAACAACCCCATTACAAAGTGGGCAAAAGATATGAACTGACACTTCTCAAAGGAAGACATCTGAGCAGCCAACAGACACATGAAGAAATGTTCAACATCACTAATCATCAAGGAGATGCAAATCAAAACCACACTGAGATACCACCTAACTCCAGTCAGAATGGCAATTATCAATAACTCAAAAAACAACAGTTGCTGGAGAGGGTGTGGTGAAAAGGGAACACTTCTGCACTGTTGGTGGTTGTGCAAACAAGTGCAACCTCTGTGGAAAACAGTGTGGTGATTCCTAAAAGCTCCAAATATCGATCTCCCATATGACCCTGCAATCCCCTACTGGGAATATACCCTGAAGAACTCAAATCACTCTATCAGAAGGATACCTGCACACATATGTTTATCACAGCATTGTTCACAATAACAAGAACCTGGAACCAACCATGCTGTCCATCAAAAGAGGACTGGATTTAAAAAATGTGGTACATATGCACAATGGAATACTATGCAGCCATAAAAAAGAACAAAATCATGAATTTTGCAGCAACCTGGATGGAACTAGAGTCTATAATACTGAGTGACCTCTCACAGAAACAAAGATCTGAGTATCACATGTTCTCACTGATATAGTGGACCTTGAACATCTATCGCAATACTGTAAGTAAAGGATTGACAGTGGTGGGAAACTATGGAGGCTGGGAGGGAGGGGAAGGGAGGTGGGATTAATGGTAGCCAATATCTCTCTGGGGACTGGGAGACACCCCTTATCAACAAGAGTGCCTGAACGAAGCATATTTGCATACCTAACCATTATCTGTACTCCACAATATCAAAATAAAAAATATTGATTAAAAAAAAGTTGGCAAAAGATATGAATAGATGCTTCTCATGAGCAGTGAACAGAAACATGAATTAAAGCTCAGTCTCACTAATCATCAAATAAATGCAAATAAAAACCACACTGAGATATCACCTAACTCTGGTCAGGATGGCCATCAATAATAATTAAAAAAACAACACATGCTGGAGACAATACAGAGAAAAGGAGTGCTTCTACACTGTTGGTGGAAGTGCAAATTAGTACAGTCTCTGGGAAAACAGTTTAGTGATTTCTAAAAGATCTAAAAATCAACCTTCCATATGACCTAGCAATGCCCATTCTGTTAATGTATTTGGAGGAACTCAAATCACTCTTCAAAAAAGATGCTTGCACCCACATGTTTTTACAGCACCATACACAGTTGCAAAAACATGGAACCAATTGTGCTGCCCATGGAAAGTGAACTGGATTAAAAAAAAATGTGGTACAAATACATGATGGAATATTATGCAGTAATAAATGAGGACAAAATTATCGACTTGTCAGCAATTTGGATGGATTTATCATACTCAGTGAACTATCACAGAAACAAAGAACTGAATGCTACATATTCTCACTCATAAGTGGATGCAGAACATTTATTGTAATACTACAAGAAAGACAAATCAGGTGAAGTGAGGACCAAAGAGAGGTCCAAACTTCACCTATATACTGACCACTATGTACCTAATCCTGAATTGTACCTCATATCTTTAAAATTTTAAAAAAATTTCTCAGGATCCCTTCCAGCCTATCAATTACATGAAAATTATAATGTAATCAAAAGTTTCACTGTGACATTAGAAAATATTTCCTAAAATCATAAGATGAGATCTAAAAATCATTTGGGATTTTAAAAATTATGCATTATATATTATAGCATACATTGTGATTCAATAATCATATAAATATTCTGCATTGCTATTATTCATTTTGAATCAACTACCTCATCAAGAAGTTCAGTTCTCCCTCTACTTTGTACCACATTATTTTAATATGTTACAAATGCTGTTCAATTAGGGTTGAAATCTCAAACCTTGATCTATTATCAGAGTTTCCTGAGCTTTTTCAAATTCTGAGGGTTAGTCTTAATGGCATTTTTTGCTGTGGTAAGTTAAGAACAGGAAATGACTGGATCTCTGTTATGCTATTTGGGAATGACAGAATTCAGAGATTTCAAACTATATTTTTTTTCCTGTCTATGTCAGTGAGGAGACAAGTGATCTTAAGAAAGTTGCTTTTAACTTAAGATATCATAATCGAGAGAAGTTAGCTGTTCATTCAATAATTAGTAATTTTTCTGACAAAGAAAAATGTATGCTAAAGAATGTATGCTGAGAAATGATAGAATAACTCCCTTAGCTAGAAAGAAAGGAAGACAATTACTCAGGTTTGCCCAATTTTTATGTAACAATGACCTTGGCTCCACTCCCTCCTATAAGATTATAGAGGTTTTTCATTGCTGACTGTTTAAAAATGTGGTTTATTGTTGGGAGCCAGCCATGGAGGCTCACTGAGCATTAGGGATCAGGAAGGCCGCTGACCCTGACACCACTAGGATGCATTCGGGAGCTATTGACCCCATTTCCTCCCCCTTTCTACTCAATACTAACCAGATTAAGCTCCTGTGAGCTCAAAACATAAAAACTCTGAGATCGGGACAAACACAAGCTAACTTTAGAAGCTCATTGCTCCCATTCTTCCACAAACTGCAGTTTTGACTTTCCCACAACTTATAATTCAAACTCGTGTCACATCTAAGAGCCTCAGTGTTGGTCACAGGCTTCTGCGTCATGATCTTAGGATTTATTGAAGGTGTAAATTGTAGAATATAGTTTTAGAAGACAGCCATTTTGTTGAAAGAATGTGGCTGGGTTACTTGCAGGTAGCCCACTGTGAACTTTGGACTGGGTCACATTCCAAACATTCTGGGATGGGCCACTTTCGTTTATAAAGTAAATACTTAAGCGTCTATAGAATTGTTTAACTTGGCATAAATCAATCAGCTTAGGATGAAAAAGGTTTATAGAATATGTCAGTCACAATTAGGTTATCCTTTGTTATGGAATTTTAAGATTATCATATGAAAAGGGTTTAAAGGCAATCATTGATTAAGTTTTCATGGATTAAGTTTTCTGGTGGGTGGGGGATGCCCCTCCCACATCTGACTTTGTGTATGAAAGACCTGTTGTAATTCCCAATAACACACATCGCTTCTACACTAGACTGGAGTCCAGTCTCTTTCTTTCTCTCTTCTTCCCCCAATCGCCAATGCCATCTCCACCTTTGGGGTACCTTGAACCCAGATGGAGCTGGTCTCCAGCAGTTTATTACATGTTATTAAAGGAAATTGCATGTCATAATAAAGTATTTGAACAACAGAAAGATTATTCCTTCAGAGAATGCTAAGGACGTAATATTTTTATTGGTGTAACTGCTAAACTAACTTTTGAGATTCAAGGGCTTAAGTTTCTTTCAAGGTCCTCTGACTGGCCATGTCAACAGAATAATCATGTTTGGATATCATGTGGATAAACCAGATTTTGATATTAAATTAAAATAACTGCTTTTGATAAGAGTTTATTTTGCTTTTTTCTTGTTGAAAGACTCACTGCACTGGCCAAAATTCTTGGAGTTAACAGAATTGATTATATGAGCTCTCAAAACAACACTGAGGAGGAGTTAGATCTCCTCATCATGGAAAATCTCTGTGGGAGAAGGATGGTACAGGTAGGAATATTGGACTATGTGATGCATTTAGTAACTGGAAGCCTTTGTACTTTTGATTATTGAATATAATTAATCAGAGAGTAATATATTTTTATAGTACCTATTTAACTTTCATTACTTGGTGAAATTTAACTTTTGCCTTTTTGAGACTTTGAAAAGAATAAAGAGAAATTTTTGTTGTGGACTGGTCTTAAAATTTAACATATCCAGTATTCTGGAATCAAAAATTTGTGGAATAAGAAGGCAAATCCACTTCCACCATTTTAGTTTTAAGATTATGAAGCTGAAATCCAGAAAAATTAAATACTTTATTAAAATTGCTCAGCTATTCTTAGACTCAGGTTGGACTAGAGTCTATAACAATGCTCTGCAACTTGCTGGTTTTTAGACTGATTCCAGTTTATGAGATAAGGAGCTTCTGCAGATAGTAATCCAGTCTTCTGTTTCTTCATTAAGAACATAACAATCTTATTAAAAAATTGTGTAATTGATGTACATTCTGACACTAGCTCACTAACATTTTTATGAACCAGTAGCAACTGACCTACAATGGTCTATGGAATACATTCTCCAGGTTGTACTGGTCCTGATAATCAGATCCCCTGACCTATGAATGCATTGCATTTCTTAATACCCAAATATTCTGAGATTTATGCTGTTGCTTCTACATTGTCATAAGTAATTGGACAGTATTTGGCATAAAAACTTAGTCTCCTAATACTATTTGCATCTATTTTACACTGCTTTATGGTCTAATGATGTATTTTGGGAGTTATTTGCTAATGTATCTTGCAGTTAGTTTAATTAGCCATATTGTTTCTGAAATATTTCAGTAGTTGAGTACCTAGGTATTGATTTCATATAATACAATTGTTTTTCTATGTGTTTTATGTATTATACAATTGTATCATCATGCATTTAATAGCATACAAATTATAATTAAATATTAATATTGTATTTTAAAGTGTATGTAATGAGGAGGCTAGAGCCATTGACTTTAAACTTTTTTGGAGCTATTTGTAAAGCTTATTCAAAATGTTTATTTATTTAATATATTAAACTGCACTTATTTGCATATGTTTATATTCAAGATGTTTTTTCTACCTATTTTTAGGCAGACATAGTAATAATTAATATATGAGTCTATAATTACTAAATCCCTAAGAGAAATGTATTAGTGAAAAATTTTTTAAGATAAAAAATAAATTACGCCTATTCCAAGAAGCCAGGTGACAAGGAAACACTTGATTGTTTTGTATAGCAGTAAAGTGTCTATTTCAGTGTAACCAGCAATTTATGTGACCTTTATAGTATTAGAAAATTTCTACTGTGAACATTCCTGTTTTCAACTTTTTATATATTTGGCTAGTTTTGACTACTGAGAAATGTTGAGAAGTAAAGTTAGTCTTAATAAGACACACCCTTTTAAATAAAATTTTTGATTGTTTTCAAAAGTGATAACAAGTACTAAACTATCACTGAAGAAATACTGTAGCCCCAGAATGTTTTATCTCTTTCTTTAACAAAAATATTTGGAGATTTATAAAGTTTAAGATTTTGCTGTTTTCAGGTTGCCTACCATAATAGTACATTAATTTCATCTAACAAGTGTAAGGAATCTAAATATGTTCAGTTACATAGAGTATAATAAGTGGATGAAGTAGGAGCACTATGGAGAGTTTACTTTAGAGAGTGAAGGCAATAGTTTATCATTCGGTGCTTATTAAAAAGTAGTATGTTTTGAACCAAAAGTAAATTGACCAAAGTCTTATGATTGGTACGATAATAAGACTTACCTGAGCCCTTTTTAAAACAAGTGTATGTGCCTTTTGAAGATAAACAAAACACTGATGATTTTAATTTTGATCTCTAAGACTTGTTCAGAGGTGAAATAAAATGTAGAACATGATTATCTTCTTTTGTGTCTACAAACAATGCACTTTGCATCATATTTGAAATGTCAACATTATTTTGTCTGTCAATTATTTTTGTCAGGATACTAAGATTTATTTCTTCTGCTCATTTTTTGTATTCCCCTAGTCACGAACACTTGAAGTACAAGGTGTCACTCTCTAACTGTAATTATGTTGCTTCTTTGCTTCTAGTTTCAGTACTGTGCGCATAACAGGAATGCTTCATGGGAATGGGTGTGGCAACAAGTCATGTTGATTTTGTTCTCCTTGCCCATAACTTGAAACACTATGTTTTCTTTCTTTCTTTCTTTATTTTGAGTTGGAGTCTCACTCTGTCGCCCAGACTGGAGTGCAGTGTCATGCTCCCAGTCACCACAGCCTCGACCTGCTGGGCTCCGGCGATCCTTCCACCTCAGCCTTCCAAGTAGCTGTAACTACAGGCGTGCACTACCACGCCTGGCTAATTTTTTTTATTTATTTTGGAGATGAGGTCTCGCCAAGTTGCCCAGGCGGGTCTCAAACCTGCGGGCTCAGGCAATCCACTAACCTCAGCCTCCCAAATCTCTGGGATTAAAGATTGAGCCACCGAGCCCGGCCTTATGAATGCTTTGCATTTCTCTGATGATTAATGAGGATGAGCACTTTTTCATGTGTCTGTTGGCTGCCCATATATCTTCTTTTGAGAAGTGTCTATTCATATCTTTTGCCCATTTTTTAATGGGGCTGTTTATTTTTTTTTCTTTTGGCACATTTAAGTTCTTCCCTGTAGATCCTAGATGTCATGCCTTTGTCAGATATACAGTTGGCAAATATTTTTTCCTCATTCTGCGGGCTTCTCCCCACTCTCTTGATGGTTTCTTTTGCTTTACAGAAGCTTGTCAATTTGATAAGGTCCCACTTGTCTATCTTATCATTAATAAAACAAACAACAACAAATGCTGGCAAGGATGCAGAGGAAAAGGAACACTTCTACACAGCTGGTGGAAATGCAAACTAGATGCAAACTAGTGAAACTTCTTTGGAAGACAGTGTGGTGATTTCTGAAAGATCTAGAAATTGACCTTTCATATGACCCAGCAATCCCCCTATTGGAAATATACCTGGAGGAACTCAAGTCATTCTACCAAAAAGATACCTGCACATGCATATTTGTTACAGCTCTATTCACAATAGCAAAAGCATGGAACCAACCATGCTGCCCATTGAAACTAGACTGAGTAAAAAAAATATGGAGCATATATACAATGGAATATTATGCAGCCATAAAGAAGGACAAACATATGGACTTTGCAGCAACTTGAATGGATTTAGAGTTGATCGTACTCAGTGATCTGTCACAGAAACAAAGAATAGAGTACCATATGTTCTCACTCATAAGCAGACCTTGAACAATTATCATAATGCTATAAGAAAGGGCTTGGCAGTAATGGAAAACTGTCAGGGGAGTGGGGGTTGGGATTGGCAGTTGAGGGAAACTGCCAGGGGAGGGAGGGACACACCTCATCAACAAGGGTACCTGCGTAATGAACATTTGTATACCTAACCTTGAATTGTACCCCACATCTTCAAAATAAAGAATAAATAAATAAATGCTGACTCATAGGTAATTTTGTGGTCAAAATAATTCAATATAATGCATTCTGAAGCAATAGTTGCTGCCTTGCAAGAGTGATCTGCCCTTTAAAAATAATTTCCAGGTTGTATTGATAAAAGGAAAATATAAAACTTAACTATGAGTTTTGAGTGACATAACTATATGTCTGGCTCTTGCTTCTCGTTTTTAGGTTATTACTATATATACGGAGATTCAAATGTGGTACTGCTCAATGTTAAGAATTGAATGACACCGGGCTTGGTGGCTCAGTTTGTAGTCCCAGTACTTTGGGAGGCCAAGGCGAGTAGATTGCCTGAGCCCACAGGTTTGAGACCACGGTTTGAGACTGGCAACTTGGCGAGACCTCATCTCTACAATAAATTAAAAAAAATTAGCTGGGTGTGGTAGCATGCAACTGTAGTTCTGGTTACTTGGAAGGCTGAGGCAAAAGGATCACCAGAGCCTAACAAGTCAATACTGGGGTGACTGTGAGCATGCCACTGTGCTCTAACCTGGGTGATGGAGTGTGATTCCAACTCAAAAAGAAAAGAAAAAGAAAAAAGAAAAAGAAAAAAGAAGTAAATGACTATTTCCTTTAATTTCCTTCAAGACCTGTAGAATATTAATACTGAAAAGTTAGAAATACAAAAGAAATTTTAATACTTTCCTTCTTAGGCTACAATATGAATCTTGAGAATAATTGGTTGCAGCAAGAGAAAATTATGTCAATGTGTTGCTGTGTATATGAATCTTATTAATAAGTGTGAAGCTTTTGGATGCTGTCTAAACTTATGAAAAAATATAAAGAATCTTCTTTTTTCTTATTGTAGCCTAAGAAAAATCATGGAAATAAGCTGTTACAAGCTCATTTGTAGTCTATCAAATATTTTAAATTTATAGAGATTCAAAATGTTTTACAAACTGTCTTATAATTTTTTTCATGATTTAGCAGTGAATGGTTTTTTAGCTTTGGTTTTAGGTTTTGTAAATAGTAGGATTATATTGGCATCAGCTTTTGTGATGTTTTTGTAATCATTGGCCTTATGACATTTTACCCATTAGCAATGGGTTTGTATAAAACTGCAAAGGCAGGTAATATACCTGTAGAAAAAGTATGCTGAGCTTGAAGGGTGAAAACTATTGTGAAAGAACCTGAGGGTGAAACAAGTGAAGTCACTCATTATTTCTCAAGTATTAACATTCTGACTTAAGCACTATTCAAACCATCTAGTGAAATGCCTTTGGTTTCTTTATTTTTGTAACATAGGTGTAGTGTATTATTAAAAACATTAAAATTACAATGATTAGCCATTGAAACAACTATTACTTTGTCCATTTTGTTAAAAAATGTACATTTTGTTTTTTGACAGGTTGGGCTTTAAACTAGAATAATTACATGAAAAGCTCAATGATATTGAAAGTGCTTAATGCATCATATTGTATATATTTCTCCATGTTGGATCCAGCTGTTTTATATAATTGACATGTTATATAAAAGATAACTACCTTAATGTGTTGGAGATCTATACTGCAAGTAAAGAAGACTGTCCTGGAAGTGTGATCTTCTGTTTCTCCTCTACCCTATGTTTTACTGGAAGAGAATCTAAATCTTTCAATTCAACCCCAGTTCATCTTGAACACAGGTGCATTGGCCTGTCTATTATTACTGTGTTTTTGCTCTTCTTGTAAGGTGTTATGGATGCCCAGTCCCTTTCTGTTTACAAGTGGCTGAATGTGTCGGTGAGTGAAGCTTCTGCTACCAGAAGTAGCTTCCTTTTGTGGAACAGCTGTGGGCATGTATGTAAAGCCACAAGCCCCACCCCTGCCAGGGTTTCCCTAGCATAGTACAGCCTGGCAAGTAAGGGGCCACTCTGAGTGCATGGGAGAAGTAGCCAGGTTGTGGTAGGTGTGCAGAGAGGTGGGGAGCCCTCTGGTCAACTCTTGGTGGTAGAGGAAGTGGATGAACAGAAGGAGGCACTTTTAATTTTCAGGCCCTGTACACCCAAAAGTCTCTTGTGCTGGAAGTTAATTATCTTGTGTAATTCCTGGGTTAATGTTTAAGCAATCTAAGATTTTAAAAAAATTATTTTTCTCTTACAATTTTATATATATGTTTTATATCAGTTCATGACTAGTATAATGCTATGGGGTGTTTTGTAATAATAAATAAAAGCATTTGTTTTAGAAAAAGATGCATACTCCTTGAATAGGACAGTGCCATCGGGACCCATCATGGGTCCCTAGAAACATTTGGCAAAGCAACTCGGCCTCCTTGGGCCCCTCATTGCCCCCTTCCCCAGCTCTGGAGTGTGAGAACTTGACCCTGTCATACACAGCACTTGGCCTTGTTTTTCAGAGTACTTGACTTCACTCCACAGAGCACTTGGGCTGGATCCTCAGAGCACTTGGCCTTGTCCCTGCTGAGCTCTTGGCCTTGTTTCACAGAGAAGCAACATCAGTAGACACTGTTGCTACTGTTTTCAGCCCACAGTAGGTGATAATTGTGGGCTGCATCTTTGGCCCTTTAGCATATTCACAGACATGTTTTAGCCTGTGTCACAGTTCTCCATGAGGCCACTCTTGGGGACAAGTTTATTCCTGTCAGGTATCATTTGTGATTATGTTTCACCTCACTCTTCCTCTGTGCCACAGTTCTACATAAGGTCACTGTTGAGGACCAATTCATTCCTGTCACATAACAGTTGTGATTATGTTTCACCTCACTCTTCCTCTGTGCTCAGTGGAGCAGAGGCCTTGCTGCAGGGTTCACCAGAGGTACCCAGCATCTGCTAAATGAATATCAAGCCCTCCCATATAACTACATATACATAACTCATTTTTAACAGCAGAGAGCTTATGCCATCTGGTGTTCAACTAGTGTCAGAAGCATATTTCATGGACTGCGTATGCTTGGTCCTGCAACGTATTCATGAAACAAAGGAAAATTACTTTTTTGATATAGACCCTCACTTAAGGATGTTTAGATAACATGTTAGTGATTTCTTTTCCAAACATAATACCCAAATTCACAATTAATCTTATTTCTACAGAATGCACTTGTAGAAGTAAAGATTGAGGGTAGTGTGACATGTACAACTATGTATTTAGTAGATACTGCCAAGCTGTGTTCCAAAATGTTTGCAAGAATATCTAGCCCTGCAGAGGTCTGGCAAGTCTGTTTGCTCCCTGGTGACAGGTACGGTGTATAATTCTGAATCTTTCCACCCTGCATCACTCCTTTGATCCTCCTCAGTTCTAAGAGGCCCACCAGAGTGAGACAATCTTATTACATCATCACTTCCCAGGCTCTACTGCCATCTTACTAGGTTTGACTGGGTGCTAAGAGTTTTTTATTGCCACGGTGGATCTGGGACCCTGAACCTCAGATCCCTTGACGGAACAGAGGCTCAAGGGCTGCCATGGAGAAGAGCAGGCAAGGGCTCCTCTCAGGACTGAGTCTCTAGCACTAATTCCCTACAAGTTCTGGGAAAGGAAAGAATAAGGCCAGAGGTTGGGTTCATGCCAATTCTGGAAGGAAAGGGGTTCTCATGGGAGTCTTTGCATTGAGAGGGATGTGGTGGGAACTGGGATGGAGGAGAGGGTCGGGGAAGGTGTCTCTCCTGGGCTTTTCAACTGTGACAGTACCCTCACCCATAACCCAGCAACCCCTAGCTCTTGAGGCATACAGGCCTCAGTGGAAGCTGAAGCTCCTTCATGGGTAGTCAGTCTACTGGGAGATTTGGCTCTCAGGGCTGCATTCTTGCCTGGCCCTGCCCTGTCCAGGTTCCTCACCTCCAACCCACCCAGCTCTTTTTCTGGGACTTCCAGGTTCCTGCTGCCCTGATCCTCGGGGCAGGAACAGAAGGCACTGGGCAGTGCAAATGGTGGTAATGTTATAAAGTATCCACCCTGCAATTCATGCTAGCAAGGCCCTACCTGATGACCTGGTCTCTGGGAGATCTGAAGACCTGCAATATGGGAGTCCACAGAAACTAGGGTGTTTCAAAAAACCCACTGTTTTAGGTAAAGAAAACTGTTTGCTTCTCCAGTTGCAGCCAACAGTCACTTGATTGTTGCATCCCTGAAAAACTGTCAGTTTAAACTATGAAACAGCAAACTGCAGTTTGCTTTGTTTCTGAGAAAAAAAAGTTTTCACACATAGGCAAGTCTTGAGCAAGATTTTGGAAGAGGTTGACAGAGGACTTTCCTTTTTTCCATGGAGGTTAGGGAGGAAGCAGAAATATGCATGTAGATTACGTATTTGTATTCTAAGCGATAAAATCCTCTATGCCACTTTCATATGTTTCTTGCTAATGTAATAGCAAATATGTGTAAACTTGTTTAACATTTTTTTCCTGTTCTGTTGCTAGGTTTGCTCTCTAAAAAGCTGGTTAATTAGGCTAAAATCTTCAATTAATGGCTGAGTATTTTCAAAAAGTAACTTTGTAAAATTATGCTCCAATAACAAAATGATTCACTGAAAGGACTTAAGATGTAGTCAATGTAGCCAAAAAGCAGCCATTTTGACCCTGCCTTGCTCTGTCATGTTTTTCTTGCAGCTCATTTTAACTTACCTTAATCACTAGCTAAGGACAGAACTGGTTTCTCAGAGGTAGCTATTGATAATTGCTTTACAACCCTTTCCAGCTTGTTTGGTGCCAGTTAGCTTTTCTATTCTAAGTATTTGCATAAGAAACAAGTTAACTTAATCAGCCCTTCATGACCTTTGTGACCTAGGCCCAAACAACATGGTATCAGTAATATGACCCACGCATCTGCTTGCCATCCATCATCTGATGGCCGTACCTGTGCTTACCTGTCCCATTCATGATGATGAAAAAGATCTCCACCTAGTCACCTTAATAACCTGCCCCCAGTCAAAGGAAAGACTTAAAAGCATTCAACCTCAAGCAGCCATTGGCCATTGCTTTTCCAAAGGAAAGGTTTAAAAGCATTCAATCTCAAGCAGCCATTGGCCATTGCTTTGCTAAGCTCTTTGAGGTATGGTCATCATGTTTACCATTGGAACTATCCTCATGTATCCAGGTCAGTCCTGAGCATTTCCTTTCCTCTCTATGGGCACTACCCTCATGTCCAGGTTAGTCCTGCAATTTTCTGGTCCTTCCCGCGGGTACTGCCTTCAAATGTCAAGGTTAGTCCTGAGGAGAATTTTCAGTCCTCTCTATGAGCACTGCTCTCATGTGTTTTGGACAGTCCTGAGAAGAAGCTCTTATCTCTTAAGGACATGAGGGACCATAGAAGGTGAGTTTGCACACTCCCTTCCATTTGCAGGCATAGAACAGGCCTCTAAGCACTTCCTATTCAGCAGTAATTGCATGTCTTTCCTTCATTCCCCACAAATCTCTGAAATTCAGTGTTCTGATATTTCATGCCATAATTTATTTGGAAAATGAAACTGAAACAAAGCTCACCATCCTGTTCCTTGATTGGAATGAAGGAGATAACCAGAACCTAAGTGGATGGCCAATAAACACACATTCATTGATTTCCTACCTAGCAGCTAAAAGGTACAGGAATAATTAAAATTGGAACTTTAAAAACCCTTTTACGATAGGACCTCCAAAATTAAAGTTCTCATGTATACATCTTTTTGTTTTTTGCTGTGTACAGCGGCTCAGGCCTGTAGTCTCAGCTACTCAGGAGGTCAAGACAAGAGAATCACTTGAGTCCAGGAGGTTGAGACCAGCCTGGGTAACATAGCACAATCCCCATCTCCACAAAAAAGAAAGAAAGAAAGAAAAAACAAACAAAAACAAGCATGTTAGCTGTTCTTGTGCAGACACCAGGACTGGAAGAGGCTCGAGGCACCTGTGGTCACCTAATATATTTGGCCTGCATGCCAGCCTGTCTTTTCTCCCTTGTCTCTCACCCTAACCTTTCCAGCTAGCTGCTCCTTCATCAGCAATTCAGGGTATGTTCCCCTCAACTTTGTCAGAGAATCATATAGATATCCTTGTTATCATCTTGGAAATGATACTCTGAGCAAGACAGAAGAAAGTCAAGTGGGGGGAGAACATGGGGGATCAGAAACCTCAAAACTACAGAACATCCTGGAACAAGGCCTGCTGGAGTCTGAGGCTCATCTTTAGGTTTGATGGAGAAGAAAAGGGCTTTACCACAGTTTACCCATTGTAAAAATGAGGGGGCAGGGTCAGGTCAGTTCTTCCTTCCCATGGACAGACCCATATATTTAAAATTAAAATGGTTTAGTAGTTTTATTTATTTATTATTCTATTTTGCAAAGGTGGGGTCTGGGTCTGTTGTCCAGAATGGAGTGCAGTGGTGTGATTATAGCTCACTGCATCCTTGATCTCCTAGCCACAGAACAGGAAAAAAAAATTGTTAAACAAGTTTCCACATATGTGCTATTAATTTAACATAACACATATAACAGAGGCATTTATTTGGAATTATTTATTCATCTGCAGCATTTACTATTTTGTGTCATAAATACTCATTAAAAGACAGAACTAGCTAACAGTTTCAATTACTAGTAATTACTACTGTTAAGCTTGTTGTGGTGGATCACATATGTAATTTTAGTGTTTTGGAAACCGAGGTAGGATGATAACTTGAGGCCAGGAGTTTGAGGCCAGCCTGGGCAACATAGACCCCATATTTACATTTTTTTTTTTTTTTTTTTAGTTAGCTGGACTTGGTACCACTCACCTGTAGTCCTGAAAGGACCAATTTGGAGTTGATATACTCAATGGGCAGCCTTTTTAACACTGCCAGTTCTATCATGTTTTTCTAGCAGTTCACTTCAATTTATCCTCTAATCACCAGCCAAAGACAGAACCAGCTTCTCAGAAGTAGCTGTTGATAATTGTTTTACAACCCCTTCCCAGCCTGTTTTATACTAATTGGCTTCTCTATTCCAAGTATTTGCATAAGAAACAATTAACTTAATCAGCCCTTGGTGTCCTTTGTGACACAGACCTCATCAACATATCAATAGTCATGTGACTAGCCACCCTTCTGTCTGTCTTCCATTCATCAAGATTATCTTAAGTATTTTCTCAGACAACAGTGGAATTAAATTAAACATGAAGACTAAAAGGAATCTCAAAGCTACACAACTATACAGTGTGTTAAAAACTTAGTCCTTAATTACTCTTGAATAACCAACAATATTGTCAGAAATTTTAAAAAATTATTTGAAACTTATTAAAATAGAGGCACAAAATACAAAAACCTCTGAGATATAACAAAAACAGTGCAAAGAGAAAAGTTTAGGCAGTAGATACCTACATCAAAAAGATACAAAATCTGAAATCAACAACTTAATATCTCACCTCAAGAAGCTAAGGAAAACAAATACAATTTATACTCAAGACTATCAGAAGAAAATAAATAAAGATCAGAGAAGAACTAGATGAGAATGAGAGCAAACAATGATACTAAGGATCAATTTAATGAATCAAAAATGTGGCTATTTAAAAAAAAAATGCACAGACTGTTAGCCAGGTTAACCAAAGAAAAAGAGAGAACACTCAAATAAATATAATCAGAATTGATAAAGGAGATATTACAACTGATACTACAGACATACAAAAGATTACCAGAGAGTAGTAGGAACATCTCCATGGTAACACATTAGAAAATTAAAAAAAAAAAAGACAAATTCCCAGAAATATATAACCTCCTAAGATTGAATCCAGAAGAACCAGAAATTCAATAATGAGTAGTGAAGTTGAATCAGTAATGAAATTATTGTCCTACAAAGAAAGCTCCAAACCAGAGAAATGTCAGAGGTGAATTTCACCAGTTATTCAAAAAAGAGCTGGTACCAGTTTTACTGAAAATTCCAAACAATTAAGGAGGAAAGAATTCTCAATTTGTTCTATGAAACTAATATAACCATGATCCCAAATCAGGTAAGAATAAAACAAACAACAACAAAAAATAAATAAAAATACAGGTCAATATTCCTGATAAACAAAGACGCAAAAAATCCTCAATGAAATGCTAGCAAACTAAATCTAACAACACATCAAAAATAATTTTCAACTAAGTGGGTTTTATTCCAGGGATGCAAAAGTGGTTTGACATCCACAAATCAATAAATTTGATTCACCCCATAAATTGAATCAAGACAACCAATATGATGATCTTAATATATGCAGAAAAGACATTCATAACATTTACCATCCCTTTATGATAAAAACCTTCAACCATATAGCTAGGCATTGAAGAAGCATATTTCAAAATAATAAAAGCCATATGTGATAAATCCAATGCTAATATCATACTTAATGAGGAAAAGTTGAAAACATTCCCTGATAACTGAAAAAAGACAATATCTATTCTCCTTACTCTTATTTAACATATTTATAGTACTGGAAGTACTAGCCAGAGCAATCATTTAAAAGAAAGAAATGAAAGGCATCTGAATTGGTAAGGAGGATATAAACTTATCTTGGTTCACTGCTGTTACATACCCACAAAAACAAACAAAAAAGACTCCTCCAAGAAACTACTAGATCTGTTAAAAAACTATAAAATTTTAGGATACAGAACTTTTCTCTGGTCTCTTCCCCACTACCATAACCTGCTGTTCTAAGGAACTTCTTGATTAATTAAAAATTACTCATAATTTGGGAAATGTTTGTGAGCAAGATAATAATAGACTCAGACTCAGAACTGTGTGCAGAGACGGTAATTACTGATTTACTTATCAGAAGTTCTATATGAAAACAAATGTTGATTTTTGCAAAACAATTATTTACTTGGAATATTTTCTAGGGTATGGATTGTATATATAAAAATAATCGTTTGGAAAAGACTAATTAAGAAGTTTAACTTTTTAGGTTGAGAATATGTTTGGAAGCATTGATATTTTAAGAATATTGAGTTTCCAACCCATAATAATGGAATACATTTCCATTTTGTTAGATTTTTAATTTTTTGATTAGTGTTTTAATGTTTTCTGGATATAAATTCTGTGTATATTTTGTTAGATTTATAGCTAAGTAATTCATTTTTATGGATGCTCTTGTAAATGTTTTTTTCTTAATTTTAAATTTCAATTGTATATTGCTGGTATATCTGAAAACAATTTTTTTATTTATTAATATTATACCTTACATTTTTGTTGTATTAATTTATTATTAATACATTTTTATTGATTCTTTGTGGTTTTCTGCATAGACAATCAAGGTATCTGCAAATTGAAATATTTATTGCTCTATAACCTGAATACTTTTTTATTTGCTTCTTTTAATTTTGCACTACCTAGAACTTCCAATGCGATGTTGAATAGAAATGATGAGAGAAAAATCTCTTGTTCCTTTTTCCATCTTAGTGGGAAAACATTCAGTTTCTTACCAAGTATATTAGCTATACATTTTTTAATTTTCTAAATAAAAATTTGTACATTCTTGTCTCTTTCTAGTTTGCTAAGAGATTTTATCATGAGTGGGTGTTAGATCTTATTAAAGGATTTTCTGCATCTGTTGATATAATACAATATTTCTTTACTCTGTTGATGTTGTAGATTATATTAATTGATTATCTCTTGCTGCCGTTAGGATTTATTTCTTTTATACCTACTTTGTATAGGCGAATTATTATGTGTTTAGTAGTGGGTCTTTTCATGTCTTCTTTTGCAGGGGTTCTCTGAATCTCTTGTGTTTGAATGGCTGCATCACTGATGAGATGAGGGAAGTTTTCTTGGGTAATTTCATAGAATGTTTGTTCCAGGTTGGTCTCTCTCTATCTGCCTCAGGGATTCCAATCAATCTTAGGTTTGGCCTCTTGATATGATCGCTCATCCCTTGGAAATTTTGTTCTTTTTTTCTTAAGCTTCTTGTTCTATGTTTTTGAAAGTTTGGTTTATTTTCATATTTAGATTCTCAAGCTCTGAGATTCTTTCTTATGCTTGGTTAATTCTGCTTTCCATGCTCATCAGCTTGTTATTTATTTTACTCACTGTATTTTTTTTTTGAGTTGGAGTCTCACTCTGTCACCCAGACTGGAGTGCAGTGGCTGCTCCCAGCCACTGCAGCCTCGACCTGCTGGGCTCTGGCTATCCTTCCGCCTCAGCTTTCCAAGTAGTCGGAATTACAGGCATGCGCTACCATGCCCAGCTGATTTTTTGATTTATTGTAGAGTTGAGGTCTTGCTGCCCAGGCAGGTCTTGAACCTGCAGGCTCAAGCAATCCACTCACCTCAGCCTCCCAAAGGTGTGGGATTACAGGCTGAGCCACCGAGCCCGGCTACTCACTGTATTCTTTATTGCTGTTATCTCAGTTATCAACTTCATTCTTTCCTCTTGAATCTCTTCATTTGTATTTATCCTCTGTATTAATATTTTGATATCTGGGTTTGTCATTCGGGGACTCTTCATTGTTTTCATTACAAAGTCTGTATTCTCAGTGGTTGACCTCCCAGGTATCTGTGTGAGACCCATTTTCTTCCTTTGGTTTTTCTTGCTTTGTGTAGGTTTTTCTCCCCAATTTTTAAAAACCTCTTCTTTAATTTTGTTGTTTGGTGATGGTGGGATAGCTTTTACTTGTTTGCTCAGTCTTCTATTCTTCCTTGTGCTGATCCTCTGGTTTTGTTCAATTCTGAAGTTGGACTCAGGTAGTGGGGTGTGCTTTTTGCAGTTTTGAGATTTAATTGAGAGGGGAGCTGTGATTCAGAAACTATCTGCCAATCCCAGTATCTGCTGACAGGTATGTGGGCCCCTGGAACCAACTTTCCACTGCCTTACAATCTATCCATGCAGTGGGGGTATATGTTTGTCTCCTGAAAGCAAAATGATGTAACAAAAAGGAAAAGAATGGAAAAAGGAAGGAAAAAGACAAAAGGAAGGAGGGAGAGAAGAAGAGGAGAAAAAACAGGCAAGTATACCAACAAATGAATAAACAGAGAAACAAACACAGACAAAATAAACAACCCCCCAAAACATACATACAATCATACAGACAAACAAACCAAAACCCTCCTGCTGATGTATTTGCCCTCAAAAATACTCATACACAAACAGAAAATCTAAAAAAAATTAAAATAACAAAGCAAGTATGAAAATGTAAACAAAAACAGAAAGAGAGAAACAAACAAACACAAAACAATAAAACTCAAAAAACAGAACTTTCTCCATGGCTGTTTCTGTAACTCCAAGTTTCTTTTGGCTGCCATCTCCATATTAAGGAGCAGCTCTGGTCTCCAGCCCCTTCCTCCACTGTGAGAAATATTGATCTGTAGTTTTGCTTTTTTATAATGTTTTATCTGGTGTTGATATGAAGATGTTACTGGCTTCAGTGAATGAGTTAGGATGTCTCCCTCTTCTCCTATTTTCTGGAAGTGATTGTAAGAATTTGCATTACTTATTTGTTAAAAACTAGGTAGAATTCATAGATAAAACCATGCAGGCCTGGCAAGTTTTTTGTGTGTGCAAGATTTAATTATTGAGTTAATTTTTTTCACGGATATAGAGATGTTATGATAAACTTCCCGTCATATGAATTTATTTCATTTTTCTCTTACAAGAAATTATTCTATTTCATTTAAGTTATCTGATTGGTGGACATAGTATTGTTTGCTATACTCCTTTTTTATTCTTTTTTTTGAGTTGGAATCTCACTCTGTCACCCAGACTGGAGTGCAGTGGCTGCTCCCGGCCACCGCAGCCTCGACCTGCTGGGCTCCGGCAATCCTTCCGCCTCAGCCTTCGAAGTAGCTGGGAATACAGGTGCGCGCTACCACGCCTGGCTAATTTTTTTGATTTACTGTAGAGATGAGGTCTCACCAAGTTGTCCAGGCGGGTCTCGAACCCGTGGGCTCAGGCAATCTACTCACCTCAGCCTCCCAAGGCATGGGATTAAAGGCTGAGCCACCAAGCTCGGCTTCCTTTTTTATTCTTTTTAATATCATGTTATAAACATAGGTATCCCCTCTTTCATTTATGACATTGGTAATTTGTGTCTTCTTTGTGTTTTTGGTTAGTCTGGCTAGAGGTTTATAAATTTTACTATCTTTTCACATAATTTTTCCTTTGGTTTTGTTTCTTTTTCAATTTTTTTGTTTTAATGTTATTTATTTTTGCTCTGTCATTTCTTATTTTTTAATTTTGCCAGCATTTAGCTTGTATTACTCTACTTTTTCTAAATCCCTAAGATAAATTCTTAGGCTATTGGAACATTAACTTTTCACTTCAAGTTTTAATTCTTTAGGTTAATAGTTTTTCATTAGTGAATTCTGGGTTTATTTGCACAAATTGAAATAATATATTTGTAAGAATAAAATAATAAAATTGTTAAGGAGGAAAAATGTTTTCACCACCCATTATTTTATGTGAGAAATTGTGGGGAGTAGTTACCTTTTTCTGTAAGGTGAAAAAAAGTTGAGCATGAGAATAATAATAATAACTTGTATTTAATTATGCATTCATTTTATGCAGGGTTTGATAAAAACTATTTGCATGTTAAGAATGACAATGTAAGCTGGGCTCGGTGGCTCAGCCTGTAATCCCGTGCTTTGAGAGGCTGAGGTGAGTGAATTGCCTGAGCCCGGGGATTCGAGACCCACCTGGGCAAGTTGGCGAGACCTCATCTCTACAATTAAAAAAAAAAAAATCAGTCGGGCATGGTAGCGCATGCTTGTAATTCCAGCTACTTGGAAGGCTGAGGCCGAAGGATCACCCGAGCCCAGCAGGTCAAGGCTGCAGTGACTGGGAGTGGCCACTGCACTCCAGTCTGGGCAACAGAGTGAGACTCCAACTCAAAAAAAAAAAAAAAAAAAAAGGACAAAGTAATATTAGAGGGCCTATAAAACTAACAATCTAGTGCCAGAATACTGGCAAATTATAGAACAATAATTAAAATACAAGTTTTTATACTAAAGAATATACTCTAAGCCAATGTACTATAATGGAGACAGCATTTCAGCAGACATGTTTTAGGTCCTTGAACGCTTTTACCTGTCATGGACATTAAAGAACATATTGGAAGTATTTTATTGAACCATATAATATATACAGGGTGGATACTTCTATTTTTATCTTTCCTTGATTCTATAACATGAAAATATGTATTCATATTCTAACAGAATCATTTATGTGGTTTATTTTCTAGTAATGTAATTTTATGTAATGCTAAACATTTCATGTAATGATGAAAATAGAACTGTGGTAGTGTGAATAATGTACCCTACACAAAATGTCCATGCTTTAAGCCACAGAACCTGTAAGTATGCTATCTTACATGGTGAACAGGGCACTGTGAGTGTAACCAAGTAAAGGGTATGGAGATAGAGTGTGTACCCTGTGCTCTTTATCCAAATGGGACCTAAAGATCACAAGTGGTCTTGTTAGAGTGAGGCAGGCTAATCAGAAGAAGGAGACTGGATCAATGTAAAAAAGTAGCCATAAATCAAGAAATATGGGCAAACCCTAGAAGCTGCACAGAGCAAGAAGTTAGATTCTCCCCTGAAGCTTCTAGAGGGAATTCAGCTTTGCTGTCTACTTAGACTTATGACTTCCAGAGCTATAAAGGAAAAATTCTGTCTTGTTTTTAAACCACTAAGTATGAAGTACTAAATACAAACCATATTTTTACAGTGTCAATGGGAAACTAATACACAATTGCAGTGGGAGACAATTTTCTTTGTCAATGTCTTGAGGTAATGCATATTATTTACATGATTTCCACATCTGAGTATGAGGGATAAGCCCCCAAATGGAGTTTATTTATTAAAAATTGTGTATTTATTCTTACATGTGTAAACTCAGTTATCTTCAAAATACTCTCCATTTAATGCAATACACTTATTGAGAAGTTTTTCCACTGCTCAAAATAGTTTTTGAGCTTGTCAGTTTGGATGACTTTTAGTACTTCTGTTGTTTTTGGTTTTACCTCTTCCACATCAACAAAATTTTTCCTTTGAGGACTTTTTTATCATCCAGAGAAAGAAACTGTTTCTCAGGGCAAGATCAGGTGAATAGAGAGAGTGGGCATAGGGGGCATCATGTGATTCTTGATGAAAACTGCTGAACACTCAGAGCATGTAGGCAGGTCATTCATTTAAATTACCCATCAAAAAATGGGAAATCATGTTGAAACAATCACTTAATAATAATATAATAATAATAACTGAAGCTAAATGCAGTTTCTCACCACAACACTAGTTCGTACACTAATTACCATAGGTTCCTAGAACACTTTCCTAATGGGGAAAGCCTGTACTACATAAAAGGGGCCTGCCCTCCAAAAAATAATTCTGGTTGTTTTGGGTCCCCCTCATATGTAGAAAAGGGGTGGAGTAACTACAAAATGATGTTTGAAATACACATTGCAATAATACATATTACAAATTGAAGATAATTGAAAACTTATTGCTGCTGTAACTTCTCTTTCTAATACAGCCATAGCAATTACTACCCTACCTAACATTATTTCAAAATCTATTCTGGATTATCATAAAAATTAGTCTAGAATTAAGAGAGAGAGAGAGAGAGAGAGAGAGAGAGAGAGAGAGATCTTAATTCTCAATTTTAGTAAACTATTTCAATGAATTATTGTAGTATTTGATATTTAGCTCCTCTATTTTCAGTATTTTACACAACTTTTCCATCTACTAGAAAGGGAAGACTGGAGATTCCAAGATGGTAACAGAAACGGTCAGAGTGCATAAATCATTATGCAGAATCTCTGCATAAATGACTGAACACAGGAGTGAATATACATGCTATGACTTGGCAAATGGGTGTGCAGATGTCTGACTGAATGGAGATGTGGGAACAAGCAGCCTGAGCTCTACTGCTGAGGCAGCTGCCTCCTGTTGCTACTCGGACCTCAGTGTACTCTATGACCTGGAAGGCAGGCACCATGTCTGCAACACTATCTGCAAAACTATCTGCAACACCATGTCTGCAACACTATCTCCAAAGTGCAAAAGTGCCAGACACTGCAGCCTTTGTTACCTGATAGGACACTGGCAGTGGGAACTGTGGAGGAAATACACCAGAGGAGTCCATCACCAGGTGCTAGCTGAGGACTAGATGCATAGACATCCCTATCGCCTTTGTCCAGGTACCTGGGTGGAGGCTCTGGCCTGTCCATGTGAATAGCAGAGTTACTCCCTCAGACTGAAGAGTGAATTCAGTATCTCTCTGAGGCTGATCACCGTCAACCCAGAGAGGATAACCTGCATGCAATAACCCCAGAGGGACAGGCCCAGTGAGGAGACACAGACACTTCATCCCCCAACTTAAGCTTTTGCAGTCTATGGCTGCAACCAGAGATGAAGAACTCAGTCACAGCCCATAGTGGAAGAGTGGCAGCAGTTTTTGAATCTTAGCACACCCTAACACACCTTATCCAAATCTCAAAATTGCAAAAGGATAGGACAGCTCCCCACCTCCAACCTGGTTTCAAAATCTAACTAATCCAGAAACTTTACCAAAAGAACACTAGGGGGTTATGCAGAAAGAAGCAAAACTACTCTCTCTTTCTCAGAGCAACAGAAGCACAGAGAAAAGAAAAACCCACCACAAAAGAAGAGAAATCAAAGAAAAAAGCACAGGTCCACAAAGTCCAAAAAGGATAATGAATGAAAATACAGACTTCAGAATTTAAATGATGAAGAGCTTCCATATTGACTGAACTCAAACCACAGATGCAGAGATCAAAGAATGGTTGGAAAAAATAAATAGAAACCAAGAAAAGCAAGCAAAAACATGAAAGAATTAAGGAAGATACAAACTATAAATAATACAGTAAATGAAATTAAAAAAAATAAACTGACAAGTAGGGAAAACAGAATTAACAAGGCAGAAGGAAAAAATCTCAGAGCGTGAAGACCAAAACACAGAACTAACCCAATCTGTTAAAAACATAGAAAAGAAGCTTAAAAAGATGAAGCAAAGCCTCCAGGAGATGTGAGAATTTATTAAGACACCAAACATATGTCTGATAGGAATCCCTGAAGTAGATAAGGAGATGAGAGCATTTTGAAACAAAAATTTCATGAGGTTCTTCAAGAAAACTCTCCACATCTGTTCAGGGATGCAGCCATCCAAAAACAAAAGATTCAGAGACCTCCAACAAGGCATCGAATGAGAAGACTAACTCCTCAACACATAGTAATTCACTTACACAAAACAGGTATTAAAGAAAAAATCCTAAGTGCAGCAAGAGAGAAAGGTCATACTACCTACTGGGGAAGATCAATTAGAATAGCAGCAAACATCTACAGAAACACAACAGGCTAGAAGAGACTGGACTCCAATCTTCAAAGTTCTCAAAGATAAAAAATTCCAATGAAGGATTTCCTACCCTACTAAGATAAGCTTGATCAGTGATGGAGAATTAAAATCCTTCCCAGACATTCAATCCTGAGAGTTCAAGCTGCCTCCTGATCAGCTTTAATAGAGATGCTTTAAAAAGTAATAATCACAGAAAAGAAAAAGAAAAATGACCACTCTTCCCAATAATACAGAAAAAGATAGAAAACACATATGTATATCTAGCCAAAAGTTAAAAGAAAACAAACAAATAAAACAACAGTAACAACAATAACAAGCTCTGTAAGAAGCTCATGACAGGGATAAACTCTCACCTCTCAATAATCATCCTGAAACTGAATGAACTAAATGCACCAGTGAAAAGACAATGGCAATGGCAAACTAGATTTTAAAAAAATATATATGATGCAAAAATATGCTGTCTCCAGAGGACTCATCTCAGCAGAATGGACACTCATAGACTCAAAGAGAATGAAATACAAATTTTCAGGTGAATGGAACACAAAAGAAAGCAGAAGTCCCAATCTTAATATAAGACAAAATAATCTTTAAGCTACCCAAAATTTTTAAATATAAAAAGGTCACTAAAAAATGATAAAAGGTTCAATCCTCAACAAGAAATATTCATCCTAAACATACATACACCCAGCATAGGAGCACCAACTTTTATTAAGCAACTTCTAGGTAAACTTTAAAAGGATATTGACTCTAACACTATCACAGCTAGGTATTTAAGTACCACACTAATAACCCTAGATAGATAATCAAGGCAAAAAAAAACCCCAAAAAACAAAAAACACAGCAAGGAGATCCAGAATCTCAACCTGATGCTTAACCAAATGGATGTAGATACCTACAGAACATGTCACCCAACAACCATGGAGTTTACATTCTACTCATCACCACAAGGACATACTCTAAGTTTGACCTCATTTTGAGGCATGAATTAAGCTACAAATTTCATAACATTGAAATACTGCTGTGCACCTTCTCAGCCCACAATGAAATGAAAATAAATATCAACACCAACAAAGCTCTCCCAAAACCCACAAAGACAAGAAAACTAAACGGCATGGTGTTGAGCAACTCCTGGGTCAACATGGAAATCAAAGTAGAAATTAAAAGTTTTCTATAAACAAATAAAAATTAAGATTCATCTTACCAAAACCTCTTGGATGCCATGGAGTCAGTACTGACAGGGGAATTCATTTATTTATGAACACACATAAAGGAAATGGAAACATCAAAAGTAAACAGCCTAGCAAATCACCTAAGGGAACTGGAAAGACAAGACCACCAAAACACTAACTTCAGTAGGAGAATTCAGATCAACAAAGTAAAAGGCTAAATACAGGACACGGAAGACAAAAATATCATAGAAAATAAATCAACAAAACAAAATGCTGGTTCTTTGAGAGGATAAACAAGATTGATGGGTCCCTAGCCAGACTGACCAAGAAAAAGAAAGAAAAAGCCCAAATAAACACAATCAGAAATGCAAAAGATCAAATCACAACAGACCCAGAAAAAAATACAAAAATTTATCAGTGATTACTATACACATCTGTGTGGAAACAAACTCAAAAACCTAAATGAAATGGAGGACTTTCTGATATCACACAACCTCCCAAGGTTGAAACAAGAAGAAATTAAGACATCAAATAGACCAATAAAAACCCAGGTAATTGACTCTGTCATAAGAAAATTACCTACGAAAATAAAGTCCTAGACCAGATTGCTTTCCAGCAGAGTTCTATAAAACATACAAGAAGAAGCTGATACCAATCCTATTGAAAGCATTTCAATCAAGGCCAGGTTTGGTGGCTCAGACTGTAATTCCAGCACTTTGGGAGACTGCATTGAGAGGATTGCCTGAATCTAGGGATTTGAGACCAGCCTGGGCAACTTGGTGAGACCTCTTCTCTACAGTAAATCACAAAAACTAGCCAGACGTGGTGGCATGCATCTGTAGTTCCAGCTACTCGGAAGGCTGAGGCAGAAGGATCCCTTAAGCCCAGCAGGTGGAGGCTGTAGTGGCCATGAGTATGCCACTGCACTGTAGTCTGGGTGACAAAAGAAGAAAGTATTCCTAGCAATCGAGAAAGATGGAACTTCTCCAAATCATTTTATGAAGCTAACATCAAACTGATACTCAAACAGAATAAACATCCAACAAAGAAAGAGAACTACAGGCCAATATCCATGATGAACATAGATGCAAAAATACTCAACAGGATTCTAGCAAATTGGATACAACAACATACCTCAAAAATCATCCACCATGACCAAGTAGGGTTCATTCTCAGGATTCAGGGCTGGTTCAACATCCATAAGACTATAAATGTAATTAAATACATCAACAGATGTAAAAACAAGGACCACATGATTATATCATTAGATGCAGAAAAAACTTTTGATAAAATCCAGTTTTCCTTATTGATTAAGACCCTTGAGCCCCCAGGCATAGGGGGAACATACCTCAAAATACTAAGAGATATCTATGATAAACTCACAGTCAGCATATTGCTATACAGAAAGAAATTGAAAGCGTTTTTTCTGAAAACTGGAATAAGATAAGACTGCCCACTTTCACCTCTATTCAACATAGTGCTGGAAGTCCTAGCTAGAGTAATCAAACAAGAGAAGGAAATCAGGGGTATCCAAATAGGAAAAAAGGAAGTCACATTATCCCTCTTTGCTGACTATTTGGTATACCTTAAAAATCTAAGAGAATCTGTCAAAAACCTTCTTGCACATATAAAGGATTTTAGCAAAGTCTCAGGGTACAAAATAAATGTGCAAAAGACAGTCACATTCTTATACAAGAACAACCAACAGGCAGAGAACCAAATAAAAAGCACAATACCATTCACAATAGCCAAAAGAAAAGAAAAGAAAAAAAAAGCCTCATCATTTTCCTAACCAGAAAAATGAAAGATCTTTGCAACAAAAACTGCAAACCTGCTTAAAGAAATAAAAGGTGACAAAAACAAGTGGAAAAATATTCCATGCTCATGGATTGGAAGAAGTAACATTGTTAAGATGGCCATCCTACCAACGACATTTATAAATTTACTGCAATAACCATTAAATTACATCGTTCTTCTCAGACCTGGAAATTACAATACAGAAATTCATACAAAAAACATAAATGACCACGATAAGTGGTCCTCAGCAAAAGAAACAAAGTGGGAGGTATCACACTTCCAAACTTTAAACTGTATTATAAGGCCACAATAATCAAAACAGCCTGGTACTGGTACAAGAACAGGCATATAAAACAATGGAACAATAGAGATTCTGGTAGCAAAACCTCAATTTCTCAGCCAACTCATTTTCAACAAAGCCTCCACTATCAAGCAATGGGGTGTTGAGAACCTATTCAACAAATGGTGCTGGGAAACTGACTGACCACATGCAGAAGATTAAAACTTGATGCCTACCTATCACCATATATAACAATCAACTCTAAATGAATCAAAGACCTAAATGTAAAACCTCAAACTATAAGATCCTTTGAAAATGCAGGAGATACCCTTATGGAAACTGGAACTGAAATCCAATTCTTGGTCAAAGCCCCAAATGCTCATGGTATAAGAGCTAAGATTGATAAGTGGGATCTCATCAAATTGAAAATCTTCTGCAAAGCAAAATAAATCATCAAGCACGGTAAGATACATGTTACTGTTATATCTCATAGATTGCAACAGGGAGAAAGTTGATCTCAGGTAAATATTTGTTGAAATATGTGAACTTATAGTACAGAGTTCTAAAAATATTTTATGAGAACATTAATATTGTCTTTACTCCATAAGCTATAGTAGTAAAAATGTTAAAACATGTCAAGAAGTGACTATAAAAACTATAATTTATCTCTATACTAACATGTCTGGCACTTATAAAATAAGCACAAAACCTAATCAATGTAATTTTTGAGATTAAAAAGTTTTAAAAATTATGCAACATTCCAAGCATGCTATTTGTAACTATTGAATAAAATATATACTTTTTATTTATCTGGATGCAGGCTGTTAATTCTAGCATTTAATTTTGTGAAAATACTCCTAATGTTTCTTTAACTATCTGATTCTTCCCAACTTCATTGCTACCCTTGAAGCTTTGTTTCATTATTTGTTGAGACATTTTGAACAAGACTCTCAGAATATAGAGGAAAAAAAAAATCTTCATCTGCTCTTATGAGAAGGGTGAGTCTGAAAGAATTTATAACTTGCTATGTGAAAGATAACATGCTTAACATTTTTACATGTTTATTGCATTAAAAAATCTTTTTTTTTGTCAAGTAGACATTTTATATGAAATAGGCACTCAGTCTATTCATGAAACTAATGGTGATGAAAACAGGAATATAGAGTGAGGTAAGGGCCAAAACAGAGATGCGTTCATGGTTTTTAGTTCACAGAAACTGATAGCCTAAAACAAATTTGGCCTGGAAAAATACTTCCTGTATAGTGGAATATATCAGGGAAAACTGGCAGTTTAAGAAAATTCAAAAGAGTACAACAATCGCCCTTTGTAGACCTGCAACATTTTGTAGACTTGTAACTTTCTGTTATGTAAGAGTTGTTTATGATCTTAACCCGTTACACATAATTATCTAAAAATAATGTATAAAATAATTTCAAATTGATATGTTTGAACTTAAGAATAATTATAACTAGTAATTAAATAGACTTTGCTTATTTTTTGTTAGGCATTAGTAATCAAATGTCTAGGGAAAACTTACTTTTTAAACAAAATTATCCAAAGTTAATGTTATATTATTCATAAAACTAGCTAATCAAAAATATTTAAATAGTACATTTTAAAAACACATTTCAGATAAATAACAGTATTCTAAGAAACTATTTTTTTTGTATGTGTGAAGAATAAACACAATCAAAATTAACATCAGTGGGGAAAAATTCGTTAACTTTTTAATAAATATATGTTAAACATCTTTAATTCCTGATATTCTAATTCTGAAAATGTACTGGATTGTAAACTGAGAAATGAGAGGAATGTCTGAACTGATGGAGTATTTTTCTCGCCCTCATCTTTTCCCCAATTAGTCTTCAGTATTATCAAGTGATCATGATTGTCTTTATCCTCTTGTCTCCCTTCTTCTTGATCAAGAGTATCAAGATTTTCATCTGCTGTGCACGGGCAAGTTTTATTCACATAAAAATGATGTGAATCATGACACCAGGGAGCTGTGCATCTCCACAAATTGTCTTTGTTTAACCCTTATCCTAATGAAAAAGAAAAGGATATTAACCCTTATTCTAATGAAAAAGGATAAATGAGAGAAGGAAATTGAATATATTTTATTATCTCATATCTTAAAGATAAACTTAACATGTTTATATGTTTATTGCATGAAACAATTTAACATTTTTAACAGCTTTAAGAGATAAATATTATCACTTTACAGAGAGGAATACTGAATCTCAGTTTAAGTAATGCTGAAGGTTACATAGTTAGAAAGTGAAAACAAACACACACATACAAAAACAGAATGTGTATATGATAAATTCCAAACACTCTATGGCTCCTACCACCTGAAAATGACCAATACATTTCTATCAGATTTAATTGACTATGGGGCCAATGTATCATATTTTTTTCCAAAAACAAGGTAATTTTTTCTTGACATGTGCCTTGGGTTTTGCACAATTTCTATGTATTTTCCTTACTTTGAAATATTATTCTTCTTCAGAAAAAAACCCTAAATATTGATATTCATCAATTATTTACAGTATTCACAAGTCCTACAATTCCTTTGTATAAACCTAGAATATAAGTAAAGATTAATGAATTGGATCAGTTTTGTTTCAGCAAATAGAGGTACATTGCTGGTTTTTAAAAATCATTACTAATCTTGATTTTAAGCTCATTGCAATAAAAAATTTTATTTTTCTAATGAAATAGCCACATTTATAATTTAAAAACAATTTAATAAGTTACACTAAGTACTTGAAATAGTGTCCCAAATGTAATTTATTTTTTCAATGAAGGGCAATAATCTGAGGTTTTTCAGTATGCTATTAAATATAAATACTATTTTCAATAAACATCAACTTAATCCTCTGAATTAAAAATGTATTGTAAACAAACTACTATTCCTAAGAAGATTAAAATTCCCTAAAATATTGCTATTCAAGGACTTTATAACTACTAAATCATTTCTTTAATTGTGCTTTCCACATTCCCACTTACTTTAAAGCTCCTCTTGGCTCCTTATTTCTAATTATCATATGAGCAACACTTTCCAGACATTTTCTTCTTGTTTTATTGATCTTTACATTTTATCCATGCCAATCAAACATTTAAATCATTTTTAGGCTGCATTGTCAGCTTCTACACATTTCTGTTAGAGTTAGACATTATTCTAATTGGCCTGTCTGAAGACTCATATTTTTTAAGCTTTCTTTGGTTTTCTTTGTTACTCCATCACATTTTCAGTGATTTCATGAGTTTTATTTCCCAATCCTCAAGCACTACCTCTGGATCTTTTAATTTCAACAGATATCTTCACTTAATGCTCATCTGATGGAACTTTGTCATGTGAAAGAAACTTCACTTTAGAACACAGTGCCCATTACTTTGGCTTTGTATGAATAAAATGCCAACAAAATCATCTGAGAAAAATAAAAAGTATTACATTCTGTTTCTAAGTTATTTTCTTAAAGAGATGTACTTCATGCCACATGCAACTAGTATATTATTATTTTGATTCTATTTTGTATTCTACTCTAAAGATGTTGCCTCATGATTCTAATATCTTGTATTATCACTTTCCTTCTCTCTTTATAGATTACTTCTTTTTGCTTTCTGTGCAGGTAATAATTAGAAAAAATATGTTCAAACTTTTGCTTCAATAAACCACATCCTATCAGTGACTATCTTATTTCTTCTTCTTCACCATGAGTTTTTCACCACCCACATTATGGGGGAGGTAAAAATGGAATTTATTTATAAAAAAACTGTGTACTTATTTTTATGGTTTAAACTTCAGTCATCTTCAAAGTACTCTCTATTTAATACAATACATTTACTGAGATGCTTTTTCCACTGCTCAAAACAGTTTTTAATCTCATCAGTTTTGATTGTTGGAGGCTGGCCACGGAGGCCCACTGAGCGTTAAGGATCAGGAAGGGCCGTTGGCCCCGAGACCACTAGGATGCGTTTGGGAGCTATTGACCCCATTTCCTCCCCCTTTCCACTCAGCACTAACCAGATTAAGCTCCTGTGAGCTCAAAAACATAGAAACTCTGAGATCGGGATGAACACAAGCTAACTTTAGAAGCTCATTGCTCCCATTCTTCCACAAACTGCAGTTTTGGCTTTCACACAACTTATAATTCAAACTTGGGTCACATCTAAAAGTCTTAGTATTGGTCACAGGCTTCTGGGTCATGATCTTAGGATTTATTGAAGTTGAACAAAGGTATTAAGGTTTCATCAATTAGGTTATGGGATTATACCTGAAAGAACATCCAGTGGGTGGGGAATGCCCTCCACACACCCAACTGTGTATAAAAGACCAGTTGTAATTCCCATTAAATGGCTTCTGCACTAGACTGGGGTCCAGTCTCTTTCTTTCTCTTTCTCTCTCTCTCTCTTTCTCTCTTTCTTCTTCTCCCCAGTCGCCGACGCTGTCTCCACCTTTGGGGTACCCTGAACCTGGCTGGAGCTGGACTCCGGCAAGTGGCACCTGAAGGTGGGACCTCAAGGTAAGCTTTCTTTTTCTTTTTTGGGACAGATAGGACCTCACCCAGGGTGCCACAGACCCCTATGTAGAGACAGGCAGAGCAAGGAAGGGTGAGCAGTTTAAGAGCTATGATAGAATCATGGGCCAGAGTGAATCTAAAGAAAGAACATGTCTACTAGTATTTTGCACATATTGTCCGGTAGAGGAACCAATTGGCTTGCCTCTTGCATTTTGTATGCCTTAGCTCTATGGAATATTATCCGGTATGTTTTAAACCCACAGTACGATTCCCTCAAAATTCTGGCCAAAAATAAAGGCACTCCCCTGCTGGCCATAACCTCGGTGCCTCCTTTAGATGATTAATTTTTCACTGAGGAGGAAATAGAGTTGGAGGAGGAAGTGATTGGGTATCATAACTGAAAAAATCTTGCTAATGTTGCCAAGGCACCTCCTCCCATACCCTTTACTAGAAATAAGGTGAAAACACTAAAATTCACACCTGGGTATGTGTCTCCAGCTAATGTAGGTATGCAGGGAGCCAGAAAAAAGGCAGAAGAAGAGGGAGATTTTACCTAGTCTTCTTGCTTTCCAGTAATTTATATGGAAGAAGGCACAGTAAACGAGGCACCTCACTGGGAGCTGCTACCATATAAATTGATTAAGGAACTTAAAGAGGCTTGTACTCAGTATGGTCCTATAGCTCCTCATACTATTACTATTATGGAACAATTTGCCACTCGGCAGATGACACCACAAGATTGGCGACAACTTGTGAAAAGCTGTTTGTCAGGAGGAGCCTATTTACTATGGACAACAGAATTTGAAGATCAGGTAAGGATCCAGAAGGCTGCTAACCAGCAGAGGGATTCAAATCAGTTTCATATTTCTAGCAATATGCTGTTAGGAAGAGGATTATATGAGTCAGTTGACAGTCAACTAATCTTACCCAAGGAAGTTTTACTCCAGGTAAATTCTTGTGCAAGTGAGGCTTGGAAGAAGTTACCTATTAATTCTACTCAGACTACCTCACTATCTGATCTTAAGCAGCAAACAGATGAAACTTACGAGGAGTTTCTCTCTAGACTTACAACAGAAGTAAATAGAGTAGTCTCTAATGCAAAAGCAGCAGACATCCTTATTAAATGGTTGGCTTTTGAAAATGCTAACAGTACTTGCCAAGCTTTGATTAGACTGATTAGAAGAACAGGGCAATTAATTGATTATATCAGGCAGTGTGCTGATATTAACCCTGCCATTATGCAGGGTATGGCAATAGCTGCCACCTTGAAGGGAGAAATTTATGCACAATTTGTGCAGAAATGCAAAATGATAACAATAAATCAAAAAACAGCATGTTTTTAACTTGTTATAACTGTGAGCAGTCTGGCCATATTAGTAGGAACTACACAGCTAAACAAGGGTTGCAGGAAGACCTGATGCAACAGACTAATGGGAGCTCTCTACCAAAGTCACTGTGTCCTAGGTGTCAGAAAGGATTTCATTGAGTTAGGGATTGCAAATCCAAATTTCATAAAAATAGTACTCTGTTAACTAAACAACGATCTGTGGTGCCAATTCCAGGAAATGGGCAGAGGGGCCAGCCCTGGCCCCAAGTAACAATAGGGGCAGCTTCCAGCATGAACCCATTTGTTCCCTTTGTCCCATCTCAGAACTCATCAGAGCCACCCCAGGGAGCAGAGGACTGGACCTCCATTCCTCCACTACAACAATATTAACTCCAGATGTTCCAGTTACCCCAGTTCCAATGGGAGTGAAGGGCCCTCTCCCGGATGGAATAGTGGGTATAATATTAGGAAGAAGTTCCTTGTCTCTACAAGGATTTTCTGTGATTCCTGGAGTGGTGGATTCTGACTATACAGGGGCAATCCAGGTACTTATTGCTCCCCCTAGCAAAACTACAATTTTATGAAGGTCAAAGAATAGCTCAGTTACTACTCTTACCCTATCATAAAATGAGCAAGTCTCTAACCGACAAACCCAGGGGTGACTCTGGATTTGGCTCAAGCAATTTCACTTTCTGGGTTCAGGAAATTACTAACTCCAGACCTCTAAAAGATTTATATATTCTGGGAGTTAAAATTAAAGGTCTGCTAGATACAGGGGCTGACATTTCTTGTACTGCTGGGAAAGACTGGCCGTATTCCTGGCCAACGCAAGCAGCCCCATAAGGACTCATTGGTATTGGCCGAGCACCCTCTGTAGCCAAAAGTTCTCAAATCTTAAATTGGACAGATAATGAAACTTCAGGAACCTTTTGTCCCTACATCATTCCTTCCATCCCCATTACACTTTGGGGACGTGATATTCTTGCTCAAATGGGCATGCTTCTGTATAGTCAAGATGACAAGGTGTCAGCGCAAGCGCTACAAATAGGATGCAATCCCTTAAAGGGGCTTGGACGGAACAGACAGGGCATAAAAGGACCTGTTCAGGTTGTAGAGAGGAAAGACTGATCTGGTATTGGCTTTTCAAATTTGCCCTAGGGGCCATTGTTCCTGAGGCTGCTGATCCCATTACCTGGAAAGATGATAAACCAGTTTGGGTAGAACAATGGTCCATGCCCTCAGAGAAAGTAAAGGCAGCAAGAGAATTAGCTCAACAGCAGTTGGAGGTTGGCCATACAGAGCCTTCTACCAGTCCTTGGAATACTCCTATATTTGTTATAAAAAAGAAATCTGGAAAATAGAGACTTTACAGGATCTAAGAGCCATTAATGCCACCATGGAGGCTATGGGTGCATTGCAGCCCGGGCTGCCATCTCCAGTTGCTCACAGGATGCGTCAACTCCTGTTTGGATTCCTGATTGATTTATTTGAAATGCCCCTGCTAACCTGAAGACTGAGACGGGTGGCATGGACCCCGTAGACTCAAAGGAATAGACGTGGAGCAATGCCTATCAACCATTACATGCTGAACAGAATTTGCAATACTTGGCTAAACAAGAATTGCACCATCCACCCTGCCAGCCAGAGGAAGGAGGAACACTGACACACCAGATGAGAGAACTTTCATTGCAGAACAAAAACTTCCCGCTCAGATTATCCCAAAATCAAGACAACACACTATCAGATGCTGTCTAATAACTATAACAATGTCTTCAGCCTCTGTCATTCCCAATTACCAGCATGGGAGCAAATAGAATTTCTGGCAGAAGAAGCAGAGATATGGTAACTTCACAACATGCTAAAAATGTAAACAAAATAAGGGTTTTCACTTCCTTTGTCCTTTCCTATTCCTCCTATAACTCCAATTCCTGCTTTCCCGACTACTCTTATGTTTTGTAATCTGTTCTGTGAGTCCCTTTACCTTTATCTGGGAAGGAAGGGCAGGTGTCTACGGCCGTGGTGCCTAGCTCTGACTCAGTCTTTCTCTTTAACCTTTGGAGAAGGGGCCGGTGCCAAAGGCCACGGCACCTGTCCCCAGCCTCCAGTCTTTCTCTTTTACCTTCTGAGAAGGGGTGGGTGCCAAAGGCCATGGCCCCTAACCCCAGCCTCCAGACTTCTCACCCCCCTTTTTTTCCACCCACATGTCTCTTCTCAAGGGGGTGGCTCGGACAAAGGACTTATGAAGGAAGCTCTTGTTCACCTCCCATTTGTTTCTAACAACACTGAGAAGGACTGGCTGATCATTTCACGAGATTCTGGATGTCCAATATGGAGAGATTGTATTTATGACTCTAAAGTGGACTATTTTTTTACCCTGTGTAAAACTTGACCTTATACTTCAAGGTTAGATGGGGAAAATCCCATCTCTGCTAGATGGCATATTAATGAATGGGTACCTCCAGTGTTAACATTGACCATAAAACGTCAAAATGATGTTTATAATTTGTCTTATAAACAAGTGTATTAACTAATTGTTTAATTGATGTTTCTTATAAGGGATTTGTTGTTCTTTGACAGCCTCTTGTGAATATGGTTTAAAAACACTGTTGGAAAAAGATTTTTGGAGTTACAACCTTAATAGCTACTATTCAGCTGTGGCATTACCTAAGGAAGTTCATACAGCTATGTTTGCTGATCAGCTATCTAAAAACATTTCTATTGCCGTAGCTATTCAGGAAATCATAGACCAGAAATTAGAAAATAAGGTTAATGTTTTAGCTGTAGGGCAAGAACTTGTGACCTTAAAAATAAAATTGGCTCTCCAATGTCACTCTGAGTTTAAACCTGTCCATACTTGGGACAAAGTAACTTGGAATTTGGAACCATTCAGACCTGAGTATAGACCTTACTAAATTACATCAAGAAATTCAGGCATCATTTGCTAACCAAAAATCATTAATGTCTATACTCATCAATGTGGGCATTTGCAGAGCAGTGATTCTTTTGTTGCTGTGTTTACTCCCAGTCATCTTCAGAGTGCTAAAGAAGAGCAATAAGGAGTTTCATGGTTTCATGCTAAAAAATAAAAAAGGGGGAGATGTTGGGAGCTGGCCATGGAGGCCCACTGAGCGTTGGGGATCAGGAAGGGCCGTTGAACCCGAGACCACTAGGATGCATTCGGGAGCTATTGACCCCATTTCCTCTCCCTTTCTACTCAGCACTAAACACATTAAGCTCCTGTGAACTCAAAACATAAAAACTCTGAGACCAGGATGAACACAAGCTAACTTTAGAAGCTCATTACTCCCATTCTTCCACAAATTGCAGTTTTGGCTTTCACATAACTTATAATTCAAACTCAGGTCACATTTAAGAGCCTTAGTATTGGTCACAGGCTTCTGGGTCATGATCTTAGGATTTATTGAAGTTGAACAAATGGATTAAGGTTTCATCGATTAGGTTATGGAATTATACCTGAAAGAACATCCAGTGGATGGGGAACGCCCCTCACACACCCGACTGTGTATAAAAGACCAGTTGTAATTCCCATTAAACGGCTTCTGCACTAGACTGGAGTCCAGTCTCTCTCTCTCTCTCTCTCTCTCTCTCTCTCTTTCTCTCTTTCTTCTTCCCCCCAATCGCTGATGCCGTCTCCACCTTTGGGGTACCCTGAACGTGGCTGAAGCTGGACTCCAGCATTTGATGTCTTTTAGTGCTTCTGCCACTTTTTGTTTCACCTCATCCATATCAACCAAACATTTCCCTTGAAGACTTTTTTCATCCAGGGAAACAAACAAACAAACAAACAAAAATTGTTCCTGGGGCAAAATTGTGTGAACAGAAAGGGTGGGGAACGGGGTCCTGATACTTTTGGTCCAAAAATGCTGAACTCTCAGTGCTGGTTAGGCAGGTGTATTGTCATGTTAGAAGACCACATCAGCTGTTTGTTAGGGCTGTTTCTTTTGCAAATTGTGACACAATCTTCTCAAAACTTTGGTTGACAGTTTGACCCAGAGAACAAATTCTGAGTGTACTGTAAGGGCCCATCCTCCAAAATATATTTCTGTTTTTTGGGGACATTCCTCCTTATAGAATCATGAACACTTGAAATTTAAGAGGGCCCCCCATGATCCCTGAAAACTTTACCAAATGGGAATAATTTTTATATTATTTTAGAGTTTCTGTTATTAGGGGACTAACTTTGGTATAGCACCTCATTTTCTTTTAATACATCCCTAAGTATTGGTTTACATTTACTACAAGGGTCTACCTTGTAATATCTAATATACTCCTATTTGTTAAAGCACTGCAGCAGTGTAGAGTAACTCTAAATATATTTTTAGGTTTCTCACATTCTTTTCTCTAAATTCTAACTGTAGACATTCTTTCAAATTTCATGTTTATATTTTTCTTTTTTCGTATTAGTGAATTCATTCATTTTAAAAAAGTCCTGTTTCCTCAAAGTTTTGTTTAACATATCTAACTTTTTAATCATATCAACATCTAAATATTCCATCAGCCCTCCAAATCATAATGTTGAAAAATATAACTGATAATCAACACTTTTTGTCCAACTCAACCTTCAATTGTGACTCTAAATTTCTATTTTTTATATTAGTGTTTTACTTGATTTTTCTTTCACTTTTTATTTTAAATAAAATTAGAAGTGTTGATTATTCTCTTGTGTACTTTTTCCATTTATGTAACAAGAATTAGAAATGTAATCTCTGACAGCAGAGACCTGGGTTGGCATAGTCAGCTTGTGTTTAGTGTTGCTAGGAACTGGTCTCATAGATAGGCCATGGTATTCTTGGGTTAAACATTATAATTGTATAAAACAAAGCCACTCTGACTGTGATAGTTCAAAGCCAAAACTAGACCACTTCATAATTATCATAATTATGTGTGCACACAAAGAATAAAGAAAAACAAAAGCAAAACATTGCTTATACCATGAAACATTACCCCCAGCTACACCCAATTTTAGCTACTATGGGTGATTGTGGCTTTTTTTCCAATTACAGCTTTAATTTAAAAAATTCTTTCCACTTTCCAGACAAGAATTATTAATGTATTGTTATGGATTTAATTGTGACCCTCAAATATGTGTTGAAATCTCATCTCCAGTGCCTCAGAATGTTGTGTTATTTGGAAATATTTGGCAATCACAAATATAATTAAAGATGAGATCAAACTAAAGTAACTTAGTCCCTAAATTCAAAATGATGTTGCTATTATTAGAAGATTAAAATGCCATATAAAGACAAAAACACATAGGGAGAATACAACGTGATGGCAGGGTCAGAGGTCGGAGTACTATAGCTATAAGTCAAGGAATGCAAAGCATTAACTACCAATACAAGAAGCTAAGAAGAGGAAAAGGAATAGTCTATCCAGAATCTCAGAGGGAGCATGGGAATAGTTATAACTTTATTTCAGAGTTTTAGCCTCTAGAAGTGTAAGTAAACAAATTTCTCTTGTTTTAAGTCATCCAGTTTTTGGTCCTTTGACATGACATCTCTCTGAAACTAATACAAATAACAATTATAGAATTATTATGATTCTGATATCATTCAGCTTATACTTAAAGCCTTCACAAAATTATGTTACACAAGGCCAAATTCTATAATTTATCCTTCATTATATTCTGTTAGTGAAATGATGCATAATTCCTCATGGAGTACTTTCTCCCTGTTGCAAAAAGTCAATAAACCTAATTTTGTTCAACTACTTTGTGGCATTTAACTAAAGAGCAGTGAAAATTTTATCTCCTTATCAATGATAATTTTTAACTTGCAATTTAAAAATTGTAATAGATTTCCATTATTATGCTTTAAGTTTTTACTGCATTCATTTTCCAACCAAGTTAATCTACCCATTAGTCTTCCTAAGTATATTTTGGAATGTTTTGGAGTTCCTGAATGAGCCACAATTTCAGTGTTAGAGTAATACTTTATTCTTGAAATAGTGCTGACTTTGTGATATGCTTTAATTAATAGAATGTGGCAGATGTCATGCTGTATCAGTTCCAAGGCTAAACTTGACAAAGGTTTGCCATCTTCCAGTTTTGCACTCCGAGGGAAATCAACTACCATTTATAAAGCATAATAATGGAAATCTATTACAATTTTTAAATTGCAAGCTAAAAATTATCATAGATAAGGAGATAAAATTTTCACTGCTCTTTAGTTAAATGCCACAAAATAGTTGAACAATATTAGGTTTATTGACTTTTTGCAACAGGTCTACAAGGTCTTCATTTTTGTGAGAATGAGGCATAAATGAGAATAAAGGCTTATAAACTATATTTTATAATGTTTAAAATTATTACTGAAGCAAAGATTAAAAAAGTCTATCTCCCCAAAATGTAGAAATATAGCTTAATCATAACCTGAAAGACGAATTTTTAATTTCTCAAATTCTTACAATTTGCACTTATTTGATGGAATCAGGTGATATGCGGATAGCAGAACTTGGCTGCTGGCTCTCTTTTTTTTTTTTTTTTTGGATTCAGGCCTTTTGTCTTATTTCTTCTTATTCCATTGCTGTTCTGTCCTGTACTGCAAAAGGCCTTCAAGTTCTGACAATTAAATTCGTGACCTTGCCATCATGCACTTACATTGGCTGCACTGTACGAACAACTCAGTAAGGTTTCATGACCTCTGCATAAAAGTGTTTCACAACTGTATTTGTGTCATGATTTGGTGGTGTTCTTGTTGAGTGGTGCTCATTATTTTTGTTGCATGTTTTTGTGTGCCATCATGAGACTGTCAGAGCTTAAATTAGAGCAACGAACACATTAAATTTCTTGTTAAACTTAACAAGAGTGGAAGTGGAATCAGGGACATGTTAGTCCAAGTTTATAGGGATAATATCATGAAGAAAATGGAAGTTTACAAATGGATTACACATTTTTCTGTAGGGAGAGGAAATGTCACTGATGAAGACAGTTCAAAACAGCAAGTAATGAGCATAACTGACAAAAACATTGCAAAAATTCATCGAATTGTGTGTCAAAATCACCTGCTGATTGTAAGAAGCATAGCATTTATAGAGAAACAGGAAAATATTAACTGAAAATCTTGACATAAGACAGGTGAAAACAATAACGATATTGAAATACTATCTGTACTCACCTGATCTGGCTCCCAATTACTTTTTTTTTAAACCCAAAGATAAAGAAAATAGTGAAAGGAAGATATTTTGATGGCATTTAGGACATTAACAACAACAACTCTGATGGCTATTTCAGGAAGAGTTACAAAATTGCTTTGATGTGTAGACTAGGCACTGGTAGTTGGTGCATAGCTTCCCAAAAGGAGTACTTTGAAGATTACTGTAGTGGTATTCAGCAATGAGGAGTAGCACTTTTTCTAGGATGAGTTGGTGAACTTAATTTTCAAACCTAAAATTTAAGATCCATCCCTACCCTGGGAAAAGAAATACCATTTGGCCAGTGCATAACAACATAACAGCCCTCTGGAAAACAGATGGAAGGAGGAGGTATGTGCAGGCTTTTCAAACAAACTCAAAATTATTTGATTGGGAAATTCAAAGTTCCACATGTCTCTGTTTGATTGAGGACCTGATGAAACAGGGAGCAGGCTCTGGATTTGTAGTCTCCTTTGAATTGTAAATGCCTCATCCTATGAGGCATTGTGTGATTGGAGGAGGGTCAAAATATGATTCCCTAAATTTTTGACTCTTGGACAAGACTCTCATAATAGATCTTAGCACTACTGAGCATCATTCTCCATATGTTACAAGTTGTACATCATATTATAGCACAAAAGAAACCAATGTTTTACTGATTCTAAGTAAAATTTTCTCTCTACTTTATGTACAAGACTAATTTCAGGCCCAAATGTAATAAGTAAAATTTATTTATGTTATTCCCTTCTTCACTATGGGAGCTTATTTTTATGGTTCACTTTTTTTCAGGCAAATAGTCAGCTGAATTAAATGCTAAATCAGTACTGTAAATAGAAAACAAAAACGACAAAAATAAATTTATTGCAATGTAATTTCATTTCTTGTTTTGTTTTTGTCTTTGTTTTGAGTTGGAGTCTCACTCCATCACCCCGGCTGGAAGAGTGCAGTGGCACACTCATGGCCACCCCAGTGTCGCCTGCTGAGCTCCAGTGATCCTTCCACCTCAGCCTTCTAACTAGCTGGAACTACAGGTGCGTACTACCATGCCTGGCTAATTTTTTGAGGTCTCTCCAAGTTGCTTGGGTTGGTTTCAAGCCCGCAGGCTCAGGCAATTCATTCACCTCGGCCTCCCAAACTACTGGGATTACAGGCTGAGCCACTGTGCCCGGCCTGTAATTTCATTTCTTAGTAAATTACTAAATTATCTCATAATATTTTTATCTAGTATAATTTGCTAGATTACGTACCGCATCTTTTTTTTTTCTTTTCTTTTAATGTGGGATCTTGATCTGCCACCCAGGCTAAAGTGCAGTAGTGCAATGATAGCTCATTGCAGCCTAGGGTCAAGTGAACCTCTCACCTCAGCCTCTTGAGAAGTTTGGATTTACAGATGTAAGCCACCACAATCAGTTTCCTACAATTTTAAAATTTTAATAAAAGCTAGTGAACAATTAATGTGCACTCAGACAATAAGTTTTAGGCATTTTAAAATTATTTGTAATATTAACAGTAAGTACATAAAACAATATATTAAAATAATTGTTTCAAGCCGGGCTCGGTGGCTCAGCCTGTAATCCCGCGCTTTGGGAGGCTGAGGTGAGTGGATTGCCTGAGCCCGCGGATTCAAGACCCGCCCTGGTAAGTTGGCGAGAGACCTCATCTCTACAATAAATAAATAAAAAAATTAGCCGGTGTGGTAGCGCGCCTGTATTTCCAGCTACTTGGAAGGCTGAGGCGGGAGGATCGCTGGAACCCAGTGGGTCGAGGCTGCGGTGGCTGGGAGTGGTCACTGCACTCCAGTTTGGGCAACAGAGTGAGACTCCAACTCAAAAATAAAATAAAATAAAATAAAAATAAATAAATAAATAAAGTTTTTGTTTCAGAGCAATGCAAAAGATGATATGCCAAATATTCTCCAAGACATGTGTACTCAGCAAATAATAGGTTGTTCAACGTATGGGTTTGTTTCCATAATCACATTTTTGCTCGTGTTTAATAATGTATAGTAGAAAACATTAGCTTAAAAATGATATGTTTTCTAGAATTGAATGTAGCCTACCTTTTGTGTTTCTGCTATATATTTCTGCTTTTGGGGGCCAGTCTGTGTCTGAAATTGAAAAAAATCTCACTAATGACTATTTTTGGCACTCCATCAGATAATGGGTTAATAATCATGTTTCTATCATCAGCTATAAGATGCTGGAAAATTTGGAGATGCTGGAAAATTATTGAAAGTATATGTTTTCATTAACTTCAGATTTCAAAGGTTTTTATTGTTTTAAAAAATTCAATGTTTGAATGTAAACTTTAATATGTCATCGTTGTCTTTTCTTCATACATGTGAAGAAAATAATCAGTTGATAGAAAAAAGTTAAATTCAGGAACTGTAACATTGGGCCTTAGATCATATTAAATAATTCTAATGCCTCACATTTATGTTAAAGGTCATTACATTTTTGGACAAGATTTCTAGTTTACTCAATTTTCTGTTTCAAAATATAGAACATGTATTAAAAATACCAACTGTAAAAACCCAATTGAAGTATTTTTTTCTTTACCATACATTAATATCAAAAAGAAACATTTATATTTATATCCCCAAATAGACATTCTTAAAAACATATATCCCACTAACCATAAGATCATTCCAGATTTGAGAAAAACAAAACAAAACTTGTTAAAAGTATCCATTTATTTAACCAGGCACCTAAAAAGATAGATGCAGTCATAATATTTGCTATTTTCACTATTTTCTTCAAAACTAACTCCAAACCAAAAGCACATTTTTGACTAACAAAATGCAGATTTGAGGTACTCAGATGAAATAACTTTTATATTTATATTAACATTTTTCTGCACACATAATAAACCTGTCAACATGGCTCCACTGTTTCCATAGCATACATTCTCCATAATGAATAAAACAAAGAGTCATAGGACACTCTTATTTTCAATATTAAAACATTTGCCAAGCATGAGGCAACATGTACTCATCATACACGTTTGTGTTTGTCCCATTGTAAGTTAAACTATCTTACTACTAACTTACACTCAGTAATAATTACTCTTTCTTATTCTATGTATTGCTTTGAATAGTTAAGCATGCAATTTAGTAAAATTATTTTTCTATAAACTTATTTTAATATTTCTCCAAATATATATGTGTTTTTTTAAGGTGAAGTACAAGCTTCCTTAACTATTATCCTAATCTTCCCTTTAAAATTTATAAAGTGTATGTGAGAATAACCATTCCATCAATTTCTTGACTAAAACTATCAAACGGCCTGTAAACATTTGGTGTGGTGAGATCCACATTTTCAAACTATTTCCTTAACCTAAAGGAATGAGTATAAACTGTTAATATTTGAAGTACATTCAAATCTGTGTATTTCAGATTGCACACATTTGTATTTAATGCATTTGTATTTCATATTTCTGCTAAAATATTGCTTACTGAAATAATAAAATACAGACCCTTCCAAACATATACACCGGTCTTTTTTTTTTTTTGAGTTGGAGTTTCACTCCACTGCCCAGGCTGGAGGGCAGTGACACGCTCACGGCCAGCCAGCATCGACCTGCTGGGCTCCAGCGATCCTTCCACCTCAGCCTTTCAAGTAGCTGGAACTACAGGCAAGTGCTACCATGCCCAGCTAATTTTTTGATTTATTGTAGAGACTAGGTCTCGCCAACTTGCCCGGGTTGGTCTCGAACCCCTGGGCTCAGGCAATCCACTCACTTCGGCCTCCCATAGTGCTGGGATTACAGGCTGAGCCACCGAGCCCAGCCATACGTCAGCCTTATTGCCAAATTTAAGCTTTTGTCAACGTGATGCTAAGTATAAATTAATAGTCATAATATCTATCAAGTTTGTTAGTTTGCTAATTGCGAATCTATAGTTTTAATGGAAATAGTGTATTAACATCTGCTTTATGAAATATGAAAAAATATATTGTTCTTTTCTTTTACTAAATAGCTATTCTAAGGGTTTACCAAAAATTCTCAGGCAAAAACAAGCAGTGTTAAATATGAATATTTTGAGTTAGTGGTCATGTTGCTATTCAGGAATTTGATTATAACTACTGCCCCACTTGATTTTTGAGAGGTAGTATAAGACTATGGTTTATTTTTTTATTTTTTATTTTTATTTTTTTTTTGAGGTGGAGTCTCACTCTGTTGCCCAGACTGGAGTGCAGTGGCCGCTCCCGGCCTCCGCAGCCTCACCCGCTGGGCTCCGGTGATCCTTCCGCCTCAGCCTTCCGAGTAGCCGGAATTATAGGTGCGCGCTACCACGCCCGGCTGATTTTTTGATTTATTGTAGAGATGAGTTCTCGCTGCCCAGGCAGGTCTCGAACCTGCGGGCTCAGGCAATCCACTCACCTCAGCCTCCCAAAGGCGCGGGATTACAGGCTGAGCCACCGAGCCTGGCTAAGACTATGGTTTAGATCATAGATTCCATATATAACTTTACAAGCTTTTACATCTGTAATATTGGGTATGAAAATTTACCTTCTTATATCTGAGTCTTCTTTATAAAAAATTTGGGTATTAATAGCATTGATACTAAATGAGTTAATACACAGGGGACCCCCCCCACAAATGGAAGTATCTTTTGGAAGGCATGCCTCTTGTAGTATAAGCTTCCACTGTTCGGAATCCATCCAAGAAGAGTACCAACAAGGGTTGTTGTTAGAGGCTGCATTCGACTTCTGTGAATTGTTTTTGTTGGAGATTCTTTAAACACGTTTGCCTATTTCAAGATGGGTGATTTATGAGTGCACCTGCCCACAGCATAAGTATTCAGCAATTTTTGATAAAAAATAGCATGACCTTTGAGTCCCACCCTCCCTATTCACCTGATCTTTCCTCAGGTAATTTGTTTGTTTTTGTTTCCCTGAAGAAAAAGTCCTCAAATAGAACTTTTTGCCAATGTAAAAGAGGTGAAACAAAAAATGGCAAAAGCACTAAAAAGCATCAAAATTAACAAGTTTAAATACTTTGCATGTGACTGAAATTTAAATATGTAAAAATAAATACATTTTTTTTTTTTTTGAGTTGGAATCTCACTCTGTCGCCCAGACTGGAGTGCAGTGGCCGCTCCCGGCCACCGCAGCCTCAACCTGCTGGTCTCCAGCAATCCTTCCGCCTCAGCCTTCCAAGAAGCCAGAATTACAGGCATGCGCTACCACGCCCGGCTGATTTTTTGATTTATTGTAGAGATGAGGTCTCGCTGCCCAGGCGGGTCTTGAACCCACGGGCTCAGGCAATCCACTCACCTCAGTCTCCCAAAGGTGCGGGATTATAGGCTGAGCCACTGAGTCCTGGCTTAAATAATTTTTAAATATAATTTTTAAATAAATAAATTCATTTTTGGGGGGTAACTAACCTCTCACATGTAATGTTTTTCTAGCTTGATAATTTTTAACAATATTTAGAAAAGAAATTATAGTAGATTTCAGTGACAAAACTTTTAATTTATCTTAAATCTCTTTTCATTAATCCTACTTTTTAAAATATAATTTTCTGTTCCAGGAAATTTTTCCCAGGAGAATAAGTTAATAACCACTTAGTGTTTATGTTTATTTAGCAAATTGCTTAAATCTAATTTATTATATTAAATAATTTGTTTTCAGGGTAAATGCCTATTTCTCAGAAAAATAGTTTCCTTGTTCAGACACTCAGCTCACTTATTAAAAAATTTGAAATTATAAAGACATATTTAAAGACCCTTGTCTTTCTTTGACCATATGTCTTAGCATTATATCACTATATAAGATTTGCCCAATCTCATTTAGCTATTTAGACTGGAAGATCCAACTTAAATCTCTTAAACACAGACTCTTCTTACAGCATATGAATATCCACACATGACTCTCCTTTTTGAGATATTATTAAATCTCTGATAAGATAGTACTATCTCTTCCTGCAGTAGGCTTCATAAACTTAGCTTTTTTTAATCAATAAGTATCATTTTAAAATGCTGGCTGTGATCAAACCCAGAAGACTATTACTCATTATTTTTTGACTTTATGATGGGCTTATTGAGGAATTTTTGACTTACAATATTTTTCAATTAATGATGGGTTTATCTGCTATTGTAAGTTGAGGAGCATCTATATATCCAACTGTAAGTCATCTCTGTTGAAGCTCAACATTTTCAATTAAAAGCAGTATGCTTCTTTCAGATTCCTCTGACCTTTTTCTTAGGAATCTTTAAACTGAAACAATGAGAATACTCCTTCAATGGTTTGTGCCCTGATTATGTTTGCCATACTCCAAATTTTGAGTTTATTTTGATTCACAAGAATTACAAATATTTTTTAGTGTTTCTTTAATTAACTTATCTGATTTAGAAACTTATTCTTGATGTACATTTACCTTGTTACTAATAATGCTATTATTTTTTCTTGCTGTTTGTCCTTATTCACTTTCTTGTATCTTTTTATTATTTTTTTCCAATTTTTATTTTCAAATATATAGGAAATCTGTTGTTTCTTTATGTCATTCATACGTTCAGAAACATCTAACATTAATTACAATCATTATTCTTATGTTCTTTTGAGATTCTATATAGACAAACATCATTTTTTGTTAATCTTGGCACTTTTTTTCTATGTGATCCAGGTTCTTGCCTTATTGTTCTGGCCAGAAGTTCAGTACAATGGTAGATAGAAGTGGAAGAGAAAACATATATTTACTGACTTTCAAAACAAAATATATAATATTTCACTGATATCATTGATGTCACAGTTTGAATAAAAAACTGATGTTCTATGTACATCTTTAAATAAATATTTATATTCACCTCTTATATGTATGTAAGAGAACATACATCAGATAATAACATCAAAAATATCACATCAGGTTGGCCACCTTCTAAGAAAAACTTTTCCTTGGCTCACCTACCAAATATTTTTATCTGCCCAGAATAGTAAATGTATTTATGTTGCTAGAAGAAATGATTCATCATAAGTTTGGATCTCTCCCCCAAAACGCAAGTTACACAGGTGATATATCAGACCAATTTTGCCAAACTCTCATGAGCTGAAGTCAGTTTAAATATACCCACTTGTAAACAGACTACTATGATGTTCCCTTGCCTATTTTCTACCCATCTTATATGCCTACTTCTTTTCCCTTCTGGTCATTCTGGTCATTCAAATGTATTGTGTTTCATGTTAAGCACTTTTTTTTTAAAGTGGAAAAATACTTTCAGAGACACATTAATGGTTAGACAAGATATACAGCCATTTAGAGTTTATTTAGAATAGTTCCATTAATATGTAATATCAGTCTCTACAATATTTACCATTTTTTATAGGTTAGTAAGGCTTTCAAATAAAAACAAACAGAATAAAAAAGAACAAAACAAAAACCTTGAATGGAAGAGTCAGAATGATAGTAACCTGATAGGGACTTTCGAGGTCATGAATTCCAGAGATAAGATATTATGGCGATCATTCCCAGATCATTCTTGTAAAAATAGATATAATTCTAATTTAGTTTTTAAAATAGCAAAAAATGACTTTACTGCTCAAGGATAAACTCTGTATAGTTTTGAAATGTATCCTTAAGCAGATAATCCTAACTATATTCTTATTTTATAGAGACTAATATCAGAAATATACGATTTAGCATGTGATAGGTTAAAATCCCAATGGGACCTCCAAATGTTAGGTCAGACCCTCTGGGGGTATGGGTGTCTGGTTTCTGATCCAGTGCCATGAGAAAGATGGAAAGAATTGCACAGAAGTTAAATTGTAAAATATAGTTTATTTAGAAAGTAAATGAGAGAGAGAGAGAGAGAGAGAGAGAGAGAGAGAGAGAGAGAGAGAGAGAGAAAGAGAGAGAGAGAGAGAGATTCACCTCTCCAAGGTAGAGGAGGGAGGAAGGGGCAAAAGCCTAGGAAAACATGGCCTGTCCATAACTCAAAAAACACATGGTCAGACCATAGCTTAGCAAGACAACGGCAGCTGGCTGCTTGAAGTCAAATTCTTTTAAACTTTCCCTTTGATGGAAGCAGGTTGTTAAGGTGATTGGGTAGGGGTCTTCTCTACAACATCACTGAGAGGGCAGATGAGCGCAAGTACTGACATCAGGTTATGAACATCAAGCAGATGGGAGGGTTAGTCACATGACTGCTACCATGATGATGGGGTCTGTCTGTGTCATGAAGGTCATGAAGGACTAATTAGGCTAACATGCTTCCAAAACAAGCTGGAGAGGGGGTTGTAAAACAGTTATCCATAGCTATTTGAGAAATTTGTTCTGTCCTTGGCTAGTGATTACAGGGTAAATTAAAGTAACCTGCTAGAGAATCATGACAGATCTAAGTAATGTTGAAATGACTGCTCTTTGGCTATATTGACTCCATGTCCCTTCACTTCCTCCTCGTTATTTTAAAATATTCTTGTTTGTGCCTGGGGCCAGAGACAAAGGTCAAGCTTCTGTAACTGCTTCCTGCTAGATAGGGGTATAGAGATGTCCCTACCTTTCTAGAATAAAAAGAGGGGATGAGAGGACAGAGACCAGTGGAGTTGCTAAGTGTCTTTAGTATCTGTATACAAAGCACTATGTACAAGCGTATAATATTAGAATTAATATTACTATAATAAAGGCCATTATAGTTGCTGGTATGATACAGTGTGGCTTTGATGTCTGGTAAAATGTGTTTATAGTTACTCCAGTGGGCTCAACAATCACTCAGTTTTTACTGTTGCACAGGGGAGCTCCTGAGTAAATGTCCCCGCAGCTAGTCTTCAGGATTCTTTGGGTTTTGTGATGAAAATTTATAGACAGTTATAAGGGGTTTACTAATAGACTTTAATAAGAAAATACAGTTACTTTGAGAAAGTTTGATCTGCTGGCAGTTCAGGAGGAGTGTGTTGGGTAGTTGTGGTTCCTGAAGATTTTGTTTCTTGCCCCACCCTGGAGAGACCGAATTGACAATCTGAAGAATTTAAGTATTGCAAATTTTAAAATCATAATGTTATAAACACAGGATTACAGTCCACTGTAAAAGTTACTTATTGAGCCAAAGTGATAGTCCAAAGATCTTGAAAATGAAAATGAAAACAACAACAGCAACAACAGCAACAACAAAAGAAAAACTTGTTAATAAAGGAGGTTTTAAACAGTGAAAACCAACAAACACACAGGGGAGGCTAACTGAATTAATCTCTTCCTCCCATCTCTCCACCCCATTGGTTTATAGAAGAAAATTATTTTGGAGATTGTTCAGAGGCTCATGTTTTGGTCTTTGAGTAGCATTTTGGTCTAGCATGAGTGTAATTTATATTAATGGTAAATTCATAGAAATAACTAAAATTTTGTAAACTTGATTGTTCACAGAATTCCTTTCATACATTTATTTCCACAAACTTCTCACATACCATTCTATGACACACTCATACAATTTTTTGACACACTTGAACCTTTTATTTTTGTCCTATACTTTCCTTCCTTTACATAACCAACCATTTTATTATAGGACAAAAGTGTACCATACAAGACCCTTTCATATACAAAATTATTCTCTTTCCTTTATCCTTCATTACCAAAAACATACTTTTATACCAACAATTTTTTCACATCTTTCCTTTACTTTCTGGATTCTTTCTTTACCCCATTACAGATAATTTTTATATTTATATTTTGAATTAGCCTTTAGTAACTTTAAGATAAGGCTGTATTTTCCAACATAGATGGCCAGGACCAAGTGGACGGCGCTTGTGTTAATTAAGAGATTAATTTGGGTTCCAGCACCCTAATATACACCTGGGTTCACTGGGGATGATGTTGAGCCAGTGTTAGACATTTACCAGATTTTCAGACCTCCTTAAGTGGCCACCATCTCTGAGCCAGGTGTACCCTTCTTTCTTTAGAAGAGTGCACCTGCTTTTCAGTGCCTCTCTGGCCTGCACAGTGGACAAGGTCCTGGAGGTTTAGGTCTCTTTGGGGCAACTACACTTCTAATGACCCCACAGACTATACCTATAGCAATGAACACCATCCCCTTAGCAGGTTTGTTTTTACAAGGTCTTTGATGGGCAGTTGGAGTTTTTTTTTGTTTTGTTTTGTTTTGTTTTGAGTTGGAGTCTCACTCTGTTGCCCAGACTGGAGTGCAGTGGCCGCCCCCAGCCACCTCAGCCTCGACCTGCTGGGCTCCAGCGATCCTTCTGCCTCAGCCTTCTGAGTAGCCGGAATTACAGGTGCGTGCTACCACGCCCAGCTAATTTTTTCATTTTATTGTAGAGATGAGGTCTCGCCTGCCCAGGCAGGTCTCTAACCCGCGGGCTCAGGCAATCCACTCACCTCAGCCTCCCAAAGGCGTGGGATTACAGGCTGAGCCACCGAGCCTGGCAGTTGGAGTTTTGTCGCTAAATGTGACTGCCGATTGGAATGCCTCTTTTGGCCCTCTGGCCCCGCAGCCCTTCATGTTAGCACTCTATTGTTCTTCTAATGTCTCCGTGGAAAAAAATACCCTTAAAAGTTCTCCTTTAGTTGGCTATGTTTTGACCATGTCTTTGTCTATAATGGTTTGATGTAAAACTCTTTGGAGTGACCACACCATGTAGATGTAAAATGATTTGTCCCCACTTATTTCCAATTATGAGCAGGCATTTTGTTAAGAAAAAAACTTTAGGAAGACTGACATAACAAATGCTGGTGTTATTTAGCACTAATGTTTCAGCACAAATTGGAAGTAAGATTTTACTAGAGCACTTGAAATTTGGTTTGAAAAATAGATTAAAATTACAATGGACTGTCTTTTTTTCTGTGAGATAACAGGATTAGTTAACATGTGATCCCTTTACTTTTTTGTCCAGGAGGAGGACTGATAGTCCCAGCTTAGATCTAATTTGAGAGATATTTATTATTAAAAAAGGAGCATGAAATTTGATATCTATTTTTCTTGGCCACCTCCCTGAAGTAAGATCAGTTAAGCCATGGTGAAAGCCTGAAAAGGCTTTCTAGCACATGTAGTGGAGGGGGGGGCACAGATGTTGAGAAGGCACACGTGGTTTGACTTCTGCAACTAGTATGGCTGCCACCAGCATGTCATCAAGCAGTGGGGAGGGACATGAAAAGGCTGACTTTGAGTTGTTAGAGGAAAAGCAGAAAGGAAGTAACTAATGAAGGAATTGGAAGGAGTATACCATGGGAAGAATGGGGGAATCTGAGTGGTGAGCCACTTTGAAGAACTCGGACCATTTACCTTCATGGCAGCGATAGAGGTCAAGTTGAAGGAGAATATGAGAGACAAGAGACCAGCCTTGGGCCCATATCCTGGTTGCCCAGCTGCTATTGAAGAGATGCTTAGGGTAGATGTTCCCTCTCCAGTGAGAGGATCCTCAGACTTTTTTTTTTGAGTTGGAGACTCACTCGGTCGCCCAGACTGGAGTGCAGCCTCACCCGCTGGCCTCTGGCGATCCTTCTGCCTCAGACTTCCGAATAGCCAGAATTACAGGCATGCACTACCATGCCCGGCTGATTTTTTGATTTATTGTAGAGATGAGGTCTCGCTGCCCAGGCGGGTCTCGAACCCGCGCGTTCAGGCAATGCACTCACCTCAGCCTCCCAAAGGCGTGGGATTACAGGCTGAACCACCGAGCCTGGCTCTCAGACATTTTAGAATGTACTTTTTTTTTGAGTTGGAGTCTCAGTCCTGTTGCCCAGGCTGGAGTACGGTGACACGCTCACCCTTTTTGTGATTTATTGTAGAGATGACGTATCACTAAGTTGCCCAGGCTGGTCTTGAGCCCCCAGGCTCAGGCAGTCCTCTCGCCTTGGCCTCCCAAAATGCTGGGCAACCTGGATGGAACTAGAGTCTGTAATACTGAGTGACCTCTCACAGAAACAAAGATCTGAGTATCACATGTTCTCACTCATATAGTGGACCTTGAACATCCATCGTAATACTATAAGAAAAGGACTGACCGCCGGGCTCGGTGGCTCAGCCTGTAATCCCATGCCTTTGGGAGGCTGAGGTGAGTGGATTGCCTGAGCCCGTGGGTTCGAGACCCGCCTGGGCAGCGAGACCTCATCTCTACAATAAATCAAAAAATCAGCCGGGCGTGGTAGCGCATGCCTGTAATTCCGGCTACTTGGAAGGCTGAGGCAGAAGGATCGCCGGAGCCCAGCAGGTCGAGGCTGCGGTGGCCGGAAGCGGCCACTGCACTCCAGTCTGGGCGACAGAGTGAGACTTCAACTCAAAAAAAAAAAAAAAAAAAAAAGAAAAAAGAAAAGGACTGACAGTGGTGGGAAACTATGGGGGGAGAGGGGAAGGGAGGTGGGATTAATGGTAGTAATATCTGTCTGGGGACGGGGAAACACCCATTATCAACAAGGGTGTCTGAATGAAGCATATTTGTATACCTAACCCTTAACTGTACCTCACAATATCAAAATAAAAAATAAAAAGAGACATAGGCAGTGGCTAGGCTGCTTCCACACAGGCAGCGAGATAGAAGCCTCCTCAGGCTTGCTTTTCGAAAGCAGGGAAATTGGGTAGCACATGGACTCATCGATGATGAGGTAGTTTCATACCATACAAGGCTGAGGCAGTAGGGAGAGGTCCGTTCCATGTAGCTCATCACAGGTGATAGATTGAAGAGCAAGTAGCAGAGAAAGAGAGTCAACATATTGTCTCTCTCCACAGAGAGACTAGGGTTGGAAAAGAGAAGAGAAAGAAAGAATGTGGCATATCTCAGTGGAACCTCCAAAAATGTTAGGTTAAAAATATATCCCAACAGGACATCCAAAATGTTAGGTCAGACCTGACAGGGAAGTACAATCTGGTGCTTCAAGAAAGCAAAAGAGTTTATACACATTTAGAATGTCTAAATGGGGCTGATGCTGTGAGCAATGTGTCCCTATGAGGTGGGGTAAGGATGCTTTTAAGGTTTCTGTAAGAAAATAGTGGAGCTGGGCTTGGTGGCTCAGCCTGTAATCCCAGCACTTTGGGAGGCTGAGGTGAGTGGATTGCCTAAGCCTAAGGGTTCGAGACCCGCCTTGGCAACTTGGTGAGACCTCATCTCTACAATAATAATAATAATAAATAAATAACCAGGCATGGTAGTGCGTGCCTGTAGTTCCAGCTCCTAGGAAGGCTGAGGCGGAAGGATCCCTGGAGCCCAGCAGGTCGAGGGTGCAGTGGCTGGGAGCCGCCACTGCACTCCAGTTGGGGTGACAGAGTAAGACTCCAACTCAAAAAAAAAAGAAAATAGTGTTAGTAAAAATCTCCAACAACTGCATTCTTGGGTCTTAACATAGTAGGTCTTGTGCCTTGACATTGTCAGGACAACAAATCTGGTGATTCCAGTAGGTGGGCCTGTGGGGTGGTAGACTTAAGGTTGACCATAACAGATTAGATTAGATTGGTCTTTTGTGGTTGGGGGCAAACACTGGGAATAGAAAGGCTGGTTAATACAAAACAAGCTGGGAAGGGATTTTCAAGCAATTATCAGTAGCTACTTCTGAGAAACCAGTTCTGTCCTTGGCTGGCGATTAGAGGGCAGGCTAGGTAATTTTAGACAGATCTAGGCAGTTTCAAAATGACTGCTGATTTTTTAATTAAATCATCCCATTTGGGCATTTTACCCTTTCAGCATGCAAACAGAAACTGTAATTAAGAAATAGTACCATTGTTAAGTCTCTAAATTCTTACTGAACATTTTGAAAGGGCTGTAGAACAAAAGCAGAAAAATACCCCAAATAAACTGATGACCCAAATAAAACAATTAGATTCCCACACTATTTATCAAATATCAGTGAAGAGATTCACTTGGTGAGGTCATTTGTAAATATTATAAGCCAAAATATATTGGAAAAACAATTTTTTTGAACTAGCCAGGAAGCTGAAGGAAAAATATAGTGGATAATCAATAAACATTTTCTGAGGGAGAATTAATTTCTCAATTTTCCTTTCACTCTTAAACTTGAAAAAGTAAATTTCTCTAAGTATAAAAAATCAACTGTGGTGATTAACTTTATGTGACAACTTGACTGGGCACAGGGCACCAACATATTTAGTTAAACATTATTTCTGGATGTTTCTATGAGGGTGTTTCTGGATATGATTAACATTTGAATGACTAGATTGAGTGAAGCAGATTGCTTTTTAAATGTGAGTGGGTCTGATCTAATCCACTAAAGCCTGAATGTAACAGAATTCTCAGTTGGAAAGAATTCTTTCTTTGAATGACTGTCTTCAAGCTAGGACCTTAGTATTCTCTGCTTTCAGATTCAAGTTCTGATCCAAATTTACACCATTGTCTCTCTTCATTCTCAGGTCTTTGGACTTGGACTGGAGTTATCTAGTGTTAGATCTCATGGGTCTCCAGCTTGTCAATTACAAATATTGGGACTCGACAGCTTCCATAATTGCATGATTCAAATTCTTATGGTTAATCTTTTTTTTACATTATCTCTCTCTATATACACTTACATCTATATCTAGGCATCTATCTGTAATCTATTTATCTATCACCAATCAATCAATCAATGTATTTATCTATAATACATGCTTTATCTCTGTAGAACACCGACTTATAAACAGGTTTTATCAATTTAATTTTCTAAATGTATACTTTAATTACTAGGAATACTGCAACATTAATCTTAAACCATAGCATAGTACACAACTTTCTCCTTAAAAACTACTCAGTTGGTTGGCATCTCTAATAATTCTCAGATACTGCCACCAAACAGACATATTATAAGACATATTGTATGGAACAATTATAATTCTAGATTAAATGTTCCTCTGATATACTTTTTCTTGGAATACTGAGAATAGTACAAACAAGTGATGTCTAACTTGGACATTGACTTTGACATACTTGTATCCATGTGTTAAACTCAAGTCCTAAATATATATTTAGGTAAACACTAATTAAATGTCACAAATTATTATGATCAGCAAAAATAAAGAGATCAAGTCCATCAAAATTTAGACTGATCCATTTAATTTCTACCCAAACTTAAGCAATGCCCTCTAAAATCTAAAACTAAAGAAGGACTAAAGATAATAGTTGAAATTCATGGGGGAAGAAAGTGTATATCTTAACTTATATCAGTTCTTATAATCCTGTTGTCTAAGACATCAAATAGATGTGAATATAGATATATTGAGAAGTGATAAATTTGAAGTATCTGTAAAACCTATAATAGCCAGCTTGACATGAGTAACTCCATTTTGTTAAAATCCTCCATTTTAGCTGCCAGGTCACCCAGATGCCACCCCCCTGCATGTGACCATTGCAACCTTCCTGTACTCACAAGTGCACATCCATGTTTCCCTCCCTTATTCCCTTTGGTGTTTGAAAACTCCCTAACCATAAGTTCCATGTAATGTACTCTTGCTTAACTGAAATCAGATGTTATGCCAAGAAATCATTACTTGCAAAATTCCCGCTGCCACATCCTCATATTTTGTTCCTGTATTTTGTTCCCTTTTGCTTTTAATTCCTTATTCCCCTACCCCCCTACTATGTAGCCCACTTGCAGTTTTTGCCTTTATAAACTCCCTACTTGCTCTGCTCTGGGTTGAGAGTTTTCTGGCATTAGCCAACTCTTGGCTACTGGCTATTAAAGGACTCAGAATTCTACTGTCAGTGTGTGGGGACCTCTTTCTTGCACTCCGGTCACAACAAATTAGCTTTCTCCATCTCCCTGGATACAAACACAAATCCTCTTTAGCTCAGAGTGCCTTTTGTATACATGTTTTACAGCTATATATACATGTATGTTATGCTTCTTTATGATCTTTAAATCAAAATAGCCAATATGTTTTCTTTTAACTGAAAAGGTCAACAATATTTTATCTGTTATTAATTAGAAAATCAGCATTTTATTTTTCAGAAGTGCTTAACTAAAACTTATATGACCTTAATTGTATTTGTAATGTATTTTTAATCAATATTGGGTAATAGTTTGCTAAATTTCAATAATAGCCAAGCTCTCAGATTGAGTCCATATATCTACTTGCATCTTAAGTCTAAAAATAATGTATATCTAACAAAAAATTATGACTTTGTTGTAACAAAGTGAATTATTTAGGACATGATTTAGTCCAGTAGTGTAATGTCTTTATTCCTGACCTGCAAAAATGTCTTTCAAAATTTTCAGGTAATTTATTAACCAACAGAATCAATTAATATGTTCTTATTAAATTTAAATTAACATCAACTTTTAAAAGTCTTTTTTATTTTTAATTAGCTAATTTTTTTATAACAAATTAAAAAATAGTAGATGTGGGTACAATTCAGGATTAGGTAAATGAGTGGTCATCTTACAGGCAAAGTTTGGGCCTCCGGTTCCCACTTTGCCTGGTTTGAGATCAGGTACCTTTATTGATGCTATGTCCTCCCACCCTAGCAGTGTCCCTCTACTGCCAATACCTTTCTTGTAGTGTTGATAAATGTTCAGGGTCCACTTATGTGTGAGCACATGTTATACTCAGTTCTTTGCTTCTGTGATAGATCACTGAGTATTATAGACTCTAAATCCATTCATGTTGCTTCAAAATCTGTTATTTTATCTTTTTTATGGCTGCATATTATTCCATCATGTATATGCACTGCATTTTTCTTATTCACTCCACTTTCAATGGGCAGCACAGTTGGTTCCATGTTTTTGCTATTGTGAATAATGCTGCAATAAACATGTGTGTGCAGGTATTTTTTTAATAAAATGATTTGAGTTTCTCTGGGTATAATCCCAGAAGGGGGATTGTGGAATCATATTGAAGGTCTATTTTTAGATCTTTTAGGAATCACTATACTGTTTTCCACAGAAGTTTTATTAGTTTACGGTCCCAACAGTTCCTTCCCCACCCCCACCTCCACATCTTCTCCAGCATCTGTTGTTTTTTGAGATATCGATGATAGCCATTCTGACTGAAGTTAGATGATATCTCAGTGTGGTTTTAATTTACATTTCTTTGATGATTAATGAGGCTGAGCATTTTTTTCATGTATTTGTTGACTGCTCATATGTCTTCTTTTGATAAATGTCTATTCATAACTTTTGCCCACTTTTTAATAGGGCTATTTAGTTTTGGCATGTTTAAGTTCTTGTAGATACTGAATGTTAGGTCTTTGTCAGTTATATATATAGTTGGCAAATATTTTTTGTCATTCTGTGGGCTGTTTTCCCACTCTCTTGATGGTTCCAGCTTTTCAGTTGGATGAGGTCCCATTTGTCTGTTTTATTTTTTATGACGTGGGCATCTGGGTTTTGAACAGGAATTGGTTGCCTATTCCAATTTCTCTAAGGGTGTCATCTGCATGTTCTAACATTCTTATGGTTAGAAGTTATATTTTTAGGTCTTTGATCCATTTAGAGTTGATTTTTTGTGTACAGTGATAGGTAGAAGTCCTGTTTCATTCTTCTGCATGTGGTCACCAGTTTTCCCAGCACCATTTACTGAATAGATTTTCCTTTCCCCAGTGGTTGTTGGTGGAGGCTTTGTCAAAGATGAATTGGTTGAGAAATTGAGATTTTGCTTCCAGAATCTCAATCCTGTTCCATTGGTCTTTATGCTTGTTCTTGTAACCATACCAGGCTGTTTCAATTATTCTGGCTTTATAATACAGTGTAAAATCTGGAAGTATGATGCCTCCTGCTTTGTTTCTTTTGCTGAGGAGTGTTTTGGCTATTTGTGGTCATTTTTGTTTTCATCTAAATTTCTGTATTGTCACTTCCAGGTTTGAGAAGAATGATGTTGGTAATTTAATGGGTATTGTGGTAAACCTGTAGATTGTCTTTGATAGGATGGACATCTTAACAATGTTCATTCTTCCTGTCCATGAGCATGGAATATTTTTCCATTTGTTTGTATCTTCTTATATTTATTTGAGCAGTGTTTTCTAGTTTTCGTTGTAAAGGTCTTTCACTTCTCTGGTTAGGAAGACGCCAAGATAGATACACACACACACACACACACACACACACACACACACACACACAATCCCATTAACAATAGCCACATATATATGTGGCTATTGTTAATGGGATTGTACTTTTTATTTTTTTTCTGCTGTTTGTTGTTGTTGTATAAGAATGTGAGTGTCTTTTGCATGTTTACAAATTAAAATCAATTTTTAAAAATATGCTCACATAACTAAGGGAAGTCATGTCTAAAGAATTAAGTTAAAGTACAAGACTGATTTTTCACTGTATAGAAAATATAAATTAAACATACACTCAGAGAGAGAGAAAAAACCAATTCAAAATTCTGGTGCTAATAAGTACAACTAAATATATGTATATGTTCAAAAACAGATTTAAGATGGCAAAACAATCAACAAATTTGAATATAGTTTAATAGAGATTATCCAATCTGAGGAGCAGAAGAATAAAAGACACTAATTAAAAAAAAATAAAAGTAGAACCTTAGAGACCAGTGGGACACCTTGTTCAGGCCTAAAAACTTGTTCAGAAAATTAATTTGGTTGTTGCTACAGTAATGATTTAAGAAATCTCATGATATTTTCTCCTGCAGAAAGAGATTATGTTTCCTTGCATCTATGTTTTGAGTGTAACTTGAAATCAGAGATTATTGCAATTTAATTTTACAACATGGGGTGATTCTAAGTTTTGCATTTCACCCTTGTTTAGAAGAAAGTTTTTTGAGTCAACCCAAAACAATGTTTGCTAACCACATCCAAATTGACAATAATTGGGATTAGTGCCTCTTTCAGAGGATGAGAAAGGCAGCCTCTAATACTAGGTTCAGTTTTACATGTTTACATAATTCTTTAACTTTTGACCCAATAGTTTAATGACTTTTTAATTGTCAGATACTTTTAAGTGGATATTTTAAAGTTTTGATCAGCATTTTAAATAATGTTTACTGACCAGGCATGATGGCTCAGCCTGTAATTTCAGCACTTTGGGAGACCGAGGTGAGAGGATTGCCTGAGCTCGGGGGTTCAAGACCAGCCTGGGCAACTTGGTGAGACCTTATCTCTAGAATAAATCACAAAAACTAGCTGGGCATGGTGGCAGGCTGCTTGGAAGACTGAGGAGGAAGGATTATCTAAGTTCAGCAAGTCGAGGCTGTGGTGGCCATGAGTGTGCCACTACACTCCAGCCTGGGTGACAGTGAGACTCCAATTCAAAATTTAATTAATTAATAGATAAATAAATAAATAATGTTTACTGGGAAGATCATTAAAATATGCAATCACACAAGCAAACAAAACTACTAACACTTCAAGGTAAAGTTTCAGCATCAATACAGAAATAATGAGAAAAGTTAGAATGTATGCATACAAGTATAAACTCATATTTTGAAAATTATTTCACTATGCTAAAGTTGTATTGCACTATTTAAATTTGAGGCATTTTCTAATTTTAGTATTGCAGGCTTAGTAATTGATAAATTGTCTCAGAGATAACAAGAAATTAGTGGGATAAAAATTACATGTTAAAACGAATCAAAGAGTTAATGATTTAGCAAGAAATTATTCAAAATATTCTCAAACACATTTTCAATTACAGAGAAATAAGTCTGCTTTAAACTTCCTTTTGACTAAAGATCAAATAAAGTTGTAAATATTTAGAGAAATCTGAGGAAATTTAACTGTACAGAGTAATATCAATACCATTAAGTCTTAGAATTACACAGTTAAAAAAAAATTACACAGCAAAATAATCACATGCATTTGAACAGAATTAATAGAGGTTAATATTCTAAGTTATTTGTAATATCCAGGAGGGAGGTAAACATATCCATTAATATAAAACTGCAAAAAATGCAGGAAATTTTTATATATTTTTCTAATGGTGATTAGGAAAATGAAAACAGTGGAAAAGTTTTAAAACTAGTTGCAAAATATATATTTTAAAATGTATATTCTCTAACTGTGCCCTGGCTCTAATTCCCAAACTGGACAATTGCTCCATAAAGACAGTCTCCCAACCAACTTGTTTTCTTTCTTTCTTTTTTTTTTGAGTTGGAGTCTCACTCTATCACCCAGACTGGAGTACAGTGGCCGCTTCCGGCCACTGCAGCCTAGACCTGCTGGGCTCCAGAGATCCTTCCGCCTCAGTCTTCCAGGTAACTGGAACTACAGGCGTGCACTACCACGCCTGGCTAATTTTTTGGTTTATTGTAGAGATGCGGTCTCGCCAACTTGCCCAGGCGGGTCTTGAACTAGAGGGCTCAGGCAATCCACTCACCTCAGCCTCCCAAAGTGCTGGGATTACAGGCTGAGCCACTGGCCTGGCCCGGCTCAACTCGGTTTCTGATACTCCAATTCTTTTCTCACCTTTGTGAGTTTCCCTTTTCATCCTCTTCAGCTTCTGTCTTGCTGAACTGGGCTGCTCCTTTAAGGAGCTCTCGGTTCACCTCAAGCTTCAATGCCCAGGCTAGAAAGTACACTCTATCACCACCACATTTTGATACCCTCCTCCTGTTGGAATCTTGACATTCATACCACCTCAACATTTTATGAAGATTCTCCCTAAATACTTTGTCTCTGACACCTCGTAGCTGGCTACCTCTACTGGAGAAGATAGGATCTTGAATGAGACAGTAAATAAGGAATATAAAGATTTTACTTTTTTTTTGAAGTTACAAATAAATTTTTCCAAAGTTAGGAGAAATTAGAATAAAATATATAATCAGAACCTGTTGCTACCTGAAAATGTTCTTTTTAAGCCTCATCCTGGTGCTTGGACTTAAAGTCATTTGTTTTCTATTTAAGAAAATAAATGGGCTGGGGTATTACAATAAATTCCTGGAGTAATTCTTGTTTCTGCATAAAAAATATTCATAATCCTCTTGAATAGTTGGTTTGGTTTTAATTCATGGACATTTTGATATGTATTATTTGTTCTATTTTTTCCTAACTGCTAGAAAGTTATATCAACTTTATAGACAATTATCCATTTTAATCTCTTTCTCTTTTTTCTTATTTTTCTTTCTCTTTTTTCTATAATTTTAGTTTATATGTTTTTGTTGCATTTCTGAAAGATTCCCCCTAAATAGATGAATTAAATAAATAGCCGTATAATAATGATTTCTTTAGGAATCCACTTGGTTTTCTATTTTTATATTATATTGAAATTTTACTTCAAAATTTTGTAGCAATAAAATAAAATATCAAAAAGAAAAAATAAAAGTATATATCTTTGATATAAAACTTTGAGTAGTTAAATCCACCAGACAGTTGAATTCTATGTCTGGATGCAGATAGAGACAATCACACTATACTTTAATTCCTACCGAATTGGAAAAATTTGTTATGTAAATTGTCCTTCCTGGATAGTCAAGAAACCAAGGATAGCCTCATTGTGGAAGACTATCCATATCCACCTGTAAGCTACATGTTTTACATTAGTGTTCCTCAACATCAAAAGTTTTTTAAGCTCTGAGGTACAAATGGCCATATTTTCAGGAAGAAGATGTTTAATGACTGACTTAAATGTATATATTGTTTGATGTCCCCAGGTAAAAAAGTGCTTCTTAAAACCCTGGGAACTCCTTCTCATGCACATATACCAGGGCATGCATCAGTCAACAGTGATACAGGTTAACAGTGCATCCAGTGTTGTCTTCCAGCCACCTGGAAGGCCACAAGTTTCACTGTTCACTTTAAATAATCGAGTCTAGTTTTTGTTTTTGAAGAACTGTTTAAGGACAGTCAGTTCATCTTATTCTGTTGTCTATGACATCAGCCATGTGATAATCATCTACATGTGAATGACAAGTAACAGTTACAGGAATAGAATTGGGGAAGACATCGATGGCAGTTGACAAGTGTTTTGTCTGAGAAGTGCATGAACATGGAACACCTTCTGTTGTTTCTGATAGATGAGAGCCATCTGACATGAATGAATTTTCCAAGATTGAGTTCATTTAAGGGGTTTACAATGGCGTATAAGACCTGCACTGGGTGTTTTCCTTCATAAGAAAGGAGTCAGTTTATTTCAAAAGACAAACAACATTAGTACCCCTCCTAAGTGTCTTAAGGTGGTTCTTTCCAAGGTACTTGAATTGTTGTTCTCCCTGACCCCACCAAAAAAAAAAAAAAAAAAATGGTGTACCATTCCAGCAGTTATAAACTTATCTTTTGCCCAATAATTCTCTTTTCACATACATATCTTTCTTTGGAAGCTTGGATGCAAGAAGGACAAGGTAATTTTTATTAAACTTCTAAAGACCCATTATGTCTCCTCCCACTTTATGTTAATACTTGAAAGTTCTGCTAATCAGCTCAGCCTGGATTACTGCAGGGGAAAGAAGAAATCATCATGCCCAGAAATAATCAGGGTGGAATTCCAAATTTTTAACAATAACAACAACAATAGCAACAATACACAAGTCAGGGTCATTGAGCCTGTGGCCTCTTAGTTATCATTCAACAGTCATCATTCGCAGAGTGAAAGTTTTGACATCAGAAGGTAGAGGCACTCACATTAAATCTTGATCTGTTCAAGCCTGACAAATAACAAGAATTTAGATGTTCCTGTGAGAGTACTTCAAACATACATTGAAGCCTTTATGACATGCATGTTAATTGATCTTGTTCCTGGAATGTCCAAGACTGCATACAATGTCTAGAACAGCTAGAACTGTGGGAGCAATAACTTAATTCAGTGCAAGATTCTTTTATAACTGGTAAACAGTTCATATTGAGATTTTACATCTCATACTACTTCTGCTACCTTTAAGTCTTTAATTAAGCTAGTGATTTTTAATTTTTCTTCCTGGTATTCTAAACTAATAATGTTGGACCCCATAGGAGGTCATAGGGAGGTTAGTTAGGTAGCCATGTATTTGTCTCACTAATCCTCTTCTTACAGCTTTTCCAGACTTGGAGAGTGCTGTCTGGCACTATGGGACAGGAAGCACAAGCATAAGACATTCATTTCCGTTAAACATTTCTATGTAGAAGCAACAATAATAAAATGAGTTGGTCCCAAAAACCCTACCCACAGGGCCATGTAAGTTTTTTTCCCCCACTGTAAACTCTGCCCATACTTATAACCAAATAAGTACATCTTTCTCTTCCACAGTACAGAGTAGGATGGTTCTCATATCCAACAAAGCTATAATTGTTTGAGAAGCTCTCCTTAAAATGTCTCAGCATAGCGAGGCTCGGTGGCTCAGCCTGTAATCCCGTGCCTTTGGGAGGCTGAGGTGAGTGGATTGCCTGAGCCCGCGGGTTCGAGACCTGCCTGGGCAGCGAGACCTCTTCTCTACAATTAATCAAAAAATCAGCCAGATGTGGTAGCGCATGCCTGTAATTCCGGCTACTTGGAAGGCTGAGGCGGAAGGATCACCGGAGCCCAGCAGGTCGAGGTTGCGGTGGCCGGGAGCGGCCACTGCACTCCAGTCTGGGTGACAGAGTGAGACTCCAACTCAAAAAAAAAAAAAAAAAAGTCTCAGCATACTCAGATGATTGCATATGAACTTTGATTCTTTTGAAGGCAAAGTGTTCTTAGTTCCCCTTTAAATCATCTTTCACTATTAAATCCCATAGCTCTGGATAGAATGGATGGGATTTATAAGAGGACATGAAGGAAGAGAGGCATTTTGTAACATGAAAAATGTTTTGTGTCTACTTTTTGTACTGAGGGCATGATGACAGCAATGACTTAACCAAATAAACACTTCAATATTTGCTTTAAATGCTCTACACTGAACAGTGAGGAATCTATTGACTCTGCTTCAGAAGAAGCTACTTACTCTATTTTTCCAAGTCTACTCACTATACAAATATCTGTGAAAACATAGTCCAGAACAAAATCAGTGCCTCTGTTTGCAAGACATGAAGTGACATGCAAGAGACCCAGAGTGAAATGTCTTACAATAGTTGTAATAGGCATGATCTTTAAAATGTTTTTCTTGTTATTGTTTTCAGAAGTAAAGTAAGAAATTAAACTACATCTAACTCCTTATTATGTTAAGCAATTCCTGGCCAAACATAATTTTCTGTGCTTGTCTGAATAGCTCTTTGATAAAGCATTCTCAGCTGTGTTTGTACTAAACAATATTATAACTAGGTCAAAGTATTTAAATTTATTTATGTGAAATACTTGCTTCTGAGGACTTAACTATGAACAAACTAAAATAAATTACTTAACAAGACACAGCTTAAATAGCAATACACACATCAGACAATTGCATTCTTGTATCTACCAATCCAAAGCTATTATGTCATAAACAATGTTGAATGTTAAGTAGATCCCCATTTGGCAAAAACTCTTCCTAAATTGACATAGACCAGACCCAAAGCCTATCTGAAACACTGTTTCCTTTTTGTAAGACACTACTGGTTCTGTCAAGATGGTGTTCATTTCTATTGAAGTAGGTCTAATAAAGTTAGTTTTGTTTGATCAACAGGAAGAATACTCAGTTTATCAATGGAAAGAAAATAATTTTATAAGGTCAATTTTTGACATTAATGATTTTAAAAGTTTGATGTTTAAATTTGTCATCACTTGACAAGACCATTTTGGAACAGCATAAGTAGGGGAAAATGTATATTTCATACTTGAAAAAGGGATCCCTAAGACTAATTGGATTAATACTAAAAACAGAGACTGCATTTTCAGTATAGAATGCACTGATGTTTTGTCATAAGGTAGAAAAACAATACTTAGATTTTAATTTATCTTGAATGGTCAAAATACCTAGGATGACTAGTGTCCAAATTCTTTTACCTTCTACATGATTATAATGCAACTTAAGACTGGAGTTCTGACACTTTTTGCTTTGCAAATTTGAATACAATTTTAATGTCATTTGATTTTTGTAAGTGTTAATTTTTATAAATGACATATGATTTAGAAAATTAAATACTTAAAATGAAACCCCCATAAACTGACATTTAAAATTTGTGTTTTTTAACCAAATACCCTTAAACATGCAGTGTGTACAATTTCATTCATAGTAAACAGATTATTTCATTATATAGTGTTCTTATGTTATCACTAAATCAGATAATTTTTTACATGAGTTTTAGAAAGTATTCTATAATCTTGTATTTTTCATTTCACTCAAGTAACAATTTTTTTATCTCACAAATACACTTTATGGTCTTCAATTTTCTACCAGCAAATCAATTGTACTGATTATATAAAATATATGCTATTAGAATAAAATTGGTGGTATTTTAGAGTAAGATGAAAATAAATTACAATAGTAATTTATTCTATTTGGGAAGCAAAATATAGATAACACAAAACAGGAAAAGTAAGTATAACCAAAAAAACTACTCATTAAATTATCTCAGGGTTTATTTTTAATTTCTCAAATGTAATATTATTTTCAGCAGCTCTTTGATAAAAACTGGGAATTCTAAGATGCAATTTTTGTTGTATATATTTGAGGTCCTTAATGAGTTCTAATATTATCCTAGTACTGGTTTTTGGTTTGGTTTTCAATGATCATTTCATAAGAAAAATTTAAAATTTTACCACTTGGTGGTGCTGGTGGATAACATAAAAAACAAATTATTTCTGAAGCATATATTGAGAAAACTGGTTATGGTGAATTAAATAAAATTAATGGAAGGACAGCTTCATTCAGTTCTTTCATTCCCTGCTTTTCATTTCTCCTTTTGACACAAAGAGTGTAAATTAGACAGTATGTTTGCTACTGACGACTTGGGTCCTTGCTAACTAGCAAAGGAAACATCTTTAACACAAATGTTATGGCATTCGAGACTGACAGTTAATGAGGCTATTATTTTCATTTTTAAATTGTCTCCTTTTCAGTATAAAAGATTGCTTCAATTATACACTTTGTTTTCATCCCATAAAAAGACATTTTTGTTGGTGTGACTGCATATGTTTATAGAATGTCTCTTTATTGACATTCACATTACATAAAAGACATGGTTGTTGCAGTAAAATAACACTTATAATGAAAGTATTTGTCACATATGAATTATAATCACACTCTTTATTAGGCTTACCATAAGTTGTGACTGCCCATGTTTTTACCTGGTATGTTGAGCACTGGATTGTATAATTCTGCTCTTGAATGTAAATGTTTAATTTAATTAATTAGTTATTTATTTTAAAGATGTGGGGTACAATTCAGGATTAGGTATACAAGTGGCCATCGTACAGATAAAGTTTGAGTTTCCCTTTGGTCCCCACATTGCCTGGTTTGAGATCAGGTACTCTTATTGATGTTGTGTTCCACCCACCCCAACAGTATTACGCTAATGCCAATTCCTTTCCTATATTATTATGGTAAATGTTCAGGGTCTGATCACGAGTAAGAACATGTGGTAGTCTATTATTTGTTTCTGTGATATATCACTGAGTATGATAGACTTTAAATTCAACCAAAGTGCTGCAAAGTCCATATGTTTGTCCTTCTTTATTGATGTATAATATTCCATCATGTATACGTACTATATTTTTTTAATCCAGTCCAGTTTCGATGGGCAGCATGGTTGGTTCCATGCTTTTGCTATTGTGAATCGTGCTGCAGTAAACATGTGTGGGCAGGTATCTATTTTGTAGAATGATTTGCGTTCCTCCTGGTATATTCCCAGTAGGGGAATTCCTGTTATCATATGGAAGATCAATGTCTTTTAGTTCTTTTAGAAATCACCACACTGTTTTTTTTTTCTATTTTCTTTTTCTATTTGGAGTCCCCATATTTCTTTCTTTTGTCTAACTGCTCTAACTAGGACTTCCAACACAATGTTGAACCGAAGGAGTGAGAGTGGGCAGGCTTGTCCTGTTCAGATTTTCAGGGGAAATGCTTCCAGTTTCTGTCTCTTTAGCAATATGCTGGCTGTGGGTTTATCATAGATGACATTTACTATTTTGAGGTATGTTCCTGCTATACTTGGGTGCTTGAGGGTTTCTATAAAGAAGGGAAGCTGAATTTTATCCAAAGCTTTTACTGCATCTAATGATTTAATCATGTTGTTTTGTTTTTACATCTATTGATGTATTTAATTACATTTATGGTCTTGCCGATGTTGAGCCAGCCTTGCATTCTGGGGATGAAGCCTACTTGGTCATGATGGATGATTTTTGAGATGTGTTGTTGGATTAAACTTGCTAGAATTTTGTTGAGAATCTTTGCATCTATGTTCATTAGGGATATTGGCCTGTAGTTCTCTTTTTTTGCTAGACCTTTACCTGGTTTGGGTATCAGTGTAATGTAGCTTCATAAAATGTTTTTCTCATTTGCCAGGAATACTTTCAATAGGATTGGTATCAGCTTCTCTTGTACGTTTTATAGAACTCCACTGGAAAGCTGTCTGGTCCAGGGATTTTTTTTTTTTTTGTAGGTGGTGTTCTTATGCCGGAGTTAATTTCCTGGGTTGCTATTGGTCTATTTAGTGTCTCAATGTCATCTTGTTTCAACCTTGGGAGGTTGTGTGATGTCAGAAAGTCCTCCATTTTATTTAGGTTATCAAGTCTGTTTTCATACAGGTGTGCATAACAGTCTCTGATAATATCTTGTATTTTGTAGGAGTCAGTTGTGATTTGGTCTTTTGTTTTTATGATTGAGTTTATTGGGGCTCTTTTCTCTTTTCCTTGGTCACACTGGCTAGCAATCCATCAGTCTTGTTTATTCTTTCAAAGAACCAGTTTTTTGTTTTGTTGGTCTTTTCTATGATATTTTTGTCTCCTATGTGCTGTACTTGGGTTTTTACTTTGGTGATCTAGATTCTTCTGCTAATGATAGGAATGCAAGTATTTTAATGTGGAATTGATGTTTATGCCAAAATTTGTAGTACATGCATCTACAAACTTGAGGAACTCTTTAGTTATAGCTGATGGCAGAATATTTTCAGAAAGAAAGTGATAAGCAAATATCTTAATGCCATATACTATGTAGAATAATTTTTGGAACCTTGCCTTCAGCAATATATTGTTTTTTCAAAAGCAAGCTCTCCTAAAATGGTCACTTTTTAATATTTATTTGGCAGTGTTTTTTACTTAGGTCAGCTTCAGTTTTTAAATTTTAAAAAATAAAATTTATATGTTATAATCAACCATGTATTTCTTTAACCAAACCACATACACATAAGAGAAAAATTTTGTCCTTGTGAGACAAAATATATATATATTCTATAAACTGGGGGCAAGTCCATGCTTTATGTCCAGAGTTAGCCTAGACTGTACTGCTCCAGGAGGTATGAGATAGTAGAGTTGTATGAAAAGGGTCTTCAAAGTTCAATTGAATGTTTTCAGTTTTCACTTTACTTCAAATTAAAAAAAGAAAATTTTTGTATCACATTGATAGGCAGATACATTTTAGCCCTTTGACATAAAAAAATAGGTAGTATGAGAGCCCTAAATTCTAATTCTATACAGGTAAAAGAAAAAAAAGCACTTAACTCTGCTTCTGAACAACAGCTTTAACGATCAGGAAAAGAATGACCCCAAAACTTACTTGAAAGTAAGTTTAGTCTTAGAGTCACCTGCTACTTGATTTTAGGTTCCATTAATGCTTTCAAATATTTTAAAAACATTTGGTAACAAGGTAGGCAGTTAACAAAAAATTTACCCACTTCAAAATGTATGAAAAGCATCAACTGATAAATATGAAACACAATCATTCTCCTTCCCTAATACAAAATGTAATGAGTGTGTAGAATATGTTCATTAGCAAGATCTACTCAGAAATTTTTTCCCCCATCACACATCCCCCTCTCCTGCCCTTCATGGGATCTCACTTGATGACAGGGCTCCGTGGCTTATAGCATGACTGTTCTCAATATTCTCATCTGCAAAGTGGTCATGATTGTAGTACCAATGATTGTAAAGATAAATGAATTAAGACATGTAAATTGCTTGAAACTATGCCTGGCATCTGGAACTCAAAGACACTCATTGTGTTATTGTAGTAATTTTTTTCAATCTATCTTCTTTCTCACTTCCAAGGGGTGTCCCTGTCTGTTCATCTTGGTATCTAGTTCTCACCCCAAGTGCCTACAAGGCACTCCATAAATATCAACTGAATGTGTAGATGAATGTAATGATGGAGTAAATCTGCTGCTTTATCTGACTTTTATTTTACTATTATTTTCTGAGTCAGGATCTCACTCTGATGGCCAAGCTGAAGTGCAGTGACACTTCACAACTCACTACACCTCAACCTCAAACGATCCCACCTCAGTTTCCCAAGTAGCTGGGGCTATAGGCACACACCTCCGCATTAGCTCATTTTTCAAATTTTTAAATTTTTTGTAGAGATGAGGTCTCAGTATATTGCCTAGGCTGGTCTTGAAATCCTGGGCTTAAGTGATCCTTGCCTTACCCTCCCAAAGTGCTGAAATTACAGGCATGAGACACCATGCCCAGCCTGACCAAATTTTATGAAACTCCTCCTGCATACCAAGTTCCATTTCAGGAGCTGAGACCAGAGATGAGCAAGGCAGAATTTGTCCTCAAGCTCACAGAACTTAGGTTTCAAGACAGAAGACAATTTACATATAAGCAGATGAGATCATTTTAGAGGGGAGAAATATCTTGGAGGAAATAAAAGACAAGATCAGTCCACAAGGGAAGGATCAGCAGTCACTTTATCTTAGGTGGTCAGGGAAGGAGTCTCTAAAGAGGTGACCAGAATGCCAGAGGAGCCCGTCCAACTGGTTGGAGGTGGCGGTTGAGAGGGAAGAGTGGGGAGCAGGAGGTGCATGGCTGGTGTGCGCACTAGCAATCGCTTGCACCAAGGGCAACGGTGGCCACTGGGTGAGGGCTTGCTGGGTCCTTGGAAAACCCACCGCCCACGTGCACCCATACTCAGAATTAATTAAAAGACATTCTACTAGGCTGCTTTGTATAAGAATAAGAACTTTGCCTCAGTCTGTGGTTCAAGACCAGCCTGGGCAAGTTGGTGAGACCTCGTCTCTACAATAAATCTCTCTCTCTCTCTCTCTTTCTCTCTCTCTCTCTCTCTCTCTCTCTCTCTCACACACACACACACACACACACACACACACACACACATACACACACACACACACACACACACACACACACACTCTCTAGCTGGGCGTGGTGGCGTGCATCTGTAGTTTCAGCTACTTGGAAGGCTGAGGTGGCAGGTCGAGACTGGCGTCCCTGATGGTGCCACTACACTCCAGCCTGGGCGACAAGAGTGACACTCCAACTCAAAGAAAAAAAAAAGAACGTTAATCACGATTCTGTTAATGCTATTTTTTAGCCCTGCTGTAGAGTAGCTTTGTTTTCAGTATTCTTCTACATTGTTATTCTTGTATTCTTTGTAGATACAGCTATATACCATTATTTGATAAATTACTCTCAGCATTTTTCTCTAGGTCAATTTTTATCTCCCCTCCTATTTATTTCTCTAGATTTCTGAGAAGATAGCGGCATAGCCAGTCAGTCTGTATGTGTGAGTGATTGTATTTCTTTAAGCGTGATAAACTAATTTTAATGAAATGAACAAACAAAACATAGATTATACCAAACAACCCAAAACTACTTCCATGGAAAAACAAACTGGATATCATTTCTCCCACCTATCACATGTACAGTGTATCACTTTGTTGGAGAGAATAGAAACACTGACTTGATTACAAGTCAAATGATTTAATGCAATCATGATTCTGTCTTTACATGTTAGTTGATCACTTCAGCCTTTCGGAGACAATTTTCTCACTTATAAAATGGTGAGATTTGGCTATTAAGAGCCTAAAATACGAATAATCCCAACAGAAATGTCTGTAAGCTTGAAATATAAAGGAGATTTCAAAAACTTAGCATAAAATTAAAGTATTTCACTAATAATTGACTTCATATTGAAATAATATTTTGGATTTTTTGATTGAATAAAACATTTCTTAAGTCACTTTAATCTGTTTTCTTTAGATGTTACAGTATGCTTATTATAAAGTTTCAAATTCCCTGTTTTACAATTTGGGTTTTATTAGCTTTCTACAAGAAAGTGCTTACCTAGAAAATAAAAGTTGAAGTTTTTTTTTTGAGTTGGAGTCTCACTATGTCGCCCAGACTGGAGTGCAGTGGCCGCTCCCAGCCACCGCAGCCTCGACCTGCTGGGCTCCAGTGATTCTTCCACCTCAACCTTCCAAGTAGCCGGAATTACAGGGATGCGCTACCACGCCCAGCTGATTTTTTGATTTCTTGTAGAGATGAGGTCTTGCTGCCCAGGCGAGTCTCAAACCCGTGGGCTCAGGCAATCCACCCACCTCAGCCTCCCAAAGGTGCAGGACTACAGGCTGAGCCACCGAGTCTGGTTTTTTTTTTTTTTTTTTTTTTTATGAGAGTAAAAAATCCCAATCTTTATGAGCCATTTGAACACAATATATTTTCTATTTCCAAATATTTCTTTCAGTTAGCTAAGAGGTATAAATTTGTTAAGTATAAAGTCTAACTTGCTTGGCAAGATGACTATAGTTAATAATAACGTAATAAATATTTTAAAATAGCTGAAAGAGGATTTTGAATGATCTCATCATAAAGAAATAATATTTGAGGGAATAAATGTGCTTAACCTGACTTCATCATTCCACAATTTTTATATGTATTGACATATCACAATGAACTCCATAAATATATACAATTATTATTCCTCAAATGAAAATAAAATTTAAAATATTTCTTTTGTGTTTTATTACTTGAGTGAAATGTGCTCGTTTTATGAAGTATTTTTTTTAAGATTTCAGACTTTTATTATTATTTGTATACTCTAGATTGACAATCTAACAATGACATTTTCTCAAGTAAAAAAAAAAAAGGAAATGCTTTTATCTGTGAAGTTGATCCCTTTATGCTAAAGAAAAATTTTGAAGGAAATTCTGGGAACTGTAAGAAAGGAAGGACACTTATTCAATCATTGCAACCACTTCAGCCTTACCTCTTAATTATGCAACATTAAGTATTCCATAAAGATTAGATGGAGATGTTAATGGTACCATATTTCTAGCAGTAAAATTAGACAACATTTTCAACAAAAAAATTAGACAAAGTTTAGACAAAATTAGAAAATTCAACAAAAATATCCAACCCCTCAAAATGGTGTGTGATATGGCATATTTTCTTGATTTGGTTGATGAGTTTCTATAGCTTTTTGTTAAGAATTTGTAATATTGTGAGTTAATCCATTTATCCTTTATCAGTAATATGCAATAAAAATATTGTGATTTACCCTGGACTGCTGCTGCTTTATGAGGCAAGAGATTACTCAAAAGGGATACCTGACCCCCATGTCAGAAAGAAAAAAAAAATCCTATTGGCAAAATTCTCATGTTTTTTTGTCTAGAAATACCTATCTGTTTGTAAAAAAGAAATGAAACTTTTTTTAGTCTAAGATTAAAGGCAGTTTATTTTATAACTAATTATATAGATACTTAAAATACATATGCATATTTATTTGAAAGATAGAAAGACATTCTCAAAGAAGCTCTGTCTTTCTTTAGTAGGTTATATTATGTTCATCTGTTTAAAGCATAGCACAAGTTATTCTCTCGCTTATAAAATAATAATTTTATTAATGTATATATTTTTTTACAAACTGTGACTGGCTTCCTCCTCTCTGCAAAACATTGAACTATCTATGCACAGCACCAGAAAATAAGATTAAAAACCCACACAAGCCGGGCTCGGTGGCTCAGCCTGTAATCCCGCGCCTTTGGCAGGCTGAGGTGAGTGGATTGCCTGAGCCCGTGGGTTTGAGACCCGCCTAGGCAGCGAGACCTCATCTCTACAATAAATCAAAAAATCAGCCGGGCGTGGTAGCGCATGCCTGTAATTCCAGCTACTTGGAAGGCTGAGGTGGAAGGATTGCTGGAGCCCAGCAGGTCGAGGCTGCGGTGGCTGGGAGCGGCCACTGCACTCCAGTCTGGGTGACAGAGTGAGACTCCAACTCAAAAAAAAAAAAAAAACAAAAAACCCACACAATTGGAAACTATTTTATTAATGACAATTGTCCCCATTATAACTGAAAGGGATGGGCTGGAAAACATAAGTCCTATGCTGTGTGCTCAGGACAAGAAAACAGAATTGATAACCCTTTAACAGAGTCAACCACAACATTTATTTGTCCAAATGCTTATGTCTCTTAAACTACATAGTATATCTAGAGGGCAGCAACATTATTTGGTTTGCTTCCTATTCCAGAACAATGCTTTGCATATGGCAACTGCTCCATAAATACTTGTTAAACAACAATAAAAATGCAGTTATTTATTTATCTTTTTTCTACATTGGCCTACAGTCTGATAATATACACAAGAACCAAGAGAATATGCTAGCATTAAGCATTTCTGTGCTAACTGGCAATGATGAGTAAGGTTAAAACCTAGCAGCTCTGCCTCACCAAAGTTATGGTCAGATCAGGTTTCTATTTCATTTATTTTGATTGCACACTTGCTTCAAGCTCTTCCATGTTGGGAGCCAGCCATGGAGGCCCACCTGATTGACAAAGTCCAGATGCACTGAGGACCCCCGGCCACAAAGCGAGTTCGGGCAGCTGAGACCCTTCTGTCTTCTACCTTTGCTGTTGGTACAACTGAAGAATTCTGTGCAGTTGTGGAAGAAGAAAATGGCATGTTTATGTGAAGTATTCACAGCTAACCTGGAAATGTCATGGTTCATTTTTCCATTTCCCACTATGCCATTTGGCCTTTTCTAACATATGCAAGGGTTAAACTCTGAAGCACATCAAGAATGCTTTCTTTCATTTGGTTATAAGTTACTAGATATTGCTTGAGTAAAAAATGATATAAGTATATTCACTCCTTATTTGATTTAGAATTATGTAGTTTAGTGTTTAGACATAAGGTTTTTTAGAAGCACAAGTTTATAGTAAGTTCATTATGAATTCATTATAAGTTCCAACACTTATCTAGGAGTTATGTAGGTGATTTGTAACATTGTTTTCACAGATTTAGGATGAAGATTAATCATTAAGGTTTTTACTTAATTCAATGGTTAAAATTCTAAGTTAACGTTTATAGAGTGGGTTTTCACTGAATTCATAACATACCAATTGGATACTTTTATGATAAATTGACTGAAGACAGAGAGCAACCTTGGGGGTCTGGGAAACATCACTAAAAGCTTCTTTTGAGTTTTCTTTAGAAATATACACTGCAGGATAAGAGAAAAGTAATGAAGACACCTGGATAAGAGAGGCGATTATGAAGCTTTGAAGGTCATAGAAGTCCCAGAAAGAGAACTCCTGATACATGGAGAAATGTGCACTTGGAAGCTTTCTTGCGATATTTCAAGGACTGTAATTCGGGACTTTGGACTAAAACTATCATTTTTGACTTTATGAAAAAGACTTATTGACTGAAAGCAGATAATGTTCTTGCCTTGTTTGTTGCTTCTAGACCGCTAGATGGTGGTAACTTTTAAAGGATATGTACGTGAAGGAATTTTCTTTGTCTTGCCCCTTTATGAATGGTATAAAAGCTTTCTTTAACTAACATTAAATGACATCTGTCCTGCAAGCAGGTGTTCAAGTATATTATTTCATCGTAAGTTCCTTCTTTTGCCTATTCATCTCGCCTTCAGGAAATCCCACATCTGGCAGGAGCAGGACCCCCACAGTTCCATATGAAAAGTAGCCTAACTTTCCTTACCATTAAATGGAATATAGGAATATTTAATTTCATATAAAATTATATTACAAAATACACTTTGAAATTTTGATTGGAATTTTTATTTAGTTTCCTCTTTTAAACAATAGGAAAGTGGACTGGATATTACATTTTATTCATCAAGGTACTGAATTGTGCTTTTAACATTTGTGTAGAACTTAACAAAACACTTTAAATGTTCTTCATGATCTTTGTAGCAATATAAGAGGGCTAGTGTTCTAATTCTATTGTATATGAGAGAAATTTGGGTGTATAATCTGTCCTTCCACAAAATCACTAACTCATAAACAGTTAGGTTTTAGACTGATACTCATTCCACTGGACTAAAAACCACATGCATTCATGAGCAAAGCTCTCATAATCTCCACAGAAATTTGCTCAACAAGATTAGTCTTAATTTTTAAATACATCTCTTTATACTATTGAGCACAGTTTTCTAATCTATTGGTTGCAAGAAAACATGAATTCAAGGCTCACATGGGCTCTTTTGTCATATAAAATGTGATCTGCTATTCTTCAAAGAGATAAAAAGGGGGGGGGAGGTTATAGTACACTCTAAAGAGCAAAATATAAGCTCCAAAACTTGGTTATCAAAAGTTTGGTTAATTTACTTTATATAGTTTGATGATAATCCACAATATAAGAGCAGCAGACTCAGAAGGCATCCTATTCAAAGAGTGGTTTGACAACAATGTCCATCCAATTTAAATCAAAGTTCAAGGGTTCAAATGCAAAATTTTCTCTCCATGATGGATGTGGATGCTCACAAAATGAACTGTGGTTCAGTGTGTGTTATAGCCATGGTGAGAAATTACATTGAGTAGCAAACAAAACTCTAAAACAATGAAAAAAGAAAAACAAAAGTAAAGAGGGGAGTGTAGATGGGATACTACAGCCTATTCCATAATGGAGCATATGTAAACTTTGTGCCAAGCATCTAGATTACACATTCAGGTTGCAGATTATTTTCAAGTCTTATCCCTCAGCAAAGATATAAATTCAAATATTTAAAATTGCTTAGCGCTAATTGTTCCTGATCCTGGGCATGACTGAGCACATAAGCTAATGGTTTCCAGATAGCTACTTTAAGGCAGGAAGTTCTGAGACAATTAGAATTGGGGGGATGATCAAAAGCAATTTAAATATTCTAATAGAAAATGCTTCTGGAAAGCAGGATAACATCTAGAATCCTATAGCGTCATCTTTTAGAATTTGTTTGTGCTGTTTTTAACTTCCTCATATATATTTAGAAGAGAGAATTAGCAGCATGATATATAGAAAACCAAATTATGTAAATACATGATATGGTGTTTTTATAGAGAATATGTTTGCATGACAATTGTAAAATATGAATGAATGAGAAAGTCTTTTAATTAATAATGTTTACAATTTATATTTGCATAATACAAACTATAGTAGGATTTATGTCTATAAATGGTCACATGATAATATAATATAATATTATAATATATAATGTAATATAAAGACCATATTATAAATTTGAGACAGAATAAAAAAAATTGATAGGTCTATGCTTATTTTCTCTTTCTAAGACAAATGTAGATTCTAGTGATTATTTTGTTCCATTTATTTTGTTTAATTATAAATGAAGGAAAAAGTCTCAAGTCAGTCATGATGGTATGTGCCTGTAGTTTCAGTGTCTTGGGATGCTGAGGTAAGAGAATTGTTTGAGCCCAGTAGTTAGAGGCTGCACTGAGCTATGATATCATCATTATACTCCAGTCTGGAAAAATCCCTTCTATTACAAAAAAAAAAAAAAATCTAAGGTAATATTTGTCATTTTCTAATAATACAAATTCAGGGATTTTTTCTCATATTAAAAATGTAATAGTGTAAAGAGTTTGATTTATTAAATTTTAGTTAATAATACTTGTTTATTTTACATGTTTTATCATTTTCTTCCAGGGTGTATGTTTTCTTAAAATTTCTCTATAACTTGCTAATTATGTAAAACAATACATTTTAATGTATTTTAATTGACCTAATCTAACCTGTCTTTAATAATTTATACCATTACTGACTTATATCACTTTTCTATATATAGATGACCTAATTTAATTTTTTATTGCATTAATTGCTCCCATTCCCACCCTTCAGCAATATTAAACTGTTTTTTTAAAAAAATAATTTTATAGAATATTTCTGCTAAGGGGAGTCTTAACATTTTGATAGATTGAGGGATGAGAGAATATATTACCTTATTGATTATTTTAGTCCAGGAACATTGAGGCTTCTTTTTATATCTTTTTATTATTTATGTGACAATTGCCTAAAAAACTTTATGCATCTTTTATTAGGCTTATTTATAGCTGTTATTGATCTTGTTATCAATTATGAATAGGATCATTATCTCTGCTCTAAGAGTAATATTTATTTTGCAAATGTGAGTTTCAGGGTATTCTATGAAATCAGTCAAGTTTATTAAAACTAAATAAACTGGTCACAGTGACTTACGCCTGTAATCCCAGTATCTGGAGCCAAGAATTTACACCTGCGGGTAGGAATTTAAGACCAGCTTGGGCAACACAGTGAGACTCTGACTCTAAAATAAATAAATAAATAAATAAATAAATATATAAATAAAGGTGAGTGTGGTGGTAGGTATCCACTGTCCTTGTTACATGGGAGGCTAAGGAGGATTGCTTGAGCCCAGGAAGTCAAGGCTGCAGTGACCCATGATCACACTATTGCTCTCCAGACTGGGCAACAGTCTGGAGATATTAATAATAATATTATTATTATTAATAAAATAATAAAATAAAATATAGTTTTAATTTACTTTTATGAATTCTTTGAATTTGTATATATTTTTTCTTATTTTATTACCTTGGTCCAGGCCTCTAATTCACATTTGAATATGAATTGTGAAAAAGGCCATATTCTTTCTATTTTAAATAGCATACTTATCACCATTAAATTTACTGTTTATTTTTAGTATATGTCATTTTTCAAGTTAAATATATTTTATTTGTATTTTCTATATTCTTTTAAAATCACAAATGAATGTCAACCTTTGTTAATTATTTTTAAGCATCTATTTGTGAGATCATAATTTTTGAATTTCCAGTTAATTTATCAATATGACATACTTAGTCTTTAGACTAGAATGTATATAGTCCTTAAAAATGTTCAAAATCTTCCAAAGATGACACAGGCTTGACATATTTAAGATAATTAATTTCAATATTCTTAATTTTAATTGTTTTTCTTCATATAAATGTATCTGAAAATATGCACATTGCTGTTTCCCAACAGTTTTTCTTGCATATAAACAAAGACAATTTTAAGTTTACCCCATCTAGAACATGCTGAATTGCCACTGGTTATAAAATACTCTGGAATACAACATGAAAAGAAAATTATACAAATTTGTCTCTGCAAAAACTCTTTTAGTCAAGATACCATGAAGCCGAGAAAGATGTTATGTCATTCTTCATTTTATATGTGTTTTGCTTAAGAGAGCATAGTGTGGTATAAGAACAGGATCTTTTTGCATATATAAAGACATTCTGAGCCCAGATGCAACGTAGCAGATATGGGAGATAGCAATGTGTATTTAAACTCACCTCTTCAACACCACTATTATTGTGCAAGAATGGTTCACTATTGATAGAGAATACAAGAGAAAGAAAAGAGCATTTTAAAATAGCAATAAATCTATTTAGTAATCTCAATTTAAATATTTGTGACAAGTTTTCCTACTTTATCTTTTTTTCATAGATTGTATTATTGTTATCCTCACCTTGAAAAAAATGAATAAACATTGTATGCCTTTGTGATGTGGCATTGCTTTGGTTTTTATTAGAGTCTGCTGCATATTTGTCACTGAAGCCCACACCTGGGATTTGGCCTGCTTAGGCCAATGCAATATGAGAGAAAGAAGTTAGTGCTAGTGCAGGTATTGCAGGCCAATGCTTTAAGAAATATCAGAAGCTTCCACTGACCTTTTTGCATGCTCACTCTGCACTGTGAGAAGAATATTTGCAAGTAGCATTGGTTCTTTAGCCTTGGTCCCAGAAGAAAAACAAGTACAAAAAAAAAAATTAGTTGACTTAAGACCTAGACTATTTCCAAATACAAACCAAAAAGTTAGACATGAAAATGCACATTTTAAAAATGCTGAAATTGTGATGGCAGAGTGACAGTTGAAAAAATGTTACCTGCTTCATTTTAGAAAGAGATGTCTAAGGTAATAAGAAAAATTAGCAACTAAAATAGCTTCATTCACATGTGTATTTTTGTGATGTTTAATAATTATAAAAGACACTCCTTTTTAGTCATTGTGAATAATGAACACCGTTATAGGTAAGATTAGAAATTAATCTAATTTAACTTGTTATACTCTTTGATTTGAGTCAAAATAGGGCAGTCAGCTCTCAATTTTCTCATAACACTAATATAAACACATGAAAAAAAATATAACATAAACTCTCAAGGCAGACATATGTAGAGTTGTTCTTTGTGTATGTGTCTTCCATTACATTATTTTTTTAAAGAATAAGTTCACTTTTCATGTTATTATCAGTTATACTTAAATTTAAAGGACAAAAACATAGTTTAGTGTATTTATCACTGAAGATCTATTCAATAACAGGAGTACTGTCACACTGTGAGAAAGAACAAGACTAAAAAAAGAGATTATGTGAAAGCTAATATTTCTCTGCAGAAAGGACTTGGTTGAAGTGGAACACTGAGGATTATATTTAGATACTGGTATTCTTGAACTTAGAGAATGCACAGAAGTAGAAAATATAAATTTTGGGAATTGCTACTTGTGGTATAAATTCTAGTCACAGAATTATAAATATTCAAAAAAAAACCCTGAATTTATTTGGAAGACTAAATTTTGGACATTTAAGAATTGATTTAAAGTTTGGATTTACATAAGAGGAGAGACCCTCAAAAAACAGAATTATATTTTGGAGGGTAGGCCCCTTGTAGTACAGGCTTCCTCCATGAGGTAATATTCTAGGAACCCATGGACATCAGTATACCAGCTAGCATTGTTGTGAAAGACTGCATTCAGCTTCAGTGAATTTTTCTTGAAGAGTTTTCAACACGTTTGTTCATTTTATGATGGGTGATTTATGAGTGCATCTGCCCACACTGCACCGAGTGTTCAGCAATTATTTACCAAAATCAGCATGACCCCCATGCCTCACCCCTCTTAATCACCTGATCTCACCCTGAGTGACTTTTTTTTGTTTCCCCAGATCAAAAAGGTCCTTCATGGAAATGTTTGCTGATGTGGTAGAGATGAAACAAAAAACAGCATAAGCACTAAAAGGTATCAAAATTGATAACTTCAAAAACTGTTTTGAGCAATGGAAAAACATCTCAATAAGTGTTGCATCAAATGGAGAGTACTTTGAAGGTGACTGAAGTTTAATGTGCAAGAATAAACACACAATAAATACTAACTAAATACATTTCACATTTTTGGGTCCCCCATATATACATGTTATATATCATTAATATGACTATAACATTCTTTTTTTTTTTTTTTAGAAAGCAGGATTTATTGAGAGGACAGAAAAGCTCCCACAGTGGGAGGGGATCCAAAGGGGTTAACCCAATTATAAAAATTCTATAAGCACTCACAAAATAAGTTAAGTGTTATGGGATATGCATGCTAAATATATTTGCAAATATATTCTGTTTTGAGAAACTACAATCTGTATTTATGAGGCTCACAGCATCTTCTACAGAGAATGAAAAAAAGCAGAAGTTTGTTGTTGTTGTTGTTGTTTAAAGGTTCAACAGCACAATTTTGATAGTAGGTATACATTAAGAATGATATTCTGATCAAAACAAAGCAATTAGCTGAGTTCGGTGGTTCAACCTGTAATCCTGCGCTTTGGGAGACTGAGGTGGGTGGATTACCTGAGCCTGTGGGTTCGAGACCCACCTGGGCAACTTGGTGAGACCTCATCTCTACAATAAATCAAAAAATTAGCCGGGCATGGTAGTGTGTGCCTGTAGTTCCAGCTACTTGGAAGGCTGAGGCGGAAGGATCACTGGAGCCCAGCAGGTTGAGGCTGCGGTATCCGGGAGCGGCCACTGCACTCTAGTCTGGGTGACAGAGTGAGACTCCAACTCAAAAAAAAAAAAAAAAAAAAGCAATTGTTACTTATGTAATCAGTTAGTTTTATGGTAATTAAATAAGATTATGGCAAAAAAAAAAAAAGGAAAAAGGAAAATAAATGAAAGGCCTCAGCCCTTAAATTTTGTAGAAATATTTCCAGAGAGATAAAAAACAAAAGAGACAATCACAAAGGGAAGAAAGTAACATTTAATTATTTGTTTTTGTACTAAAATCTCAGTATAGGAAGTGGTAGGAATTATGAATGTATCACTTAGCTTTAACCCTTTCTCAAATGTCTCTTCTCTGTTTACATCCAAAACTAATCATTAAAAAAGGCAAGAAGCAAGTATGGGGGGACCTGCCCCCAAATGGGTTTTTAAATAAAAAATTGTGTATTTATTCGTACATGTTTACTTCAATCACCTGCAAAATATTCATTGTTTGATACAATGCAACTATTCAGATGTTTTTCCTTTGTTCAAAATAGTTTTTTAACTAATCAATTTTGATACCTTTGAGAGCTTCTGCCATTTTTTTGTTTCACCTTTTCCATCTTGGCAAAACATTTCCCTTTGAAAACTCCGTTAGAATACAGCAACAAAAAAGTAACTTAAGGGTGAGGTTGGGTGAGTAAGGAGGGTGGGTCAAAGTGATCATGTCATTTTTTGGTCAAAAATTATTGAACACAATACAGTGTGGACTGGTGCACTTGCAAATCACTCATGATAAAATGGGCAAATGTGTTGAAACAATCAACTTACTAACTAAATAACTAAATAAATAAAATTAAGCTGAATGCAGCCTCTCAGAACAATGTTAGCTGGTACACAAATCTTGTAGGGGAAGCCTATACAAGGGGCCTACCCTCCAAAAGGTATTCTCTTGGACTTTAAAAATTTTTTAAAAAGTATAATAAAATTATGCTAGCAGAATTCATGATATTATAATTATTAATTAACCAAATAAAGGTATAAAAAGAAATATGTGACAAAACAAATATGGCTATAGTAACTACCCTGTAATATATTAGATAGGAAGGTTGATGAGGGAAAGAAAACTGTTTGGAGCAAGAACCTTTAACAAAGAAATGCACATTACTAAAACAAACCTCATAAGATGTTAAGCCAAGTATGACCAAAGCATTACAACATTTTAAGGAAAAATCAATGATTTTAGCTCTATCCAATATATGTATCTTGAGGAGAATTTTAAATTGTCAGATATTGAATAGAAATATTAAAAAGATATAAAAGTTGTTGTCAGTGTTAGTGAAATAAAGTTAACTTTCTAGTTTCTGACAATTATCTACAACCAATCCAAAAACTCTAATGTCATCACCAATAACAACAAAACAAAAAACAAATGGCCAAAAAATAAAAATAAACTTACTTGAAAAGCCTATTTAATAATTTTCAAAAGTTAGAAAAGTGAAGGTAGAAAAAATTCTTTTTTGTTGTTAGTATCAGATGTACATATGGAAATTTAAAATCAATAGCATTGGTGTAAATCACTGCTAAAATTATAGTATTATTTAGAAAATATAATTTGGTTGCATTTATAAACAGAATCAATGACTCATATGATTTTACTAAGAAAAATTATGAAGAACAAGTTTCACTTCTTTAAAGTATACATATAATCAGCTTTAGATTACGAAACCTATAACAGCATATATACCTCCCATCTCATCTTTCTGTATCTATCTATCTATCTATCTATCTATCTATCATCTATCTAGATAAATAAAAAATCATATAGATAATCTCCTTAAGATAACATTAGGCAAAATATTTCATATGACACATAAAATCAACAGGTGAACAAAAGAGTTTCGGTTATCTTCTGTAGGTCTGTTTTTGACTTTCTCTTGTTCACCATTGACAGAAACAATAAAAATATACTAATAAAACTTGAATCTAAATCAGATTGTCCATCTTCAAATACTTTTGTCATAATTAAACAGTAACCTATGTGCTCTAATTATAAGGGGAGGGTCATAAAAATGTGATCAGGAAGGTACTGAAATCAGGGTTCTACTTCACTGAGATAAATAAATATATGTTTGTAGCACACTTTTATTTTAAAAACGTAGTATCTATTGATATATCAAAAACTTAGCAAATTGATATAGCACCTTCAATATAGTGAGTGTGCAGTAACTAAGTTTTGCACATGATTGTAAGATTCAGTCTAATACATTAGGTTAAATGTAATAAGAATATAAAGCAAGGAGCAGATAGATATGAGAGATATTATGGAGGTACAATTATTAAAATATTTTTTATTGCCTAAATGCCATAGCAAAAAGCATAAGAATTTATTGCAATTCTTACATTTCAAACGTTGATAAGTAGAAGCATAAATAATATTTTCAACTTCTTTACCCTTAGAGTAGAATATTAGAATTCATGAAAAAGGGCTATTTTAATTTATACTTGAGTAAGTTGATTTTTATTGTGGTTAAATGCATTGAATTTGCTAAGCTGTAGATATACTTAAGTACATTTTTATTAATTTATTAAACTATTAATATTTATGTAACATTCATGAAAAATGTATACACAAAAAAATCCTAGTGTATATATCAGAGAAAATACTGAAACTGTGAGAGTTTAAATACTTATTAAGGGTGACAGAATTGGCAAGAGTAGACTTGAAACTCCTGTCTATTTGACCCCAAAACCCATGCTTTTTTTTCTAACCTAAACCTACTGGAAATAAAAATAAAAAAGAGAGAGGAGAGACAAGATAGAAATCATAGAGCAGTACACCAGTGCTTTTCTTGCTGAGCAAGGCAGAGAGTAGGGACCCAGCTGCTGATAAATGAAGATACCTTAAACACTTTAGGATGCATGCAACACCCTGCACTCAGCAAAGTTCTCTTTGAACACATAGAAATAAGAAAGTGACAACAGAAACAAGTATCTAGGCACCCCATGCTCCAACGTACACTAGGCTCACACAAGAACTGAAGCTCTGTGCAGTGAGCAAAAGCAGGTGAGTGAGCCAGAGAAGTTTTGGGTTGTTTCACCCCTTCCCAGCCATGAATGCATGGTCAGTCCCATCTGGAGGAGTCCAGGGCAGGGCATAGCAGTGGGCAACCATAACCCAAGCAGAGTGGGAGAAAGACCCACAGTGGGTCAGCTACCATGAGCATGGCTTCCTGCTGGGCTGATTGTGCTTGAGTGGGGATGGCCCATCTGTAGAGTGAACTTGGCTGACATGTACCACCAGTGTCTGGTGGCCGTTTCCTCATCCAGATCAAGAAGAACTCCCTCCATGCTATGTCCTGACAGGACAGACCCTGCCCCTTCCTCCATGGTAGAGAACTTGCTCTATTTCAAGATCAGAGCATGGACCTAAACAGGGAAGGAGTGACACAAAAGACACCCAGATCTCTCTCGGAAGGCTCCTGGGTTGTAGGCCACAAACAGCAGATGGGAGTTCCATCCCCCTGCAGAGTGCTAACAGCAGGGCTGAAAGCTGGGTCTGACTAGATTAGCAATAACAGAGAAATCCTGTAGTGACAGAACTAGCAACAAAGTGGAGCAAGAAGCAGATGTAAATGCCCTTCCTCTCTCGTTTAATGACATATCTTGAACAAAATAAAGGACCCTAGAACAGAGTGCAATTGAATAGCTTCAGAGCATCAAATTAAAAAAAAGTAAAGAGAAGCCTGTCACAAGTGAGAAAAAAATTGAAAAACAGAGGCAGAGCCCCCCAAAAACAGCTATCAAAGCACAAATAATGGATAGCTTCTAGAACAACCTGCTCCAGATGGCAGCTACAGAAATCAGAGATTGGATGGCAAAAATAAATAGAAAGTAAGAGAAACTGGAAGTGAAACTAAACTCACTGAAGTCATACAGAAAGCAAAAGTAGAGCTGGTCAATTAAAAGAAAAGCCCATACTAAAATAATGAAAATGAAAACTTCATCTTGGAAATTAAGAACACCGTAATAAGCATAGGAAGCAGGATCAACCAGGCAAAAAAGAATCTCAGAACTTGAAGACCAAAATATGGAATTAACTCGATGAGTCAAAAACATAGAAATAAAGTTCAAAAAGGAGGAAACCTCTGAGAGATGTGACACTATGTAAAGAAGCCAGCCATATCTATACCTGATTAATATCCCTGAAGCAGAAAGGGAAATAGAAAACCACCATTAAATAAGCATCCCATGAGGCATTCAAGAAAACTTTCCACGAGAACCCCCGCAAGTTATCAAATGAGAAGACCCTCCCCAAGACACATAGTCATCTGCCTCCACAAAATAAGCATGAAAGAAAAGAAAATTTAAAGACAGTGAGAGATGAAGGTCACACTACCTACCAGGAAAGACCCAACAGAACTGCCCCAGACTTTTCTGAAGTAGCACTAAAAGTCAGAGGGACTGGAGTCCAATTTTTAACTTTTTTTTTTTTTTTAGTTGGAGTCTCACTCTGTCACCCAGACCGGAGTGCAGTGGCCACTCCCGGCTACCGCAGCCTCGACCTGCTGGGCTCCGGTGATTCTTCTGCCTCAGTCGTCCGAGTAGCCGAAATTACAGGCATGCGCTACCATGCCCAGCTGATTTTTTTGATTTATTGTAGAGATGAGGTCTCGCTGCCCAGGCAGGTCTCGAACCCACGGGCTCAGGCAATCCACTTCACCTCAGCCTCCCAAAGGCGCAGGATTACAGGCTGAGCCACCGAGCCCGGCTCAATTTTTAACATTCTTAAAGATAAGCAACTCCAGCTAAGAATTTCCTACCATGCCAAGCTAAGCTTCATTGGTGATGGAGAACTAAAATTATTCCCAAATATCCAATGTCTAAGAAAATATGCCACTTCCAACCAGTCCTTCAGGAGACACTTAAGAAGGTGTTGAACACAGAAAAAAAAAGAAGTCTTAATCATCACAAAATTACAGGCAAGCACAGAATTAACAGAGTATAAAGACCACTCACAATAATGAAAATACACACATATGCAAAAACAAAAGTAAAATAAACAAACAATAACAAAAACAAAGCAACTCTCTAAGGCCTTATGAAAGAAATAAACTCTCACATTTCAATAATCAATTTGAACACAAATGGAATAATTGTGTCACTGAAGAAACATAGAGTAGCAAACTGGATAAAAGAACATGATTTAAACTTCTGATGTCTTCAGGAAACTCATCTCACTGCAAAGGACACCCAAAGGCTTAAAGTTAGAGGCTGAGAAACAATCTTTCAGGGGAACAAGAAATAAAAGAGGGCAGGTGTAGCTATTCTGATATCAGACAAAGCAATCTTAAAGCCAACACAAGTTAAAAAGGACACAGAAGGACACTACATAATGATAAAAGGCTCCATCCACTAGTGAGAAATATTCATCTTAAACATATCTACACCCAACATTGAAGAACCAGGTTTTTTGAAACAACTATTAAATAATCTAAGAGAGAACACTCACTCTTACCCAATAATAGAGACCTGAATATGCCACTAGTAGCTTCAGAAAGATTATCAAGGCAAAAAACCAACAAGGAGATCCAGGACCTCAACTCAATGCTTGAGCAAACGGATTTAATAGAAATCTTCAGAACACTTCACCCAATATCTACAGAGTATACATTCTACTACTCAGTCCATGGAGCATACTCCAAGATTGATCACATTCTTAGACATAGATAAAGTGTGAACAAATTCTAATAGATCAAAATAACAGCATGCACCTTCTCAGATCACAATGAAATAAAAATAAATATTACCATAAACAATATCCTCTCCAAACACACAAAGACATGGACACTAAACAACATGCTACTGAACAACTTCTGGGTACAAACAGAAATTGAGAGAAATTTAAAAATTTCTGGGAACAGATGAAAACAAAGACACAACTTATCAGAATCTCTGGGATGCCGTAAAATCAGTGATAAGGAGACAGGGCAAGATGGCGATGGCATAGGTGAATTGGTGAGAGTCTCTGAACATGAGTTCCCAAAAAGGCTATTACTTCTCTTCCCGCATCCCCCAGTCCACCACCAACCGTGCTGGTGCCAGGCCTGGGAACTTCCCACGCAAGGCCAGATATTGCGCACCCACCACCACTGCTGCTGTTCTACTCGTGTGTGGAAGTCTCCAGTCCCAGCCCCCTCCAGATCCCTCCCCGGCTGCATTGTCTCCAGCCCAACACCCGGCACCCGGCACCGCCCCTCAGAGACTCTGGTCCCTTTTCTGGCTGAAGTACTCTGTAGGGGGCCCAGCACCACTCTCGCCACTCACTGCCTTCCCTTTGGAACTTTGGAGCTCTGGAACTCCGGGTCCACCCTGGCTGAGGCACTCAGCGTGAGACCCCAAGCCGGAGGACCCAGACAAGTGGAGAAAAACAGATCTGCTTAAACTGCCTCGCCATTCTGCAGGCAGAGACTTCCATTGCCCTGCCCACCTATCAATGAACTTTACCTCATTTCCTAAGGCCAGATATTGCAGCGTGCGGGGGAGTTTTGGGTCCCTGCTCCCTCCGGCCCTCTCCCCGGCTCCATTGTCTCCAGCCCGACACCTGGCACCTGGCACCGCCGGTCACACAGGGAGGCTCTGGGCGCCCGCCCCTCAGAGACTCCAGTCCCTTTCCTGGCTGAGGTACCCTGTGGGATGCCCAGAGCCACTCTCGCCACACACTGCCTGCCCTTTGGAACTTTGGAGCTCTGGAACTCCGGGCCCACCCTGACTGAGGCACTCAGTGCGAGACCCCAAACCGGGGGACCCAGACAAGTGGAGAAAAACAGATCTGGGTAAACTACCTTGCTACTCTCCAGGCAGAGACTTCCATTGCCCTGCCCACCTATCAACAAACTTTACCTCAGTTCCTAAGGCAACAATGCAAAACAGGAGATAAAGCCCCACCCCTACGCTGCAACAAAAAACAAAAGGGAGAGGCTGGAATCAGAGATCACAGAAGTGACTCTAGTCTGATCGCTTATTTTGACTTATGATTTTATCATTGAAACTGTTGGTTTAGATCACGTTTTGTGTTTACCTTCTGACTTAAACTGTTTCTTGATTTTATTGGCCTGTCTCTGTGTAACTATCAGTATTCTTTAGGAAATCTTTCTTACCTGTCTTTCTTCACTTCTTCCCGGCCCTGTGTCTCTCTCTCATCTGATAGTTGGTATGTATATCTGTTTTCCTTCTCGCACTTCTCTCTTTCTAACTCCCTATTGACCCCCCTTCCTCCATTATTTTCCTCTTTTATATGCCCCCTTTTTAAATCTAGGGACCAAGGCTGCATACTGCTGAATAGACAGACTGTAAAGCAGAGGGAAAAGTGAACAAAACCAGAAGACCCTCATAAGGAAGAACAGGTCATTGCAGAAGAGAAATAAAAGCAACCCCACCTTCCCTCAAAAACAGAATTGAAGAGGGGGAGGGAAAGGGGGAGAGGGAGAAAAATCTACAGAAATGAAAAAAAACCCAAAAAGAAGAGTATGGGTCTCTCCCAGACGCCTGGGAGAGCAGACATTGAGAAAACTGACTTTGGAATGCAAACAATGAAAAGTCCCCAGAATGAAGGGTCTCAAAATGCAAATGTAGATATCAAAACAATAATGGAGAGATTAAAAAGAATTGAGGAGACACAAGAAGAAACTAGGAAGGAGCTGATATCTGAGATAAGAGTAATAAAGAATACTGTGAATGAAATAAACAACAAACTGATAAGCATGGAAAGCAGAATTACCCAAGCAGAAGAAAGAATCTCAGAGCTTGAGGACCAAAATATAGAAATAACCCAAACTCTTAAAAACACAGAAAATAAGCTCAAAAAGACAAAACAAAACCTTCAAGAGATGAGTGACTACCTTAAGAGGCCTACCCTAAGAATAATCGGACTCCCTGAGGCAGAAAGAGAAACAGAGACCACATTGGAACAAACTTTCCATGAGATAATTCAAGAAAACTTCCCTTATCTAATCAGCGATGCAAAAATTCAAACACAAGAGATTCAGAGAACCCCCACAAGACAACAAATGAGAAGACCAACTCCTAGACACATAATAATTCGCCTAAATAAAGTAGGCACAAAAGAAAAAATCCTAAAGGCAGCAAGAGAAAAAGGCCAGATCACCTACCATGGAAGACCAATCAGAATAGCAGCAGATTTATCTGCAGAAACCCTGCAGGCTAGGAGAGCTTGGAGCCCTATCTTCAAAGTCCTAAAAGATAAACAATTTCAACCAAGAATAACCTACCCGGCCAAACTAAGCTTCATCAGTGAGGGAGAATTAAAATCTTTCCCAGATATCCAATCCCTAAGAACTTATGCTGCCACCAAACCATCTCTACATGAAACACTTAAGAAAGTACTAAACACAGAAGAAAAGGAAAAAAGAACAACATTCTTCACAAGAGTACAGGGAAAAGAATAAAATATACACGAACCAACCCCAAAACCAAAAGAAAGACAAAAAAAAAAAAAAAAAAAAAGAAAAAGAAAAAAGAAAAAACCAAGTGGAAGAACAACAACTCAATAAGAACTCCATGATAGGGATGAACTCTCACATTTCAATAATTAGTCTGAATGTGAATGGACTAAACGCACCACTGAAAAGACATAGAATGACAAAATGGATAAAATATCACCAAGCAACAATATACTGCCTTCAAGAGACCCATCTCACTAGAAAGGACATACACAGACTCAAAGTAAGAGGATGGGAAACAAATTTTCAGGCAAATGGAACACAAAAGAAAGGAGGAGTCGCGATCCTAATATCAGACAAAATACCATTTAAGCTATCAAAAATTTAAAAAGATACAGAGGGCCACTACATAATGATAAAAGGTTCACTCCATCAACAAGAAATATCTATCCTAAACATATATGCACCCAACATAGGTGCGCCAACATTCATAAAGCAACTTCTAGGAAAACTAAAGAAAGATATTGATTCTAACACCATAATAACTGGGGACTTTAATACACCACTCACAACCTTAGACAGATCATCAGGACAAAAAATCAGCAAGGAGATCTGGAACCTCAATGAGACTCTGGACCAAATGGACTTAATTGATACCTATAGAACACTCCATCCAAAGACCACAGAATACACATTCTACTCATCACCACATGGAATATATTCTAAGATCACCACATAATTGGACACAAATCAAGTATAAGCAAATTTAAAAGGACTGAAATTCTACCATGCATCTTCTTGGACCACAGTGGAATAAAAATAAACATTGACATTAACAAAGTCCCTCCAAAACCCACAAAGACATGGACACTAAACAGCATGATGCTAAATAACTCCTGGGTCAATGACATCAAAACAGAGATCAAAAGATACCTGGAAACAAATGAAAATGAAGAAACATCTTACCAAAATCTCTGGGATGCCTTAAAAGCTGTAATAAGAGGGGAATTTATATCCCTACAAACACACATGAGGAAAATGGAAGGAACAGAAATTAACAACCTAACAAGCCACCTAAAGAAGCTGGAAAAGCAAGACCACAAAAACCCTAATTTCAGCAGAAGAATCCAGATCACCAAAATAAAAGCCCAAATCCAGGACATAGAAGACAAAAAGATAATAGAAAAAAATCAATGAAACAAAAAGCTGGTTCTTTGAAAGAATAAACAAGATCGATGGTCCCCTAGCTAGACTGACCAAGAAAAAACGAGAAAAAAACCAAATAAGCACAATCAGAAACACAAAAGATGAAGTCACATCTGACCCTGAAGAAATACAAAAGATCATTAGAGACTACTACGTACACTTGTATGGAAACAAACTTGAAAACCTTAAGGAAATGGAGGACTTTCTGACATCACACAACCTACCTAAGTTGGAACAAGAAGAGATTGAGACCCTAAATAAACCAATAACAATCAAGGAAATCGACTATGTAATAAGAAAACTTCCTACAAAAAAAAAAAACCCTGGACCAGATGGCTTTCCAGCAGAATTTTACAAGACATTTAAGGAGGATCTGATACCAATCCTACTGAAGGTATTCCAGGCAATTGAAAAAGATGGAACGCTCCCCAAATCATTTACGAAGCCAACATCACATTGATACCCAAGCCAGGTAAAGATCCAGTAAAGAAAGAGAACTACAGGCCAATATCTTTGATGAACATAGATGCTAAAATTCTCAACAAGATCCTAGCAAACCGGATTCAGCAATACATCTCAAAAATCATCCATCATGACCAAGTAGGCTTCATTCCTGGGATGCAAGGCTGGTTCAACATTCGTAAAACCGTAAATGTTATTAAATACATTAACAGATGTCAAAACAAAAACCACATGATTATATCATTAGATGCAGAAAAAGCTTTTGATAAAATCCAGCACCCCTTCTTGATAAAAACCCTTGAACATCTAGGCATACGGGGAACATACCTCAAAATAGTAAAAGCCATCTACGAGAAACCCACAGCAAGCATACTCCTAAATGGACAAAAATTAGAACCATTTCCCCTGAAAACTGGAACAAGACAAGGATGCCCACTCTCACCCCTCCTGTTCAACATAGTATTGGAAGTCCTGGCTCAAGCAATCAGAGAAGAGAAGGCAATCAGGGGTATCCAAATAGGAAAAGAGGACGTCAAGTTATCTGTCTTTGCAGACGACATGATTGTATACCTTGAAAACCCAAGAGAATCTGTCAAAAACCTCCTTTCACTGATAAAGACCTTTGGCAAAGTCTCAGGATACAAAATAAATGTACAAAAGACAATCGCATTTCTCTACACCAATAATAAACAAACAGAAACCCAAATAAAAAAACACAATTCCATTCACAATAGCCGCAAAAAAAAAAAAAAAAATGAAATACCTTGGCATCTTCCTAACCAAAGACATGAAAGACCTTTACAAGGAAAACTACAAAACACTGCTCAAAGAAATCAAAGTTGCACAAACAAGTGGAAAAATATCCCATGCTCATGGATCAGAAGAATCAACATTGTGAAGATGTCCATCTTACCTAAGGCAATCTACAAATTCAATGCAATACCCATCAAATTACCAGCAACATTCTTCTCAGACCTAGAAAAAACAATGCAGGAATTCATATGGAAACACAAACGTCCAAGAATAGCCAGAACAATCCTCAGCAAAAAAAACGAAGCAGGTGGTATCACACTGTCAGACTTCAAACTTTACTATAAAGTTACAATCATCAAAACAGCTTGGTATTGGTATAGGAACAGGAATATAGATCAATGGAATAGAATTGAGATTCCAGAAGCAAAACCTCAATTTCTCAACCAACTCATCTTTGACAAAGCCTCCACCACCTACCACTGGGGAGAGGAGAACCTATTCAATAAATGGTGCTGGGAAAACTGGCTGACCACATGCAGAAGATTGAAACAGGACCCCTATCTATCCCCATGCAAAAAAGTTAATTCCAAATGGATCAGAGACCTAAATGTAAAACCTCAAACCATAAGAACCTTAGAAAATGAAGGAAAAACCCTCATGGAAATCGGAACTGGCATCCAATTCCTGAACAAAACCCAAAACCCACAGCTCATAAGAGAGAAAATAGACAAGTGGGACCTTATTAAACTGACAAGCTTCTGCAAAGCCAAAGAAACCATCAAGAGAGCAGGGAGACAGCCTACAGACTGGAAAAAGTATTTGCCAACTCCAGGTCCGACAAAGGCTTAACATCCTGGATCTACAAGGAACTCAAGCATGCTGAAAAGAAAAAAACAAACAACCCCATTATAAAATGGGCAAAAGATATGAACAGACACTTCACAAAGGAAAACATCCGAGCAGCCAACAAACACATGAAGAAATGTTCAACCTCACTAATCATCAGGGAGATGCAAATCAAAACCACACTGAGATACCACCTAACCCCGGTCAGAATGGCAATTATCAACAGCTCAAAAAATAACAGCTGCTGGAGAGGGTGTGGTGAAAAGGGAACACTTCTACACTGTTGGTGGGAGTGTAAACTAATGCAACCTCTGTGGAAAGCAGTGTGGTGATTCTTAAAAGCTCTAAATGCCAACCTCCCATATGACCCCGCAATCCCCCTACTGGGAATATATCCTGAAGAACACAAATCACTCTATAAAAAAGATACCTGCACACGCATGTTTATCGCAGCATTGTTCACAATAGCAAGAACCTGGAAACAGCCATGCTGTCCGTCAAAAGAGGACTGGATTAAAAAATGTGGTACATATACACGATGGAATACTACGCAGCCATAAAAAAGAACAAAATCATGAATTTCGCAGCAACCTGGATGGAACTAGAGTCTATAATACTGAGTGACCTCTCACAGAAACAAAGATCCGAGTATCACATGTTCTCACTCATATAATGGACCTTAAACATCCAATGCAATACTATACGAAAATGACTGACCGTACTGGGAAACTATGGCGGGGGGAAGGAGATGGGATTAACAGTAGCAAATATCTGTCTGGGTATGGGGAAACATCCTATATCAACAGGGTGCCTGAATTAAACGCAATTGTATACCTAACCCTTAACTGTACCCCACAACTTCACAATAAAAATAAAGAGCAAAAAAAAATCAGTGATAAAGGGAAAATTCATAGCATTGCTCACATATATCAAGAAAATAGAAAGTTCACAAGTAGATAGCCTAACATCACACCTAAAGAAGTTGGAAAGGCAAGATTACCTAAATCCTAACTTCAGCAGAATTCAGATCACCAAGATAAAATTGCAATTGCAAGATATTGAAGACAAAGCTATCATAGAGAAGATCAATAAGACAAAAACTGATTCTTTGAAAGGATAAATAAAATTCACAACCCCTTGACCACATTGACTAAAAAAACAAATAAATGAGAGAGAGAGAGAGAGAGAGAGAGAGAGAGAGAGAGAGAGAGAGAGAGAGACCACATAAACACAATTAGAAACACAAAAGAAGACACAACTGACTCTGAAGAAATTCAAAACTATCAGAGACTACTGTGAACACCTATCTGCAAATAAGCTAGAAAACCTCAAGGAAATGGAAGACTTTCTGATATCATGCAACCTCCTAAAGAGGGGATGGGGGGACACTCTGAGCCAGATGGCTTCCCAGTTAAATTCTATAAGACATACAAAAAGAAGCCTATACCAATCTTAATGAAGGTATTCAGGCAATCAAGAATGATTAAATTTACCCAAATTTATTTTATGAAGCAGACATAATGTTGATACCCACACCTGGCAAAGACCCAACAAGGAAAGATAATTACAGGCTAATCTCTGTCATGAACATAGAAGCAAAAATACTCAATGAGATTCTAGCAAGTTGGATTCAACAACACATCTCTAGGATTATCCACCGTGACCAGATGGGATTCATTTCTGGGATGCAGGCCTGGTTCAATATTCACAAGACCATAAATGTAGTACAGTATATTAACAAATACAAAACAAAGAACCACATGATTATATTATTAGATGCAGAAAAAGCATTCAACAAAATCCAGTATCCCTTCTTGATGAAAACCCTTGAGCATCTACACATAGAAGGAACAATCCTCAAAACAGTAAGCCATCTATAATAAACCAACAACCAATATTGTTCTCAATGGGCAGAAGTTGGAAGCATTCCTCCTAAGAATGCCCACTCTCACCCCTCCTTTTTAACATAGTGCTAGAAGTCCTAGTCAGAGCAATCAAGCAAGAGAAGAAAATCAGGGGTATTCAAATAGAAAAAGAGAAAGTTAAGCTATCCTTATTATATTATTCTATATATATATATATATTCTAGTTAATATATCCTTATATATTATTCTATACCCTGAAAATCCTAAGAGTCTGTCAAAAGCCTTGTCACACTGATAATAGACTGAGGAAAGAAGACCAAATTTAGCAAATGGTACTAGGAAAACTGCCTGACCACAAACAGAAGAATGACACTGAACTCCTACCTATTATCATATAAAAAAAATACACTCAGAGTGGATCAAAGACCTGAATGTAAAACCTCAAACTTATAAGAATCCTAGAAGAAAATGTAGGCAACACTTTTATGGACATTGGAGTAGGCAACAAATTCTTGACCAAGACCCCAAAAATGAATGTCACAAAAGTTAAGATAGATGAGTGGACTTCATGTAACTGAAAAACTTTTGCACAGCAAAAGAAACCATCAAGAGAGTAAAGAGACAACCCACAGAATGGGAAAAAAATTTGCAAATTATGTATCTGACAAAGGTCTAACATCCAACATCTACAAGGAACTAAATGAAGTGAAAGGAAAAAACAAACAAACAGGCTCATTAAAAGTGGGCAAAGAACATGACCACACACTTCTCAAAAGAAAACATAGAAGCATTCAGCAGACACATAAAAAAAATGCTCAGCCTCATTAATCATCAAGAAAGGCAAAGTAAAACTACAATGAGATACTACCTAATTCCAATAAGGATGGCCATTATGAGTAAGTCAAATAATGACAGATTCTGGTGTGGTGTGGAGAAAAGGGAATGCTTCTACATATGGTAGTTGTGCAAGCTGGTTCCCTTTTTGGAAAGCAGTGTGGCAATGTCTAAAAGAACTAAAAATTGACCTTCCATATGATCAAGCAATCCCTCTCCTCGGAATATACCCACAGGTAGATAAATCGTTCTGAAAAAAAGACACCCACACACACATGTTCATTGCTGCACTATTCACAATAGTAAAAGTGTGGAACCAACCTTACTGCCCACCGAAAGTGGACAGGATAAAGGAAATGTGGTACGTATACATGATGGAGTATTACAGAGGCATAAGAAATAACAAAATCATGTACTTAACAGCAAATTGGATAGAGTTGGAGACCATCATACTAAGTGATCTATCACAGAAACAAAGAACTGAATACTGCAGGTAGAAGCCAAAACTTCACCTGCTTGCAGTCTACTTAAGTAGTTAATTTTTACTTGCACCCTACATCTCTGTAATAAAAGAAAATTTAGTAAAAATATAAATAAAAAAACAAGAGCAAAATATTTAATCATTACTTCATTTCCTATTTCTAGGCTTTTGTCCTGGGACCTATTGCATTAATTCTGCTTTTTTGGGCAGCTATATGTTTTCTGAACTTTAAAAGCTCTAGGTGAAACTCGAATCAGTTCAATGTGGGTTTGAAGCTGGATTAACTAGGTGTATGACCTTGAGAAGTATCCTAACATCCCTATGGGTGAACAAAGCTGTTGATGAGTTCCCAAAGTTGATTGCCTAGAGTAGTGCAATTAGGGAAAGGAAGGAGTCCAATTAGTTATAGAAAACAGGAATTGGCTTAAATAGGCATCAGGAATGCATGGTGCTGGGCTATATCAATCAATCAGTCACCCTGGGTAAAGAAAGGAGACTGAGTCAAGATAGATTGCTTAGAGACACATATACTAATTCTTACTTATAAGACTCCATGTCACCTGTTTATAAAGAATTATTCATCTGAAAGCAATGAGAAGTTTGAAAAACTAGAGTGCTTAACGAAGAATGTGAATAATAGTTTTTCTTAATTTTTATTTGCTTATTGTCAATATTATGATTTAGATTATATTATAGAAAAAAGAACTAAGGAGATTTGATACCAATACTTATCATAATATGCTGTTTGTCTCTGAACCCTAGTTATCTACTTGGTGAAATGAAGGCTTAAAAGTAAATAATTTCCAAAGACTCCTTTGATATAAAAATTCCATAATTCTATTTCTTAAATTTAACAAAATCAACAGAGGGAGGAAAAAAACTTCGAAAAACTAAATCTATGCAAATATTGACTATGAACTGTGATTGAACAGAATGGTCTTGCATTAAGAAAATTATTTTAAAACAATGCATCCTGTAATTAATCATATTATTAGAGTGAAAAGGTATATGTGTGTGTGTATATAAATATACATATGTATGTGTATTATACAGGTAGAAAAAAGCAAAAGTAGAGAAATATTTGAAATATTAATTGAATAGATGTAAAAAGATTTGTATAAAGATTATAAATTTGTAGTAGTCATGAAAGGAATAAAAACCAGTGTTAAATCCTACCAAATAAAAAAAAACTGGGAATTGGTGTTTAATAATTTAAATTTAAAATTTAATTATACATGATGATACACATGCATATGTCTTATCGCATTTAATTGAAAAAGTGAAAGATTTTAAAAGTTTTGTTTTAATAGAAAAAAGTAAACCAGGCATGTAAAATTTTAGCTCAGTATTTAGTGAAATTCCACTGAGACATTTTTAGTATTAAAACTAGTCAGTTTCTTCATGTGTCAGATAATTATAATAAGTAAAATAAACTGCATTTTATCTTTTTATTTTTCTCATGATTTCATGAATCACATAAGCCCAAACATTATACTTATATTTTGAGGTTGTAAGATATTGTCAATAAACTACCTTGCCACCTGGTCTGGTATCATTCAATGTCTTTTTATTTGTTACACGTGGAATTTTTCTATCAACTTTATTTAATTCAACCAGAAAGTGCTGTTAAAAGTGCTGTGCTTGTTGTTCTTGCATCCTACCAGCATGGATAGCCATGAGATATGGTTTGAAATTGAATTTCATTAATAGCTCAGCAGCCTATTAGTATTTCCTCTGTATGAAGGCATGTCAGATTCACAGAGACCAAGCAGGGACCTGGCTTAGTTTGATCTCACAGACACCATCCCTTGTAAAATAAGGTAAAATTCTTAATCAAACCATAGGCCTTGATGCATTCTCATTTTTGAAGACTGATACCCTAGGCATATGGTTTGTCTCACTTTTAGATACACATAATAAAACGGTCATTCTGAAAACTCATTCATGTGTGTCTGACACAACTCCTGACACAGTGGGCTCATATTCTTTTAGAACATAGGGCACAGTGGGTGTTTGCAACGGGCTCTATTTGCTAGTCAGCTCTCACAATGGATCACAGTCTAAGTCCTTTCACCCTAGGTTTCAAAATTGAAACATGAACCCTCTGAGAAATCTTTCATGTATTTTCTTTAAACTTGGCTGAAAAAATAATGAGCAATTAGCTTTTGTAATAAGGCACTGCTGTTTAGATGAACAACTTGTAGATATTTCAAGTAGCCCATTTGGATTCTGGAGGAAAAAAAAGAAGTCTACCTGGGATGAACCTTCCTATTTTGTCTTCAAAGTCTTAGGTTGCTCACCACCAAGCTAGCTTCTGAATAAAATGATTGCTTTCAGACTGTATAAAATGTTGGCACCCTGTCAGAATCATTTTTTTCAAGTTTCATTTCCTAGTGTCAAATTTTCATGCTATGTAACTAATTAGGTAAACTTCAAGAAAGTTAAAGTTTTAGTATAGAAAACCATGTTCTTTTTTACAACTTAGTTTGATTAAACAGATTTGTTTGTAGCTTTTACCATATGTAAGATTGTCATTTAAGAAAACAATTGAAATTTAACCTTTGATCCTTTTCTTTGAAAGCTAGTCAAGGGCTCATTTGGTAGCTAATGTTGTTATTCATTTGTTTTCCTGCCAATATTTCCTTTCCAATATGTTTAAAAAACAATAAATCAAAATTATATTAGATTTAATGTGTCTGAAATACTTTTCATGATTTATATAGTTTGGGAATTCATTATAAATCAATCAAGTTTACTTTGAATTTTTTTCTGTTTTGTAAATGGTGTAAAACACTTTTAGAAATCTCTAAAATTCCATGTTAACTTTTAACAAATTTAGCTTTGGAGAGTTTCAGAGGGGCAATATTTTCAGGCATGAATACTCATATTGTATTGCCAGAACCCAGTTCCTCATGGTGAGCAACACTCTTCCATTTCTAATGTTGGATAAATGGTACTTTGAAATAAGATCTTATAAAAAAAGGGCCAAAGAATTAGACATGCTTTCTCAACTAACTCTGTAATTTCATCACATTACTTACCTCTTTAAGTTACTTTAAATTTTTTTTTTAAAAAAATTACTTGGTAAAGCAAACATTGGTACCATCGATTACTAATACCTTGGATCAGATAGTTTACCAGGCCCTGAGAATATTGCAGAAAAAAAAATAGGACACGGATAACAAACTTTTAAAGGAAAAAAACACAACAAACAACTTAGAACATAGTGTATGAGAGACCAATTCCACATGGTGTGCTCTGAAAAATTATTGGTAACTAGAAAGCAGAGGCTCCCATATGACACCATGCTCTTTATTTAAAAAAAAATCAGAATTTATGTGCTTTTCATTTATACCTAACATGTGGTAGATCATTTAATTCCTAGCACCTAGCACTTAGAGTAAATTAGAACTTTACCAAATTTGTGGCATTTGGTTTATAACTAGTAAGTGTACTGGGTGACAACAGGGTACAGAAAGTAGAATAAGATAACATAAACAAAAAAATTTTGTGTTTTTTTCCCATTATATTCTTTCGTGACAAATTCTAGTGTATGGTTTTTCTTCTATGCCTATATAAAAAAAGTCTATCTTTAATATCTGACAAATTCTATTTAGAATCTTATTCTGTTTGAAATAAAAACTATTTTAGTATTTTACTCCTCCTAAACTCTGATGATACCAGGATGTTCAGTACAGGGAGTCCTGTTTGAAGACAAGTATCACCTCAGGATAGTGAGGAAGGCACAATCAGAAATGTTAACGGTAACAAGGATACAGAGTGGGGGTTGGTGTAAAGAAGTTCCCTACATATCGAGTCCCATGTTTTTTGTAAATCTATTTTATCCTCTCCAGGGAAGAATTCAGTATAAATAGCATAATTTGAGTTTCTGCTAAGCAGGAATATCTTTCTAGTGAAGTATTAAGAACAGAGAAAATTAGAAGCATTCCAAGAGGTGAAGGGGGTGGGGAGTTAATAAATGGCTAGTAATGGAGAGATCAGAACAAAAGGCCTGGTGGGATTATTAGGCTAAAGATCACTTCATCAAAAATTTGAAGTGAGAAAACCTACCAAGTAGAAAAGCAATTGAATCATTTTTCAGCTCACAAAAGGGACTTTAGATAATTCTCGTAGAGATTTTCTAAGCAAAATCTTGTAGTAAGGGCACAGCAAAACTGCATACTTGAATCAAAGAGAATAGTAAATCCATCATTTTTTTTTTTTCCAGATGGCAGGTCTTTCATGTTAGAAAATTTTCTGACAAAGAGGATACAAGTCTCTCAGCCTCCTTTTTCTGTCCCCATTAATGATTATATGTATTACAAAGGTATGGACACAATATGCTTATACCTGGAATATAAGTTTTTGGATTGTCTATGTTTGCAGTAGTGTATATTTTCTAAATTTTAGATATATTTGTTTGTGTCGAAATATTCATGTTTAAAGTCAAGTTCCCTAAGTACTTTAGGTACCATTTGAACCCATCTACTTAAAAATTAAAAAAAAAAAATGTTTAGCTTGCCCCACAACTCTCACAAACAAGCAGCTTTTCTGAGAAGCTCTGATCCTTCAGTCTTTCTGACAACCTATGCTCTAAGACATTTCTCCTGGCCAAATGGAGTTCCAGTTCAAAGAAAAATTATAACGTTAGAGCTATGAAATTATGAGGAAAAAAGTCCAGGTGGATATACCATGTCACTTACAATATCCTCTTTTTCTACATTTCCAGGCGATCAAATGAGTAAGGGAGAAGTAACATTTAAATGCCTTCCCATTCTTTCTTTTCCTAAACCACACTCTTAGAAAATATTTAAGGGGAATGGAAAGTGTGAAACTCTTATATCCTATACTTCAACCTTGTTTCTTCTGACATCTGATCTACTAGTTTCCACTTGTCTTTGACCATCTCTCCCAAGATCCTGAATTTCTATTTTATCTCATAGAAAAAAAAAAAAGATTGTGGCTACAAATGTGAATAACTTTGCTTAACATCTGAGCTATACCAAACATTTTTTTTTTCTTCATATGAAAAGAAAACAATAACAGTGATGTGAGAAAAGTGGAGTTTTGGGAATTCTGAAAATTCAACTAAAATTACGTTTACAGAATTGACTCTAAAAGAAACCAAGGTACTTAAAATATCTGAGAAATAAATTTTATACTACTTCATTAAACCATTATCAACCTGATAATAATGAAACAGGACTCCTGCCTATCACCAATACATAAATCAACTCTAAATGGATCAAAGACTTAAATCTAAAACTTCAAACTATGTGAATCTTAGAAAAGAATGCAGAAGACAGTTTTAAGCACATTGGATTAGGCAACCAATTATTGATCAAATCCCCGAAAGTGTATGCCATAAAATATAAGATAGACAAGTGACCTCATCCAACTAAAAAGCTTTTGCAAAGCAAAAGAATCCATCAAAAGAATGAGGAGAAAAACTTTTCTAATTGTATATCTGACAAAGTTCTGACATTCAAGATCTACAAGAAATTCAAATGAGCCAAAAGGAAAATAAAAAACAAACAACCCCATTAAAAATGAGCAGAGGACATGAATAGACACTTCTCAAAAGGAAGACATATGAGTAACCAAAAGATAGCATAAAAAAATGCTTAGCCTCAATAATCATCAGAGAAATAGAAATCACAATGACAATGAGATGCCATCTTATCTCAGTAAGGATGGCCATCATTAATAAATCAAAAAACGAATAGATGCTAGTGCAGGTGTGGAGAAAAGGGGATGCTTCTATGCCATTGGTGGGAGTGGAACCTAATCCAACCTCGATGGATAATTGTGTGGTGATATTTAAAGGAACTAGAAATTGACCTTTCATACAATCCAGCAACACCCCTCCTGGGAATATACCCAGAGAAACACACATTTTTATACAGAAAAGATACTTGCACACATGTTTATTGCCACAATACTTACAATAGCAAAAACACGGAACCAACCATACTGCCCATTAAAAATAGGGTAAAGAGCCGGGCTTGGTGGCTCAGCCTGTAATCCCGCGCCTTTGGGAGGCTGAGGTGAGTGGATTGCCTGAGCCTGCGGGTTTGAGACCCGCCTGGGCAGTGAGACCTCATCTCAACAATAAAATCACAAAATCAGCCGGGTGTAGTAGCGCATGCCTGTAATTCCGGCTACTTGGAAGGCTGAGGCGGAAGGATCGCCGCAGCCCAGCAGGTCGAGGCTGCGGTGACCGGGAGCGGTCACTGCACTCCAGTCTGGGCGACAGAGTGAGACTCCAACTCAAAAACAAACAAACAAACAAAAAAATAGGGTAAAGAAAATGTGGTACATAGGCCGGGCTCGGTGGCTCAGCCAGTAATCCCAGCACTTTGGGAGGCCCAGGTGAGTGGATTGCCTGAGTCCGCGGGTTCAAGATTCACCCAGGAAATTTGGCGAGATCTCATCTCTACAATAAATCAAAAATTAGCCATACTGCGCGCCTGTAGTTCCTGCTGCTTGGAAGGATGAGGCGGAAGGATCGCCAGGGCCCAGCAAATCGCGGCTGCGGTGGCTGGGAGCATGCCACTGGGCTCCAGTCTGGGCGACAGAGTGAGACGCCAATTCAAAACAACAGCAACAACAACAGCAACAAAAATGTGGTATATATACATGATGAATATTACACAGTCACAAAGAAAGACAACATCATGGACTTCTCAACAAATTGCATAGAGTTGGAGATAATCATTCTTAGAGATCTATCACAGAAACACAGAACTAATTACCACATGTTCTCAATCATAAGTGGGACCTGAACATTAATCATAATAGCACAGGAAAGGGATTGACAATCACAGGACACTGCCAGGGGAGGGAAAAGAGGGAGACACGTAACAACGCAACGGCTATCTAGTCCTAAACCAGGGCAATTGAGGACAATTTGGAGGCCCAAACGTCACTTGCAAATGCATTACTTATGTACCTAATCCTACCTTGTACCCCACATTTTTACAATAAAATAAAGTTTAAAAACAGAGAGTGAAAGCACTTTAAAAAAGACTGAAAAATAAATTTCACATTATTTCATTAAACTTATCATTAGCCTTTCTTTATTTAATTAGAATCAGTTATAAAATAGAAGCTATCTGAACCTTGAGAGATTAACCTGGAACAGATTTTTCTCCAAATATCATTGGAGAGAAATTATACATGCTTATTATTGGAAGTTTTATTTAAAATAAAACTTAGAGTTCAAATCAATCAAGATTCTCTATTTCCTCAATGATCTCTAATAACAACTTATGAAATTGAAAACAAAGTTGATCAACTAAAATGAGAGAATGTCTATTTTGTCTTTTAAAATCTGGTTTCAATAATTTCATATTGAGTACTGTTTCACTTTGAAAGTAAATTTCTAAAATGATAAGTGTGACATTGAAGCACCTTTGGAGATTACAGAGACTGTACAACATGTACTTTTTCTTTTTTTCAGTTTTCATTCAGTCTGAAGTCAGATTTTATCCCTCTGGTTTTTACTCAAACTTTTTTTTCTCATTAGAAAAGTTGTTCTTATTTTAATAATTAAGACTTTTTTATGACATTAAAAGTGTTTGCAAGAAAGGAGTCCTGAATTCCAAATGAGAATATCTCAGATCCAATGAACAAAAGGCTAAATGTTATAATCAAATTAGGATTATCCTATCTTTCACAATACTTCTTTATCTTTCTACACTGTTGTTCAGTCTCTAAATAGAAGAAGCTCTGCCTAATAAATTTCCTCCAAAAAGAATGGCAACAAAAATTTGATTTTTAAAAATGCGTATATTTCAACTTTTCGGGTCACTATTTAGTAAAATATCATTTATTTTGCATTTTACTACTTATAAAATATATTCAATGTTTTGATTTTTAAATCTTTTTCACTTTTCCATTGTGCTCATGAGGTTCTCATTTACTTGCCAAATAACTGTCCTTTTGTATTTTTGAATATGTACTGACAATCCTAAAATAAAACATAAATTTGCTGCTCATATGGCATTCTTTCTGATTAGCTCTTTTCCCTTTGCTGATAACAAACAAGGAATATCTCCCTTTTGTCTTTTTTAAAATGCCTTTTTTCATGACAGGGTGGTAATCAAGAGCAGAATTTTGGGGGTACAAGTGCCTGTGCTCAACTTATAGATTGCCCAATTTCAAGTTCTGTTGTGTAATGGTGAGCAAACTGTCAGTGTTTTTCATTTTTTTTCTTTATCAGTAACTTAAAAAAAATAGACTTGAGTTACTTGTGCAAGTATGTTACTTGGATATATTGTGTGATAGTGAGGTTTGGGTTTCTGTTGAGCCCATCACTCCCAATGATGAGCATAGTACCCAGTAAGTAGTTTTTCAATCCTTGCTTCCACCCTTCCTTTTCTTTTTAGGAGTCCCCAGTGTCTGTTGTTCCCATCCTTATGCCTGGGTGTCACCAGTGTTCTAAGTGAGAACATGCAGTATTCAGTTTTATATTTCTGTATTAATTTGCTTAGAATAATGGTGTCCAACCGTATTCACATTGCTGATGCAAAGGACATGATTTCACTTTTTTAATAGCTGTGTATAGTATTTTATGATATATATATGATATATATATGATATATATGATATACATATATCACATATATATGTGTGTATATATATATATCATAACTTTTTATACAGTCCACCATTCATGGGTACCTAGACTGGTTTCATGCCAGGTTGAATGATAGATTTGTTATTAGTTATTTGAAAAATCTCCAAAGTGCTTTCCACAGGGGTCTGAACTAACTTACATTTCCATCAATATTGTATGAGCATTCCATTTTTCTCTGCAACCTCACCAGCATCTGTAATTTTTTTTTTTTTTCATTTTAGTAATAGACATTCTGTCAGGTAAAATGTAGTAACTCATTTGTGGCTTTGATTTATTTGTATTTCTCTAATGATTAGTGATGTTGAGCATTTTTCCATATGTTTATTGGCTGCTACCTGTCTTCATTTGAGAAGTCTGTTAATGTCCTTTGCCCACATTTTTTTTTTTTTTGAGTTGGCATCTCACTCTGTCACCCAGGCTGGAGTGCTGTGGCACACTCATGGTCACTCCAACGTCGACTAGCTGGGCTCCGGCGATCCTTCTGCCTTAGCCTTCCAAGCAACCAGAACTACAGGTGTGTGTGCTGATCACGCCTAGCTAATTTTTTATTTATTGTAGAGATGAGGTCTCACCAAGTTGCCCAGGCTGATCTCGAACCTGCAGGCTCAGGCAATCCAATCTCCTTGGAGTTCCAAATTTCTGGGATTACAGGATGAGCCACTGAGTTCAGCCCTTTGCCCACTTTTTATGTGGTTATTTGTTTTTTCTTGTTGATTTGCTTAAGTTCCTTATGGACTCTGAATATTAGTCCTTTATAGGATGCATAGTTTGCAAATATTTCCTTCTATTCCTTAAGATGTCTATTTAGTCTGTTGATAGTTTCTTTTGCGTGTAGAAGTCTTTAGTCCAGTTAGACATACATGCCAATTTGGGGTTTTTCCTGCATGTGCTTTGGGGGTCTTCATCACAAATGTATTGCCTGGGTCGATGTCCAAAAGAGTGTTGCCTAGGTTTTCTTTTACAATTTCATACTTTGAGGTCTTAAATTTGTCTTTAATCCATTTTGAATTAATTTTTATATGGTGACAGTAAGGGGGCCAGCTTCTTTCTTCTGTATATGGTTAACATATTTTCCCAGCAAAATTTATTGAATAGAGTATCTTTTCCTCAATGTTTATTTTGGTTAACTTTGTCAAATATCAGTTGGTTGTGGATCTGCAGCTTTATTTCTGAGTTCTCTTTTCTATCCCAATGGTCTAGGTATCTATTTTTGTACTAGTACCTTGTTGCTTACTAAAGCTTTACAGTAAAGTTTAAAGCCTGGTAATGTGATACCTCTTTGTTCTTTTTGCTTAGGATTACTTTGACTATGAAGATTCTTTTTTGCTTCCATGCAAATTTAAGTATTTTTTTCCCCAAATCTGTCAAGAATGATGCTGATAGTTTGATAATGATTGCATTGAATGTGTAAATTTATTTGAGCAGTATGGACATTTGAAGGATACGGATTCTTCCAATCTATCAGCATAGAATGTTTTTCTATTTCTGTCTATCATTTAAAAAATTTATTTAAGTAGTATTTTATATTTCTCATTGTAGTGATCTTTTACCTTTTTGGCTAGATAAACTTCTGAATATTTTATCTTTATGACTATTTTAAATGATACTATGTTCTTTATTTGGTTCTCACACTGAAAGTTGTTGGTGTATGCCAATGCTGATTTTGTATCCTAAATATTCATTGAAATTGGTTATCAGATTTAGGAGTCTTTTGATGAAGTCTTTAGGCTTTTCTTAGTATTGAATCATATCATCTATGGAGAAAGAGAATTTGCCTTTCTATTTGGATATATATATATTTTTTCTTGTCTGACTGCTGTGGCAAAGATTTCCAGTACTATGTTAAATAGCAGTGGTAAGAATAACATTTTTGTCTTGTTCCAGTTTTGGGGAAGAATGCTTCCAACTTTTATCCATTCAGTGTAATGTTGGCTGTGGGTTTGTCATGGATGACTCATTATTTTATTTTATTTTTTTTTTGAGTTGGAGTCTCACTCTGTCGCCCAGACTGGAGTGCAGTGGCTGCTCCCGGCCACCGCAGCCTCGACCTGCTGGGCTCCGGCGATCCTTCCGCCTCAGCCTTCTGAGTAGCCAGAATTACAGGCGCTTGCTACCACGCCCAGCTGATTTTTTGATTTATTGTACAGATGAGGTCTCGCCTGCCCAGGTGGGTCTTGAACCCGCAGGCTCAGGCAATCCACTCACCTCAGCCTCCCAAAGGCACGGGATTACAGGCTGAGCCACCGAGCCCGGCACAGATGACTCATTATTTTGAGGTGTGTTCCTTCAATGCCTAGATAGTTGAGGGTTTTTATCACGAAGGAATATTGGATTTTATCATTTTTTTTCTGCACCTATTGAGATAACCATGTAGTCCTTGCTTTTACTTCTGTTTATGCAGTGAATTATGTTTGGTTTCTGTGTTGAACCAATCTTGCATTCCAGAAATAAAGTTCATTCGATCATGGTGAATGAGCTTATAAATGTACTGCTGAATGGAGTTTACTAGAATTTGTTGAGAATTTTTGCATCATATTCATCAGGAATATTGGCTAGAATTTTTTTCTTTCTTGTGTCTTTGCTAGATTTTGCTATCAGGGTAATATTAGCTTTGCAGAATGAACTGGAGAGGAGTCTCTTCTTTTTGATTGCTTGGAAAAGTTTCAGCAGGATTTGTACCAGCTCTTTCTTCTACATCTGGTAGAATTCAGCTGTGAATCTATCTGTTCCAATTCTTCTTTGATAAATAGATCTTTTAATACTAATTTAATTTTCTGGTTTGCTATTTGTTCAGGGATTCAATTTCTTCTTATTTCAATGGGGAGACTGTGTATTTTCAGCAATTTATTTCCTGTAGATTTTCTAACTTAACATCCTGATAAAAATGCTTATAATAATCTCTTTTTTATTTAGTTGGGATCGGTTGTAATGTCACTTTTTATTTCTGATTTTATTTATGTGATCTCTCTCTTTTTGTTAACATGGTCAGCAGTCTGTCAATCTTGTTTATTCTTAAAAAACAAGCTTCATATTTGTTGGCTTTTTGGTCTCAATTTTATTTAGCTCTGTTCTAATTGTGTTCTTGTTGTTTTTTTTATTATGTTAGCTTTTGCTTTGGTTTTCTTTCTTTCTAGTTTCCTTTAGTGAGATGTTAAGTTTTTTTGTTTGTTTTTAGAACTTTTAGTCTTCTTGATGTGGGTGTATAGTGTTGCAAAATTTCCTCTTAGCATTGTCCTTGTGACTTCCCAGAGGTTTTGATAAGTTGTCTTTTAAAAAATTTGTTTCAGTTTTTAAATTTCTTTCTTGATTTCTTTGCTTACTCAAAAATTGTTTAGTAGTAACTTATTTAGTTTCTATGTATTTGTGTGGCTTGAGTGTTCCTCTTGGTGTTGATTTATATTTTTATTCCACTGGGGTCAGAGAATAAACTTGGTATACTTTTAATACTTTAAAATTTATTAAGGGTCAACTTATGATTATGTTATCAGTCTTAGAGTATATTCCATAAGCAATTGAGAAGAATGTGGTGGTTAAGTATTCTGTAGATATGTTTTATGTCCATTTGGTAACGAATCAAAATTAAGGTGTGCATTTTTTGTTAGTTTTCACTCTTAATGATGTGTCTAAATCTTCTTAGTAGAGTGTTGAAGTCGATCACCATTACCACGTGGCTGTCTAAATCTTGTCTTAGGTTTAGCAGTAATTATTTGATAAATCCAGGTGCTCCAGTATTGGTAGCATATATATTAGGATAAATAATACTTCTTGATGGATTGAACCCTTTATCATTATGTAATGCCCTTTATTATTCTTTTCTTTACTGTTGGTTTAAAGTGGTTTTTAGCTGGTGCAAGAATAGATCCTATCTCTGCTTTACTTTCGCTTTGTGTACTAGATCTTATCCATTCCCTCACCCTTGAGCCTATGGGGGTTATTAGAAGTGACATGGGTCTCCTGGAGACAGAAAAATAATAGGTTGTGTGTTTTAATCTAATTTGCCACTTTGTATTTTTTTAAGTGGGGCTTTTAGGCTGTTGCCTTTCAAAATTACTATTGATATGTGAGATTTTGATTCTCTCATAGTTTTGTTGAAATGTTGCTTTGTGTTCTCAGTTGTGTGGTTGATTTATATGGTCTGTATACTATGTGCTTACATGAGTTTTTGGATTGGGTGGTATTATTATTTCCTTTCTATGTTTAAAACTCCCATAAGCATCCCTTGTAGGGCTGATCTAAAGGTTATAAATTCCTTTAGTGCTTACTTGTCTGCGAGGATCTTTATATCTCATTTATTTTTGAACCTTAATTTGTAAGGGAGGGGCAAGAAATTCTTGGTTTGTATTTCTTTTCTTTGAGAATGCTAATAATGAGCCCCGATCTCTTCTGGTTTGTAAGGTTTCTGCTGAGAGATCTGCTATTACTTTGGTGAGTCTCCATTGATTAGTGGTCTCCCCTTCTCTCTAGATGTCTTTAACGTTTTTTCTTCTTTTTCTTTCATGTTGACCTTGGATAGTGTGTGATAGCTATGTGTCTTGAGAATGGTCATCTTACATAGTATCTCACAAGCTCCCAGAATCTGCATGTTGACCTTGCAAACAAGATGGGGGGAGTTTTTAAAAATTATATCCCCAAATACATTTTCCAAATTGCTCCTATTCTGTCCTTCTCTCTTAGGTTTCTCAGACATAGGTTTGGTCACTTTACAAAATGTGATACTTCTCGAAGACTTTGTTCATGTTTTTTAATTTTTATTTTTGTCTGACTGAGTTGATTTGAAGGATCAGTTTTTAAGCTCTAAAATTTTTCTGTTTAGTCTTCTGTTTAATCTATTTTAAGCTCTAAAATTTTTCTGTTTAGTCTAATCTATCATTAAAGTTTAGATTGTATATTGAAGTTTTTGAAGCAAATTCTTCACTTCTGGAAGTTCAGTTTTGTCTTTTTCTTAGAGTGATGATGTCAGCTTTCAATTCCTGCGGATCACTTTTTTCTTGGATCTTGTTGAATTACTTACCCAACCATATTCTGAATTCTATATCTGTCATTATAGATGATTCATTTTAATTAGAATCTATTGTTCAGAAGTTGGTGCAATTATTTTGGGATGACAAAACCCTCGCTTATTGTGTTGCTGGAGTTCTTGCCTTGATTCCTTTCTATATGAGGGAGCCAATGCTCCTCTTTTTCTTTTTGACTTTGCTATTGTTGTGATGGAAATTTTTAATTTTTCTCTTATTTTTTTCTTTATGCATATGTTGTGTGTGGTTGATTGGCTTTGTTTCTGGGTACTTTTAGAGGGCCAGGGTTCTGGATAAGGTTCTTGTTCATAACTAAAATCATGAAGTAACTGGCTTAGATGATATTTGTTGTATCAGTGTGTTTTTATAGATTGTATAGTTCAGGCTGCAGAGTCATAGATCACACTTAAATGTGAGGGCATGTAGCAGTGGCTGTGGATGCAGTTGGGTTCTCAGAGGATTGCCAGGCCTTGGCCTTAGTGTTCAGGTTGATGTAAGACAACTACATGTCTCTTGGGGACTGAAGAAGGCAATCCTCATCTTGGGGGATGCAGCTGGCATGGAATAGGGTGAAGGCCACTTGCAAATGCAAGAGCTTAGTGCAATTGCTCACTCCCCAGCCCAGGGACAGCAGGAATGGGAGGCAACAGAGTGGTGGCAGCAGTGGCAGACAACAGCTGCAAAGTACCTGCCAGAAAATTCTGGTGACTGATTTATCTGAGAACCTTTGGATCTTAGTGGCAATGTTCAGATGGTTGTGGGGGTCCCATGTTTTCCGTGGGCGATCCCTGTCATGGGAAAACAGTTGCGATGGAAGAGGAGGAGTGATGTACTAACAGCTCGTTGTTCCTATTTATTTCAGCTGCCAAGTCTTTGTTGGAACATACAAGGGCCTGGTGGTTCTACTCCCTCCCTGACCGAAGGACGGTAGGGACAGGGAACAGCAGCAGTAGATGGCCACTGCTGAAGGCCTGTCAGAGAACCCTGATGGCTGATCTCCTAGAGAACTGTTGGATCTCAGCCACGGCATTCAGGTGGATTTTGGGTCACTGTGCTTTCTGTGTGCCTGAAGTAGGCAATCCCCACTGGGAGGAAACAGCTGGGCTTGAAAGATGAGAAATTTGCCAACTTTTCGCTGCTTAGGCACATTGCAGCTGTGGAGCCCATGTTGGGCGCTCATAATATTTATTACTTGGCCAAGCTGCTCCCTCCCTGAGCCAGGGATAGCAGTGGCAGTGGGCACAGTAGCCATAGCACTCACAAAGGGTTTGCCATTCTCAGAAGAACACTGTACCCCCCTTCACGCCTGAGTAGCAGCAGCATGTGCGGAACTGCCCGAGGATCTGTGGTCTGAGATGTTCCACTTGGACTTGCGTAATATCTCTGTATTATCGGAGCTAATTTATTGAACAGATAACATATATTGTTACAATCTATTTAAAATTGTTTGTAGCAATAGTATCAATGTAATATGAATAATGAATGCATGTTGGATGTAATGATTTTTTACTGAAGTTTGCAGTTTTTCAAAGGTCAATTTGACATTCCAAAGTCAATGCATTTAATTCGATTTAATGAAAACTCATTGATTTCTTTCGATGTGCCAGTCACTGACTAATGCTAGGACTATAAAGGGGTCATGAGAGAAGTTAGACTCAGCAGATTATAGCTAGGATGTAAACCAATTAAATTAAAACAAATTGGGAGATACATAGTGTACCTTTCTTTACAGAGAAAAAGATGCCAAGTGGTCAATTCTAGAGATGATTTTAAATCCTTATTATGAATTAGGATTAATAACTGTATTAACCTCAGAACTTCTAGGATAAAGGAATTCTCATAGAAAATATTCACATGTATTAAATTAGAAATACGTATTATTTGGTATGGTAAATGAAAGTGAATATTCACATTTTAAAACTTAAGCTTGCTTTGGTAAATATTTTGTGGCTGAATATTGGTTTTAACCATATTTATATTCTTTCATATTTTGCTTTCATTGCTATAAATTATTAATAGCATCAGTTCATCCTTTGCAACACTTAGAATGAAGAATAAATGTGAAACATAGGACTTAGAATTACAGTAATTGAAATAACCCACAGCTTTACTGTGAGTTGTCAGGTCTCCATGTGTTTTTCTTTATTTCTTCTTCTTTTATTTTCCTTCCAATTTTAAAGGGATCTAAAAATTCAAAGAAGTAGTTTGGAGATTGGATATATAATTTACATTTGTGACACTGTTATCTGTCTAGGATATCACATCCATTCAGCAAACATGCCATTTCTCAATGTTAAGAGGGAGGAGAGTTTTTTCTTTTTTTAATTTTAATTTATGCTGGCACAATACCAATACACACACATACACACACAAACACACACACACACACACACACACACACACACACACACACACACACAGAGCAATCTTAGTCCTTTGCAAACAACAATACAATTACAAAAATGTAGAGTGGAGCAGCATGCTGTATTCACAGTTCAGTATCAATTATTGTGGATGATCGTGTTTGCTCTCTCCAGGAGATGTCACTAAAAGACTGGCAAGGACTTGCTTTACCTATTGGTGGTAAAAGTAAACCAGGAGTGGTGGTGGTAGTGAGGAGATGTAAAGCTTTACTCATACTGAAAATATATCTACATTCCATTTTAACTGCACTATTCCTCTGAGAAAAGAAAACAAAAATCAACATATACCTGGTCTCATAAAAATTTTTATGTGTTCTTGTTCATTAAGAGAGGCTTTAGTCTACATTAATAGATACATTGCTATTGAAAAGGGAAGTCTTTGGATGTTGTATACTGAAATGAATGTATTGTCTTTGCTCCAAAAGAGAAGCTATTGATATTTTATTAGAACTTTAAGAAAACGGTTTGCTCATGAGATTTTTTTCAGTATGTGCTTTGTATGTCTTTATGTCATGAAGTATAAAAGTACAAGCATACTCATATATTTACTTGGTGGAGCTGAATGTTTAGTTATTCAACCTAATGGATCAACATCTTTAAAACATGTATGACAGATCTATACAAGAAACTGCAGATGTTATCTTTAAGAGTTCACTCAGATTTTCAAAACATTTGAATGTAGATTTGTCATAAGAGAGACATGTTTTACAGATTGCAATATGTCACTTTAATATTCAATTATTTAAAAATTTTACGATTATTATGAAATTTTCCTGACCAACTTAAATTTTTTCTTTGTTAGTAGAATCTTTTTTATTCAGGAAAACAAAAAACCAAGAAAAACCAAAAAAAAGTTCTCCAACCACACACCTTCCCCCTACCCATATCCTCCGGACAATGAACTATTCTAAAAAAATTTAATTAGATATCCTCAATGATAATCTTAATTGCCCTTATAATAAAATTAGGCCTCTCACCTTTCCACTTCTGAGTTCCAGAAGTTACACAAGGAGTATAACTAATATCTGGAATATTACTCCTTACATGACAAAAACTAGCCCCTATTTCAATTTTATATCAAATCAACACAACCCTAAACTTAACACTAACTAGTACTATTAATTGCCTTAACTTCTATCGCATTAGGCAGATGAGGAGGACTAAATCAAACACAACTCCGAAAAATTCTAGCCTATTCTTCCATTGCCCATATAGGATGAATAATCGCAATCTTAAAATATAACCCTACCATCATAACCCTTAATCTCCTCATCTATATCACTTTAACAATTACACTATTCTCTATATTATTTCTCTTTACAAGTACTACCATTCTAACAATATCCAACTCATGAAATAAAACCCCATTAGCATCATCCATAATACTCCTAGTCTTACTATCATTAGGAGGATTATCCCCACTTACAGGCTTTCTTCCCAAATAAACAATCATTCAAGAATTCATAAAAAATGACAGCATTCTCATCCCAATATTAATAACCATTGCAGCCTTACTCAACCTATACTTTTATATGCGACTAATCTACTCAACAACCCTATGTTCCCAATCAACAATAATACAAAAATAAAATGACAATTTGAAAATACAAAGCTAATACTCATTATACCCCCCTTAACAATTTTATCTACCCTACTTTTACCCCTACCACCCACACTCCTACCACTGGATAGGAATTTAGGTTAATCAGACCAAGAGCCTTCAAAGCCCTAAGTAAGCTAAAATGCTTAATTCCTGTACTTCTCTCCCTAAGGACTGCCGAGGCTCACTCTACATCAACTAAATGCAAATCAGTCACTTTAATTTAAGCTAAGTCCTTCCCACTAGATTGGTGGGCTCCAATCCCACGAAAATTTAGTTAACAGCTAAATACCCTATCCAACTGGCTTCAATCTACTTCTCCAGCCGCCAAGGAAAAAAAGGCGGGAGAAGTCCTGGCAGAATTGAAGCTGCTCCTTTGAATTTGCAATTCAATGTGATATTCACCTCAGGACTTGGTAAAAAGGGGGCTCCATCCCTATCTTTAGATTTACAGCCTAATGCTTTCTCAGCCATTTTACCCCTACTTATGTTCATTAACCGTTGATTATTCTCAACCAACCATAAAGATATTGAAACTTTATATTTATTATTTGGTGCCTGAGCTGGGATAGCAGGAACTGCCTTCAGTCTTCTCATCCGAGCAGACAACCAGGAAACCTATTGGGGGATGACCACATCTATAATGTAATCGTCACTGCCCATGCCTTTGTAATAGTTTTCTTTATAGTAATACCCATTATAGTTGGGCCTTTGGTAACTGACTAGTTCCTCTTATAATTGGAGCCCCCGACATAGCATTCCCTCGAATAAACAACATAAGCTTCTGATTATTACCACCATCCTTCCTTCTACGCCTAGCCTCCTCAATAGTTGATGCTGGAGCAGGAACTGTTGAACCGTTTACCCCCCTTTAGCAGGAAATCTAGCTCATTGCAGGAGCCTCTGTAGACTTTACTATCTTCTACCTCCACCTAGCAGGAGTATCTTCTATTCCAGGTGCTATTAATTTTATTACAACTATCATCAACATAAAACCTCCCGCTATGTCACAATATCAAACCCCCTTATTTGTATGATCCGTTCTAATTTGCATGATACGTTCTAATCCTTCTAGGGGAAGGTGGAAGGATATGGGTAGGGGGAGGTGTCTGTCCATCCAGCCATAGGGAGTGTGGGGTAATGGCCCCCAAAATAAAAATGGTGTATGTGTGTATGGGAAGGGGTGCAAAAGCTGTGGAAGTGGTGGGAAAGGGCCAGACGAGGTCACTGGGAACGCCGCGGGTGGGAGGACATTTCATTACATTTCTTGTTGATCAAACCGCCACGGACACCTTCTTTGCCCATCAGCAGGACTAGCGTCTTGACAGTCGTGGTGACAGCGACATTGAAGGTGGGGGCTCCATCAATGCTCTTGGTATAAAGATCCATGGTAAATTCTCCATCCTGCAGCAGTGAGTCCTGTATCACAGAACATTTCTGGCCCCAAGTGTCAGCCCATTCACGAAGAAACTTGACCGGTCTTTGCTCATGCTGAAAATATATCCACATTCCATTTTAACTGCACTATTCCTCTGAGAAAAGAAAAAAAAAATCAACATGTTTTTCCGGGGATGGCGGCCTAGACGGAGGGCAAGTGCTTGTAGCCCACGATGGTCGTGTCCTGGCAAGTCCTGTGGGCCAGGAGGTTGTCCATGTAGGCGTTCCACCCGGCCGTGGCGCCGCTCCTGGGCTGCTCTCTGTGCTGCTGTTGAGGCCGCGGGCAGGGTTCGGGCTGCCTCTGGCTGGCAGCGGGGGGAGGCGGAGGGCCCTGGGCACGCGCTGCCATCCGGACCGTGGCTCTGCTAGGTGTGTTAAATTTTGATTGTAAATTTAGAAACAACCTCACTGTTCTTTTTTCTTTTTTTATTTCTCAATACTTTTTTCAATTTTGGGGGCTTTATTCAATTTAGACATGTCTACATTTGGATCTGTGAGACTGCTATCTGTCAATCTAAGTATATCTAAAGGCAACTGAATTTTATGAAGGACAAAATTATTTAATGTCTATATTTTTTCAGTACTCTACCTCAACATCAATCATATTACATCATGCAAACAGAAGTTCAAAAGCTTTTGTAAGTTTAGATAAATGAATAAATGAAGACATATAATCAGCTTAATAGAAATTTAGTTTGAACTCACTCATTTTACTATCATAATTTTTATATAAGTTAAACAAAAAAATTTTTCAAGGAATTTATTTTTACTAAAATTATTTGGAAAGGCAACTATATTTTCCAAGGGAATTGCATCATCTGTCACTCATCATTATTTATATTAATTTCTTTTTCAAATGGAGGAAAGTGGGTTTATAGTAAATAGTACAAGGAATTTATCTCGCTAACCATAAGAAAAATTTTGGCAACTTACAAGAATTTTCTTTTTTGCTTGTCTTTCATTAAAGTAATTATTTTGTATATTGATAAATTATTTGGTATTTAATGTCTTCTAACATATTACTATCATGATACTGTACTTCAAAATGATATATATAATATTCTCTATTAAATAAGAATAACTTTTATCTTAAAAACTTATCTGTATACCTACTATATTTTAATTTTACTTCAGCAAATTAGAATATATGAATATTATATATATGAAAGCGTAGTTAAGATTAGATAGAAAACAGTGTCTTTACCAAGAAATTTATCACAGCTGAATATAGTGAGTTTAACTTAGACAATTGTGTGTTTGGGAGAGAAAGATTGATTAAGAGAGAGATATGTCTAAACAAAGTGAATAAAGAGACAGATATTTAAACAGAGTGCCCATGATGGTGCATGCAGGTGAGTCGACTTGAGGTGGAAAATGCAAAATTTCTCCATATTAAATTCAACTCCTGAAAGTCTTGTAATGGTTTGAGCATCTCATGTAGTGTATACTTCATGTTCAAATGTACAATACAGATTTCTCATATCACTTGACTGCTAATTTTAATTTAATTACTTTAAAAAATGTCAATCTGTTTCGATTATGGAAGAAAAATGGTGTTGAACCTAGTTAATAGGGTTCTTTATGGTTGACTTAAGTGACTTTTAGATAGAATTTGTTAATGCTAAATCACTTTACCTCCTGAATTTAGACCTTAATCTCTACCTTTATAACTTGGCTTCAATGTATTTATAATTTCTAAGATACTTTCTAAGACTTGTGTTTCTAATTTTAAAAAGTATTATTTATCAAAAAAGTCATAGTATTGTGCCCTTCATATTCTTGAAGATAATATCATGTGATTGTGTTGATATGCAAAAAGAAGCATCCTAAGTAACATCTTGATTATCAATTAACAAACTACTCCAGTGTTCCCCAGATATCATTTCACCAGCCTGACTGACTTGAGAAACATTCCACAGTGCCCATTATGGAAACGACTGTCACTTGGGGAAAAAGAAAGCCTTCACAAGTGATCCTTACGCATTTTCTTGAGATCTCTTTTAAGAATCATAAAATGAGTAACGGGAGTGCTGCAGAATTGCAATTCACACACATATGCACACATAAGCACACTTACACAGAAGAAAAAGTGACAGGAGAAGGGGCATGATACAATCAGAGGCAAAAATTGAAGACTTTATATATTTATCTAGTAATGACCTATTTGCATCTTCTTTATCTTGCTCAGTTACTTCATGGAAATGTCTGAAATGATGATAATTATGTTAAAAGTTCTTAATTGCAGGCTATATAGGTCTAGACCTTAATATTGGTTATTTGTCCCTGGCTTCTTTAGCATTGTCCACTAATAATGGAAATCCCAGCCGTTCATATTCCACATTAACTACCTTAGGTAATTGCAATAAAATATGCGAAAAGTTTCTTACTGTTGAGAAAGTTCAAAACAAAACATTCTCCACATTTTTAATGCAGATGATAAAACCATAAGTACAAAACCATAACTATATAATGTTTTTTGCATGTGATAGCTGTAGCATTAGTTCAATTGCTTTAGCATACAAATATCTTTAAAATATTTGATGTAATTTTAAATTTGTGTTTCTTAAGGCTATTTTCTAATTATTTTATTCATGATATAAGATATCAGAATGCTAAAATAAACATATCCATGGATTTTAAATTAATTCTAAGAAGTAGCCAATTGAACCTTAACATTTTTCTTCAGCTTGAATAAACTTTAGACAGGCTTCTTGATGCATCTAGGCCCTTAGTCTTTCTTTCATCCTGCCCCTTTATAACTGACAAATGGCCTAACCACAGAGGTCCTTTCCCTTCTTTTTCTTAAACTCTTGACTTTAGAAAACTTGTCATTGTAAATTATTTTTCTTTTCCTTTGAGATATATGTAAATTATTTTTAAAAGTGTCTTGCCCAGATAGTTTTACATCACAGAAGTCTTTCTTAACCCCCCCAACCCCGCCCAGCCCAGTCATCCTTTGAAATGCATTTATCAAGAAAGATAACAGAGTTTGTACTAGTTTACTCTTCCACCAGCAGTGTAGAAGCATTCCCTTTTCCTGTCTCCTCATCAGCATCTGTTGTTTTTTGAGTTATTGATGATGGCCATCCTGCCTAGAGTTAGATGGTATCTCAGTGTGATTAATTTGCATTTCTTTGATAATTAGTGAGGCTGAGCATTTTTTCATGTACCTGTTGGATACTTTTATGTCTTTTTTTTTTTTATTCATATCATTTGCCCACTTTTATTTATTTATTTATTTTATTTATTTTTTTTTTGAGTTGGAGTCTCACTCTGTCACCCAGACTGGAATGCAGTGGCTGCTCCCGGCTACAGCAAGCCTCGATCTGCTGGACTCCGGCGATCCTTCCGCCTCAGCCTTCCAAGTAGCTGGAACTACAGGCGCACGCTACCACACCTGGCTAATATTTTTATTTATTGTAGAGATGAGGTCTCACCAAGTTGCCCAGGTGGGTCTCGAACCTGCAGGCTCAGGCAATCCACTCACCTCAGCCTCCCAAAGGTGCGGGATTACAGGCTGAGCCACTGAGCCTGGCTCATTTGCCCACTTTTAATACAGTTTTTTTTGGGGGGGCACTTTTAAATTCTTTGTAGATCCTGGATGTTAGGCCTTTGTCAGATATACAGTTGACAATTTTTCCCCCCATTCAATGTACTGTCTCCCTACTCTCTTGATGATTTGTTTTGTTTTGCAGAAACCTTTCAGTTTGATAAGGTCCCACTTGTCTATCTTAAACTCTCTGGAGAACAGTGTGGTGATTTCTAAAAGATCTAAATATTGACCTTCCAGATGACCCAGCAATCCTCCTTCTGGGAATACATCCAGAGGGACAGAAATTACTCTATTAAAAAGATATCTAGCCGGGCTCGGTGGCTCAGCCTGTAATCCCGCACCTTTGAGAGGCTGAGGTGAGTGAATTGCCTGAGCCCGTGGGTTCGAGACCCGCCTGGGCAGCGAGACCTCATCTCTACAATAAAAAAAAAAAAAAAAAAAAAAAAAATCACCAGGTGTGGTAGCGCATGCCTGTAATTCCAGCTACTTGGAAGGCTGAGGTGGAAGGATCGCCAGAGCCCAGTAGGTCGAGGCTGCGGTGACTGGGAGCGGCCACTGCACTCCAGTCTGGGCGACAGAGTGAGACTCCAACTCAAAAAAAATAAAAGATATCTTCACACACATATTTGCTGCAGCATTATTCACAATAGGAAAAACATGGAACCAGTTGTGCTGCCCATTGAAAGTGGACTGGATAAAGAAAATGTGGTACATATACATGATGGAATATTGTACAGTCATAAAGCAAAACAAAATTATGGACTTCACAGCAACTTGGATGGATTTAGAGTCTATATTACTCAGTGATCTATCACATAAATGAATACCTGAGTACTAAATGTACTCACTCATAAGTGGACCCTGAACATTTATCATAATACTATAAGAAAGGGATTGGTTGTAGTGGGACACTGCCACGGGTGGGCACATAATATCAATATCGTATTATCATAATATCAATCTCAAACGAGGTGAAGTGAGGACCAAGGGGAGACCCAAACTTTACCTATACATTGACCACTTAGGTACCTAACCCTGAATTGTACCCCACATCTTTAAAATAAAAGTAAAGAAAGATAACACCCTTATCTCTCAAGTTTCTTTAGGGCAACAGGAGCTCAACTTAGGTGTGTACCTCGCTCTATATAGTAAAATTTCCACTTGTCATAAGATATAAACAAATTTACTTTTTCCTTTGGGTTAGGCCTATTAACAAATAAACCTCGCTTGCTCCAGTTCTTCAAAACCTCCCTGCCAGTTGTTTCAGTGGAGTGTAGTTCAGATAATATTCTTGGACTTTGCTTTACTATTATAATAGCCTTAGATAACATCTTCCTAGCCTGTTTAACTTTTCCAGTGCAATTTTTGCTTTGGTACTTATTATAAAGGATGATAGAATGAATGTTAAAGTTTCAAAAGGAACTTAAGCCTCTTCCAAACTCTGAATTTTACTGAGGATACTTATCAATTTAACATTCTTTAGTGTTATAATTATTCACGTATTTATTTAATTTTGTTATTAATATAGAATTATATTCATTCCTGAATACGTAAAAACAAATCTTCAGGAAATCTTCAAATATTATAAAATTTCATTGAATATAAGTATCTATATAACACTGATAATAGGAAATAGCATTTAATAAACAATTTATTTTGTAACAGAAATTATGTCTAAAGGTTTTCACACATTCCCAAATGGAACCTTTGTACAATCTTCTCAGGGAGATACTATTTTAATACCATTATAATTTCTATAGGAAATGAGACTTAGAGTAGTTAAGAAACTCAACAGCAGTCACATACTTTGTAAATTGTGCACTGCATAAAATAAAAACTTGTGATTTTCTATTATTTTCCTTATCATATGTTAGGAGAAATAGTTTTACAAGCATATTGTGCTATGTTAATAAGAAATACTTTGGAATATATTGATAGTTAATGATGTGCATGTTTGTTTAGTCTAGAAATCATGCTCTCTTCATATGTTATTTCTGCAAGTATTTGAAATATTCACATTTAAGGCTCAAATTTATACTTTAACGTAATTATTTCTAGTTAAACTCATGTGAGTCGAGAAACTTTTTAAATGTCTGACAGTCCAATTTTCATTTACTCTAGATGTATTGTAAAGATACCATTTTTATATTTTAATAGTTTTTATAATTTATCTTTTTTCAATGACTTTATGGTTTAAGAACAGTTAAATACATGGCTGTCTGTTTATCCATGTTTACAGTCTTATAATTCTATGATCAAAGAGGAAAATAAGCTACTTAATTCTTCAAACAATTTGAAAATTCCTAAGAAAGGGCACAAATGGGCCTAGATCATGTCACATGCTTACACCTTGACCCAATTTCATTGCCAAGGAAATGGCTCTTGTTCACCTCTGCGACAGAGATGAAATATTATGAATGGATAGCTGGTGTGTGATTCCAAGTAACTGGTCAAAAACAACATTCCATGCTTTCCATACTCTAGTAACAGAAACAACTGACCTGGGCATATGTCAGACAGATGAATTTAAAATTTTCTCTGAAAATTATGCTGTGCTTAATTTCTGTGTTGTTTATTAAGAATCAACAACTAATATATAGCATTGTTAATTGCAAATAAAATATTACCACTGAGTAACATAAATGCCATAGGTTAGCTTCATTAAATTAATGAGCCAATGACTCCAACTTTGATGTCTTTCTAATTATGCACAATGCACTGTTTCTTTCAAAAACATTTGAAAGAATTTAATTAGGTAAAAATGTTATTTATAGGTCATTGACAGCTGAGATGATTACCGATAATTCAGTTTAGTCTAAGGAATCTTAATACTTCTGGAATTTCCAGCAAATAACATATTTGGATCAAAAAGTTCTGCAACTGAAGAATTATAGAAAAGAAAAATAAATCTCCAAATCCCCACATTTAAAAAATATGTATAGAGTAGCTCTTATCTAATTCAAGTCGTGAATACAACCTTTCCCAGATACACATATGTGAAGGTTTCCTGTTAGTTATGTAGTTAGATATTTGAAATAAACACTTGCTTGAACAAGAAAATATATTTTGCCAATATGTAAAATGTCATTCTTCAAGAGAAGAAATATTAACAAATTTGCTTTATAAATATACATATGGACCACAAAATGGTAAGATAATACTTCACAATTTTTGGTTATGTTCTTCTATAAACTTATCAAAAATAAAGTAATTTATAAACGGATGTATTGAGAATATCTATTAAATAAGTGTTTCTTAAAATAGCAAAATAGTAGTAATTCAAGTGAATGATTAAAAATGTGAACAAATCACAAAATACCTACAAATTTTGTATTATTTAAAGAAGTGTCATGAAAAAATTAGAAATAAAACCAGTGTTTCATTGTTACCCAATCTTTATGTGAATTGTCTAAATAGCATAACTTCAACTAAAATATGATTATTAAAATAATATGTTCAACTAAAAATATGACTATTAAAATAAACATATTTTTACATTTAAAGTTTACTCAGAATATTATCAACAACTTTTACATTCTTACAGCATCTTGCAAAATTTGACAAGTAATCAATCTTTATAAAATTAGCCATTTCACAAACAAAATTGAACCAATACAAACTTATTTATAAAGACTAAAATTCAGATATGAGATTTGGCATAATATGGAAGTTATGGAAAAGAAATAATTTTTCTTTTCCCAATATTTAATATTTTACAAAAACAAAGTACTCATATTCTTGTATATCTAATTTTTTTTAAATCGAAAGTGATGTCTGCATATGGATATAATTATGTAATTTTTATAATTCTTATCTAAAACTTTCATATTTTTATTAAAAATGTTCTGTCAAAATACGATTTAACAAAATTTTGTTTTTCTGGTGTTTAATCAAAAGTTTTATTGTATTAATTTCTATACACATTTATAACATGAACTCAAAACACTCATATCGAAGTATTGAGTAGATTCTTCAGATCTTCATATATTTTAGCTAGGATTACTTAACATTTATTGTTTAAATGAATTTTTATTAAGCATTTAAACATTTATTGTTTAAATGAATTTTTATTAAGTATTTATATGTCTATAATTTTTAAAAGTGTTCATGGAAATTGCAATCTAAAGGAGACAGTAGGTACAAATGTAAGTAATTAAAATACCAGGAAAAAAGCTTTTCAAAACACTAGGAGTGTTGCTAGCTTCTGACATTAAGGAAAAAATAATAAAAAGTATGATCAAAATTTGTCATTTGTCTCGTGCCTTGATAAGAGGTTATTACCAGTTGCTACAGCATGCATAAAGTAATCTAGGGAGTTTTGAAAGTAAAGACATAAGATGCAAATGAGAAGTGACATTTATTTCTAGTATATGGCAAGTATTATAGAATTTCATTGTTATCTAGAATCATAAATGGGAATATATAAGAGAAAATACTTTAAAATATGCTGAAGAAAATTATTATGCTCTATAAATAACTGTTTAAAAGTTTGTATTGATTTGATCAATGAGTTTTTAATGAATGAATGACTCATTCATAAAACTTTTGGAGATTAATCTCACAGCACTTTAAAGGATAAATTGGAGTAAAAGAAGCAAGTGATGATTTTCAACTTTTACATTTTAATTTTTAAATTAAATTTTAACGTTTAAAAATATTAAATTAATTTAATTCCCCATTTGAATTACTAACAAACCCCTATAAACAATTTTCTATCATACCACTGGCCTTTATTTTATTTGACATTTAAAATAAATACTGTAATAAAAAAGGCAAATTGGCAAAATTGCATGCATATAAAAACTAAACTTATAACCAATAATTATAAAGTTCCTACTTTATAATAATTATTACTTTGTACTGATACAGAAATACAATTTCAATTTACATAACTTACTGTAACAATTCAACTACAATGTGTACAATATAACTTACTACATATACTATATATGCAATTTTTAAAATTTAATTTGTATATATGCGTGCTTGTATGTGTGAGTTTTACCTCAAAATAAAGATCCTATGTGGGATGCTATTCAATGAAATTATTAAATTGCATACCGTTCATACTTATGGTCAACAATTTTTAAATTATACATTTACTTTTACTAAGGAATTAATGCTTTAGAAATACCACAGATTAAATTCTACTTTTAATTTCATATCAAGAAGTATCCAACACAGACTGTATACATTTATTTATTGAGCAGTGTATTCCTACATTGGCGGTAATTAATAGGCAGAATCATAGCATCCTCGAGAATTTAAGGATGACATATTGGAAACAATTCTGATCAATATTATGAAAAAGGAAACATGAGAAACATGTATGCAGAAATACAGAGCAGAGTGTTTTAAAACTACTCTAAGAAGCTAGAGAAAAACTATGTGAGAAAGTCATATTTAAGCTGAAACCTAGAGAGGTTCTTAAAGTGTGGTTCTCTGGGCAGTTCCTGGGAACTTGTAAGAAGTGTAAGTTGTAGAGCACCACCCCAGTGTCAATAAATCAGTAACTACGGGCAAAAGATCAAGCAACCTGTGTCTTAACATGCCATCCAGACAGGTTTTATGTGTAGTTAAGTCTAAGAATGAATTACCTAGACTCCTAGAGGAGAAAAGTAAGAATCGAGCAGGAAAGCAAAAGGAGCAGAATGTTCCAGACATTCTACATGAGATATAATGTGTACGGGGAGTATTCTGCTCAAAGTACTTAAAGATGGGCAGACACAGCAAAATTAAAATAAGATGATGTGAGGCTAGGTCAGGGGCTCAGTTTTGTAGACCTTCATCTGTATTTTATTTTTAAGAAATGGACACTGCATTTAGAGTATGTCACTTTATATATTGTCACTAATTTTTACTTCTTAAAATAACAATAAAAATGAGAAGCTGATTAAGGAGTTGATAATTATTTTTATTATAGCGTCAAGAAGTGGCATCTTTTTTTATTTCTTCTGTGAAACTTTCCTTTGTTTCTTCTCACTTTTACATGTTATCAATAAAGGCAATGTAACTGGTAAATAGGACCTAAAAAACAATGTTCAATTCCATCGTGCCTCTGATTTTAAGGAAACAAATGTGTATAGAAATTACAAGTAAATGAGACAATTATTTTCATTCTTACAATAGTCTATGATATCAGGCACTTTAGATTTCAGAAGAAACTATTGCATATATTATTGAATTAACAATTTCTATATTTTTACAAGATCTATTTTATAGTTATGAATTTTCAAAAGCTTAATCCAAGATTCCATTCTAAGAACATCTGAACTGGCCATAAGTTCCACAATGTTAAACGTGTTTTATCTGTTTTCTTCATTGATGTATCTCAAGACTCTAGAAGACAGAATGAATTTTAGTAATGACTCAATCAATAAGTTAGTTAAATGAGTATTTTAAAAAGTAATTGACTGCTCTGATGGGGGCCTTATAATCTTAGTCATGAAATAGAGGATATTAAAAAAACTTAAGCGAGTCATTATAGCACTATCAGCTAACATTTTTCTTGGTGAAATAATTTTTAAAATTTTTATTAGATTTTAAATCGTGTGAAATGAGCATTCTTCATTTAGACAGACATATACAATTTTTTTTTTCTACTTTTTTATCAACTGACCGTCATGCAATTTTAGCTGGCAGAGGTGAAATAGCACACAATTTTGTTTTCTTAATAGCTATTGTGTGTATGTATATATTTCATGCATCTCATATATATTTCATACACAGTTCATGTATATATTTCACATACAGTTCATCATATAAAAATATAGTTCATATTTATATAGAGAGAGGGTGAGAGAAATAGAAACAGCTTGTTTTGGGCACTCATGCAAAGTGAAAGAATCATCTGTCTTATACATAAAAATTGACTAGTGAGTAGTCATTGTGACAATATGTAGAAGTAGCTATTTGTTCACTGTTTCAACCATGGAAAAAAGAGGGATTTTAAAAAAAGAGGGATAAATAATATTATTTTCATTACATTTTTTGAACAGCCCTGAATAAGATTGCTACAGCTAGAAGTTTAAAAATTGTATTTTCTCTTTCCTTATATTAAACTGTATGACTGCCTTGGCAAACTTCTACATATTTGTATCTCACTTTCATTGGGATCACAAAACAGGAGTAAAAATATAAAGCACTGTAATACATTGGATGAAGCCACTGAACAGAATTAACTTTTCAGGTTTGTATTACATTAAGTACATTTACACAGTTTCTGTTTTTCATTCTAAAATAAAATGTATACATTTTACTGGAAAATATGTTAAAAACAAATGCGTACAACAAAAATGCATAGATAAATCAATTATTGAAAAACAAATTTATATTGGTAATTTTAAAAATAAATGCTGAGCAAACTGTCCAAGCCCCTCACATTACATGTATATCTCTTTTCTCTCTCTCTTTTACACACACAGACACACAGGCACACGCACAGACACACATCATTATTGTCTCCACAGGAGACCCCAATTTTTTTGTCAAAAATATGCTTTAAAAAAAGATATCAAAATATATACACGTATATGAAATATGTAAAATATATACATATCAAAATGCTACATACTGTCATTATTTTGGCTCTATTATTTAGCACCATATTGTAAAATGTTTCTGGCTTATCAATAGCTTCTATAATAAGTAAATATGGGTTACATTCTAAGCACATTTACTTATCAGATCTGATTTGCTGCTCAACAGTATAAATCCTTAAGCACATTGGTTGAAAGTGTGGTTCTAAAGCAAGTGTACCTAAGTTCAATTCTGAATTTTGTCTTGCCTCCAACTGACATAGAGAAGGCAAATAACTTATTTCACTTTGGAATATGACATTCTGAAGGGTAATTAAGATATGACATAATACACTTTGATCAGATATAGTATTGAAAAATATTTTCCATTTTAGCTATTAAACAATATTTAAGATACACTATGGTTTTACTTCATTTTTAAGATTCATTAGATCCAACTTTATTGTTTTTATGCCCATTTTAAAATAGAATTCATTATTTTTTGTAAAATTTGAAACTTTTATCAATAAAGCAAAAATAAACATAAGATTTTTAGCATGTTAACATAGAAAATGCTATAGTGTAAATTCATATAAATTATTTTCTTTCTTGTCTTTTATATCTTTATTTCTTCTTTTCTCATTTTGCTACCTTCTAAAAAACACACATTTTAATGTTTTTTTGAAAAATATATAAATTTTTCTACATTTCCCTGGTTTTATAGTCCTGATCCTGTAAAACTGTGGTCACTGTTGAGCAAAATAAAAATTTAAATTCTAGAATATTATATACTATCCTGAAATATCTATTTAAATCTTAGTTTTCAATATTTTAAATTATTCATATTTATTGTTCTATAATTCATTATTTGTTTTCCACATTTTTACCTCGTCAGTTAGGCACTTATTCAAAATATTTTATTTATAATCTTTTTTTCTATTTACCTTGATGCACTTATTAATGGTATGGCCCTTAGCAATTTGCTTTGTGATTTCTCACTTCCATGTTACCTCTACAGGCTGTTGTGATGCCTTGTGTTTCTAAATGAACAATCATTACTTTAACAATGTTTAAAATATGTATTTCTGATTATATAAAGTAGAAGCACTTATTGGAGGTAAAAATGGTTTATGTTGATCTTTGTGGCATTTTCTAAAAATGGAATCATATTGCAAGGGTGATTGGGTTCAAGTGAGATCACTGAATAAGTTGTAAACACACAAAAAATTGCCCTTCATGTTTTGTAATCTTTGAAATGTATGCACTGACCATTTTCAATTTTTAGAAGAAGAGTCAGAAACAATGCTGCATTTGTTTAGAAATGTGCAGAATGTGTTAGATAAACCAATCAATACTTAATTACTAGTCTGCAGCCTTTTCTATTTTAATTCTCAGACTTTCACAGAGATAAACCACCTGCTGTGTGACCTGATGTATTTGTTCTGACAGCACTTTTAAAGAGACTGCTCAAAACCTGGCAATATCTACATTATTCCAAGAGAAATAATTCTCCAAGAGACTTATTTTTGTACATGTTCAAGTAAATATAGAAAACCAAAAAATCTCATGAGCAAAAAACTGTACAAATCCAGCAATCTCCTGCTCTATATAAAATAAGTGAAATACAATTTTTAACAACCATGTCTTTAAGGATGTCAAAGGATATCCTTCACATCCTTTAAGGATGTTAATTATAATGCACCTTTTTATCAGTGACTATATGTAAGCTGGTTGCTGGATTAAACAATTCTATTGCAATTTCTCAAATATTAGTGCTATCTGATCACACAGCACTGAAGGCTTTCAGAGTTCCTCACAGTGATTACAAAAAATATATAATTTCAAAACAGACAAATAACAATTAAGAGATTTTATTTAACATTATTCATGCATTGTTACTAATCACAAGCACAATCCAATGGAAAACTCTGAATGGAATTTATGTACTTGTAAGTTGTTGTCTTTATTATTTTTTAAACTAGATAAATATGAACCCTGATTACAAGATAGCATCTTCCTTTTTCTTGAAATCCAAAAACCGAGAATGCTGTGGCCAAAGAGTTCTTAGGAAAAAAGTGGAAAGAATGCATTATAACAACATTTTATTTTCTTAGAGTAGTTTTAAAATATTTGTATTTAACCAATGTAACTAAAATGCATTGCATGAAAAAATTTGAAATCAGAACATACTCTATCTAGAACTTACATTCAAATCTTGAGGTATATATAGCTTAAGAAGTTACCCTGAAACTTCAGATGCAGTCTTAATGATTCATACCAAAACAATGTTACTTGTCATAATTATTTTCTTGATAGTTAATTCAATATTTGTAAGAATTTATTTTTAAAAGAAAATAATATCCATACATTACACCTTCTTAAAGTAATCTGTTTATATTTTTTCCGTTTTATTTATTTGTCTATACTCCTTAGCAGTGATTACAATTTTCACAGTGTAAGTTTTGTTTTACACATGAGATTAATTTTAAGACATCATTTTGGGTTTCTATAGAAAATAGCATTTCCAAGTTTCCAAATTTTATTTTTAATTCAATTTCAGCTTTATACAGTAGCATCCTATTCTATCTTCAAAAATTCAAATATTCTACTATTAAAAATATGACTGCTCCTTGAATGTTCACTCCGTTTAGTAGAGCCATTCTGCTGAGTCCACTTTTTCCTCTGCATGTCCTCTGGGGGTAATGCAGAAATGTATAAGAACATGTTGCTTCTTTGCTTCATACAAGGTGTGTGTTTGAGAGTATAAATATGTGGTGTGTAAAAATGTGTGCCCTGACAGAATATATATCATGTGAGTGCATGAATGCATGTGCACACCTACAAGTACATGTTCTTTTTTTCAAAATTGAGAGTTTACTGTTTGTTGAGAATCAGTACACAGACATTTCAATTTGTAAACAATTCTTAACATATGTACCAAAAATCTAAAAAGCCATGTATTATTATTCTAAAAAAGTTATTCCAGTGACTTTCCAGCTTAAAATTTCAAAGCAACTTTTTCTTAAAAGGATATCAAGTCACAGTGTCTTCAAATATTGATAAGCTGCTACATACATACCACCAATTCACAATTTATCATATACACAACATACTAATTTTTACAATCTTTCACAGCATATTAATGTACTTATTGGGAAAACAGGACTATCATGACCAAAGTTGTTACAAAGTGCACATAATTCTGACAGGGAGAGCCATAATCAAGGAGTGGTTTTCTTTAGGAAACAATTCTACAGAAAGAAACAAACAAAATGGGAATTTTAAATGTTCAAGACATTAAATGTAGCACTGTGATCCATATTGCCACTCAGAATGCTTTGTATTACAGAATATAAGAACTAAACCTCTATCTATAGAATGTTAAGCTGACACCCAAGATAGTCAAATCCTCTCTTAATTCAATATCCCACACTATTATCTGATTGTACCAAAAAAATAAACAACCAGCAAATGATTTCATGTCTTAAAAAAAAGCATTTAAACTTAAAACATAGGATGAGGTGGGATTCTTTCTTTCTTAAAAATGTTTTTAGAGCTACTAACACGGTTGCATTTACAAAAGAGCTGATAAAAATACTCCTCTGGATTGTACAAGATGGGAGACAGACCACTGATAAGATGTGGCCTATGATACTATTCAGACTTGACTTCTTTCTCTTCTGCTTCGTCAAAGACTGGATTCACCTCGGTTTTAGGTAACTCTTCGCTTTTGGTTACTTTAACCTGTTTTCCCTTTGCTCTTGTTTTCCCTTTTGCTTGCACTTTTTTTTGTCTGAAGATTTATTCTTTCCTACTGTCTTCTTTGGCTTCACTTTCACTTTTACAGGAGCATGTTTGGACTACAACTATAGATCTCCTCTTGGGCTCTTCCTTCACTACCCTCAGTGGAACTGACTACAAGGTGTCTGCAGGCCACTGTGGGCTGAGAGCCTTTGGGAAGCTGGGCTGCCAGGCCACTGACATTCTTCCTGCAATGTCAGCTGCTGAGACCTGCTCACAAGCACACATTCTTGTGTATTACCAGCCTCTTTGTTGAACAATGTGTGCATAAGTATTGCGTTTCTCCATTACTACAGTGAATACACCAAATATAATTTTCTCTCATATCCTTTTTAAAAAAAAAATCAATTTCTTTGTTTTATGCCACAATCCCAGAGGAGCCTTGGAAATGATCCGGTGCTGCATGCACATAAGATCCAAAGAATTCCACAGAAGCTGAACTGGAAAATATAGTATACTTAGAAAGTATACTAGAGAGAGAGAGAGAGAGAGAGAGAAGAGAGAGAGAGAGAGGGAGGGAGGGAGGGAGGAGAGGGAGGGAGGGAGAGAGAGAGAGAGAGAGAGAGAGAGAGAGAGAGAGAGAGAGAGAGAGAGAGACCAAAGATCCCAAAGAGCCACATGGCCACACCAGAGTTTACGAAAGCAATGGCAAATGGCTGCTTGAGTGCTTGAGGTTAAATGCTTTTAAACCTTCTCTTTGATAGGGGCAGGTTGTTAAGATGGTTGGGTGGTGGTCTTTTCCATGTCATCATGGAGGGCAGGTAAGCATAGGTACTGATGTCAGGTGATGAATGGCAGGCAGATGGGTGGGTCAGTCTCATGACTGTTGCCATGTTGATGGGGTCTGTCATGAAGGTCATGAAGGGCTGATTTGGTTAACTGGTTTCTTATGCAAATACTGGGAATAGAAAAGCTAATTAGTACAAAACAATCTGGGGAGGGGGTCATGAGACAATTATCAATAGCAATCTTTGAGAAACCAGTTCTGTTCTTAGCTAGAGGACAAGTTAAAATGAACTGCTAGAAAAATATGACAGAACTAGGCAGTGTTAAAATGGCTCCTTATTGGGTATATCAACTCCATCTTGGTCCTGTCACTCTGAATTATACATATGTTGCTTTAAATCAAGGATTGTGATTTCATAGACACTTTATTTTTATTCCAATCCATTTCATGTTTCGTTAATCACTGTGTGTGTGTGTGTGTGTGTGTGTGTGTGTGTGTGTGTGTATGTATGCGTTCTTAAATATACTGCTCAATCCTGATATATAAATGTTTTCTCACTCCCAAGCCACTCTCCTAATTTAATATTGGCCATCTTAGACATGGTGGGCAAACTTTTAACCTAAACTTTTTCTTGAGAATGAGTTTTTAATAGACTTTAATCACTCAAAATTTTTTCAATCATATTTCATTTGGATTCTAGAAAAAGTTAATTTAACATCCCAAGGTCCCATATTTCTGGATTTTCTGTATTCCTATACTTTCTTCTTGCAAATCATTAATTTTTTTCTTTGCACATCTTCATACAAGATCCTACTATAAGCAGCTAGTAGGATCCAACTCATAATATTAGCCTTCCCCTGATTTGCCACTTAATCTAGAGCATCAGGCACAGTACCACAGAAACTTTTTTTTAAAAAGAATATTTTTAATTTGAAAAATGTGGGGTACAATTCACGGTCAGGTGTACAAATGGTCATCATGCAGATACCCTTGTTGGTGAGGTGTGTCCCTGCTCCAGCAGTTTCCCACTACTGCCAATTCCTTTCTTATAGTATTATGATAATTGCTCAAGGTTTGTTTATGAGTGAAAACATATGTTACTCAGTTCTTTGTTTCTGTGATAGATTACTCAGTATTATAGACCCTAAGACCATCCATGTTGTTGTAAATTTCATAATATTGTCTTTTATGGTTGCATAATATTCCATTGTATGTATTTACCACATTTTTTATCCAGTCCTTTTTCAGTGGGCAGTATGGTTGGTTCCATGTTTTTACTATTGTGAATAATGCTGCAATAAACATGCATGTGCAGGTATCTTTATCATAGAGTGATTTGAATTCCTCTGGGAATTTTTCAAGAAGGGGGATTATGGAGTAATATGGAACGTTAAATTTTATATCTTTTAGGAATAGCCAGATTGTTTTTCACAAAGATTAAACTAGTCTACACTCCCAACAACTGTGTATAAGTGTTCTCTTCTTCCTGCATCCTCACCAACATCTATTTTTTTTTTTGAATTATTGATGATGGCCATTCTGACTGGTGTTAGGTGTATCTCAGTGTGATTTTAATTTGCATTTCTTTGATGACTAGAGAGACTGAGAATTTTTTTCATGTATCTGCTGGCTGCTTGCTTGTATGTCTTCTTTTGAGAAGTGTCTATTCATATCTTTTACTCACTTTGTAAATTAGTTTGTTTGTTTTGGTTTTTTTTTTTTTTGGAACATTTGAGTTCCTTGTAGATTGTGGATATTAGGCCTTTGTCAGATGTATGGTTGACAAATATTTTTTCCCATTCTGTGTGCTTGCTCCCTGATCTCTTGATGGTTTCTTTGCTTTGCAGAAGCATTTCAATTTGATGAAGTCCCACTTGTCTAACTTATTTCTTTAGGATGGGCTTTTGGGGTTTTGATCAGGAATTGGTTGCTAGTTCCAATTTCCATAAGGGTATCTCCTACATTTTCTAAGATTATTATAGTTTGAAATTTTACATTTAGGCCTTTGATCCATTTGGGGTTGATTTTTTTTTTTTGGTATGGTGACAGGTAGGGGTCTTGGTTTAATCTTCTACATGTGGTCAACCAGTTTTCCCAGCACCATTTACTGAGTAGGTTCTCCTCTCCCCAGTGGTTGTTAGTGGAGGTTTTGTCAAAGATGAGTTGGTTGAGATATTGAGACTTTGCTTCTGAAATCTCTATCCTGTTCCATTGGTCTATATGCCTGCTCTTATACCAATACCAGACTGTTTTGTTTATTTTAGCATTATAATAAAGTTTAAAGTCTGGAAGTGTGATAACTCCCACTTTGTTTCTTTTGCTGAGGATTGTTTTGGCTACTCATGCTCATTTACATTTCCATATGAATTTCTGTATTGTTGTTTCCAGGTCTAAGAAGAATGATGCCAGTAATTTAATGGTTATAGCATTAAATCTGTAGATTGCTTTGGGTAGGATGGACATATTAACCATGTTGATTCTTCCAAACTATGAGCATGAGAAATTTTTCTATTTGTTTGTGTCATCTTTGATTTCTTTGAGCAGTGTTTTGTAGTTTTTGTTGTAATGATCTTTCACTTCTCTGGTTAGGAAGATGTCAAGATCTTTCATTTTTTGTGTGGTTATTGTGAATGGGATTGTGCCTTTTATTTTGGGTTTCTGTTTGTTTGTTGTTGATGTATAGGAATGCAACTATCTTTTGCACATATCTTCTATACCCTGAGACATTGCCAAAGTCTTTTATCAGTGCAAGGACATTTTTGACAGATTTTCTTGGCTTTTCAAAGTATAGGATCATGTTGCATGCAAAGAGGATAGCTTAACTTCCACTTTTTCTATTTGGATATCCCTGATTTCCTTCTCTTGTCTAATTGCTCTAGCTAGGACTTCTAACATTATGTTGAACAGGTGGGGTGAGAGAGGGCAACGCTGTCTTGTTCCTGTTTTCAGGGAAAATGATTCTAATTTCTGTCTGTTTACCATTATGTTGGCTATGGGTTTCTTGTAAATTACTCTTGCTATTTTGAGGTATGTTCCATCTATGCTTAGGTGTTCAAGGGTTTTTATAAAGAGGAATGCTGGATTTTATCAAAGGTATTTCTGCATCTAATGATATCATCATGTGGTTCTTGTTTCTTCATCGATTGATATATAAATTTCAAGTCTCCCACTCAGATCAGATTGTACCTGTTCTAGCATTGGGGTGGGCATCTGTCTTACCCAGTCAGGTCAACCCAAGAGGCATGAGGTGATAGCCTCTGGTTCTCAGGTTGGAGACTGGACAGAGCTGGGTGGGGCAATGCAGGTCTCTGCCTGGTCCTGGGACAGAGAAAATGGTGGTGGTCAATGTCTCCTCACAAGCTGTGGGGCTCAGTATCAGATTTCCTCATGGCACCTTTCTCATAGTTCCTGCTGCTAATGCCCACACTGCTGTTTCAGGTGATGGTGTGTGCCAGGTGCCACGTGCTGAGGAGCAGCTGTTCTTTGCTGCCTTCTCCCAAGAGATCCCTGAGAATGACAGATAATCCTGCACGCCAGTGACTCCAGTGTCAGAGCAGTGGCAGATTGCAGTCACCTCCAGAGGAGAACCCTGAGTGCTTGAAACTGAGTCTCCCCTCAGATGGATTTTCACTCACCCACCAGCACACTCCCACTCATGCAGACAGTCTTTATGGACACTTGCTTTGCACAGACTCTCACATTCCAACCAGTTCCATAGCCAACTTGCCCTTACTCTCCCACAGAAACTTTTCTTCAAGAAATTGCAGGCAACTATTCAACAAATATTTTTTTCTATATGGCACAATTATCCAATCTTCCTACCTTTGATTTATCTTGCCTTGCTGCCTGTCACTTTAACACTAAGCAAAGGACATTAGTTTAATGAGTTTGTATGCCAATATTCCCATTTAATAATAAAATTTTGTTTTAGAACAGAGCACTTGTGACATACAAAACAAAATACAAGTGATTAAACACAAAATCAATTATCTCCAGGTGTTATGGCAATTCAATGCGTGTTGAATAAGCAGCTTTTCAACCCTTGATTTAAGGAGAAATTTCCCCTAAACTTGTGGCTCTAATATTCTCTGACACATGGGAGTTCTCTCTTTTTTTCTCCATGTATGGGACAAACCTGGAAGGAGCACCTATAACTTTGGCACATATTTTTATTGGCCAGATCTCAGCAAGATGGTCAAGGTGTGGTCCAGCTGCATCCCAGCAGAAAAGTAAAACAGATAGATGCACTTATGGTCATCAACATAGTATATATTATAATTTTCACATTTAATTCCCAATTTAGGAAAATATTTACTTTTCTATTTGTATAATTGTTTGTGTATTTGTTTAAATTATAAATAAAAAGTGAGGTAGAAAGAAATAGGAGAGTCATAATTGAGATAATCAATAACAAGTGAAAATTTTAAGAGGTTTAGGAGTCATTGCTATTTATAGACATCTCTAGAAATTATCCTGATCCCAAACTATTAATTACGGCTTAATTTTGACCATTAAGAAAGAAGTCTAATTTGGAATTGCTCTATTTTACTTTCCCCAATCTCAGACTGCCTACTTTAGACAAAAAGTCCTTTCTGTAAGAGTGTCTACTCCTAGACATTATTCTCAAATGTTTTTTATGTTGCCTCATTCAATCCACAAATTCAGCAATGGATAATTTCCCTCACATCATATATTTTAATTTCAGGAAGAGCCAATTCCACGTAAGGGTCAATTTGCTTAGGTCAGGCCTAATAAGATAATCTCTCTTTTGATTAATTTCAAGTCAATGCATTAGAAAACTTACTTAAATCTGAAAAAGTGTAATTAAACATGATTACATGAATAACATTTTGTCATATTTACTATTCATGCTCACATTCAAGGGAGGATCAATATACCAAGCATATGCATCAGGGAATGGAAATCTTGAGGTCCACCTTAGAATTCTGCCTGCCACAATCTGTGTTCTTGTGCCCAATAATTCACTTACCTCCAAAATGCAAAATACCTTCTCTCAAGTTTACTAAATGTCGCATCCTATTAGAGCACCACTGAAATTCCAAATTATTTTAGCTGAAGCAAAATCTCATAATCACATCAATTTAAGTTCGTAATCTCATCATCAAAATAAGTTATTTTGGAATCAAGTATGGATAAGACTCCTGGGTGTAAATCATTAAGTACAATGCCTGAGCAATGTATTTTCTTCACCTTTGGACCTAAAAGAACTAAGAAGCAATATCCATATCTCCAATATATGTCACATACATTGATGAGACAGGTATAAGATAACAGTTATAGATAGTCTGGTTCAAAAATAAGAAAAAAATGTTAAGAAGTCATCTTTTATTGTACCACAAGTTCATTTTTTAAATTAAATGTGAGTTCAAACCACTTGCCATGTAAAGAATGTTTAAAATTTTTTATTAAATAGCAATAACTTATTAATTTTTATATTCTGAATAAAAATCCAGTATCAGATAAGGATACTATAAATAACTTATTTGAGTTGGTGCCTTCCTCTTTATTTCCTTATGGTGAAATTTTATGAACAGAAGTTTTAAATTCTAATGCCAACCTGTCAGTGTGTGTGTGTGTGTGTGTGTGTGTGTGTGTGTGTGTGTGTGTGTGTTATGGTTAGTTGATATGCTTTCAAGATTTTCAAGAAATCTTTGAATATAGTAAGATTGTGAAAATTTTTTCCTACTTTTAATTGTTTTTAAGTTTTAGATTTGACATTGAGATTTAGAATTTATTTTGAATTAGTATTTGTCTATGATGTGGTGTAAAATTTCAGAATTCTCTCTATTTATAAGCATACAATTTTTTTAGCACAATTAGTTACAAATACTCCTCTTTCCTCCATTAAATTACTTTGTGACATTATAAAAAGTCATTTGTGCCTGCATCCCAAGATCTCTGTCTACATCATCTCTTTTGTTCTACTAATCTGTCTTTCCATACAGACATTTTAGCTTTCCTTGATTATTACAACTTGTAAGTCTCATAATATGGTGATGTAAATTAACCAAATTTGTTGTTCTTTTCAAAAATTTTTTGTTGTTCAATGCCTTTTTTCATTTGATAATACATTATAGAATAAACTTGCAATTACAAGGAAGCAAACCATATTTTACATGGCTCTTTTTTCATATTACTTTTATAAAATGTAATTCTTAATTTCTGGACTTTCTAAATTTTTTAGACTTTTCTTTGGAAATTTTGGAATTTTGTGTGTTTGTTTTTTTTAAATTTGCCAATTTAATCTACTTTGTAAAATTTATTGCTATAAAATTATTCACATTATTTTTATTTCATTTCTGTAATGATGCAAGATTCTCAAAACTCTCTTTTATTTCTGGTGTTTGTACACTTATTTTTTTTTTTGTAAGTTGGAGTCTCACTCTGTCGCCCAGACTGGAGTGCAGTGGCCACTCCCAGCCACCGCAGCCTTGACCTGCTGGGCTCCGGCTATCCTTCCACCTCAGCCTTCCAAGTAGCTGGAATTACAGGCATGCGCTAACACGCCCGGCTGATTTTTTTTTTTTTTTTTTTTTGATTTATTGTAGAGATGAGGTCTCACTGCCCAGGCGGGTCTCGAATCTGTGGGCTCAGGCAATCCACTCACCTCAGCCTCCCAAAGGCGCGGGATTACAGGCTGAGCCACCGAGCCTGGCTGTTTGTACACTTTTTTAAAAAATTGTTTTCTTCATCAGTTTATATTTAGTCCATTTTTTAGTTTAAAAGAAACATTTCTTTATCTGATTTTATATGTCATTTTTATTTCAATCACTTATAATCATATTTATCATTACTTGTCTTCTACTCATGGCATTTTACTCAATTTGGTATCTTTTAAACTTCTTAAGTAGGCAGCTGCAATAATTTATTTTAAAGTTTTAATTTTTTATGTAAGCTTTTAAAGTTATTTTATCCACTCTAAGCGCTAATTTAGCTTTATGTTAAAAATGCTTTATGTGGTATTTTTATTTATTTTATTTTATTTTTATTTTTTTGAGTTGGAGTCTCACTCTGTCACTCAGACTAGAGTGCAGTGGCCACTCCTGGCCACCGCAGCCTCAACCTGCTGGGCTCTGGTGATCCTCCCGCCTCAGCCTTCCAAGTAGCTGGAACTACAGGCTCACGCTACCATGCCTGGCTAATTTTTGATTTATTGTGGGGATGAGGTCTCGCCAAGTTGCCCAGATGGGTCTTGAACCCACGAGCTCGGGCGATTCACTCACCTCAGCCTCCCAAAGTGCAGGATTACAGGCTGAGCCACCGAGCCTGGTTGGTATTTTTATTAACATTAGGTTTAATTATTATTTTACTTTGATTTCTTCATTAATCCATATGTTGTTTTTCAATTTTATAAATCTTTTTCTTATTAATTTCTTATTATTTTGTGCAATTATATATGCTCTTTATTACTTCTAATAATTTTAATGTATTGCAAAATTTTATGGTTCACCTCATTGTCTATCCTATTCTATGATTCACCTTACTGTTGTATGATCCAAGTCCATTTAGAATATTGTGAATTTTGCACAAGATTGAGGGAAGTATGAACAAACATCAATTAAGTCAAGTGGGCTGATGCTGTTTTTCAAGTTTTACTCTCCCTTGCTTATGTCAATGTCTTATCAGTTATTGAGAAAGGAGCATTAGAATCTCCAATTATAGTTGTCATTTTTGAACACTTGAAATCTCTGATTATATGTGGTTTTTGTATAGTAAGCCTTCCAACTTTGTAAGTTTTCACTTCATGTATTTTGAAATTCTTTTATTTGCTACACATTAAAGTATTTTATAATTTCAAGATGAATATTTTTATAAATAAAATGCTCTTCTTTACTCCTATAATAATTTGACTTGAAGTTTACCTTATCTAACATGAATATAGCCACCTCGATTTCTTTTGATTAGTTGACATGGGATACCTTATGTATATCTCTGTGTTATATCTTTTTCTAGAATTGTAACTAATCTGGCCTTTCTATTTAAAAGCATTTTTCATAGAACTAATATAGTTGGGTAATTTTTCTCTCAATCTGACCATTTCTGGCTTTTAATTTCTGTGTTTAGTTAAATTACATTTACTATAATTATTAATATTGTTAAGCTTAAGGCTTCCACTATTTGTTTTTATTCCCATTTATTCTTTCCTTTCATACTTTTTATTGGACTGTTTAAAATTTTAAATGCCTCATTTTGCCTTTTCTATTAGTTTATCAAGCAATAAAACAATAACTAAGACAATAAAGAAGTTAACTTACTTTAGTCTGTATTCAAATTATAATGTATTACTCCACATTTAGGTTATTATTGCCATACATTTTAAATCTACATATAAAAAATAGAATACATAGCTATTATTTTTAAGCAGACAATTATTGAAACAATAATTTTTTAATCTACATATGAACTATTTCCAGTTTACTATTTCCAGCTTATTTACTCTAGTATAAATATATTTTAATCTAGAAGCACTTTAATTTTAATTAAAGAACTTCCTCTCTCTATATATAGTAGTCTGCTATTCACAAGTTCTTTCAAATTCTTTTTGTCTCAAATGTCTTAATTTTCTTTTCATTTAAAAAATATGTTTCAGTTGTGAGAATCAGAAGTGAATTGAGTAGACAAAGGGGAGAGAGAGGAATTGTCTTCTTAAGAGTGGTCATGCCTGGCTTTGAGATTCAAGAAGGCAACCATTGAACTGCAGATCAGCATCACTCTTGCCAACTAAGGCAAAGAGTAGGGATCAATCTGCCAATAGACAGAAACATCCCAAACACTTTTGGATGGGTGAAGCACCCTGTACACAGCAAAAGTCTCTTTAAACACAAAGAGACCAGAAAACAATGACAGATGTGAAATATGGGTGCTCTATCCCTTGCTGTGCACCAGGCTAACACAGGAACTAAAACCCTGCCCAGTGAGCAAGAGCAGGTGAGTGTTCCTAAGACACTTTGTGTTCATTAACCCCCTCTCAGCTGTACAAGAGTTGTCAGTCCCATGAGGGAGGAGTCTTGATCAGGGCACAGCAGCTGGAACCCGAGTGGAATGAAGGAAAAAATACACTGGGTCAGCAGCCATGAGCGCAACTTCTGTCAGCAGAAACTGGCTGGTTCTCAGTCAGGTAAAACCATCCTGCAGAGTGAACTCATGGGCATCTGGCCATTTTTCCAACCTGATCAGGAAGAATCACCCTCAAGCCATGAGTGGCAACGGTGAGGATCCCCTCTCACCTTCTTCATGGTGGGGAAATTGCTCTTTTATAAGAGCAGAGTATGAACTTGAACAGGGAAGAAGCAATGCAAAAGACACCCAAAGACTTTATCAGTGGAAAGTCTTCTGGGTTACAAACCACAGACAACAGATGGGAGGTCCATCCTCCCACCCATTCTCTGCAGCAGGGGTCCTCAAACTTTTAAAACAGGGGGCCAGTTCACTGTCCCTCAGACCATTGGAGGGGTGGACTATAGTTTAAAAAAAACTATGAATAAATTCCTATGCACACTGCACATATCTTATTTTGAAGTAGAAAAACAAAATGGGAACAAATACAATATTTAAAATGAAGAACAAGTAAAGTTAAATCAACAAACTTACCAGTATTTTAATGGGAACTATGGGCCTGCTTTTGGCTAATGAGATGGTCAATGTCCGGTTCCATATTTGTCACTGCTAGTCATAACAAGTGATGCAAGTGTGCATCAGTTAGTCTAGATTTGGTTGGAGATTTCAGATGTTTCATTCTGGAAAAAGTCTGTTCACAAATATAAGTGCTGCCAAAGATGGTTGCCATTTTGAGTGCATGGTTCCTGAGATTAGGATATGTCTCAGAGGGGAGAGATGCAAGGAAATTAGGAAGACTGCTTGACTTGAATGCATCTTTCAGAGAGTCACAATTCTGCAGTTCAGCCAGTTCCATTTGGTAAATTGTATCCATATTTTCAATGTCAATATGAAATGGGTTACGGAAAAGTTGTATGTCCTGTTCATGGAGATGAAGCTCTTTAAATCTAAATTGGAACTCCTTTTGCAACTTTTCCAGTGAATCTACACGTGTTTTGTTTGGGAATGCAACCAATGGTTTTTCCGCTAACAGATTTTGAGTTGTGGGGAGATGGCAGAAGTTTTCCTCCTTCACTTGTTTGATGAGGAGGCCTAATTTTACTTCAAATGCTTTCACATGTGATTGCATATCACAGATGAGCTTCCCCTTCCCTTGAAGTTGCACATTGAAACTGTTGAGTAGCTCTGTTACATCTGTCAGAAAGGCAAGGCGCCATTTCCATTCTGCATCATTGAGCTCTGGTACTTTGTTTTTTGAAAGCAGAAAAGCTGTAATCTACGGAAGTAAGTCATAGAAATGTTTCAAAACTCTCCCTCGACTCAGCCAACGAACTTCTGTGTGGAACAGAACATTTTCATAGGCAACATTTAGCTCAGACAGAAATTCCTGAAATTGTCTGTGGTTTAGTACATTAGCTCTAATGAAGTTAACACAAGATACCACAATTTTCATAACAGAATCCCGCTTCAGTGATTTACTACACAGCGCTTGTTGGTGGATGAGGCAGTGTATGGCTATTGGATGAAAACGGTTATGTTTGCCCATCTCTTGGTTAATATGAGCAATTACTCCATTTCTTAGACTCCACCATGCTAGGAGCACCATCAGTTGTCACACTGGCTAGTTTAGCCCAGTCCAGCTCCAAACCATTCACAGTTTGGCAAACCTTTTCATAGATATCCTCTCCTGTAGTTGTTCCTTTGATGCTTTGCAGTGCAGCAGCTCTTCTGTGACTTTGAACTAGTCATTTGTCCCACGAATAAAAATTAGAAGTTGTGCAGAATCACGAACATCATTGCTTTCGTCAAGTGCCAAGGAAAAATAGGAAAGTTCTTTTGAGGAGTTTTGCAAATGCTGATGCAAATTGTCTCCCATTTCTTCAATCCTTCATGTAATTGTAGGTCCTGAAAGACTCACTGTACTAAATAAATCAGGCTTCTCTGGACACATCTCTTTGGCAACAGAAAGAAGGCATTCTTTAACAAATTCTCCCTCCACAAATGGTCTGCCAGTGCACGCTATTAGCTGGGCAACTTGAAAACTTGCTTGCAGTGATGAACTATTTAGCTGCTTCTGCTTCACAAAAATATTTTGCTGAGTTGTCAATGTATTTTTCAGTTTTAATATTTTATCTTTTCTCACTTCTCAGACTAAACAATCATATTTGTCTTTATGTTGAGTTTGATAGTGTTGACACAAATTGTATTCTTTGAACACAGACACTATATTCTGGCATATCAAACACACAGCTCTTTTCTTGTGCTGCATGAAAATGTAATCATAAGTCCACTGTTCTTTTAATATTCTACACTCCGAGTCAATTTTTCTCTTTCTTGACATCATTATTTCCTAGGGATTCCAAATTGCTTTTAGTAATATTTATATATATGTATATATGTGTATATATATATTATGTATATATGTATATAAATACATATATATATATATATATATATTATTATAATATATGTATAATAATATATATAATAATAATATATATAATATATATAATAATAAATAATATATATATAGTATATATGTATATATGTATGTATGTATATATATGTGTGTGTGTATATATATGTATATATATATATATATATATATATATATATACAGCGATACAAAAACAATATACCAGCAATAACTTTGCCCACAGAGAGACATACAGACTGCACTGCCCATCAGTGCAGTCTGATCAGTGTCCATCAATGCAGCCTTACCAGTCCACATCATTCCAGCCTCTCCAGTGCCTATGTTGGTGGAACTCCGCTTTTACCTCAGGCTCACACTGGTGCGGTGCGGGAATCAGCACAATTACAGAGCCGGTTCCTCCATCACCTTTCCAGTTCACACTACCCTGTGCGAACTGCACTGTAATCTGTGGACTCGCACAGGAATCTGATTGCATGGGTAAGAAGACCCATGCAATCATATTCCACTGCAGGAAAAAAGAAGGCACGTATGCCTTTTTTCTTCCGAATCTAATGCAAGTTCAGCCATACAAGCATATGGCTGAACTCACACTGCTCAGAGATTACAACAGTGTGAACCGGGGTTTACACATCACACAACATACAACATCATACACAACTGAATAGCAATCAGAATACAAATGCACTTACTGTCAATTAAATTGGGTTTCCTACTCCTCAGCTGTCTGCAGAGCAGGATTAAGTTCCCATGGGGCCCTAGGCAGATTACCAGTTTGGGGCCCCCATGCGATAACACTGAGCACTGACCAATTGCATTAACACTGAGCACTGACCATTTGCATTAACACTGCTGACCATTTGCGATAACACTGACCGCTGACAATTTGCATTAATACTGAGCGCTGACCTTTTGCATTAACACTGAGCACTGACTATTTGCATTACCTCTGAGCACTGACCATTTGCATTACCTCTGAGCACTGACCATTTGCATTAGCACAGAGCGCTATTTGCGTTATCACTGTGATGCAACCCCCCTAGAAACCACCCCCAACCAACTAACCAACTTCAAAAAAAAAAGGCTCTCCTAACTTCAAAAAAAAAAAAGGCTCTTCTAACTTCAAAAAAGAAGGCGACCCCACCTGCAAAAAAAAAAAAAAAAAAAATAGACCTCCTAACTTCAGGAAAAAAAAGGCCCCCCTTAACCGCAAAAAAAAAAAAAGGCCCCACTAACTGCAAAATTAAAAAAAAAATGATCTCCTAACTTCAAAAAAAAAAAATAAATCCTAACTTGTTCTTACCTCAGTCCTCAGGCAGCAGCAGGCTCTGCACAGGGAAGTCCGATTACACCGGAGACTGAGAGGAGGAGTCGAGAGACAGAGAGAAGGAGGGGAGTCGGAGAGTGCAACGCACATTCCACACATGTGCGCTGCAGGCCCGGACGAGTCAGCTGCTAGGCAGGACAGGCAGCGGCAGCAAAAACACCCAGTGGGCCGGGTAAATGTCCTCAGTGGATCGCATGTGGCCTGTGGGCCGTAGTTTGAGGACCCCTGCTCTACAGTGTTAGCAACAGAAGCTGCTACAGTTGAGAAACATGCCACAGGGTGGAGCAAAAGAGCACAAAAGAATGACTCGTTCTTGCCCACTGAGTGATCTATATTGAACCACTTATATTGACCTATATTGAAAGGGCCCTAGAACAGAAGGTCAGTGACCAGCTTCAAAACATAGAAGCCAAAAGGAATTTCAGAGAGGGAAAAGAAGCCTATCACAAATGAAAAATCAGTTAAAAAAAAAGCAACTCAGAATACTAAAAAAGACAGCACATCAAAAAAAGCATCTATCAGAGAACAAACAACGCAACCCCTCCAACCAAACGACCTACCGCAGATGAAAGTCTCAAAAATCAGAGATTGGATGACTAAAATGAACAGACAGAACCAAGAAAAACTATAAGAAACACTCACCAAAGTTATACAGAAAGTAAAAGCAGAATTGACCAATTTCAAAAAAGCCCATTCTGAAATAATGGAAATAAAGAAACTCATTCTGGAAAATTTAAAAAACACTCTTTCCAGATGATATAGTATTATATTGTAAAAACCCTAACAGATCTGTCAAAAGCCTCTGATAAATGACTTTGGTAATGTCTTGGGGTACAAAATTAATGTGCAAAAGACATTGGCATTTCTATACACCATCAACAGTCAGGCAGAGAACCAAATAAAAAGCAAATCCCATTCGCAATAGTCACATACAAAAAAACGAAATGCCTTGGCACCCCCTCACCAGAAAAGTTTAAAAGATATTTATGAAAAGAACTACAAAACGCTGCACAAAGAAATCAGGGTTGAAACAAACAAATGGAAAAGCATTCCATGCTCATGGAAGACTCAATATTATCAAAATGACTATCCTACCCAAGGTAAACTGATATTAGATCTGTAATGACAATATAGAAATTCATGTGAACACAAAAAGAGCATGAATAGCCAAGACAACCTTCAGCAAAAGGAACAAAGTAGGAGGTATCATACTTCCTTTATTACAAAGCTATATTAACTAAAACACCCTGATATTTGTAAAGAGTAGGCACATATAACAATGGTACAGGACAGAGATTCTAAAAACAAAAATATGATCTCTCAACCAACTCATCTTTGATAAATCCACCAATAACCATAAACAAAAATCAACTCAAAAATGGACTAAGAACCTAAATGGAAAACCTCAAATTTGAGAATTCTGAAGAAAACATAGGAAACACTCTTCTGCACATCAGAGTAGGCAACAAAATCTTACCAGTTACCAGAAGCAAATTAATAAAAGCTAAAATAGACAAGTGGGACCTTATCAAACTGAAAAGCTTTTGCAAAGCAAAAGAAGCCATCAAGAGAGCAAGGAGACAGCACAAAGAATGAAAAAAATATTTACAAATTATGCATCTGAAAAAGGCCTAGCATCCAGGTTTTACAAGAATCTCAAATGAATTAAAGCTAAAAAAAAACCAAACAACCTCATTAAAAAGTGGGCAAATGGCCGGGCTCGGGGGCTCAGCCTGTAATCCCGTGACTTTGGGAGGCTGAGGTGAGTGGATTTCCTGAGCCCACGGGTTTGAGACCCGCCTGGGCAGCGAGACCTCATCTCTACAATAAATCAAAAAATCAGTCGGGCGTGGTAGCGCATGCCTGTAATTCCAGCTACTCGGAAGGCTGAGGCGGAAGGATCGCCGGAGCCCAGCAAACGAGGCTGCGGTGGCCGGGAGTGGCCACTGCACTCCAGTCTGGGTGACAGAGTGAGACTCCAACTCAAAAAAAAAAAAAAAAGAAAAGTGGGCAAATGACACCTCTCAAAAGATGACATACAGGCAGCCAAAAAACAACATGAAAAATTGCTCAGCCTCACTAATCATAGAGAAATACAAATGAATACTACAGTGAGATACCACCTAAATCCAGTAAGAATGACTGTCATTAATAAGTCAAAAAATAACAGATGCTGGCATGGGTGGGGAGAAAAGGGAACACTCTACACTGTTGGTGGGAGTGCAACCTGATTCAACCTCTATGGAAAGCTATGTGGCATTTCCTAAAAAAAACTAAAAATTGACCTTGCATATGATACAGCAATCGCTCTCCTAAGTATATACCCAGAGGAACATAAATTGTTCTACAAAAGAGACCCCTCATGTACTTGTTCATTGCCAAACTATTTACAATAGCAAAAACATGGAAACAACCCTACTGCACGTGAAAGTTGGACTGGATAAAGAAAATGTGGTACATATACATAATGGAGTAGTACCCATCTATAAAAAAGAGCAAAACCACAGACTTTGCAGCAAATCACATGGAGTTAGAGACCATAATTCTGAGTAATATATCACAGAATCAAAGACAAGAATGCTGCATATTCTCACTCATAATTGGGCCTTGAACACTAGTCACATTGACACAAGGTCAGGATTGGCAGTAACTGGACACTGCTAGGGGAAGCAGGGAGGAAAAAGGGTGGGGGCACATGACAAAGGGTACTTGGTTTATTATCTGAAGAGTGAGGGCCAGTTAGAAACCCATACTTCTTTGCATGCAGCCTACTTATGTAGTTAATCCTCACTTGTCATCCACAACCCTATAAGAAAATAAAATATATTTTAGCTGTAGATACATTTCTAGATTAACAGTTTTTCTATCTCAGTTCTTTACAGATATTTTATATCACTGTCTTTTTTTTTTTTTTTTTTTTTTGAGTTGGAGTCTCACTCTGTCACCCAGACTGGAGTGCAGTGGCCGCTCCCGGCCAACTGCAGCCTCAGACCCACTGGGCTCCGGCAATCATTCCACCTCAGCTGTCCAAGTAGGTGGAATTACAGGCACGCGCTACCACACCCGGTTGATTTTTTGATTTATTGTAGAGATGAAGTCTCGCTGCCCAGGCGGGTCTCAACCCATGGGCTCAGGCAATCCACTCACCTCAGCCTCCCAAAGGTGTGGGATTACAGGCTGAGCCACCTAGCCCGGCGACTGTCTTTTTCTTTGCATTGTTTTCAGAAATTTGTGAATGTGGTAATCTCTGTCCTCTTCTATTTAAGTACTTTCCTCTTTACTGAGAATTTGATCTTGTAAATTTTCATCAAGTTTATTATAATGTAGTTTTGTCTGTGAAAGTATGTTATTTCTCAATGAGAACATATGTGCAATTTATTATTGTTGTTTATTTTCTTTCCCCTGAAGGCAGTTATTTCCACAATTTGGGGAAATAAACTCAAGTAAAAGTTAACATATAAATTAGATTTCCAAAATGAAGTCTTAAAGTAAAACTAGAAAATTTATCTGAATTTCACAAACATGTCAGTTTTTATAATATTATTTAAAATTTTAAATACTTGCTATAATTCTATTTAGATAGACACTTTTTAATGTTGCTATCTACAATTTATCTTCTGTACAAGATTTATATTTAAAAAAATAAAACTTTTCTTTTTATTTTGAGTTGGAGTCTCACTTAGTTGCCCACACTGGAGTGCAGTGGACGCTCCCAGCCACCGCAGTCTCGACCCGCTGGGCTCCGGCGATCCTTCTGCCTCAGCCTTCCAAGTAGCTGGAACTGCAGGCGCGCGCTACCACGCCCCGCTAATTTTTGGTTTATTGTAGAGATGAGGTCTCTCCAATTTGCCCAGGCGGGTCTCAAACCCGCGGGCTCAGGCAATCCACTCACCTCACTCTGTTGCCCAGACTGGAGTGCAGTGGCTGCTCCTGGCCACCACAGCTTCGACCTGCTGGGCTTGGGTGATCCTTCCACCTCAGCCTTCCAAGCATTATTTTTCTAAAATGGCTTTAGACTGATTAGTTTAGTTTTATCTAACCATGCAAAACAGCTTCCTGGTTTCTACTTTAGATAATCAAAACTAGAATAAAATTTCTGTAATTTTGAACCATTCAGGGATGTGTTATTTTGAACAATTTAGGGATGATCAGCTAAGTGTCATACTTTTAATGGTAGTAACGTTAAATTTATTCTTGAATTCTGTTCTTATTTTCATGGTATTATAAGACAATAAACATGAATTTTAGAATGTTATTACATAGTTCTATATAACATTTTATATACATATCCTTGTACAGACTACAGTTATTTGTGAAAGTTAAATTCAAAACATTAAGTATATGTTAGTTGCATTTTTAAATGTGCTGAAATTGATTTAAATTAATCAAGAAAATTATTGTATATTTAACATCGTTCAACTTCTTTTTGCTTTTCCAAATTATTAGGAATTATATGGAGTCCTAAGGTTTATCTGAACACTAACTCTGTTCCTGAAAAACAAAAGTCTAAACAAAGGCCAGGCTCGTCGGCTCAGTCTGTAATCCCAGCACTTTGGGAGGCCGAGGTGAATGGATTGCCTGAGCCCGTGGGTTCGAGACCTGCCTGGGCAACTTGGCGAGACCTCATCTCTACAATAAATCAAAAATTAACCAGACATAGACTCGGGCGCCTGTAGTTCCAGCTACTTGGAAGGCTAAGGCAGAAGGATCACCGGAGCCAAGCAGGTTGAAGCTGCAGTGGCAGGGAGTGGCTATTGCACTCCAATCTGGGTGACAGAGTGAGACTCCAACTCAAAAAAAAAAAAAAGTATAAACACTATATTGCTTCTGGTCATTTATATTTCTATTTGTTAAACTATCACACGTGTATGCATACATATACAAAATCACACACCATATAAGTGAATTTTCTCTTTGCTACATATAGCATAGTCAAATATAGCAGTTCAAATTCAATTGTTGGTTTTCAAAGTCAAAAAAAGATTTAAGATTAAGATCTTGTTATAAATAATATGCAATATTTGTTTTGTTAAAAGATAGAATCCATGTGAAGTAGAGTCTTCTTTGTCTTCATTATGGCTAAACCAAATTTTTAAAATCAAAAGCTTAATAATAATAATGATATTACAATTGTGTACTTTGTTTCAGTTTCCCCTCAGGAATAAAAGAGAATATTAAATTTGCCCAAAACATGTTTTTAATTATAATTTAAGAATTCTTCTATTTTAAAGTTTGAAGGAAAAATTATCCTTCTATAGTCTTTAAAATTTTCAATACCAGTTGTCTAAATGGGTAAACAACTTATTATACTTCTAGTCCTGAAAATAACTTTTCAAAAAACAATAATTTAAAAGAACTCTATTATTTAAAAATATATACTTTAGTTACGATTTTGGGTAATATGATCTTGATAGAAGTTTAGATATACCTATAATTAAGAAATAATATAGACTTGAAAAGTTCATTGATCTTTATAAGAAAGATTTTGGAAATCTACTAACCAAAGTTTGACAATAACCTCATATTATCACAAAAACATGATAAAATGGTGAAGTAATAGATATGTTAATTAGCTTGCTTTAATCTATCATTATAATTTTTTTAAAAGACTAATTTAGAAACAAAATAATATGGGTTTTATATTCAGTTGTTTTTGTCACAACTACAATCTACTTGCTATTCAAAATATTCTCTTCTTATTGGGATAATTTAAAACTTCATTCAGTAGTTTTTTTTAATAAACTAAAACATACCTTTATTGTGCTTGGGGTACAGAGATATGGTGAATAAATAGCTCTAATTTCCAAATATTTACATACTGGTATATATTTCAATGTGGTCAAAATTAGCCTTATTTTGGGTTTTTTTGTGTGTACTATTGTTTAGGATTCATTATTTTACACTCTACACTTGTGTTAAATTGAATTTAGCTTAAAGTTATCTTTTTACAAAATTTAAGTTCAGACCATGGTATCTACACACATAGTGGACTGCAACATAAAGAAATGTGAAAACAGACTGACTTACTCTTGTGTCAATTACTGAGTTTTAGTCAATCAAAAGCAGCAAAATATTCAAACTTGGTTCCAATAAGGTGAACACTGAGCTGTGACCAATCTAGCTGTTTTTGTACTTCACTTCCATTTTCCACTTTTTTTTGCTCCTAAATCTTTTTCTACCACATGGCTGTATTGGAGTCTCTCTGAGTCTACTCTGATTCAGGGAACTGCTTGATTTGCAAATCTTTCTTTGCTCAATTAAAATTTATTAAATTTAATTTGTCTAATATTTTTCTTTTAACAGATGCTGCCAGTAGTGGGATTCAAAGTAAAATTTTCAGTGAGGTCCAGGAGTATCAAGCAACCAAGAAAGGTACTCACCAGACCCATTTTGTCCATTGTCTCCTCACAGCAGCTAAAGCTTATTAGTAAATTCTCTCTCAAATTCTGATGCTTCCCAGATTTAGATTTTGAGCTGAGTTTGTTTGAGCAAATTTCTAATCCAAATTGAATTTTGAAACTGCAGCAGAAACTAATGGATTCAGAATCAGATTGCACCCAATAATTAACTGGCTTGTATCCAGTTAGTGACTTCAGACGTCTGACTGTATTAGACAAAAGTTGGTAGTAAATGGCAATACTGAATAGAGTTCAAATTTGCTTTTGGAAATTTTTAGAGATTTCTCTCCCCACTGCTTTTTGTTTGTTTGTTCGTTTGTTTTTCTTTTTGCATGCTTAGGTAGGAAAAAGTCATTTGCTAAATTTATCAAGGGGATCTTCATACCAAGCCAATATTTAAGGTAATAATGGGATTCTTAATTTCTGAAGGACTGAGTACTCTACCTTCCAACTATGCCTACATTTACATGTATAATTATTAGAACCCAGAAGCAGCAAATACCTATAAAAATGGCAAAATTTTACCAAACAATTTAGAATTACAGGACTCTTGAATTAGTCTCATTCAAGGGTGTTTATAAATGAACTGAAGCTTCTAAAGATATTAATATTTGTACTGCTTTTTAAAAAAGAATTTAAGAAGGGCAAATAAAAAGCTTAAGCAACGAATTTATGAGAAAAAATAATTATACTAACATTTTGGCTTAGTTGCTATCTCACCCCAATGATAAAGAAAAAAAAAAAAGTAGGCTCACAGGCAAAGTAGGTTTGTTTCTTTCTAATCTCTACCCATGCTGATGTTCGGTATAGAGAATGTTTTCTTTGCCTTATTCCTCAGTGGGTTTCATCTTGTTTAGTTAAGAAACATGAGCTTAATTTAAAAGACTATGTATCAAACTGAAATATCACTTTCTGGCATTTAACTGGCTATTTTAAAAACATTTAAAAATAAAATAAATTTACATGTATACCAAAAATTTCCATTTGTAAGAGTAATCTGAAAGGGAAGATGAGTCATTAAAAATTCATTTTGTTTTAAATGAACTACTTGGTCTACTACCAGGAGGAGTGAGGACCAGCTAGAAGTCCAAATTACAACTGCACACAGCCTGCTTTTTAGAAAACCCTCACTTGTACCCCACATCTCTAAAATTAAATGTAAAAAAGATTAACTGAGTTTTTACATACAATATTTCCCCCCATGGGTTGAACAAATGATGCTATAATATCTAAGCCTAAAGTCTTAGCTCTGTGTGTTTGAAATATCAATTTTCTTGTTTCATCTAAGAATCGTTCCTTTAAAAATGTAAGTTTATGGTTGACATACCTTGGGCAGTAAAACAGGTAAATAGAAGATTGATACTCTAAATGAGGATAAGACAAACTATTTACAAGCTGGAAAAATTAGAATCCTTTATAAAAGTCAGAGGATCTCTTTTTGTCTGTGTCTCTCTGTGTTTGTATATCTATATGTTATAACACTTGGTAAATACAGCTAACTTTAAAATTGTTAATAAAGTAAAGATGGCTTCGAAATTATCATTTCAATATAATTCTATACTTGTTTGATTTGAATGTGAGCTTATTTTTTTTAAATTTGAGGCCTCTGAATTGGGGTTTTGAATAATGTCTATGGTGATATCTGGAAAACATCCTCAGTTCCTAGACCAGCAGCTTCATGGCAAAATTAAGCCCAATCACACACCCTTTCCCTGCCCCAGCATTAGCTCCTGGTTATTCTGGAAGGGGTTGGATTCTCTAGACATGTCTTTACTGTTCTTCTGTCCTGAACTCTACATCTGGTATGTAAAGTTAGAATTCAGACAGACTCTGGTCTCCATAGATATTTCAGGTACCATACAGCTACTTGAGACCCAGGACAACTGTGGAAAATATTATGTGGAGTACTCGTGTCAGTTTTAAAATTCTTTAAAGTACGTTAAAATTGTAAAGTCATGTTATGCTAAATTAAGTGATACATAATCATAATTTGTCTGAATCATTTACAAGTAATTTAAGGTAGTAAAATATTAGTGGTTGTACATAAGTTTGTAGATTTTGGCATCTTGTTTTTACATAGTTTAAAAAAGCTAAATATGTTTAGATATATTAAATAATAATTTGGTATAACATCTTTCTAAAAAGTTATAAAATGTTTTTTATCTAAAAATACTGATATAAAATAGTTCAAAATTACTCTCAAGGTTTTTACTAGAAACTAGGGTTACTAAGAGGTGAAGTTGTAGTTAATATACATAATTAAAATGTAATTAAAATGACTTGATATAGGAGAAAAAGTTATGTATACAGAATCTATAAACAAAAGCAAGGTATGATTTTGGTGAGGAAAATTATAAAAGCATAAAAATATGCTTAAAAGGAATTATGTTAATTACTTAGAGTTTCATGCTAAATCAACAAGTACCAAAATTGTTTAGATTCCATTTAATAAATAGCACATGTACTTAATTTGGAGAAATAAAATTGATATTTAAAAGGATATAATTCCAATTGTTTCGAACTGTAAGAATAAAAGATGTAGATAAAATTAAAATATAGGAAGTTTAGAATAATATGAAATAAGAATATAAGAAAATTATAAAACATTTGTAAGGGATTGTAAAAAGATTTATGAAAATCGTGTGTAGTTAAAGCCAACTGAGTATGGATCTATTTATAAAGTTGTATTAAAATTAGGTTTACTATTGATAATACACTAATAGAAAAGTAAATTTTTTCCATAAAATTTATGGAACATCTATAAGACTAAAATGTTTGTTCACCTTTTAAGTAAACTGCAAATTAAAAAAAAGGACAAGAAAGATAGAATTCTGCTTCATGTTGTCTGTATATCTGACAAAGGCCTAACATCTAGGATCTACAAGGAAACCAAACACACTGAAAGGAAAAAAACAGCCCCATTAAAAAATGGACAAAAAACATGAATAGAAGCTTCTCAAGAGAAGATATATGGGCAGCCAAGAGACACATAAAAATTGCTCAGCCTCACTAATCAACTGAGAAATGCAAATCAAAACCACATTAAGATACCACCTAACCCCAGTAAGAATGGGCATCATTAATAAAACAAACAACAACATGCCATGAGGATGTGGAGAAAAAGGAATGCTTCTACACTGCTGGTGTGAATGCAAATTAGTGCTACCTTTTTGGAAGACAGTATGGTGATTTTTGAAAGAACTAGAAATTGACCTTCCATATGATTCAGCAATCCTTCCTATTGGGAATAAACCCGGAGGAACTCAAGTCATTCTACCAAAAAGATACCTGCACACACATGTTTGTTGCAGCTCTGTTCACGATATCAAAAACATGGAACCAACCATGCTGCCCATGGAAGCTGGACTGGTTAAAAAAAATGTAATACATACACACAATGGTACATTATGCAGCCATAAAGGAGAAACATATGAACTTTGCAGGAACTTGGATGGATTTAGACTCTATCAAACTTAATGATCTATCACAGAAACAACAGAATACCATACATTCTCACTCATAAGCAGACCTTGAACAATTACCATAATACTATAAGAAAGGGATTGGCAGTAGAGAAAAACTGCCAGGGGCGGGGGGCTGGGGGCTGGGGGGGGAGGGATTGACAGTTGAGGGAAACTGCCAGGGGAGTGGGGGACACACCTCATCAGCAAGGGTACGTGCATAATGAACATTTGTATACCTAACCCTGAATTGAACCCCACATCTTTAAAATAAAAATAAAGAAAAAGAGAAGATAGACAAAAACACACGCATCTTTGTTATTATGAATTGTGCTGCAAAGAACATGCAGATGGAGGTGTGTCTTTCATATAATAATTTCTGTTCTTTTGGGTAGATAACTAGTAGTGGAATTGTTGAATAAAATGATAGATCTACTTTTAGTTTTTTGAGAAATCTCCATACCATTTTTCATAGAGGATAACAATTTACACTCTCACCAACAGTGTATAAGTGTTTCCCTTCCTCCATATTCATGCCAGCATCTTTTTATTTATTTTTATTCTTTTCTTTTTTTTTTTTTTTTTGAGTTGGAGTCTCACTCTGTCACCCAGACGGGAGTGCAGTGGCCACTCCCGGCCACCGCAGCCTCGACCTGCTGGGCTCCAGCGACCCTTCCACCTCAGCCTTCCAAGTAGCTGGAACTACAGGCATGCGCTACCACACCCAGCTGATTTTTTGATTTATTGTAGAGATGAGGTCTTGCTGCCCAGGCGGGTCTCGAACCCGCGGGCTCAGGCAATCAACTCACCTCAGCCTCTCAAAGGCGCGGGATTACAGGCTGAGCCACTGAGCCCGGCTATTTTTATTATTTTCATGATGGCTATTCTGACTGGTGCTAGGTGGTATCTCATTGTGGTTTTAATTGGCATTTCCCTGATGATGAGTGATGTTGAGCTTTTTTTTCATACATTTGTTGGACATCTGTATATATTCTTTTGATAAGTGTGTTCCCACTTTTTATGGGTTCTTTGCTTTTTTCTTGCTGATTTGTTTGAGTTCTTTGTAGACTCTGGATATTAATTATTTGTCAGATGTATAGTTTGCAAATATTTTCTCCCAATCAGTAGGGAATACTTGCTCTGTTGATTATTTATTTTACTCTACAGAAGATTTTTAGTTTAATTAAGATCCACCTGCGTATTTTTGTCTTTGTTGCATTTGCTTTTGGGGTTTTACAATTAAGTCTTTAGTCAATTTAAATTAATTCAAATTAATCTTGAGTTCATTTTTGTATATGGGAATAGATAGGAGTCAAGGTTCATTGTTCTATATATAGCTATTCAATTTTCCCAGCATAGTTTGTTCTCCATTTCCATCAAAGTTACTGCAAAAGACATTATTTCAATCTTTTTGATAACTGAATAGTACTCCATAGTGTACATATTCCACATTTTCATGTTCCACTAATCAGTTGATGGGCATTTAGGGCTGATTCCACATCTTTTGTTGAATAGGGTATCCTTTTCACAGTCTATGTTTTTAGAAGGAAACCTAGAAAAAACTCTTCTGGATATTGGCCTAGGCAAAAAAAAATTATATTTACACAAGGAGTGACAGATTGCTATAGCAATGTGTCCCACCCAATTCCTGCCTTGTCCTCAGGCAATCTGCTTTCTGAAGGTCAAAGTGCAGCTGGCTTCAGGGCCTCAAGTGTTCTCAGTCAACCTGCCCAGCCAGGAACTGTCTTAAGCCACTGAGTTTGCCTTTGGCTCTCATTCCCTTCCAGAGTAGCTGGAAAGCAGCTGTGCTTCCTACAAGGGTTGAGTACCTGGGAAATGGCTGGCACTAATTATTGTTTTGTTTTGTTTTTCCCTGCATCAAGCCATGGCAGAACACAACAGAGCACAGCTGTGGGTAAGGTAATTTCCCACGAGGAACTGGAGTCCCGCAAGGTTTAGGGACTCTGCAAGTCTGTGTGTGGTAGGAGTACAGAACTCCTGGATTCTCCTCACTCACCTTTTCTAGTGCATTCAGAGGCAGCTGGTGGACTATGGTGCTGCAGGCAAGTCTGGCCAGTTCCAGCCAAGGTCAACAGGTTTTTCTCTGCTATGTAGCTATTATCACTCCTCTGAAGGTTCATGAGGTATGCCACTCATTCCATTTTTATCTGAATGCTGGAGTAACTCTCTTTATCTTGGTTTAATCTATGGGAGAAACTTACTGTAACTGCCTCATGTTGGCCATCTTAATTCTATTGTCTCTTCTTCTAAATTCTCAGGTGGTCACTTGAATTTTCTACTTTATACAGCACCTTCTTTTTAAACAATACTTTCATAAAGTTTTAATGATGACAAAACATTAAAAGTTTAGAAAAATTTCTATCAGGATATTCTTTTTTTCTTCTTCCTCCACCATTTTTTTTTCTGTTTAGGATGTTCACCAAAACTCTTAAAAATAAAATATATTTAATTTTTAGGAAAATAGTAAAATAAAAATATTTGTTAGTAATCTCAAGAAAAGTGGTTTAAAATTATTAAAATATGCTCCCAACCAATAAAAAAAATGGATTCACATAGCTAACTTAAAGTAAAGTTAAACAGAACCATGTGTTCATAGCTGGATGAAGGAATGGTCAAGTACTCTGTGCTCTCAGAAGTGTTATAAAAGTATCACAGATACTTTCTTTCTACAATCAAGCCAAACCAGTTTGTTTTGTCAGTACCAAGACAGTGATCAGAACCCATTCCCAATCCTAACCACCTGATTTTGAAAAATATATCTGACTGAAATTTCTGGTTTTGAACTTGGAAACCAGTGATTCAGAGCTCACATAACCTTGCCATTTAGGGCTCAGTCAGATTTAATGACCAATCAGAACTCAGCTGCACTGACAAAATCAGAAGTAGGTAAATCTTTCAATTTCATAAAATGACCCTATTGATAACCTGCGTGGGAACTTTAGCTATAAATTTTCATCCTTGTGCTTGTTCCCTGAAAAGCAACTGCACTTACACCTTAGGCTACATTTCCCAGGGTGGCAAAATGTTCACTGGATTAAAGTCTCTTTTCTACAAATTTCTTTTCAGAGAACTTTTACTCACTAAACACTTAAAGCAGATTATTTTGATCTTCCCTAAGCTGAATGTTTGTAGTCCCCCCAAAATTTATGTATATGTTTACATTTTAACCTCTAAAATGATGATATTAAGCGGTCAGTTTTTGTGAAAAAAATGGTCATGAGAGCTAAGCCTTCAAAAACGGGATTGATGTACTCTATAAATAAGGCTAAGAAAGCTTCCTTGTCCCTTCTTTTACAATGTGAGGACAATCCACATTGAGAAGTCACCATTTATCAGAAAGTGAGCCCTCATAAGTAACAAGTGTCTTGATCATGGACTTTTCCAGCTTTGATATCTATGAAAAATAAATTTCTGTTGTCTATGAGCCACCTAGTTTATGGTATCTTGTAGCAGCCCTAAACGTCTGAGACCAAAATGAAAGTGTTAAACTTTAGCTTGTAAGCTCCAGCTTAAAAAAAAGGCATTTTATTAAAATTCATGCACTAGTTCTAATTACTTGCTGCAAAACAATGTAAATTAAAGTTTCATATAAAATTATGACTGAATTTTTTATTTACTATACACATAACTACTGAAGAAAAATTACAGATTTAAAATAATAATAATAAATAAAAGAATTAATAAATTGTAATAAATATTAAGTAGTAAATATTTTATGATAAATCATACATAAAATAATGATGAATAAAAAGTCCAGAGGTGCCGGGCTCGGTGGCTCAGCCTGTAATCCCATGCCTTTGGGAGGCTGAGGTGAGTGGATTGCCTGAGCCCACGGGATTGAGACCTGCCTGGGCAGTGAGACCTCATCTCTACAATAAATCAAAAATTAGCTGGGTGTGGTAGTGCATGCCTGTAATTCCGGCTACGGAAGTATCGCCGGAGCCCAGCAGGTCGAGGCTGCAGTGACCGGGAGCGGCCACTGTACTCCAGTCTGGGTGACAGAGTGAAACTCCAACTCAAAAAAAAAAAAAAAAAAAAAGTCCAGAGGTGTTTATCTTTATTCAAAGAAGTTTACAAAACAATATTGTTAAATATCTTTTTTCTTAGTAACATGCTTACATAACAAAAATTCATTTCTTAAAAACTATTTTATAATTAAGATGTTATATCTCAATAACCTGTTGGTCTACATCAGAATGTTGCTTGCAGTAGTTACTAATTATGGCTCCAAAAATAGTTCCAAAACACCTTATAATTGTACACAAACTCTGAAAACATTTAGTAACTTTGCTTTTTATCTAAATTTTGCCAAAATTTAATCACTGACACCATACTTGTTCATATTTGTTCACCAAAATAATATTAACTCTTCATGTTCTTGCTTGACTTATATTTGAAAAATGTATTTCTGGAAATAAATCTATATTAGCATACATATAGAATTGAATGTTATATCTAGTGTGATTGACAAAGTTGATATGTTGTTAGTTTCCTCATTTTAGATTAGGTTTATATTTTTTTCTACGAGACAGAATATGTAAAATAATATTTTAATTTTGAATCAATTTAAGGGAGAAAAAAGTAATAATTTAGAGAAAAATAATGAAGACTTGTTAGTATATGATTGACATATGGCTAAATTATGCTTCAGTTGAAAAGACAGACCATGATAAAAAACAAAAAAACAAAAAACCCACCTGTGTTGACCCAGTTAATATCTTCAGGCTCCCTTTGTTTTATATATTTAAAAAAATGTAATTAATATTTTAAAGTTATAACTATGAAAAAATAAATAACACATTGTTATGCCTATAAGAATTTCCACTGGCACAGACTTGGTCTTTTATTTGAGATGCATTTGGAATTCAATTTAAATGCTACCTAAAGCAAGTATAACTAAATTTTTAAAAGTATTTCTTATAATACAAAATAAATGCTAAAGATTTGTATTTTATTATAGTGAAGAAAAAGAATTTTTATATATTTACATGATATATTATCAGTAATATGTAGCATAAATGAAATGTAAACCTAATAAAATTTTAGATATTTAATAAAATGAATTATAAATATTTGTGAGAGAAGAACAGAAAAAAATAGTATAATTTAAAAAGTGAAGGAATTTCTACTGCATGATTTACAAAATAAGGATAATTTGTACAGAGAACTGCTAGAGTGAAGAGATTTAAGTAATTTAGAAAACAGAACAGACCTTTTTTGAATTTCAATATATGTAAGAAACACATGGCTCTTGATAATGTATTAAGTTTTCACTTATCACTTAAATGTATGGATTATAATTTTCATAATTTTTAATTTCTGAGCTGTCAAGAAAGAGTAATAATGTTATATCAAGTCAAAACATCTCAACTACATCAGATGATATTTTTCATAAAAAGTGTAAAACCAAAAAATGTTGTTAATTTCTTATTACTACTCTATTGAACATTGAAATAATGTGTCACAGAATCAAGGTATAAACACAAGATACAAATTTCAGATTATATACTGTTTTGGATACACCACTAATTAATAAAATTCCAACCATAAATTGAAACTACAATTTCATAAATTATAATAAGGACAAATTTCTGTAATTAATATTGTGACAGTATGTACCCCATAGGTTGATAAAAATCATTATAAACTTATTTTTATTAAAGTCACCTTTAATCCTCTTTCTCCTTGACTTATTGCATGGTCTTTTAATTTTTATATTATCTGGTCTAGAGGTCCATTTGGAAAATGCTGATTTTTAAAAAAAATTTTTATACTTTTTGTATGGGTTTCCTGCATACTCAATGAAGAGCTAGGCATTTAGGAAAGTGATCAATGATAGCAGTTACTGTACTTGAAAGGTTTTGATCTTCACTAGAAATTTGTCCTCTATCATATGCCTGAAATACTCAGTTGTTCTTTGATGATTTATTATCCCAAATTATAGGTTTCCTAATTTCTATTTGGAGTAGAAAAATCTAAATGCCATGTTGAATTGGATGCAATAATTTTCATTCTTTTTTAGTATCAATAAGCACAAAGGTAAACATAAAGTGTAAGTCATATGGTGTCATATTATAGTAGACAACATCATCTCCCAGACAGAAAAAGTCTACTTCATGCATCAAATCATAGTTTGCATAATGTGTAAAGTGCTGTGTACATCAGTTATAGTATATATAAATGTATTTTATTACTAATTTTGTTATTCTTACATTTTTGTCAGTATTTACCAAATGCTATTCTTCAAATAGTTCAAGATGCCAAATGTATGTAATTAATCACTTTACTGTTTGACTGACAAACACTTTACTGTTTGACAAAAATGTAAAACTTTTGGTTGAAAGAAGAAAATCAAAGTAAAAGAAAAGTCCAATGTTATGAATAGATAATAAGCATACTTGTTTATTTTTTCTGCTTATTTATTTTTTTTGAAAGCAGAATTTATTGAGAGGACAGAAAAGCTCCCACAGTGGAAGGGGGTTGTCCTGTTTATTTTCTTGAAGTTGGCTTTGACTTCCTTAAAAAATTTAAAGAAGATACTATCAAATGTTAAATTATTGGTTTGATAAAAAAGAGAGCAGATGTTTTATGTATAAAAAAGTCAATAAATAATTCACAAGGAGATTAACCAACTTAAAGCAAAACAAATATACCTATTTTACAAGATATTATTTTGAAAATATTATTTATTTTAATAAATTTATTTTGTAAACACAATATTTAAGTTATGATATTTTAGAGAGTACCTTTTTAACATTAACATGAATAATAATTATTTTGATAGCTTGTTAAATCATGTTATAGAGAATAATCCTAGGAATTTTGACTTGGTAGGTCTGAAGAGCACTCATGGAGTTTACATCTTTAGCAAATTCCCAAGTTTGGCTGATTCTTCCAGGCTGTGAATCACACTTTTAGTAGGACATCTTTGGAATTTAAATATTAGAACTGTATAGCAATCAAGTAATAGTTCATTGAAGCCTGGGATGGGAGAAAATGTACATAGTAGTTATCATATTTTTATCTGAATTTTTCTTTTTCAATTAGTAGTTGTGTGTTGATAATGAGTCAGCCCTACTCTGCTCAACTTCCCTTTGGGTATGACTTAGTACCTTTGTTACAGAACTTGTTCATCTTGGTGCTTAGAAATTATTTATATTCCTTCTAACTGGCCCATTATTCTACAGCAAATTTATAAGGATGAGACTCTTGCACCTAAATTTAACTAAGAGAAAACTTGTCTCTCCCAAGCATCCTGGCATCCCAGGATGCCTGTTATCTAGTAGAAATTTGATGAATGTTTGTGGAATAAATATCATCTTGATATAATTCATTGGGCAAGTTAATTGGACTTTTACTAATCTCATCATCAGTTTTTGGCCATATCATGAATATCAGTGACCCAATATAAAAAAAAAGGCACTAGGACAAATTTAATCACTGATTTTTCTCATTGATATTCTCTATTAAAATGCTTTGTTTGATAACAAATTTTCCCTTTTATCTCTAGATTCTCAGCACATTGAAAAACATTGGAGTATCGTATGTCTATGCCTAATGGTTAATGCAGACAATGAGAAATTACCATAATTTTTATCTGGAAAAGTTCAAGTATATATCCCCTTTTATTATTTTTTTTTATTTTCTCAAGTTTATTTTATTAACAAAAAGCATAAACTATTTTGAACAAAAGTAAACTGTGAGTTATGGTATTTGACAAGACAGTAGACATGGAAAGTGAATAACATTCATTAAGTATAATACAGCAGATGAGATGTCTCTCACATGTATATATAATTATCCATGCTTTTTCAATAGTCTCCTAGTCAACTTTCAATGTAATTTTCACAAATGTGTAGCAGTTGAAACACAAATGCAGAAGCAATGGCAAAGTTTGGCAACTACTCTGGGCTAATTATGAGTATGAAAGAAAACCTTGTATCACAGTTTAACTTTGATGTAAGCTACTGTATAATATGTATGAATCTTTAAATATATTGACACTGAAATCAATGCCCAATTAATGAGAATAAAGAAGGCTTTAAAATATTTGTTGCAGTATAGTAAGTGGCAGAAAAAAATGAAGTAAGTTTAAATAATCTTATAGGTATCTACATGACCAGAAACATGACTAATCCACATTAACTTAACTCAGTTAAGATTACTTGTGCAAAAGTCACACAACAGAAAGCTTATGTGCCATTAAACAGTGTGTCTGGACTTTAACAAGTAAGAAAAGATACATTTTAACCCATCAACATACTCCAAAAGGAGATTCTATTAGGTAATTATTCTCTTCACTCATACAGGCACTAGCGAACCATAAACTGTAATTAAACCCAAAATACAAAGGTGGTCATTTAAAACAACTGAGCAACGTAGCCAAAGACAGAAGGCACTGATGCTGAGTAGGTGACTGAGTTCATGAGTTCATGCATGATCTGCAGGTACATTTTCAGGCAGCTAATTGGCCTTCTGTAGACAAACTGCATTTTGTGAATGTACAAATGTGTTTAATTAATGGAGGACTACATTTATTTCATTACATTACAAAGAACTCTTCCCACACTGTTAATTTTTTTTCCTGCATACTACAGTCTTATACTAGAATTGTGCCATTTTCTAACAGTTTCCAAATTACTATTTTAGGTAAAGATGATGAAAAAAGAAAACCAAATCAGATTATCTGACTGATGACAAATTTGAGCACCAACCACAGCAAAATTCAAGGTCGAGGTAATTTGCAAGTCAGTTTTTTTGATTTGGCAATTACCTTCCACTGTTTTCATCAGTATTGAAGCTGAGATCTTCAGAGTCTATTTGTTCACCATCAGGAAAACTGGAATGTGTATCTTCATCTAGGGGATGTGGCATGAAAGAGTCATTAAATTGGCCCATGCCAGTGTACTCTTCCTGTTCCTCATTCTCAGTGTCACATTCAATGTCACCGTCACTACTCATTCCTTCCTCAGGGGCAGCTGATGCTCCTTCAGGTAGTATAGGCTGTAACTCCCCAACTTCAGAATTGTTTTCCAAATCACTCAACTGGATTCCTTACAGATGGCATCCTTTAGCATTAGCCCTCAAAGTGACCATTTTCCTGCTTTTCTCAACAATAGGTAAGCCACTGAAAACTGCAACCACAACATTATCTGAATCCGAAGCTTTACACTGCTGGTCTTCAGTTTTTGGCAGAATATCATCTATACTGCCATGTATCAAGGCTTGGGGAGAACTATGTCTGCTCCAAGACTGAAAGCTTTCTGGAGAGCCTTCTGACAGAGTCTTACAGTCTCCCTCTGGATGACTGTTTTTCCCAGAATCCACTGCTCTTCAAAGTGATAGACAACTGACTATATTGGACCGAGCTGACTCGGGTGAATTACTCTTCTTATTTGTGGGGTTTCATATGAAACAACTGGCAACTGATGACTTTGCCAGAAGTCCCATTCCCATATCCTGTAATCTGCTAGAGTTTTCAGTTCCACATGCAGCCAGAGCTGCCTGGTCAGCAGATAAAAGATTAGTTTGCATGTCTCCAGAAGCAGCATTGTTGTTTTTCATTTCTGAAAGTGTATTTTTTACATCAGTTTTCATACATCGAACTTCAGCCATTTGAATTTTGAGTCTTTTTAACATCTTTAAATCAGAGGGCACTTACCACATTGCTGGCTGTTTCCTATGGTCTTTATCTTTTCAAGAATATGATGCTGTGGGCTGCAAAAGTGAAGCAGGTGGGTGAGGCTGCAAACCCCACAAATTTTCCATACTGCTCTGGTCTTTAAGGTCTAGCAAATGTATTAAAATTAATGGATCAATGTCTAATAAACTACTGATAGTTGCAGAGCATAAATGTGTTCTTCTTGACATTCTGCTGCTGGCATCCACATAGCCATGGCTACTACCTGGAGGTCCCACAGCAACTGTGTCTTCCACAAGCTCTTCCTCTTCTAATTCCAAGTTGTTATATTCCACATCATTTTCTCCAGACACAGTTTCTTCATCAATGTCATTTTCTGCTGTATTATTTGTTGCAGTGGAGCTAGCAGAGGAACTGCTGCCATCGAGGTGATTTACTTCATCTTCACAAACAAGATCCAGATCTCCATCTGAAAGCTCATGATGATAATCTTCATTCTGAATCTTCTCCTCATCTTCTTCATCCTCTTTGCCTTCCCTTACAGACACTGTAGTAGGACCACCCTCCAAAAGCATGTCAGAGGATGCAGTCTTCTTAGCTCGTGTCTCTGGAGCATCATCATTTTAGGGGCTAAGATGATTATCTGGTGGTAACAAATCTCTTGATTTCTGAGTTCGAGACAGTGCAATAGTATGTCTCTCTTTAAGGTTGTTTGTTTGTTGGATATAACTAGTCTGTGCAGGTTCCAACTGAGTAATAAACCAATGCTGGTGCCAGCATTTTTGAAAGAAGGTTGGTGAACACACCTGAAACCTTAAAATCATGGTATCATTTTGCTGGTTCAAGTATCCTTCATTTGCTAGTAAGTCCAAATGGAAAAATCTATTATAGCCCCAGCATTCTCCAACTTCAAAATCAGATGCAAATTCTCAAATGATTTTTTTGGTAGGATTATTGCAGGACTGGTGAACCATCTCTACACAATATTCATGTTTGGAAGTTTCAGACAAGCCAGCTGCGAGTTCCAGAAACACAGATAGGTAGTAACAACGCACAAGTTCATTTCCATCTTGCTAAACTTTTAACCTCCAGCAAAGTCCTGAAACTTGAAGAGGTGGACTGTAAACAGTCTGCTCTCTGGCACAAAGTGCTGAAATTCTCTAAAACAAAAATAGCTGAATTGTAAGAAGGTACTAATTCACTGGTAAAGTCTGGAGGAATGGGGTGGTAACAAAGGATGCCATCGGCTTTTGATGGACTTGATGAAACATCATGAGGATCTCTGAGCTCTTGGATATCAACTCACTCTTACTACAAGACTCCACCTCCTGAAGTCAGCATTCCAATAGCTCTGTTTTTTGGGTTAGAGATGTTTTCTGACCCATAAGTGTTAAAAGCTTATTCTTCAGCTGTGTGTCTAGCTGAGCAATCATCATCTCCACTGAATTCCCAATTTCCTGAACAATGTTCATCTTTTGCATTTCTTACAACTTCTACATTTCTTTCCACTTCTTGAACTAAGCTGATCAGTTCCATGAGATGCCGACGAACCTCTCCATTCACTTTAGTGACATGCTGCTTATAAATTTCTGCCCAAGGTTTAAAGGCATGTCCACCACGCATTCCTCCCTATAGTGCACACTGATGGCAAATACACTTCTTACAAGTTCAGCAAAATACACTAAGTTTTTCCTGGTGATTTTCACCTTTGTCCTTTTCGTTTTCTTCATGTTTGGTGTGACTGCAGAGTTGAAGAGTATCAAGCTGTTGTGTTACTTCTTCTGCCCAACAACAATTTACTGGTTCCTGCAGCTGGAGTGGAGCAAGGCGATGAGGACATTGAGCTCTCTGCTCTGTCAGCCAACACCTAATACAGCTGAAACAACAAAGCTTGGAGCAATGAAGAAGCAGGCATGCATCCCGCAATCTCTCCATACAAATGAAACATCAGAAAATCTCAGCAATGCTCTCCACATTCTGTTTATCCATTGCCTCCAGCTCTTGGTGGGGCCCCAAGAGACCCTCGAACTCTGCGGTCTGACCTGCTAGGCGCCTGCATGAGGTTGCCAGGTTAAATCGCCCAGAATTGCCCGGCACCTGCGTCAGGGGCCTTGGCAACAGCCCCACCTGCAGGCCCTATCATTTCAGGTTCGTCACAGACTACTCCCATTTTGCCATTTTTACACGCGCGACCACCCTGGGGTGCAGAGAGAGGGTGATTGTGGCTGCAGCTCCTGACTCCCGGCTCAGTCGCCCTCCGGCAACCGCAAGAAAACCTCTATTAATTTTATTCTCTTCTATATTCAACTTCCATTCTCAGTTTACACTCTCAACTCAAACTCCTTCTTTCAGGAAACCTTCTCTTGACTTCCAAGTTACGTGTTCTGTGTTTTTATCTACTAGTAGCATTCTATTCTGTATTTAAGCAGTTATCTAAATGTCATTATATATTCACTTTGTGATATTTAATTTTTAAAAAGTCTCGGTGCTCTCTCTGAGAGGACAGTAATAGAGTATACCATGGACTGAGGTTAAGAGCATGCTATAACCCAATAAATATGTAATCGGCTTGTGGACAATAGCACAGCCATTTTTAGTTTTCTGTCTTAAAACATAACCTGTAACTGTTTAAAGTTTCAGTTATGGAAAAAACTGCAAAGCTCGGTTGACAAGCTTCAACCCCTTCCCTTATTTCACTTTCCCCTTAGCAACAACCAATCAGGTGCCAGGGGGTAATCACTTAAGTTTCCAGATGTCTCTGCAACTTCCCTAGCTAGTGAGCCAAGGTCAGCCCAAGTCAGGCTAGCCAATCCTCCATGATTAAGCTGACCACCAGAGGTTACTACCCAATTAAATGGTAACAAGACTGGAAAGCCCCCCCAAACTCCTCCTCCCTTTGTGTAAAAGCGTAAAAGCCATCTGCTTAAGAAAGTCAGGACCTCTGGATGTACTCAGCTGCATTGGTTGTAGACAGAGGTCCAGGCTCGAGCTTGCAAATAAAAACCCTCTTGAACTTTCATCGGAATTGGCTCTTGGTGGTCTCTCGGATTGAACATTCGGCCACTACATCCCAAAGGTAAAAAATTTGTCTACATTGGTTCATTTTTTATTGTGCAATATAATTTTAACTAAAATATTTGAAGTATTTTAAAGGGTCATTTACCCGGGCTTCTGTGTATGCTTTTTCTGTGTGTGTATGTGTGCATCTTGGTGATGAGTTAACTTTTGAAAGTATTGCTGAAAAGTAAAAATGATAAAAGGAAAAGAATATGATATTCACAAACCAGAGAATAGTGTTTTGTATATGCTAGTAGTTTAAAATAGTTTAAAGATATGCATTAAATATATCTGTATATATACACATATATATATACACACACACATGCTGGACATACCAACTTTTTGTTGTGTTTTGTTGTGTTATGTTTTGTTCAAATTTAATGTCCAGCAAATAACGGATTGGCAGAGTCAGAAGATTAAATAGAGGCTAATGGGCTCATTGGTATCATCAGTAAAATTTTCCCTTAAAAGTCAGGGTTCTATGAGCATTTAAAAAAAATTATTTTATTTTAAAGATGTGGGATAAAATCCAGGATTAGGTATACAAATGGTCATTATACAGTTAAAGTTTGGGCCTACCTTTGGTCTCTGCTTTGCCTGGTTTGGGATCAAGTACCCTTATTAATGGCAGAAACTCCCCTGGCAGTTTCTGGCTACTGTCAATCCCTTTCTCATTGTGTTATGGTAAATGTTCAGGGCCTGCTTATGAGTGAGAACATATGGTATTCAGGTCTTAGTCTATGTGATAAATCACTTAGTTTCACAGACTAAATCCATGCAAGTTGCTGCAATGTCCATAATTTTGTTCTTCTTTATGTTCTGCATAATATTCCATCATGTATCTGTACCACACTTTTTAAATCAGCCAGTATTGATGGGCAGCATTGTTGGTTCCATGTTTTTGCTATTGTGAATAGAGCTGCAATAAACATACGTATGCAAGTATATTTTTGTAGAGTGATTTAAGTTCCTCCAGGTATATTCCCAGAATGGGGACTGATGGATTGTATAGAAGGACAATTTCTAGTTCTTTTAAGGCACACCACACTGTTTTCCATAGCAGTTGAATTACTTTGCATTCCCATCAGCAGTGTAGCATACCCTTTTCACTGCATCCTGCCAGCATCTGTTGTTATTTTATTTTTTTAATGATGGCCATTCTTACTGGAGTTAGGTGGTGTCTCAATGTGGTTTTGATTTGCATTTCTCTGATGATTAGTGAGGCTGAGCATTTCTTCATGTGTCTTTTGGCTGTTGTATGTCTTCTTTTGAGAAGTGTCTATTCATGTCTTTTGTTCACTTTTTAATAGGGCTGTTTGCAATTTTTTAGCTTTTGGTACATTTGAATTCCTTGTAGATCTTTTGTCAGATATACAGTTGGCAAATATGTTTGCCCATTCTGTGAGCTGTCTCCCCACCCTCTTGATGGTTTTGTTGGCCTTGCAGAGGTGTTTCAGTTTTATGAGGTCCCACTCATTTATTTTATCTCTTATGGCATGGACTTTTGGGGTTTTGATCAGGAGTTCATTGGTTATTCTGATTTCCATAAGGGTGTCACCTACTTTTTCTAAGATTCTTAAAGTTTGGGGTTTGATCCATTTGGGGTTGATTTTTTATATATGGTAACAGGTAGGGGCCCTGTTTCATTCTTCTGCATGTGGTCAGCCAGTTTTCCCAGCACCATTTACTGAATAGGTTCTTCTCTCTTCAGTGGTTGTTAGTGGAGGCATTGTTGAAGATAAGTTGGTTGAGGGATTGAGGTTTTTGCTTCCAGAATTTCTATCCTGTTCCATTGGTCTATATGCCTGTTCTTGTACTAATATAAATTTGTTTTGATTATTGTAGCCTTATAATAAAGTTTGAAGTCTGGAAGTGTGATATCTCCTGCTTTGTTTCTTTTGCTAAAGAATGATTTGGCTATTTGTGGTTATTTATGTTTCCTTATGAGTTTCTGTATTGTCATATTCCAGGTCTGAGAAGAATGATGTTGGTAATTTATGGGTATTACATTGAATCTGTAGATTGTCTTGGGTAAGATGAACATTTTAACAATGTTGATTCTTCCAATCCATGAGCATGGAATATTTTTCCATTTGTGTCACCTTTGATTTCTTTGAACAGTGTTTTATAGTTTTTATTGTTAAGATCTTTCCTTTCTCTGGTTAGGAAGATACCAAGGTATTTCTTTTTTGTATGGCTATTGTGAATGGGATTGTGTTTTTTTTGGTTCTCTGCCTGTTGGTTGTTGATACATAAGAATGCAGCTATCTTTTGCACATTTATTTTGTACCTTGAGACTGTGCCAAAATCCTTTATCAATGCAAGGAGGTTTTTGACCGATAGTCTTGAATTTTTGAGGTATAGCATTATATCATCAGCAAAGAGGGATAATTTGACTTCTTCATTTTCTATTTAGATACCCCTGATTTTCTTCTTTGATCTGATTGCTCTAGGACTTCCAACACTATGTTGAACAGGAGGGGTGAAAGTGGGCAGCCTTGTCTTATTCAGGTTTTCAGAGGAAATGCTTTCATTTTCTGTCCATTTAGCAATATGTTGGCTGTGGGTTTATCATAGATGGCATTGTTATCTAGTTCAACAATCTGTGAGACAATTCTGAAAAGTGGAAATCAGTTTTGAAAACATGCTCCATTATTACTTAACTATCCATTTAGTTACTGCTTTAAAGTTCATCTCATTCACTATGGTGAATAATTGATTGATCTATAATTCCCAATCCCAGAATACAAGAACACTGCCATGACTCTTTCGGTGGTCTCAGCAATTTTGGTCCTGAAATTCATCCTATGTGGTATATAGCACACAATACATATACACATATACCAATTAAAAAGTTATTCTATATCAATTGCATAATACGAAGATTTCTGTGATTCTTAGAATAATCATGACTATGTAAGACTCTCAAGACATCATCTTATTAAATCCCTTTCCATCAGAAAAGAATTTAAGTCATTGCAGACTTTAAGAGGTAATATACTTTCCTCTTTATTAAATTGAGTAACTTATAAATAATACAAAACTGTCTTTGTTAGATTAACAATTTAAAAATTTCCTGGATTTTTACTCAGTGGATATGGTATACAGTTCATAAGTATATAATAATTTGGAATATATTCAAAATATATAAAAAGAATCCTCAGTTCTAATAGCTATAGTGTATATTGTGAGTAACTATATAATTCAAGGAATTTATCTCTGTTGGTTGATTGGTCTGTATCATAAGAAGCTCTACATGGCTGGAAGGTAAAACAAAATTTTGCTTAATAAGTAAATTGCAAACCCACATAATAAAAACTTTTCTCTTTGGATACTAAGGTTTATACATTGCATAGGACAAAGTCATAGAGAAAAGAAGCAAATCTTTTAGTTTCATGAGGTGGCAATAGTGTCATGCACTACTCCTAATTTTACCTCTGTTTTTTTAAGTTTATGTGCAGTGGCTATAAGTAAAACAGCATCTATTTAGTGCACTGTCTAATAGCATAGCCAGCAGGCTATAGGACAACATTCTAAACTCATCTGGTTGTGTCTCTCATCTGAACATAAATTCAGTATTCACAGATCAGGTAATTATTGTGATCAGCTATTTCTGACAATGAGTGAGGGAATGAGGAATCATTAATTTATAAAAGTTAGCTTCATAAATAGCTTTTTTGTTTTAATAACAAGCAATACTTTATGGAATAAAATGATGCATAACATTTTCAGTAAATATTCATATTATGGTTCTAGCAGAAATATGCATTACAATTCTAGCAAAAGACAAGTTTACATTTTATTCCAGTAAGAACAAACACTTCAATTTTCACAGTAACATAGGTCTAGTGTAATCAATCTGCCACTGGTATATTTACTTGTAGCAGACAACGCAACAGTGACACTAACCAGGACAATCTTGGTGAGAAAAACATGTCTTTGATTTTTGTATACATAATTTACTCTCTCTCCTCTATGGCTTCTTTGTTGATATGACTAGCATGTAAATTTGTGGTGACTGGGAAAATAAGTCAACTGGCATGGCATCCACCAAGAAAATATCATACATAAATAGTTTTAGAAAACATCCCAGTCTTGAGTCTTTACATGGGACACAAAGACTCATAATTTCCTGTTTAAGACATTTACTTTTATAACACTCTCCAAAGTTTTCTTTAATACTCTACTCTAGTTCCTTATTTAACAATCTTCTTCCTACAAATCTTTGAATAGATAAACAAATTATTAATAATAGCTTATAAATCAGCACCGATCTGCACATGAATGATCTCTTTTCCTAGCTAATCATACATATACTACTTTATTTTTCAAGCAAACATTATTTTCTTCTTTCCATCAGAGTTTTCACTAAGTGGACTATAATATGATATAAAACTATAATATAAATTATCATATTATAATTAGACAAAATCAGACATGTTATTGTTTCTCCTGAGTCAGTTAGTCTTAAGAAACTTCTCATTAGTTCATAGTTATAAGTAAGGTGTTGTGGCAAGAGGAACCAGTAAAGTGAGACACATTTACATTTACATATAGGATGTATTCTGGGTCAAACCACTTAGACCTAAAGATGCAGTAATACTGTCCACATTTATTTTTAGCTGAATGAGTCAAATAGCACATAAGTGTTAAAGAAGAGTTAGGCTATATAGTCAGTTATTCCATGTTCTTGTTTTTAATCTCAATGCATAGTAAATAAAAAGCCAGAGCTTTCTGTTTAAATAAGAGTAAATACTTGTTGAAAATAGCATTACTTTTACCAACATTATCTCTTGTGTGTTTCCTAGCAGACCTTGTCACTGGTTGATAATCTGATTATCACTGGATTCCCTAGGTGAGTACAAGTCATTCAGCCTTTCTTTCTGGTGCCCCTACTCAAACCTAATAGCTCTCTGGGCAATATAATAAGTGGATTAAAATTACACATTTTTATAAATGTAAGAAGGCTTAATTAATTTGCCACTTTTTCTGGATAAGTGATTCAAAAGAAATAAATTGACATTTCTCTGTAGGGAGGATATCCCAACACACTACAAAGCAAAAGACTCTAAGTATCTTTATTGAAATGACAGTCCTCTATGTTTTGGTGAAATTTGTCTCTCAAAATTTGGTAGCAATGTTCCCAATATTTTCCCAATGACACTGAAGGAATATGCTACTTCCTGATGCACTATGCTATCTTGTGTTGATATCTCAATGTAGTGGATCGAAGTGATGTCCCGAGTAGAATAAGCTGATCAAAATTTTAATTGTATAAAAAATTCTGTAATTCAGAAAGCTTGAGAAAAAATGTGGAAAGTGGCCTGTTATCTTTACTGGTTCTATTTATTAGGCTTACCAAACCCAAATCAACAATTGCATATAAGATGTTAGGGATAAAATTTGCTTAAATATTAAACCACATCTCTAACAGCCCACTGTAAATGGACTCATTACTATGTGATTATATTAATCCATCAGGTTGTTTAAGTGCGGCTGTGATAAAACTATTATTCTTGTTTCCTTCCAGTCTTTAGTATAGTATCTGATTTGAAATAATAACAAAATGTTTTTATGTTGGCAGGCAAGGTGAACCAGATTCTTACATATGTGAGAGAGCCAATAAGATGATTCTGTCAATGACTTTGTATCCTTATTTCACCTACACATTCAGATAAATGAGGCAGTAATCACAGATCACGTTTACAGAACTACAGAGTAATTATAGATTTTAAATCAGACAAAATTCAATTGGTCCAAGTGACATTCTGGCTCTTATGCTATCAGTACTTGCTTTAAATTATTAATTGCTGAAATGTTTGTCTATTTTTTCTCTTAGTGCAGTTACCCTGGTTGTGATACAAATTGTTTCAGAAAATGCCAAATGAAAACTTATAAAATTATTTTTTTGAAAATATAAATTTATATTTAAAGGGTACTTCCTCATCATTCAAGGGATTCCAAATCTGTGAACTGCCAGAAAACAGCAAAATTTAATAGTGACCATGACATTTTTGCAATGGCTCAAGTTTTGTCATTGTTGCTGATTATATATACATATATATTGTTGTTGATTTTATATATATAGTATAATATATAATCAGCATATATATATAATATATATACAAAAAAGTATATGTAAAAATTGTATATGTGTACATATACAATTGCACAATATACATATACAATTTTTGATACACAACAAGAGGTGAGAGATTTATATTATTCCCAAAAGAATGGTATGAGATACAATTTTTATACTAGTATATTATGAGTGATTGGCCAATATCTATTATCTACTGGTCTACAATTCTGATGATTGTTCTGACTCTGCTGCTTATTATGATAAGCATGCTAATGTCTCTGGCTGCTACGTGGTGAACATTATCCTGGTATTCTGCCACTCACCATCCCCAATGAAATCAGGGAGCCTATTCCAATATAAATATAGCTATTTCATCCCTAGCTTTCAAATATAGATATAAAAGTTATTTTCAATAATGATGTTTTCCTCGCCAATGATTTCAATACTACAGTATAAAGGTTATCTTTTATATTTTATTGTGGAACAAGTTCATCAGAATTAACTGGATATGACAAATCTAGTCAACAGTTATTCTATAAGCCTAAATGTTTTAATTTTAATTTTTTTAATATCAAAGGGCACCTAAACTGCATTTATTCCATGTTTATATTAAATTCAGCTTTTATTAATCAATCATATATGGACTAAGATAATTTTTAGTAATACAAGCTAGAAAATTAGGGTCTCTAAAAGTTTAACTTTTGTTAATAATTATTGCTTAGTCACTTAACATAGAAAATAAGAGGAAATATGTTCTGAAAATATTTAAGCCTTTAACAATCAACAGAAATGAGTTTACATTCAGACTTTAATATTTATTTGATCTGTTACATGGAATAAGTTATTGAAACATTTTGAGTACTATTATCAATGCAAAGAGCAAAACAATATACCATAACACTGTATTTCATGAATGTCATTGTCAGAATTAAATAAGTCTCTAATAAATAAATTGTAATGTTATAAAGCAATATGTTATTAAAAGAGAAAGAATAAATAAATAAAGTAAAATAAAAAAGTTTTCATTTAATCCAACTTTTCACAGTGTATACCAAGTAGTTACACAGTATATAACTAAATGCATTAAACTTGGTGTATAATTGTTTTAAAAAAATGATATGATGGGAAGATACTCCTATTTAAACCAATTGTGCAGGTGCTTTTATTGTTGGCCATGTGCCTTAAGTGCTTTTGAAACTGTATTCAAAAATATGTATATTGAAATATTGCAGGTACACTGGCAATGAAAACACTACTTTTTAACTTGAATTGCACACAAAGCAGTTCTACGTTAAGAGGTAAATATTATTTATGAAAAGTTAATGCATTAGTTCAAATTCTTCTGACAGACTTTAAATATATTTCTTTTTACCCAAGAAAGTTGCAATTTAGTAGTACATTAATACACCTTGTGCTGTGTTATTTGTCATATGCTATATTTATATAAGCTATGCTATTTCCATTTCCTACTTGAGATCTAATTAATCTAAAAACCTCATTGCCTTTTTAAAAACCTGACTCTTTTTAAGGTTAATTATTAAACAATTGCAACGTTACTGACACATTAAGTACACATAAATAATTTTCTTGATATTTTAAAAATTCACAGGGCATTGAAGAACATTTCCTTATAGTATCAACTAAATCATGTTTAATTGTATTATTTCTTTATGGTTGTTGCTTTACCTTAAGCTAACTGATAATTTATTTTTAAAATATAGTGTCAACTAGTAATTGAAAGATAATATGTGGTACTTAATAAAAGGGCAGCCATCTAAGGAAATATAAAATTCAACTACTTATAAATATAGATATATGAACAAAAACAAAAACATAAATATGCGTATCACAGAAAAACTCTGATTATCCTGACACCAATGTCTTATTTAAAAGAGTGCAACCTTCTACTCTCAGAATGTCTTCCTAAACTTTTGACTATTTCAGACTATTTTACAAATTGGCTTTGAGCTTTCCATGTTCAAAATATCCCAGCATATTCCTGAGTATATACTTCAAGATAAGATACATTGAAAATCATTTTCCTAAGCAAGTTCTCTCAAAATTTCACCAAAAACACAATTAAAACCAAGAAAACATACAACACAAATGATATCACAAAAGTCAGTGGTTTTTAACTTTTTTAAAAGGAATAGTTAACAAATTGTCTGAGACCCATTTTAAGAAAATGTGGACACAGTAGAGATAAAGTCCATAAATCTGTACTTTTACATATCTCAGTCATTTAAGGAAGAAGTTCTTTGGGTACATGTTGAAAAACACAGTGTGCTATTCATTTTTATTTTTCTTCTAGGTATCTGTAATAGCAAATAAATGAAAACACCACTTATTTTACATGTGTTTAAACATAATTAATTTTTGCTTAAGGATAAAATTTAGAAACTTTTTGTTTTCCTGGTTATAATAAACTTTTTAATTATGATGTGGAATGAAACTAAACTTTTTAATTTTCTTAGAACTAGTAATTTTTAAAAATCAATAAAGAATGAATCATTCATTTACCTAATGTGCCAAAATTACAGTTTGGAAAATACACACAAACACAGAACAATAAATAGAGCTGAATGAAAACTAAAATATAGTCTAGAGTAGACAGGCAAGATGGTGTCAAAACTGATCGGAGAGTGAGAATCTCTGCAAAAGCAAGTATCCATAAAGACTGTGTGACTGGGTATATGCCAGTGGGTGAGTGAAAGTCCACCTGAGGGGAGACTCAGGTTCAAATAGAGACAGGTTCAAGAGGAGACTCAGATACAAGACTCTTCTCTGAATATGATTGCAACCCACCACTGCCCTGAGATTGGAGTGTCCTGAGTGCAGAATCATCTGCCATTATCGGGGATCTCTTGAAAGTAGGCAGCAGAGATCAACTACTAGTCAGCTCCTGGCACCAGGTCTACACCACCACCTGTAACAGCAGGCTGGGCACTAGTAGCAGAAACTGTGGAGAAGGCCTTGCAAGGAAAGTTGGAACTGAGCACTGCCACTGGTGAGAAGATGCCCAAAGCCATCATTTTCTCTGTCCTGGGATGGGCAAAGACCTACACTGCCCCACTCATCTCTGCCCAGCCTCAAACCTGAATTCTAAAGGCTATCTCCACACCCCCCACACTGGGATCAGTCACTGGACACAGAAAGACAGATGCTGCTCCCCCATGCTGGACCAGGCACAGACATTTCTGATCTGAGACAAGTTGGGTGAATCTGGATCTGATTCACCATCCTCCCACAGCAATCAACAGAGCATCTGACCCATATGACAGCAACCTGATCAGCCTGCACTGAGAGAGGAGGGAATGGGCTGGAGACTGGAGCCATTCCCTAATATGGTGGCAGCAAAAGCAATGGCAGTGCTTGGAAAAAGAAATTGAGTTTCAGAAATGGCCACAGAGGGAGCTTACTTTCCTCTTTCTTTCTGTTCTCGTTTACATTTTTGTACTTGCTTTGTTTTGTTATTTTATTTTTGTTTTTTAGATTTTCTGTTTGCGTATGAGTATTTGTTAGGGCAAGTATACCAACAAGATTTTTTTCTTTGCTTGAATGATTGTTTGTATTTTTTTTTTCTGTTTTTGTTTGTGTCTTTGTTTATTCATTAATGGTATGACTGTCTGTTTTCTCTCTTTTTATTTCTCTTCACCTTCTCGCCATCTCCCTCTATCCTTTTTCTTAACTCATTTTGATTTCAGGGGGCAAACATACACTCTCACTGCTTGGACAGATTGTAAGATAGTGGGAAGTGGGTTCCAGGGGGCTCACACATCTGCCATAGTATACTGTAATATGCAGACAGTTTCTGAACCACAGCATTCCCCCTTACCAACTTTCATAACTGCAAAAATCATAGTCACCCAACACTAGTTTTGCTTCATAGTTGAACAAATCCAGAGGATCAGCATAAGGAAGAATAGGAGATTGAACCAACAGAAGTGAAAAATCCCTTATCACTGAACAACAGAATTAAAGAAGGTGGAGAAAAGAGGAAGAAAAACCTTCACAAATGAAAAGGAACCAACACAGGTCCCATACAGACACCTGGGAAGACAGCAATTAAGAATACAGACTTTGGAACTCAAACAATGAAGAGTTCTCAGAATGACTAGTCTCAGACCACAAATCCAGATATCAAGATATTAATAGACAGAACAAATAGAAATGAGGAGAAACAAGAGGGAAGAATGAAGAAGTTAATAACTGAGATAATGACAATAAAGAATACAGTGAATGAGATAATTAACAAACTGATGAACATGGAAAGCAGAATTAACAAAACAAAAGAAAGAATCTCAGCTTGAGGACCAAAATATGTAACAAAACCAAGCTGTTAAGAAAAACATATAAAAGAAGCTTAAATGGCGGGCTTGGTGGCCCAGCCTGTAATCCCGCACCTTTGGGAGGCTGAGGTGAGTGGATTGCCTGAGCCCGCAGGTTTGAGGCCCGCCTGGGCAGTGAGACCTCATCTCTACAAGAAATCAAAAAATCAGCTGGGCGTGGTAGCGCATGCCTATAATTCCGGCTACTTGGAAGGCTGAGGTGGAAGGATCACCAGAGCCCAGCAGGTCAAGGCTGTGGTGGCCGGGAGTGGTGACTGCACTCCAGTCTGAGCGACAGAGTGAGACTCCAACTCAAAAAAAAAAAAGAAGCTTAAAAAGATAGAACAAAGCCTCCAATAGATGTGTGATTATACCAACAGTTCAAGCCTAAGATTAATTGGTATTCCTGAGGTAGATAGAGAGACAGAGACCACACTGGAACAAACATTCCATGAAAATATTCAAGAAAACTTCCTTCATCTCATCAGAGATGTGACCATTCAAACACAAGAGATTCAGAGAACCACTGCAAGACATTAAATGAGAAGACCAACTCCTAGACTCATAGTAATTCACTTACACAAAGTAGGCATAAAAGAAAAAATTCTAAAGGCAGCAAGAGAGAAAGGTCAGACTACCTACTAGGGAAGACCAATTAGAATAGCAGCAGATTTATCTACAGAAACACTACAAGCTAGAAGAGACTAGAGTCCAATCTTCAGAGTTTTCAAAGGTAAATAATTCCAAACAGGAATTTCCTACCCAGCTAAAGTAAGCTTCATCAGTGGTGGAGAATTAAAATCCTTCCCAGACATTCAATTCCTAAGAGTTTACACACACCTCCAGATCAGTTCTGAGAGAAACACTTAAGAAAGTATTAAACACAGAAAAAAGGAAAAAAAAAGATCAACCACACCATTCTCAAGAATGCAGAAAAAGATTAAAAACATACACAAATCAATCTAAAAATGAAAAGAAAGTCAACCAAAAAACAACTACCACACCAAACTCTATAAAAATCTAATGACAGGAATAAACTCTCGTACCTCAATAATTAGCTCGAATTTCAATGGACTAAATGAACCACTGAAAAGACATAGAATGGTAAACTGGTTAAAAAAAAATATGATGCAACAATATGCTGCCTTCAAGAGACACATTTCACCCGAAAGAACACTCACAAACTCAAAATATGAGGATGGAAAAAAAAAAAACTTTTCAGGCAAATGGAACACAAAAGCGAGCACGTATTGTGATATTAATATCAGACAAAATATCCTATGAGCTATCAAACATTTAAAAAGATACAGAGGTCACTATATAATGATAAAAGTTTCCATCCATTAACAAGAAATATCCTTTCTAAACATATTCACCCAACATAGAAGCACCAGCTTTTATAAAGCAGCTTCTATGTAAACTAAAATAAGATACTGATTCGAACACTATCATAGCTGGGAACTTAAATACCATACAGACAATCCTGGACAGATAATTGAGGCAAAAAATCAACAAGGAGATCTGGAACCTGAAGTTGGCACTTGAATAAATGGACTTAACAGTTATCTACAGGATTTCCAGCAAGATGGCGATGGAACAGATCATACTGTGAGAGTCTCTGCAAAATAGTGTCCATAAAGATTCTCTGTATGAGTGTGTATGTGCCAGTGGGTGAGTGAAAGTCCGTCTGAGGGGAGACTCGGGTTCATTCACCCAGGGCTGTCCTCCATTAAAAAAAGACTGTATAAAAAAAGTGGTACGTACTCATGATGGAATATTATGTAGCCATTAAGAGGGACAAAATTGTAAACTTCACAGCAACTTGGATGGATTTCAAGTGTATAATACTGAGGGATCTATCACAGAAAAAAAAAGAACTGAGTATCCACTCATAAGTGAATTGCGAACAATTATCAAAATACCTTAAAAAAAGGATTCCCAGTAGTGGAAAACTGCTGGGGCAGGGGGGTAGATTTGGCAGTAGTGGGAATTCTGCTGGAGGAAGGGGGGAACACCTCATCAGCAAGGGTACCTACATAATGGACATTTGTATACCTAACCCTGAATTATACCCCATGTCTTTAAAATAAAAAACACTAAAAACAAAACTAGATACCTACAGAACACTCTACCCAACCACCATGGAATATACATTCAACTCATCACCACATGAAACATACTCTAAGTGGATAACATCTTCAGCCATACATCAAGTATGAACAAATTTTATAAGATTGAAATATGGCCATGAATCTTATCAGATGACAGTGAAATAAAAATAAATATTAACATCAACAACATTATTCCAAACCCACAAAGACATAGACACTAAACAGTATGATGCTGAACAACTCCTGGGTCAACAGGGAAATCAAAACAGAAAGTAAAAGATTTCTGGAAACAAATGAAAACAAAGAAACATCTTACCAAAACCTCCGGGAGCAGATGAAACCTGTATTAAGAGAGGAATTCATATCTCCCCAAACATGAAGGAAATGGAAAGATCACAAGTTAACAACCTAAAAATCACCCAAGAGAGCAGGAAAAGCAAGACCACCAAAACACTAACTTTAGCAGAAGAAACAGATCACCAAATAAAAGCCAAAATATGGGACATAGAAGACAAAAATGTAATAGAAAAAAACTCATCAACACAAAGAGTTGGTTCTTAGAAAAGATAAACAAGATTGCTGGATCACTAGCCAGACTGACCAAAAAAAGAGAGAACAAGTTCAAATGCACACAATCAAAAAATGCAAAATATCAAGTCACAACTGAAATACAAAAGATTATCAGAGATTACTATGTACACTTGTATGGAAACAAACTCCAAAACCTAAATGAAATGGAAGACTTTCTGACATCACACAACATCTTAAGGTTAAAACAAGAAGAAATTGAGACACTAAATAGATCAATAACAGCCCAGGAAATTGACTTTGCTATTAAAAAAAAAAAAGCTACCTACAAAAAACAAAACAAAACAAAAATGCCCTGGACTAGATGGCTTTCCTGAAGAATTCTACAAAACATACAAGGAGGAGCTGATACCAATCCTGTAGAAAAAAATTCCAGGCAATCAAAAAAGACAGAACTCTCCCCAAATCATTTTTTGAAGCTAATATCAAATTGATACCTAAACAAGATAAAGATCCAACAATGAAAGAAAACTACATGCCAATATCCTTGATGAACATAAATGCAAAATACTCAGCAAGATTCTGGCAAACTGGATGCAAAAATACATCTCAAAAATAATCCACCATGACCAAGTAGGTTTTGTCTCCAGGATGCAGGGCTGGTTAAACATCTGCAAGACCATAAACATAATTAAATACATCAACAGATGAAAAAAACGAAAACCACATGATTATATCTTTATACTCCAGCATCCCTTCCAGATAAAAACTCTTGAAAACCTAGGAATAGGTGGCACATACTTCAAAATAGTAAAAGCCATCTATGAAAACTTCACAGTCAATATATTGCTAAACAGACAGAAATTTTAAACATTTCCCCTGAAAATCAGAACAAGACAAAGCTGCCCACTCTCACTCCTCCTGTTCAACATAGTTTTGGAAGTCCTAGCAAGAACAATGAGATAAGAGGAAGAAATCATGTGTATCCTAAGAGGAAGTTAACTTATCTTTCTTTGCATGGGACATGATCCCATACCTTGAAAACCCCAGTAAATCTGTCAAAGACCTCCTTTCACTGATAAATGACTTTAGCAAACTCTCAGGGTATATAAAAGAAACATGCAAAAGACAGTTGCATTTCTATACACCAATAATAAACAGACAGAAATACAAATAAAAAGCAAAATTGCATTCACATTAGCCAAAAAAAAAAGAAAAAAGAAAAGAAATATCTTGACATTTTCCTAACAAGAGAAGGAAAAATCTTTACAACAAAAACTGCAAAACAGTGCTCAAAGAAATAAAAGATGACAGCAACAAATGAAAAAATATTCCATGGTCATGGATTGGAAAAATCAACATTGTTAAGATGTCCATTCTACCCAAGGCAATCTACAGATTTCATGCCATATCCATTAAATTACCAGCATTAGTCTTCTCAGACCTGGAAATGATGATACACAAATTCATGTGGAAACATAAATTGACCATGAATAGCCAAAAAAATCCTCAGCAAAAAAACAAAGTGGGAGGGATCACACTTCCAGACTTTAAACTTTTTAGTAAGGCTATGATAGTCAAAGCAGCCTGGTATTGGTACAAAAACAGACATATTGACCAATGGAAGAGATTAGAGATTCTGGAAGCAGTATCTCAACTACCTCAACTTTTACAAAGTATCCACTAACAACCACTGGGAAGAGAAGAACTTATTTAGTAAATGGTGCTGGAAAAACTGGCTGACTACATGCAGAAGATTAAAACAAGACCCCTATCTGTCATCATACACAAAAATAAACTCTAAATGGATCAAAGACCTAAATGTAAAATCTCAAACTGTAAGACCCTTAAAAAATGCAGGAGACACCCTTATGGAAATTTGAACAGTCAACCAATTCCTGATCAAAACCTCAAATGCTCATGCTATAAGAGATAAGATAGGCAAGTGGGACCTCTTCAACCTGACAAGCTTCTGCAAAGCAAAATAAACCATCAAGAGGGTTGGAAGACAGCCCACAGAATGGGAAAAATATTTACCAACTGTGGATCTGACAAAGGCCTAACATCTAGGATCTACAAGGAACTCAAATGTGCTGAAAGGAAGAAAACAAACAGCCCCATTAAAAAGTGGGCAAAAGACATGAATAGACACTTCTCAAAAGAAGATATATGGACAACTAACAGACACAAGATAAAGTGCTCAGCCTCACTAATCATCAGAGAAAGCACATCAAAACCACATTGAGATACCATATAACCCCAGTAAGAATGGTCGTCATTAATAAAACAAACGACAGATGCTGGCAAGGATATGGAGAAAAAAGTATGCTTCTACACTGCTGGTGGGAATGCAACTAATGTTACTTCTTTGGAAGACTGTGTGGCAGTTTCTGAATGAACTAGAAATTGACCTTCCATATGACCCAGCAATCCCCCTATTGGGAATAAACCCAGAGGAACTCAAGTCATTCTATCATAAAGATATCTGCACAGGCATGTTTTTTCCAACTCTATTCACAATAGCAAAAGCATAGTACCAACCATACTGCCCTAGAAGCTGGACTAGATGAAAAAACTGTGGTACATATACACAATGGAATATTATGCAGCCATAGAGAAGGACAAACATGAACTTTGCAGCAAATTGGATGGATTTAGAATCTATCATACTCGGTGACCCATCACAGAAACAAAGAACAGAGCACCATATGTTCTTACTCATAAACGGACCTTTGACAATTATCATAATACTATAAGAAAGGGATTGGTAGTAGTGGGAAACTGCCAGAGGAGAGGGTGTGGCATTGGCAGTTGAAGAAAACTTCCAGGAGTGGGAGGGGCTCACCCCATCTACAAGGGTACCTGCATGATTAACATTTGTACCTTACCCTGAATTGTACGCCACATCTTTAAAATAAAATAAGATAAATTTTATTAAAAAGTGTCTGTACAAAAAGTTTACTCTTGTAGTAACTTACTGATGCCTGTCTTCTCCAGTGAATTGGGAGTTAATACAGAAAAGTAATTGTTATCTTTGAATTTTTTCCCTTCTGCAATATTTAGTAAATGTTCAAATGAGGTTTTTAAATTAATTTATCGAATGTAAATTATGCTCTTTGACATTTTAAAAAATAATATTTTACTGCAAGTTTTGATCTTTTTAAGTGTTGCTTTTTTATTTTTATTTTTCAGATTTCATTATCACTGTAGTTGTGAAGAATACTTAAATTTTCTCACTTATAAGTAGATCTTGAACAATTATTATAATTCTATAAAAAAGGGATTGGCAGTAGCAGGAAACTGGCAGGGAAGGGGAGTGGGATTGGCAGTTGAGGGGAACTGCCAGGGGAGGGAGGGGCATACCTCATCATATGGGTACCTCCATAATGAAGATCTGTATATCTAACCTGAATTGTACTCCACATCTTTGAAATAAAATAAAATAAAATAAAACAAAAAATAAGAAGATAAATGTATAAACTTGCCAAACAGAGCTATCACTTTTAGCAGTGAAAAAGGAGAAGAGATTCAACCAGCATCATATATGACTGCTATATTTTTTCTTAAATGAATATATATCTTGAGTTCAAAATAAAACATTAATGTGTATAGTAACAGGAATGGCTAAATAAAAAAGGAAAAAAGAACTCTTTTTGTCAAGTTTCAAAATTCTTGAAAAAAAAGAGGAAATGATGCAATAAATTCAGGAGAAAAGTATATATCAAGTAATTAACATAAATAAAAATAAAATAAAAATAAAAAATTAAGTTAATATATTAAAAGTGATTATGAGAATAAGACTGAATCATAATACGTATTAGCTTAATATGTAAAATTTAATATATTAATTATTATTATATAATGGAGTAGCTTGATGCTTTTCTTTACATGAAATGCAGTTGAATGTTGTCTTTAATTCTTTGGGATGTACAGAATATTATTTAAAATTATATAAAATCTAAATTATTATTTAAAATTATGTAAAATTAAATTTGATGAAGTATTTATTGTGTATGTAGGAAAGATAATTGAGAAGTTATAGTAATAATTATATAAGTGAATTAATGATTTGCCTTTGATGACAAAAATTTGGCAATCTCCCCTTCCCCCACACAGTAGATACATGGCAAAAATCAGCTATTGTATAAACAGGAATTTTGCAGTAGTTAAAATATAAAAGGCAATTAAGACATTAATAAGAGAAAATTAATAAGAGAAAATGAGGAGGAGTCACAAGATGTTGACTGGACAGGTCGGACTGAGAGAGTCTCTGCAAAAGCAAGTGTCCATAAAGACTCTCTGCATGAGTAGGCTTGTGTTGGTGGGTGAGTGAAAGTCCATCTCAGGGGAAACTCCGGTTAATGCACCTGCAGTTCTCCTCTGAAGGTGACTGCAACGCCCCCATCACCCTGAGACTGGAGCCACCACATGCAGTATTATCTGCTGTTCATGGGACTCTTCTGAGAAGAGTCTGCTGAATCTAGCTGATTCTCATTACCTGGCACCTGGCTCACACCATCACCAATTTTAGCAAATCAGCTGGTGCCCCATATCCAATCAGTGGAGAGAGAAGAGATTGAGGGAAGCCGGAAAGGAGCCCCATTTCTGGTGAGGAAACACCAACCATAGCCATTTTCTCTGTCCCATGATCAGACAGAGACCTGCAATGCCCTGCCCACCTCTGCTCAACTCCGCCCAGCCTCCAACTTGGGACCTAAGGTACTCTCATCAAACTGGGAGAGATAGAAGCCCTTTCCCCATGCTGGATTGGACACAGACAGGTCAAATCTGAGGGGAAGATTTGACAGGCAGCAAATCAGGTTGAGTCCAGATCTGATCAATCCTCCTTCCACAGTTGGCCTGGGGCATCTGACCCAAGCTGAGAGTAACTTTATCAGCCTGCACTGATGAGGGACTGATGAGATGAGGGACTGATGAGATGAGGGACTAGACATCAGAGCTGAAAGGATGTTGAACTTACAGAAATGACCTTGGAGCGAGTTTGGTTCCTTATTTTTTTTTGACTTTTTTTGTGCTCATTTTGGTTTATTTGGTTTTTGTTTTAGTTTTTTTCTCTCTTTCTTTCTGTTTTTGATAATGTTTTCATACTTGCATTGTTTCTGTTATTTTGTTGATATTTTTTCTGCTTGTTTATGGAAAGAGTACATCAATCGGGAGGTTTTTGTTGGTTTGTGTGTTTGTATGATTGCATGCTTTAGTTTTTTACTCTTTTCTGTCTTTGTGTCTCTTTTCAGTTGTTAGTTGATATGTCTGTCTGTTTTCCCTCTTACTCTTCTCTCTTTCCACCTTCCTCTTGCTCCCCCCTTCCTTTTTTCATTCTTTTTTTTCCTTTTTCTTACCTCATTTTGCTTTCAGGGAACAAATCTAAATCCCCACTGCATGAGCAGATTGTAAGGCAGTGGGAAGTGGATTCCAAGGTGCCCATACACTTGTCTATGGATACTAGGATCTGCAGATAGATTCTGAATTACAACTCCCCCCTCAATTAAATCTCAAGACTGCAAAAAGTACAGCTCTCAAACCTCAGTCCAACTTCAGAATTGAACAAAGTCAGATGACCACATAAGGAAGAATAGGAGATTGAGCAAACAGAATTAAAAGCAACACCCCCCTCCCTGAATAACAGAATTAAAGAAAAGGAAAAAAAAGTGGGGGGGGGATCTGCACAAATGAAGAAAAACCAAAAGAAGAACATGGGTCTCACACAGACCCTTGGGAGATCAGACACTGAGAAAACAGACTTCAAAACACAAACCATGAAAAGCCCTCAGAATGACTGATCTCAAACAACAAACCCAGATATCAAGGCATTAATAGAATAAATATAACTGGGGAGAGACAAGAGGAAATAATGAAGTAGTTGATAACTGAGATAACAGCAGAAAGACTAATGTGAATGAAATAAACAACAAACTGGTAAGCATGGAAAGCAGAATTAGCCAAGCAGAAGAAAGAATCTCAGAGCTTGAAGACCAAAATATAGAACAAACCCAAACTGGCAAAAACATAGAAAAGAAGCTTAAAAAGACAGAACAAAACCTTCAAGAGATAAGCAATTAATTCAAGTGGCTGAACCTAAGAATAACTGGACTTCCTGAGGCAGAAAGAGAGACAGAGATCATCCTGGAACAAACATTCCATGAAATTATTCAAGGAAACTTCCCTCATCTCATCAGTGATGCAACCACTGAAACACAAGAGATCCAGAGAAGCCCTGTGAGACAACAAATGAGAAGATCAACTCCTAGAACATAGTAATTCACCTAAAAAAAAGTAGGTATAAAAGAAAAAATCCTAAGCAGCAAGAGAAAAATGTCAGACTACTTATCAGGGAAGACCAATTAGAATAGAAGCAGATTTATTTACAGAAACACTTCAGGCTAGGAGACCTTGGAGACCAATCTTCAAAGTTCTCAAAGATAAAAAATTTCTATCAAGAGTAACCTACCCAGCTAAGCTAAGCTTAATCAGTATTGGAGAAATAAAATCTTTCCCAGGCATTCGGTCTCTAAGAACTTACACAGCCTCTTGACCATCTCTACAAGAAATACTTAAGAAAGTATTAAACACAGAAGAAAGGAAAAAAAGGACAACAATGTTCTTCACAAGAGTGCAGGAAAAAGAGCGAAAACACACATGAATAAAAAGAAAGATAACAAACAAACAGAAACAATAACACCTTTATAAGAACCTCATGACAGGTATAAACTCTCACATTTCAATATTAAGCCTGAATGTGAATGGACTAAATGTACCACTAAAAAGACATAGAATGGCAAAATGGATGAAATATCATGAGGCAGCAGTATATTGTCTCCAAGAGATTCATGTTACCAGAAAGGACACTCACAGACTCAGAGTAAGAGAATGAGAAACAAAATTTCAGGTGAACAGAACACAAAAGAAAGCAGGAGTTGTGATCTTAATACCAGACAAAAATACCCTTTAAGCTATCAAAAATTAAAAAGATTCAGAAAGTCATTATATAATGATGAAAGTTTCAATCTATCAACAAGAAATATTCATCCTAAACATATATGCACCCAACAAAGGAGAACCAACTTTCATAAAGCAGCTTCTAGGCAAACTTATTGACTCTAATACTATCATAGAAACTTTAATACCCTACTCACAACCCTAGACAGATCATCAGCAAGGAGATCCAGATCCTCAATATGACTCTTCACCAAATGAACTTAATTGATACCTACAGAATACTCCACCAAATGACTATAGAATATACATTCTATTCATCACCACATGGAACGTACTCTAAGATCAACCACATCCTTGGCCATAAATCAAGTATAAACAAATTTCATAATATTGAAATTCTGCCATGCACCGTCTCAGACCACAGTGGAATAAAAATAAATATCAACACCAACAGTTCCCCTCAAACCCACAAAGACATGGACACTAAACAGCATGATGCTAAGCAACTCCTGGGTCAACATGGAAATCAAAACACAGATTAAAAGATACCTGGAAATGAATGAAAATGAAGAAACATCTTGTCAAAACCTCTGGGATACCATGAAATCAGTAGTAAGAGGGGAATTCATAATGTTACAATTGCACATGAAGAAAATGGAAAGATCACAAGTTAACAGCCTAACAAGTCACCTAAGCATTCTGGAAAAGCAAGACCACTAAAACTCTAACTTTTGCAGAAGAATCCAGATCACCAAAATAAAAGCCCAAATCCAGGACATAGAAGACAAAAAGATAATATAAAGAAACAAAAAGCTGATTCTTTAAAAGGTTAAACAAGATTGATGGTCCCCTAGCTACACTGACCAAAAAAAGAGAGAAAGAACCCAAATAATCACAATCAGAAACACAAAAATTGATTCACAACTGACTCTGAAGAAATACAAAATTTTATCAAAGACTATATATACACTTGTTTGAAAACCTAAAGAAGATGAAGGACTTTCTGACATCGCACAACCTCCCTGGGTTGAAACAAGAAGAAATTGAGACCCTAATAGACCAATAATAATCCAGTAAATTGACTATGTCTTAAGAAAACTACCTACAAAAAAAAAAAATCCTAGACCAGATGACTTTCCAGCAAAATTCTATAAAACATGTAAAGAGGAATTGATACTAATTCTGTTGAAAGTATTGCAGGTTAATGAGAAAGATGGAACTCTCCTCAAATCATTTCATGAAGCTAACATCACATTGATACCCACGCCAGGTAAAGACCCAACAAAGAAAGAGAGCTACAGGCCAATATCCTTGATAAACATAGATGCTAAAATTCTCAACAAGATCCTAGCAAATCAGATTCCATAACACATCTCAAAAATCATTCACCATGACCAAGAAGGCTTCATTCCCAGATGCAAGCCTGGTTTAACATTTTTGTAAGACCATAAACATAATTAAATACATTAACAGACAGTAAAAACAAAACTGCATGATGATATCATTAGATGCAGAAAAAGTTTTTGATAAAATCCAGTACTTCTTCCTGATAAAAACCTTAGAACATCTAGGCATAGATGGAACATACCTCAAAATAGTAAGAGCAATCTATGAGAAACCCACAGTCAGCATACAGGCTGACGGAAATTGAAACCATTTCCCCTGAAAACTGGAACAAGACAAGGATGCCCACTCTCACCCTTCCTGTTCAACATAGATTTGGAAGTCCTAGCTAGTGCAATCAGAGAAGAGAAAGTGATCAGTGGTATTCAAATAGGAAAAGAGGAAATCAAGTTATCCCTTTTTGCAGATGACATGATTCTATACCTTAATAACCCAAGAGACTCTCAAAAAACTTCTTGTGCTGATAAAGGACTTTGTCAAAGTCTCAGGGTATAAAATAAATGTGCAAAAGGCAATCACATTTCTATACATAAATAATAAATAAACAGAAACCCAAATAAAAGCACAATCCCATTCACAATAGCCATAAAACAGTAACAACAAAAAAATAAATACCTTGACATCTTCCTAACCAGAGATGGGAAAGACCTTCACAATGAAAACCACAAAACACTGCTCAAAGAAATTAAAGATGACACCAATAAGTGGAAAAATATTCCATGCTCAGGAATTGGAAGAATCAACATTGTTAAGTTGTCCAATCTACCTAAGGCAATCTATAGATTTAATGCAATTCTCATCAAAGTACCTGCAGCATTCTTCTCAGACCTAGAAACAACAATACATTTTGGAAACAATGTTTCCAAAATTAATATGGAAACATAAACAACCATGAATAGCCAAAACAATCCTCACCAAAAAAAAGCAAAGCAGGAGGTATCACACTCCCAGACTTTAAACTTTACTATAAAGCTATAATAATCAAAACAGTCTAGTATTATTGGTACAAGAACAGGTATATAGACCAATGGAACAGAATTGAGATTCCAGAAACAAACAAAGCCTCAATTCCTCAACCAACTCATCTTTGATAAAGTCTCCACTACCAACCACAGGGCAGAGGAGAACTTATTCAGTAAATGGTGCTGGGAAAACTGGCTGACCACATGTAGAAGACTAAAACAAGACCCCTACCTATCTCCAAACACAAAAATCAACTCTAAATGGATTAGAGACCTAAATGTAAAACCTCAAACTATAAGAACCTTAGAAAATACAGGAGATACCCTTATGAAAATTGGAACTGGCAATCAATTCACAATTAAAACCCCAGGTGCCCATACCATAATAGATAAGATAGACAAGTAGGACCTCATCAAGCTGACAAGCTTATGGAAAGGCAAAGATACCATCAAGAGAGTGGATAGACATCCCACAGACTGGGAAAAAAAATATTTGCCAACTGTAAGTCTGACAAAGGCTTAACATCTAGGATCTACAAGGAACTCAGATGTGCTGAAAAGATAAAAACAAACAACCCCAATACAAAGTGGGCAAAGGATATGAATTGATGGTTCTCAAAAGAAGGCATACTAGCAGCCAACAGATACATGAAAAAATGTTCAGCCTCACTAGTCATCAAAGAAATGCTAATTAAAACTTCACTGAGATACCACCTAACTCCAGTCAGGATGGCAATCATCAATAACTCAAAAACAACAGATGCTGGAGAGGATGTAGTGAAAAGGGAACACATCTACACTGTTGGTGGGAGTGTAAACTAGTACAGCCTCTGTGGAAAACAATGTTGTAATTACTAAAGGTTCTAAAAATTGACCTTCCATATGACCCTGCTAGCCCCCTACTGTGAATATACCCGGAAGAACTCAAATCACTCCATAAAAAAGATAACTGCACACATATGTTTATCACAGGATTTTTCACAATAGCAAGAACATGGAACCATCTGTGCTGCCCATAAAAAGAGGACTGGATTAAAAACAAATGTGGTACATATACACAATAGAATATTATGCAACCATAAAGAAGAACAAAATCATGTACTTTGCAGCAACCTGGATGGACTTGGAGTCTATAATTCTGAGTGATCTTTCACAGAAACAAAGAACTGAGTATCACATGTTCTCACTCATAAGTGAACCTTGAACAACTATCATAATACTACAAGAAAGGATTGATAGTAGCAGGGGTGGGTGGGATTGGCAGTAGTTGGAATCTACCTGGGGAAGGGAGTGCACCCATCATCAACAAGGATACCTGCATAAGCGGGCTCGGTGGCTCAGCCTGTAATCCCGCGCCTTTGGGAGGCTGAGGTGAGTGGATTGCCTGAGCCTGCGGGTTTGAGACCCGCCTGGGCAGGCGAGACCTCATCTCTACAATAAATCAAAAAATCAGCCGGGTGTGGTAGCGCATGCCTGTAATTCCGGCTACTCGGAAGGCTGAGGCAGAAGGATCGCTGGAGCCCAGCAGGTGAGGCTGCGGTGGCCAGGAGTGGCCACTGCACTCCAGTCTGGGCGACCGAGTGAGACTCCAGTGCAAAATAAAGAAGAAAAAAAAAAAAAGGATACCTGCATAATGAATATATGTATACCTAACCCTGAATTGTACCCCATATCTTTAAAATAAAAACTTTAAAAGCTAAAAAAAATAAGAAAATAAAAAAACTGTGCATCATGTCCATTATTCCACTCAGATAAATTAAATGAATTGGCCACACAATTAATAACAAAGTTGTTGGGAAAACTTCAAAGAAAACAAACATTTATACATTACAATGTACCCAGGTCACGTTCCCTTTATTTTCTATCCATCCTTTAAGTTTTTTCTATCACTCAATTTGAAATTAAAACAAAAAATGAATTAGCACAGTTTTAGCTAGATCATCTACACTTCAAAGTATAATTGCCTACTAATTAATATGAAATTTCTTTAATGCGTTTTACCCAAATGCTTCCTCTCAGGGAAAACTGCTCTTTAAAGTTTTCAATACATTGTCTGACACTGAGTTCTGTAAATGTTTTGACAGTGATTTAAAATAAAATATTTGATCTACTTGGAAAATTACTATAGCATCAGATATAGTTTTATAGCTTATGATATTAGAAAATTAAATTTTCACTTTAAACCCTTTTTATATTCCACTGGTATTTGTGTGAATGCTTATTTGAATTATATCTTATTTTTGCCTAATGAAAACATTGTTGGGATTTTTATTTTATATTTATGGTTCTAGTTTTGCAATTACTTTTTAGATCATTCACTTTAGGGTAAAAAATATTTATTCAACCAAATTTAAAATAAATATTTTCATTCAGTGTGATTTAATTCAGACTCTCTGAGGGAGGGTTAAAGTTTCATTGCATAGTTAGCAATGTTTCTATATTAATGCCTTTTTTGGGCTACAACTACTAACTGCTAAGATTGGAGAACTCAATTGAATAAGACTAAAAATAAATTTACTTTGTTACTGATTTTGAAATTTGAAATATATCGACTCAACTGGTGTCTTAATCATTATATAGAATCATCAGTAAAGCAATGAGTTTGTTTTAGCTACCTTCTTTTTTTTTTTTTTTTTGAGTTGGCATCTACCCCAGCGCCCAGGTTGGAATGCAGTGGCATGCTCACAGCCACCTTAGCGTTGACCTGCTGGGCTCTGGTGATCATTCCGCCTCAGCCTTCCAAGTAGCCTGAACTACAGGCATGCACTACCATACCCAGCTAAATTTTTGTGATTTATTGTAGAGACAGGTCTTGCCAATTTGCCCAGGCTGGTCTCGAGCTGATGGGCTCATGCAATCCACTTGCCTCAGCCTCCCAAAGTTCTGGGATTACAGGCTGAGCCATGGAGCCCAGCCTAGTTACCTTCTAATTGAAAAACAGCTGACATTTGCTTCTCACTATGTGCTGGTGATTGAACTTAACAGTTCATCATATGTTAAAAATATATAGTGGTATAGACACTGGAATACGAATTTCCCAGCTCACCTCTATGGAGAAAATCACCGAGTAATATGGACAGCCGCATTAGAAGATTAAGTGTCTGTGGGGAGCAGTGTCACTGCAACCAAGTGGTAAGAAGAATATACCATATTCCAGGATTCCAAAATTTTACTACCCATTAAAAATTTACATTATATAGGTATTCTACAGATTTTCAAAAATGCATTCAAAGAAAGATTGTAGAAAAGACCGAAAGTTTCATTTTTCCAACACATGGATTCTGGAGCCAGTAAGATTTGAGGATGTTTATGAACATATATTACTAAATGCCCTTGAGATTACTCACTATTGAAATTGGGGCTTTTAGCTTACAGATGTGGTTGTTAGTAGCTTGCACAAAAGAGTTCAGAGTGAAAGTCTAGATTAATGGCTACAACTAGGTCTTGCATGTTAATTGCAATTGTCTTTAATTGAGCTTTTTTCAATGATATAAATTATTATATCTAGCTTTTTTTTTTTTTTTTTACTCTCACTGTCATTCAAATGTCAAAACTACTATCATCTGGAAATAGGCAACCTCCACATTTTTATGTCTATTCTTTTCCATTCTTTATTTCTTTGTCCACATATAGTTAATGTAATTTTAAAGTCATAAATAATATTAGTTTTTTCAAGTCTAACAACTGTTCATCTAGATCTTTCCATTTCACTTTAGTATCAAATTCAAAATTCTTAATATCGTGTACCAGTTAATAGTTATGTTTGCCTATCAGTAACAATGACTATTATCGATAAATATTATTAATTAAATTTTTTCTCAAATTATGATCAATTTAATATTTGTATCAGAACCCCTGGTGTCACCACAGATTTAGGGTCCTTCTCTAAAACTGTTTTGCCACCATTAGCTCTTGACTTCCATTCTCAAGTTTACTTTGTGTTCTAAGACATTTACAAGAAACAAGAGTAAGGGCAAAAATAGTACTCAATAATCACCCAATTTTTATTTAAATCCAAGGGATTTATTTTGATTAACAATTTTGTAATTTCCTTATCATACGCCTGAGTTTTTGTCATAGCATAAATGCAGTTTTTTGCAGTCTTCTTCAGAAGAGTTTATGTACAATAATGATTCCATTTCTAACTCCAGTCTGAGTTAGGCAGTCCTTGTATAGGCTCTTAAAGCATATTGCATATCTCTACTTTAGAATTTATTATAATATAAATATTTGTTCTCTGACATGGTTTTAAGTATTAACATGGGAATTTTTATTTCTCTTGAGTTTCTAACATGGTTCCCATTAATCAGAATTGGTACAGAAATGGTTTATTGACTTGTTGAATGATTGAGTAAACAAATGAAAATAGAAATTATTTTGTGAATCAAAAATCTTTCCCCTTTAATAAGTTTTTAAATTTAGTAATTTCAGAAATATAAGAAGAAGAAAAAAAAAAGAAAAGTGTATTGTCACCAACTGTGAGTTATGCTGTATACCTGAGAAAGGCTTGTGGATAATCTCACAAAAGGTAACCAAAAGTTTATCCTACCTCTTTCTCTTATGTCTCCTTGTCCAAGTGTGGTTAGCAGCAGGACATAATAAAAAATTCATTTGCTTGTCTGGAAAACTTTAGGTTATAGAGAGAACATTTTTGACTCAGAAGCCAACATCTAAGGTACACCTTAGATAGAATACAAAGTTATCCAAATATTTCCATGTGCAATTTAGTCCTACTATAAAGGTATTATAAACTTCAATTATAACATTTAAAAATGTTATACCTCAAAACATGAGCTGTTACTCAGAAAAAGTTATGTGAACCTGTTCTCTATGTGTCATTATTTTTAAAAATACATTAAAACAGTGTTGTCTAAAATATGTCTAGATTAATTCACTCTTCATAAACCTTTTTAGTTTATAAGGAGAAGGCATACAATTGTATCTTCCAACCCAAGAAGTATTTTTATTTTTATCTTTTATAAAAAGCTAACTTTATGTATTTTTTAAAAAATTACTAATATTTAAGACATCAAACATTGACTACCAGGAAATAAAAATGTTTCAAACTAGCCGGGCTTGGTGACTCAGCCTGTAATCATGTACTTTGGGAGGCTGAGGTGAGTGAATTGCCTGAGCCCGCAGGTTCGAGACCTACCTGGGCAACTTGGCGAGACCTCATCTCTACATTAAATCAAAAATTAGCTGGGCATGGTAGGGCGTGCCTGTAGTTCCAGCTACTTGGAAGACTGAGGTGGAAGGAATGCCAGAGCCCAGCAGGTCGAGGCTGCAGTGGTCATGGCCACCGCACTCCAGTCTGGGCAATGGAGTGAGATTCCAACTCCAAAAAAAAATGTTTCAAACAAACAACAAAATACATCTATTCAAGCAATTAGCTAAATTTTTTTTCTTAAAAAACTGATTAGTTTATTTGCTACATAAAATTGGAAAAGGAGCTTAATTTATCTTGTCAAATAAGAATTATCTTTAAACTGAAAAGGATGTAGAATTATCAGATATATGCACACATAAATATGATTGTTTATCTTAAATTAGGCATAATTTGCATATAATACAATGCTTGGGTTTTATACACATATTCCGTCATGCAACCAAGCCAATATCAAGGTATTTTCAACACTGAAAAAAAAAAATCACTTCTCATGCCTTTATAAACAATGTCTTCCCTGGCATCATTATTGATTTTTTTCTTTCCCTATAAGAAAGTCAAATAAATTGTTTATAAGAAAGTCAAATAAATTAATTAATAAAGTATAAAGCCTCTTGATTTTGGCTTCTTTCACTTTAAGATTCTACTATGAGTTTTATATATCAATAATCTATTCATTGTATTCCATTGTGTAGATATAATACATTGTATTTGTTCCAGAGTTGAAACACAAATGGGAAGTTCTCAGTTTTCAATGACTGCAAATAAAACTGCTATAAATATTTGCATATAGGTTACTGAGTAAACATATATTTATTTACTTATTTCACAGATAAATAGCAAGGAGTGGGATTGATTCATCATATGGTTGGTAATGATACTCCTAAAAGAATATTGGCATAATATTTATCAAAACTATTGTATCATTTTGCATTCTTAAGAAAACATTGTGACTTCCAGTTGTTTCATGTTTTTGCCAGTACTTGGTAAATTTTCAGAAACTTAATAAACACATAGTAGTATCTCGTGGTTTTTATTTTCTTTTCCTCAAAGACTATTAATGTTGAACATCTCTTGTGTTTATTTTCCATCCATATACCTGATTTGGAGGGATACTTGTCCAAGTATATTCCACTTTGGAATTATTTGCTTTTTCTTCTTATTGATTTTTATGTAAATGTATGTTTTTGTGTTATTATAAGGGCTAACATATTTAACTTAATTTAATTTATGTTTTTGAATTTTTTAGTATTTCTCAATCAAGTTGATTTTAGCATATTAATATTTAGGACTTTTCTAAGCTCACTTTGTTCTGTCCATTGCTTTTTGTAGGCTCTTTGGAATTTTAACAGAGATAATCATAACTGTGAGTAGAGACAATTTTATTTCTTCATGGTCAATTTTGTATAAATTTTATCTATTTTTGACACATTATTGAATAAACTAGGAAATCTAGTGTGTTGCTGAATAGGAGCGGTAAGCAAATTTGTCTCAGTTCTACTGCTATAAAAATACCACAGACTGGGTAATTTATTTTCTAAGGGAATTTATTTCTCACAGTTCTGGAGCCTGAGAATTCAAGATCAAAGCACAGGCATATTCAGTTTCTGGTGAAGGCTTACAGTTTGCTTCCAAGGTGTTTTTTTGGGGGCTTTTTTTCAATTTTATCCAAAAATATTGTCATTAACCCCTTGTTAACTGTAGAGTTTGCAAATACTTTCTCACAATCCATGACTTGTCTCTTCATTTGTTGGGAGCTAGCCATGGAGGCCTGCCTGCTGACAAAGTCCAGGGGGCTGAAGACCCCGGGTCACAAAGAGAACCTGGGCAGCTGAGACCCTTGCTTCTTCTACTTTTGTTATTAGTGCAGCTGAAAAGTTCTGTACAGTCTGAGGATGGAAAGCAAAATTCCACTCACGCCTCCACTACCCCTTGCAAAAAGGCAAAAGGGGAATTCATGATAAAATTACCTTCCCTTCATTTGAACTCCTCCCTAGGTTTCCACATCCCTGGTCTCCTGGTATTAGACCACACAATCACTTGATTAAACATTGTAGTTGGGAAAATTGTGAACTATCAGAAATGCTCGATTTAATGTTTGTCAGAGAACTCACTAGCCTTGCTAGGAAATTATCAATAGAGATTTTATATATCATGTGTGGGTACATAATTACTTGTAAGGTTTTATTTCTTCTGATTGGTGACTAATTGGAGAAATTTGAGAAGCTACAGTTTGTATTTTTAGGAAGAGTGCCAATGCAAAAATTATATTTACTTAATTTCTTAATTTCTACATGTGGTGTATTATGCTTAAAAAATTAACAATCACATAAATATTAGAGCACCCTTGCCTTTACTTCCCTTTGTTAAGGAGGCTTGTAATTCTGGTTAGGGACTATAACTAAGGTGACTTGATCCCGGGAGGCCTTTTGTTTTGCAAACATTGAAGCTCATTTTCCCTAACAGGGGATAATTGACACAGATTGTAAATACCAGGTGTAACATTGTGGGAAACAAGTCAGGCCAATTTGTAGCTAAGAAACCTTAAAAATGTTGTTTTACCCTGGCTAGTTGCAAATTGCTGTGTGAAGGTCACAGGTGTGACTTGCTAATCTAGGTGACAATTATAGTGCTTAGAACTTGGTAGTGATTTATAATGTAATAGTTATAGGAATAAGTAAGTTTTGTATGAACGTTAAGAAATGGTAATCATTAGAAAATGTTAGGAGTTTATAAGATTTATAGTTAATGTTTAGGATGATAATCTTTTAAGATCAAAACAGGATGAACAAAGATACATTGCCTGTCTGACCCATTAAATTGAAACTAATTAGCCGGGCTCAGTGGCTCAGCCTGTAATCCTGTGCCTTTGGGAGGCTGAGGTGAGTGGATTGCCTGAGCCCATGGGTTCAAGACCCACCTGGGTGGCGAGACCTCATCTCTACAATAAATCAAAAAATCAGCCAAGCGTGGTAGCGCATGCCTGTAATTCTGGCTACTTGGAAGGTGGAGGTGGAAGAATCACCGGAGCCCAGCAGGTTGAGGCTGTGGTGGCTGGGAGCGGCCACTGTGCTCCAGTCTGGGCGACCTAGTGAGACTCCAACTCAAAATAAATAAATAAGTAAATAAATTGAAACTAATTGCCTTGAAAACAAAAACCATGTTTTTGTCTCCAGCCAAAATCTAGGGTGTAAAAGAAGTTGAAAAAGACAATAAATCAGCATTTGCCCTGCTTGCAGCAGAGTCAGTGTCCAAGTTTTTTCTCCTGCGCCAAGGCCATCCCTCTTTCAGGAAACCCTGACCCACTGGAGCTGGATACCAGCATTCATTGATTTTTTTTCTGTGCAGAAGCTTTTTAGTTTAATATACTTCTATTTTTATGTTTTTGCTTTGTTATTTGGGCTTTTGGAGACATATCTAAGAAACCACTACCAAGACGAACATCATTAAATTTTCTCCTACATTTCCTTCTGTTAGTTTTACACTTTTTATGTCTTACATTTAATTATTTAATGAACATTGAATTTATTTTCATATATGGTGTAAGATAAAGATACAATTTCATTTTTTCCACATGTGGACATGTAGTTTTCATTTCATTATTTATTGAAGAGAAGTTAAGATGATTATTATAAAAAAAGATGAAAGACAATAAGTATTGGCAAGGATTAAAAAAGAAGGGAATCCTCTTACACTCTTGGTAGAAATGTACATTAGTATATCCACGATGGAAATCACTATAAAGTTTCCTTAAAAAGATCCTAAAAATAGAATGACCACTTGATCCAGCAATTATGCTACTGGGTACATATTCATAGAATTGAAGTCAGTATGTCAAAAATACATCTTCACACACATGTTCACTGCACCACTAATTACAATGGCCAAACTATAAAATTAATCTAAGTGCTCATCAACAGATGACTGAGTAAAGTAAATGTATATATACAAAATGGAATATAATTCAGCATTTTAAAAAAATCTGTCAACTATAAAAACATGAATAATCCTAGATGACATTATGTTCAGTTAAAAATCCCAAAAAGCCAGACACAGAAAAAAAATACTACATGAACCCATTTATTTGTGATATTTAAAAATATTGAGAAGGAGTTCCAGTAAGATGGCAATGGCATAGGTGGGACCCTGAGATTCTCTGAAAGTGAGTTCCCAAAAAGAATCTTACTCTCCTTCCCCACTTCCCTGCCCACCACCAGTCGCACGGGTCTGAGGCCTGGAGACCCTTGGATCCACACAAGGCTGGGCATTGAGACCTCTTGGCTGCTACTGCTCCACTATAGATGGCCCCGTGCCCCAGCCATGTGGAGATCCCAGCTCCCTCCCTGTCTACAACACCTCACCCTGTGGTCCTTGGATACTGGCTTGTGGAGATATGGGTTCCCTTCCTGGCTACACTGATCTGCCCAGCACTCAGCAGCTGCCAGCTCTCTCTGGGACAGGGTGCCCAATCCAGCAGGCCCAGTGCTCACTCCTCTGAGTTCCAGCTCTCTGCTCTGGGTTCTGGGCCCATGCCCAGACCTATTTCAAGCCACCATCACCCAGGGAGGCTCTAGGCAACTGCCCCTCAGAGATACCAGCTCTGCCCTGTTCAGGGGCCTAAAGCTGCTATCACCACTCACCACCTGCCCTTTGGAGTTCCATCCCCCCTCTGGCTGAGGCATCCAGTTTGGGACCCCATGGTTGTGTAAGGGAGCAGCATATCTTAAGGACGTGCTGATCAGTCACTCTCAGCTTTCACCTCCATAAGAGGGAAATCCCAGCTACCCCCTCCAACCCAGGCCTCTGGTGGCACACCAGATCCAGTGCCCAGTTGTGTCGCTGATCCCATAGCCTGTCATGGGGGATCACCTATGGACCCAGGCAGGTGGAGAGAAAGGATCCTTGAAAGAGGAGCTGCCCACCTCAACCACTTCCCAGGCAGCAATTTGCATTGCCCCACCCACCTACAAGCAGCCCCCACCTTGGTTTCTAAGGTAATGTTGCTAAACAGGAGACAAAAGGCCTCCCACTACGCTGAATCAGATACAGGCAACTCAAGCCTGTTGCAGACCTCTCAGGCAGCAAACAAAGGGAATCAACCCAAGCTTGGAATAAATCCATCTGCCTGCAATGAAAGCAAAGGGGAGAAGCAAGAGATCAGAGTTGAAGAGACTTTAGACACTCAGGAAAGACTCCAGAGCTAGTCTGGTTTCTTATTTTGATTTCTGATTTAATTGTTTTAACTTTTCACCTATTTGTGATGGGGAAAAGTGCAACAAAAGGCATGATTTTATTGAACTGTATTTATGTGATTACTGGAATGCTTTAAGAAATTTTCTTTGTGTGTCTGTTTTTCACTCTTTTCTGGCCTTGTGTCTCTTTTTCACTTGTTAGTTGGTATGTATGTCTGTTTTCTCTTTCACTCTTCTCTTTCTCTCTCTAACTTCCTCCTAACTCCCCCTTCTTCCATTATTTTTCTTTTTCGTATTTCCTTCTGTTCCAAGGAAAAAACCTAAACCCTGCTGGATGGACAGATTGTAAGGAAGTAGGAAACGGGTTCCAGTGTGCCCATGCACCTGTTGGTGGATACTGTGATCTGCAGATAGATTCTGAATCACAGTTCCCCCCAATTAAACCTCAAAACTGCAAAAACTACAGCCCCCAATCCACAGTACACCCTCAAAAGTGAACAAAGCCAGAGGGCCCTCATAAGGAAGAACAGGAGATTGAACAAAAAAAGTCAAAGCAACCCCACGTTTCCAGAAAAACAAAATTAAAGAAGGGGAATGAAAGGGGGAGAGAGAAAAACCCACACAAATGAAGAAAAACCAAAAGAAGAGCATGGGTCTCTCCCAGACCCCTGGGAGGACAGACACTGAGGAAACTGACTTTGGAATGCAAACAATGAAAAGCCACCAGAATGACTGGTCTCAAACTACAAATCTAGATGTCAAGACATTATTGGAGAAATTAAAAAGAATTGAGGAGAGACAAGAAGAAACTAGAAAGGAGTTGATAACTGAGATAAGAGTAATAAAGAATACTGTGAATGAAATAAATAACAAACTGATAAGCATGGAAAGCAGAATTAGCCAAACAGAAGAAAGAATCTCAGAGCTTGAGAACCAAAATATAGAACTAACTCAAACTATCAAAAACATAAAAAAAACTTTAAAAGAAAGAACAAAGTCTTCAAGAGATGAGCAATTACTTCAAGAGACCAAATTTAAGAATAATAGGACTTTCTGAAACAGAAAGAGAATCAGAGGCCACCTTGGAACAAACATTACATGAGATTATTGAAGAAAATTTCCCTTGTCTCACCAGTGACCCAAAAATTCAAACACAAGAGATTCAGAGAACCCCTGCAAGACAACCAATGAGAAGACCAACTCCCAGACACATAATAGTTTGCTTAAACAAAGTAGGTATAAAAGAAAAAATCCTAAAGGCAGCAAGAGAAAAAGATCACCTACCTTGGAAGACCAATTAGAATAGCAGCAGATTTATCTACAGAAACCCTGCAGATTAGGAGAGCTTGGAGCCCTATCTTCAAAGTTCTAAAAGAAAAACAATTTCAACCAAGAATAACCTACCCAGCCAAGCTAAGCTTCATCAGTGAGGGAGAATTAAAATCTTTCCCAGACATCTAATCCCTAAGAACTTATGCTGCCACCAGACCTCCTCTACAAAAAACACTTAAGAAAGTACTAAACACAGAAGAAAAGGAAAAAAGAACAACATTCTTCACAAGAGTACAGGAAAAAGTGTAAAACTCACATGAACCAACCCCAAAACCAAAAGAAAGTCAACAAACTAAGAGGAACAACAACAGCAACTCAATAAGAACCTTATAATAGGGTTCAACTCTACATTTCAATAATTAGCCTGAATGTGAATGGACTAAATGCACCACTGAAAAGACATAGAATGCAAAATGGATAAAATATTACCAGGCAACAATATATTGCCTTCAAGAGACCCATCTCACTAGAAAGGACGCACACAGACTCAAAGTAAGAGGACGGAAAACAAATTGTCAGGCAAACGGAACACAAAAGACAGGAGGAGTTGTGATTCTAATTTCAGACAAAATACTATTTAAGCTATCAAAAATTTAAAAAGATACAGAAGGCCACAACATAATGACAAAATGTTCACTCCATCAACAAGAAATATCTATCCTAAACATATATGCACCTGTTGGGAGTCAGCCATGGAGGCCCACAGAGTGTTGGGGATCAGGAAGACCGTTGACTCCAAGACCACTAGGATGTGTTTGGGAGCTCTAGACCCCATTCCTTCCCTCCTTTTCCACTTGGCACTGTAACCAGGAAAGGCTCCTGCTGTCTAACAGAAAACTCTGAGACCAAAACATACACAGCTAAACTTACGAATCTATTGTTCCCATTTTCCATGGTTTATGGTTTTTGCTTTTAAACAATTCAAGTTCAACTTTGAGTCACATTGAGGAGACTTAGTGCAAGTCACAGGTTCTCTTGATGAGATTTTAGAAATTTATAAGCCGGGCTCGGTGGCTCAGCCTGTAATCCCGCGCCTTTGGGAGGCTGAGGTGAGTGGATTGCCTGAGCCCGCGGGTTCGAGACCTGCCTGGGCAGCAAGACCTCATCTCTACAATAAATCAAAAAATCAGCCGGGCGTGGTAGCGCATGCCTGTAATTCCGGCTACTCGGAAGGCTGAGGCGGAAGGATCGCCGGAGCCCAGCAGGTCGAGGCTGCGGTGGCCGGGAGCGGCCACTGCACTCCAGTCTGGGCAACAGAGTGAGACTCCAACTCAAAAAAAAAAAAAAAAAAAAAAAAAAATTTATAGATATAGGTTTTAGAACATAGTTTATATAGATTGAAGAAAATTTAAGTAACCATTTTATTATAGAAGTGTGGTTATTTCAGTTTGATTTAGGGGGGACAGTGAAGTTTGAATTAAGTCAGCTGGTGCTAGGAGAGTGTAACCACAGTGGCAATTGTATTAATAGAAACTAATTTGAATTAGCACAGAATAGTAGAATTTAATAATTCATTATTGTGGTTTCGGGTTTAGACATTGAGTGATGTTATTTCAAGATGATATAGTTGTAATACAATTAAGGGCACATAAGAAACTGGTTTGGGGAACATTAAGCAAGCATAAGAAGCAAAAAGACAATTAGTGGTTGTTCTTCCTCATATTCTTCCTCATGTATGAAAAAACACTTGCTTGAGAGTAGGGGGTGTCCTTTGTGCACATGGACCTGTTCATGTGAAAGGCACATGCTACCTTTTGTGTCCTGTGATGATGACTTTGCAGAGTTTGGGGATAAAAGCCCTTGGATAACACTCAATAAATGGCTTCTGCTCAACCTTGAACAGGAGTCCACTTTCTTTCTCCCCCCTTTCGTCCTCCCCTCTAGTTGCCAATGCTGTCTCACCTCCAGGAATCTCTGGCCCTGCTAGACCTGGACTCCTGCATGCACCCAACATAGGAGCACCAACTTTCATAAAGCAGCTTCTAGGAAAACTCAAAAAAGATATTGATTCTAACACTATCATAGCTGGGGACTTTAATACCCCACTCACAACCCCAGGTAGATCATCAGGACAAAAAATCAGCAACAAGATCCAGAACCTCAGTGTGATTCTTCACCAAATGCACTTATTTGATACCTACAGAACACTCCACCCAAAGACCATGGAATATACATTCTACTCATCACTGCATGGAACATACTCTAAGATCGACCACGTACTTGGCCATAAATCAAGCATAAACAAATTTCAAAAGATCAAAATTTTGTCATGCACCTTCTTGGACCACAGTGGAATAAAAATAAACATCAACACCAAAAAGTTTCCCCCAAACCCACAAAGACATGGACACTAAAGAGCATGTTGCTAAACAGCTCCTGGGTCAATGATGAAATCAAAACAGATATTAAAAGATACCTGGAAACAAATGAAAATGAAGAAACATCTTACCAAAATCTCTGGGACACCATGAAAGCTGTAGTAAGAGGGGAATTCATATCTCTACAAACCCACATGAAGAAAATGGAAGGTTCACAAATTAACAGCCTAAAAAATCACCTTAGGAAGCTAGAAAAGCAAGACCACCAAAACCCTAGCTTCAGCAGAAGAATCCAGAACATCAAAATAAAAGCCCAAATCCAGGACATAGGAGACAAAAAGATAATAAAAAAAAACAATGAAACAAATTGCTGGTTCTTTGAAAGGAAAAATAAGATCGATGGTCCCCTAGCTAGACTGACCTAGAAAGAAAGAGAAAAAGCCCAAATAAATACAATCAGAAACACAAAAGATGAAGTCACATCTAACCTCGAAGAAATACAAAAGATCATTAGAGACTACTATGTACCCTTATATGGAAAAAACTTGAAAACCTTAAGGAAATGGAAGACTTTCTGACATCACACAGCATGCCTAGGTTGAAACAAGAAGAAATCAAGACCCTAAATAGACCAATAACAGTCAAGGAAATTGGCTATGTAATAAGTAAACTACCTACAAAAAAAAGCCCTGGACCAGATGGTTTTCCGGCAGAATTCTATAAGACCTTTAAGGAGGAGCTAATACCAATCCTATGGAAATTATTCCAGGCAATTGAAAAACATGGAACCCTCCCCAAATCATTTTATGAAGCTAACATCACATTGATACCCAAGCCAGGTAAAGACCCAACAAAGAAAGAGAACTACAGACCAATATCTTTGATGAACATAGATGTCAAAATTCTCAACAAGATCCTAGCAAACTGGATTCAACAGCACATCTCAAAAATCATTCATCATGACCAAGTAGGCTTCATCCCTGGGATGCAAGTCTGGTTCAACATTCGCAAGACAATAAATGTAATTAAATACACAACAGATGTCTAATGATTTATATCATTAGATGCAGAAAAAGCTTTTGATAAAATCTAGCCACCCCTTCTTGATAAAAACCCTCAAACATCTAGGCATATATGGAACATACCTCAAAATAGTAAAAGCCATCTATGAGAAACCCACAGGCAGCATTCTTCTAAATGGACAAAAATTGGAACCATTTCCCTTGAAAACTGGAAGAGGACAAGGATGCCCACTCTCTCCCTTCCTGTTCAATATAGTATTGGAAGTCCTGGCCAGAGCAATCAGAAAAGAAAAGTAGATCTGGGGTATACAAATAGGAAAAGAGGAAATCAAGTTATCTCTCTTTGTATACGACATGATTGTGTACCTTAAAAACAAAAGAGAATCTGTCAAAAGCCTCCTTGCACTGATAAAGGACTTTGGCAAAGTCTCAGGGTATAAAATAAATGTGCAAAAGACAATCCCATTTCTTTATACCAATAATAAACCAACGGAAACCCAAACAAAAAGCACAATCCCATTCACAATAGCCACACACAAAAAATGAAATACCTTGGCATCTTCCTAACCAGAGATATGAAAGACCTTTACAGTGAAAACTACAAAAACACTGCTCAAAGAAATCAAAGATGAAACAAACAAGTGGAAAAATACCCCATGCTCATGGATTGGAAGAATCAAAATTGTGAAGATGTCTACCTTACCAAAGGCAATCTACAGATTTAATGCCATACCCATCAAATTGCCAGCAGCATTCTTCTCAGAGCTAGAAAAAAACAGGAATTCATATGGAAGCACAAATAACCAAGAATAGCCAGAACAATTCTCAGCAAAAAAAACAGCAGGAGGTATCACATTACCAGACTTCAAACATTACTATAAACTACAGTAATCAAAATAGGTTGGTATTGGTACAGGAACAGGCATATAGACCAATAGAATAGAATTGAGATTCTAGAAGCCTAATCTCAATTTCTCAATGAACTCATCTTCGACAAAGCCCCCACCATCTACCACAGTAAATGATGCCGGGAAAACTGGCTGACCACATGCAGAAGACTCAAACAAGACCCCTATCTATCCCCATACACAAAAATTAACTCCAAATGGATCAGAGACCTAAATGTAAAATCATAAGAACCTTAGAAAATGCAGGACACACCCTTGTCGAAATTGGAAGCGGCATTCAATTCCCTAACAAAACCCAAAACACACAGGCCATAAGAGATAAGATAGACAAGTGGGACCTCATTAAACTGACAAGCTCTGCAAAGCCAAAGAAACCATCAAGAGACCAAGGAGACAGCCCACAGACTGGGAAAAAGTATTTGCCAACTCCATGTCTGACAAAGCCCTAACATCTTGGATCTACAAGGAATTCAAATGTGCTGAAAAAAAAAACCCCATTATAAAGTGGGCAAAAGATATGAACTTACACTTCTCAAAAGAAGACATTCAAGCGGCCAACAGACACATGAAGCCATGTTCAACCTCACTAATCATCAAGGAGATGTAAATTAAAACTACACTGAGATATCACCTAACTCTAGTCAGAATGGCAATTATCAATAACTCAAAAAAATAACAGATGCTGGAGAGGATGTGGTGAAAAGGGAACCCTGCTACACTCTTGGTGGGAGTGTAAACTAGTGTAACCTCTGTGGAAAGCAGTGTGGTGATTCCTAAAAGCTCTAAATATCAACTTCCCATATGATCCCGCAATTCGCCTACTGGGAATATACCGAAGAACTCAAATCACTCTATAAAAAAAAATACCTGCACACTTATGTTTATCGCAGCATTGTTCACAATAGTAAGAACCTGGAAGCATGCTGTCCATCAAAAGAGGACTGGATTTAAAAAATGTGGTACATATACATGATGGAATACTCCGTAGCCATAAAAAAGAACAAAATCATGATTTTTGCAGCAACCTGGATGGAACTAGAGTCCATAATACTGTGTGATCTCTCACAGAAACAAAGATCTGAGTATCACATGTTCTCACTCATATAGTGGACCTTGAACATCTATCATAATACTATGAGAAAAGGATTGACAGTGATGGGAAACTATAGGGGGGAAGGAAGGGGAAGGGAGGTGGGATTAATGGTAGTCAATATTTGTCTGGGGACAGGAAGACATCCCTTATCAACAAGGGTACCTGAATGGTACATATTTATATACCTAACCCTTAACTGTACCCCACAATTTTAAAATAAAAAATACATTTATGAAAAAAAAATTTAAAAAAATATATTAAATGCATAGAAGTAGAAAGAAGAATGGATGTTATCAGAGGCTATGGAGAGGGGACAGTAAATAGGGAAATAAAAATGTTAGTCACAGGATCAAAAGCTGCAGTTAGAAGAAATATGGGATAGGAAATTATCATAAAATATTGGTAATTATATTTAGTAATAACATATATAGTTCAAAATTGCTAAGAGTGTTAAATACTCTCATCTTATATATATATATAATGAGATGGATGTGTTATCTGGATTTAGTCTTTTCACAATATATCCACATATTATAGCATCTCATTGTATCCCACAAATATATATAATTATTATTATCAATTAAAATATGAAGATATTTTAAAAGTCAAAAGAAAATTTAAAGCTCAAAAGGAAACTTTTTAATAAATGTATTCCATCACTTTGTAAAATTTTATTGAACTATATTCTTATGATATGTTCACTCTTCTGTATATATATGACTAAAACTTCTGTATAAGTATGACTATAACCTCAATAAAAAGTATTTTAAAATCTAAAAATAGTCCCACTATTGAAAATATTTATGATTTATTGGACATCTTCTACCTTCATATATTATGACTGTTGTACATGCAGTACAAGGGCCTTAAAACAGTGCACTTTAAATTAAATTATTCCTTTCTATTTACTATTAACATCATCCTTTTTTTTTTTGAGTTTGAGTCTCACTCTGTTGCCCAGGCTAGAGTGCAGTGGCAAACTCACGGTCACCACAGCCTTGACCTGCGAGGCTCATGGAATCCTTCCACCTCAGTCTTCCAAGTAGCTGGAACTACAGGCATGTGCCACCATGCCCACCTTATTTTTATTTGTTGTAGAGATGAGGTCTTGCTAAGTTGCCTGGGCTAGTCTTGAACCTGTGGGCTCAGGCAATTCTCTCACCTTGGCCTGTCAGTGTACTGGGATTATAGGCGTGAGCCACCACACCTGGCCTATACATTTTATTTTTATACACACTATATACATACATTTCTATTTTATTTTAAATATTCAGCTACCATTTAGAAGAATAAAGTATGCATTTGTATACTTTGCTATAATGTATTTCCAGTACTTCTTATTAATTGGGTATATCTAAATTTCTGCCATGTATTAATTTTTCTGTCTGGAAAACTACTTTTAACATATTACATAGTGCAGACCTCTGGCAACACACCTTCTTTGTGGTTGTTTGCCTAATAGTTATGCCATCTTTAACCTTTAATCCACTTTTTAAAGAATATTCAACATTACTTAGACTGTACCTATTTTTCAACTTTTACACATGTCATCTTAGATTTCTTCCCTGGTCTTCATAGTATATCTAATGAGAGATATATTTTTACTGATATATATGTCCCAGGATGTAATGTACTCTTTTATTTTGGCTGCTTTCAGTATTTTTTAATGTCTTCTTTTTTTTTTTTTTACCTGTGTGAGTACTATATACTGAGATGTTTTTATTGTTGTTGTGATTTGGCTTTATTTTTTTTCCTGATTATTGATCTTTCAGTTTTCTGAATCTGAAGTTTTATGTATTGATTGTAGGGGAATATAATTTGGGTCATTATTTCTTTATATGTTTATTTTGACCAATTATTTTTTATTTATTTACTTATTTTTTTGACAAATTATTTTTCTTTTTCTTTTGGGTTTCATTTACACATATGCACATATGCTAGATCATTTGGTAATAAACTGCAATTTTTTACATTGTATTTTTTTTTAAGTCAAAACAAATTTTTCCACTTGATTTTAGGTGATTCTTGTTAACGTTTTCAGAAGCTCACAGATTCTATTCTTGGTTATGTGAAGTCAATAATGTGTATCATTATTGGTTTTTTTAACTACCTATGCCTTAACTTGAATCATACTTTATTAATAATAGTTATTTTAAAATGTATCTTCTAATATTTGTCACAGCAAGTCTACTTTTGTTGATTATTTTGCTTGGTGAAAACCTGGTTTTTAACTTTTTTTTAAAGTCTCTTAATTTTAGCCGGGCTCGGTGGCTCAGCCTGTAATCCCGCGCCTTTGGGAGGCTGAGGTGAGTGGATTGCCTGAGCCCGCGGGTTCGAGACCCACCTGGGCAGCGAGACCTCATCTCTACAATAAATCAAAAAATCAACTGGGCTATGGTAGCGCCTGTCTGTAATTCCAGCTACTTGGAAGGCTGAGGCGGAAGGATCGCTGGAGCCTAGCAGGTCGAGGCTGCGGTGGCCGGGAGCGGCCACTGCACTCCAGTCTGGGCGACAGAGTGAGACTCCAACTCAAAAAAAAAAAAAAGTCTCTTAATTTTGTGTTATTCTTTCAATCTTATTGCCTAAGATGAAAAAGATTGAGGTAGTTCACAAGTAGAGAAATGGGAAAAAAGTCCCTTCATCAAAAAAAATTAATGTGGATAATTATGTAAATCTAGTCAGTATTCTATTTGGATTTTCAATTTATAGTTGCTATTTTTACCCCCAGGAACCATATAATTGAATGCCTTCTGGTGTTCCTTTTGTAGCTTGAGGGCCTGGTTGCTAGTTGTTTTATTTAGCTAAATTTTTCTTAAATGGTGTCTGACAATCACAATTAGCCCCAGTAAGCAACCTTGACCTTGAGGACATCTTTTTTTTTTTTTTTTTTAAATCAGGTTAGTTGATTGTCCTGTGACCTTTGCTCTCTGATGGGAAAAAGAAAAAAGATTGTGAATTTTCAGAATGTCCAGAGTTTATTTTTGTTATTTTTGTTGCTGGGTGGAAATGATGCTTGTCCAAAGCTTATTTTAGTCTAAATAAAAGCCAAAAATCAGCATATGTTATTTTAACAAAACATAGTTAAAGATTTTCCAATGTAATTTCTATAAAGACGATTACATTTACCTTTAACTGCTCATACTTGTTTTTTAATGGAAGTATGTATTATTTTTCACTTGACTTCAGTGACTTCTTTTGGAAATTATTTCAATGCATTTTCCCATTTCATGATGGGTGACTTATGAGCACACCTGCCCACACTGTACTGAGTGTTCAGAAGTTTTGTTTTTTATGTATATAGACATTGTATACATAGACAGTCCCAAGTCTGCCATTGTTTTCTGGTCTCTGTATATTCAAAGGGACCTTTGCTGGGTGCAGGATGCTTCAACCTCCAAAAGTGTTCAAGGTTTCTCAGTCGATTAACAGCTTGGTCCCTAGTCTCTGCCTTGCTCTGAGAGAGTGGTGTCAATCTGCTGCTCCATGGGGGTCATTTTGGATCCTCTCTCTTATCAAATATCTTTACAATATGGGAAATATGTTTTTCAAGCACAGAGAAGTAGATACATTTTATTATTCATCATCATTTTTCTGAATAACTTGCCATTTTATACTTTGTGTCATTGCTTGCTAACAAAATATATTTTCTAATATTTCTCTTCTAGAATGAAAGATAAAACTTATAGTCTAACATTATTATAATATCTTTAAAAATATGTATACAAATTTTTACCCATGTTTGTAATACTTTGGTTCAAACTAAAGTGATACTTTTGTGTTTTTAAGAATGATGACTTCTGTTGAAACTGAATTTTGCATGATTTACATTAAACCTCAGTAAGCACAACATAAGTATATATTGCATATGCATACTAATATAGTGTCTTGAAGTATTTAATGATATTTTCATATAAGCAAGATAATGGAAATGAAAATGAGATGCTAAATAAAAGCACAAAATTGCTCCTTGTAAAAATCTTACAGTTTTTCTTTTTTGGGAAACAATATAAAATTAACAAAATCGATAAGAATATAATTCAATATACTTAATATTGCATTATAGCTAAAGAGATGAAGCTTACATACGTATTAAACATAGAAATTATTGCTACAAATAAAAAAAAATATAAAAGTATAACCAAGTAAAGGAGACCAGAATCCAGAGTAGTGGTTGGGGGTTTCAATTTTAAATATGGAGTTTCAGAATAAGTATTATTGAAAAAATAACATGCAGCCAAAAACTTGGAGGAGTATGAGTACTAGCCATGAAAGTATCTGGTGAAAGAAATTTGAAGGCAGAGACAACAGTCAATAAAAGTTTGAAGGAAGGAAGTTGTTCAGTAGGAAGTAAGTAAAGGATGAGATAAATAATTAGAGAAGTAACTAGAGAATAATGTATAGGGTTTTATGGAGGTTATGGGAGGTAACGACAGAATAAATGGATGGAACCTATGGGCAGTTGTAGGAACTTTGCCTTTGATTGAGTAAATTGAGGAGTCATTGTAAGATTTTAAGCAAAAAAAGATAATTATGAGTGTTTTAGGTTAATTGTTTTAATCTGACTTTAAGTATAAAATCAAATTTATAATTGAGTTCACCAGTAAATAAATGAAATAAAAAATTCAAATATTTTGACAATATAGTATACTTATGAGATAGAAGTAAAGAAAATAAAATTAGATATATTTTTGCATTAATATGAATGCATCCTCCTTATCTAAGTAGACTTTTTTCCTAGCAAATAAAATATTTCTTTCATAACTTTAACCCTGAATACATATGGTCTAAGATATATATCTTTGTAGGTATTTTATTTAAAAATTCTTTTTTTAACAACAAATTTTCAGAATTAATAAAATGTATTATGATTTATTTGTAGTTGGAAAAAACCAAAAATCTATTTTTTCCTGAGTAAGTTTTGATTAAAATATTTTCATGATTTATTATTTTAAAATTTATATTTTAAGATATTTTCCATAATAGTGTGTTTAATTTTATTGATTCTGAATATATGACAGGGAACCAAAAAAATCTCAGAATTACTTTGTGGAGGGTAGGCCCCTTGTGGTATATATTTCCCTCACTAGGTAAGTGTTCTAGGAACCCATTGGCCTCAGTGTGCCAGCTAGCATTTATGTGAGAGGCTGCACTTGACTTCAGTGAAATTTTTTTGGAAATTATTTCAATGAATTTTCCCATTTCATGATGGGTGATTTATGAGCACACCTGCCCACTCTGTGCTGAGTGTTCAGGAGTTTTGTTTGTTTGTTTTTTGGGTTGGAGTCTCACTCTGTCTTTTAGGCTGGAGTGCAGTGGCATGTTCACAGCCACTGCATCAACCAGCTGTATTCAGCCTTCCAAGTAGTTGTAACTACAAGTGTGTGCCACCACACCTGGCTAATTTTTTGATTTATTATATAGATGAAGTCTTGCCCTATTGTCCAGGCTGGTCTTGAACCCTCTGGCTTAGGCAATTCTCTCTTCTCTGCCTCCCAAAGAGCTGGGATTACAGGGTGAGTCATGACACCTGGCTCAGCAGTTTTTGACCAAAAACAGCATGATACCATGTCCCACCCTCCCTATTCATCTGATCACCCCTGAGTGAGTTTTTTACCCCCCCCGATGAAAATAGTCCTCAAATGGAAATGTTTTGCTGATGCAGAAAAGATGAAACAAACAAACAAACAAATATGGCAGAAGTACTACAAGTCATCAAAGTTGACATGTTCAAAAATTGTTTTGAGCACTGGAAAAGGTGTCTAAGGTGTATTGTGTCAAATGGCAAATACTTTAAAGATGATTGAAATTTAAACATGCAGGGAGGGATAAATGCACAATTTTTGATAAATAAATTCTGGTTTCCTTGGGAAACCCTTGTAAGTAATACATATTTTATCATTCTCCCTTGTAAGTAATACGTATTTTATCATTCAATGTATATTTGATTTTCCAGTCATAGCAATCATATTATAGGATGATATTTTACAGATGTGAAAATTAATTAATTTGTTAAGGCCACAAAACTCTATTAGCAAAACTGAGATTCATAAGGAATTTCATGCTTTTTCTTAAATCACATATGAGCACCTGTTACATTGCTAATTCATTGATAAACAGAAAACAGAAAAGAAGAACTTTCCGTATTTTTTCTTTGAAAGAAAATATCAACCGTACACTATTTCATCACGTACTCTTTTTTTTTTTTTTGAGTTGGAGTCTCACTCTGTCACCCAGACTGGAGTGCAGTGGCCGCTCCTGGTCACCGCAGCCTCGACCTGTTGGGCTCCAGCGATCCTTCCACCTCAGCCTTCCAAGTAGCCGGAATTACAGGCATGAGCTACCACACCCAGCTGATTTTTTGATTTATTGTAGAGGTGAGGTCTCACTGCCCAGGCGGGTCTCTAACCCTCGGACTCAGGCAATCCACTCACCTCAGCCTCCCAAAGGCGCAGGATTACTGGCTGCGCCACCGAGCCCGACATCATGTACTCTTAAACTGTTTGGGGTGTATTAATTTATATGGAACTCGTTAGTGTTGTCCAAATGATGAATCATTAAAGTCAAATTGTTTGAGTTTAAAAGTTTCTATTTCTTAATTAAATAAAATACAAAGTGTTCACGTATATGCGTAAACACTGGCACTCAACAGAGCCCTCATTACCATGCTGAGGAGTGTGGATTCAAATTAGAGCTGCATGTTAGACAAAGGCTTGTATAAACTAAAGCTTGTTAAAACAGTGTAAACAAGCCCCCTTTGTATTGAGCAACTTCACCTTCAGACCTTTAATATTTGTTCACAGGAGGCCATGGAAGATGCTGAACTGATTAATCTGAGCTAGAACTAGAAACTCTCTACAGAGCCACTATGGTGAAGAGAATTAGAAAAATCAAGGCAAAATAGCTATATACAGTTTACTTTAGGTTAAAAACATGTTCATAACTTCCCCCAAGTGTCAGAAAGTTTTTTAGGCATGTTTAGAAAACCTGACAAAGCAAAGCATAGTCAAGATGTAACCTAACAGTCACCATTAGTCATATTTTCTGAACTTTCTAAGGCTTTTTTGAGTTGTTTTTCCTACAATTATTTTCTTAACCATGAAAACCTTTTGGTGAGGTCAGAATAAATCTGTTTTTGAGGTAAAAATATAAAGAATGAAAATGAATTCCCCCTTTTTCTTATTTTTTTATGTTACCTTATGACATAAAATTAGAAGGAAATATTTGAAAATAAATTTTAAAATGAGTATAAAGTATTTGAGTATATATAGCAACTGCTCAATGAACATAATGACTCTCAGCTTAGAGAACATTGCATTGCACATTAAACATTAGCACTTTAGTAATCATTATGCCATAGAATATATTTTAAAAACAGGCATAAACTCAACCATAACATGCACTATGAAATACTCCTAACAATGCTTACAACATGGGCGTCAGTATTACCAAGATTAAGCACTTTAAAAGATTACAGTTATCAAAATTTTACCATTAATTCTAAAAAAATGTCATGATGATCTTAAAAAATTGACATGCCCTAGATAATATATATTTTAATAGAGGATTTGAAACCAGTGTTTGAGGAGATTTGGTTTGCAACCTTTGAAATATATCAGTGTTTGCTCCATTTTCAATGAACATCAGTTGTCAATCACTCTTGAGTGCTTGAGAGGTTTTTGAAAAATATAAATGAAAGCAGCATTACTATCATATAGGAATTAGTAATTTGCCAGTCATTCAAAGAAGATTATAGAAATGACTTTCTATAGACCTATAAAAGTACTACCTTCCATGGGGTATTATCCCATCTACCTGTGTTATAGTTGTGAAAAATAAATAAATAAAATGGATCTAAATACATCCTGGAAATTATTAAGTGCTATAAAATATGAGGATGCTATAGAGTCAAGAGCATGAATTAATAAAGGAGAAACAGATAAAGCAGCACACAGACAGTTGTTGATAGAAGAGAAATTAAATATTTCTGTCTTAACTATTGCTTACTATTGAGGTTGTTGTTGTGATCTTCACAATAAACAGTGGATAGGTAAAATTAAGTTACAGTTTACCAATGAAGAGCATTACTTTGTCACTTGGAGAATGTGTTTATTCACTATAATACTGAAATACAGAGTTACATATCATTGTGGAAAACTGTGAAACTTTTCTAAGAACTAAATGCTCAGAATTTATTAATACACAACATCAAAATTTGAGATAGTAAACAGATCCAAACCTCCTTTAAAATTTTTATCTATGAGACATAATCTACAAGATCATACACATCTAAAAATGCCAAGGTTAAGTTTAATCTAAGAATTATCAAAAGAAATACAATTGTACAGTTTGAGCTGACAAAAATTTCTGAAATGATAAAACATTTTGAGTTTTACAAAGCACTCCATCCTACCCATTTCAGTATTCTTGTCCTGTCTATCCACTCTGCATAGAAAAAGTGGGCTTTGCCCATGTCTCAGCTTTGTAACTTCTTTCTTCCACTAGACTTCTAATTTTCAGACAAGTTGGCCTTATTTGTTTTCTGTTTCTAAAGCAGACCCCGATCCTGCTACACACTTTTTTTATCCTATACACACTTTTTCTTCATGATACTTATCAAAAATTTATTCAGTAATTAGTAAATACACTAGCTGGTAATTTTCAAATATATATGGGCATGCCTATTTTGCTCATAATTGCATATCCAGGACCTAATAAATATATTTCCTGGCACATAAGAGGGTCTCAACAAATATTTGAGAAATGAAGGAACAATAAGTAAAATAAAACACATGCATTATGTGATTTTGGTTACTATATTAAGGGTTAATGATATGAAACCCGTGTTGAAGTAGGAATTTCCAAAACAAGACTTTAAAGAACTTACAACAGCCTTTGTTACATACAGCACGTAAAGGTCAGCAAATGCGTCATAAAAGCCATTTGATGACAGCTGTCATTACAACTTTGCTACATAGTAAGCTATGGTTATAAAAGCACTCATGGGGAATGGTAGCCACTTTGAGACCAGACGTTTACTGTTTGAGCTATTTTTACATGTCAGGTCTACTTAAAAATAGAACGCTAAGCAATACAAATGAAAAACATGATCAAACTTGGTGGACAATGACCGTGTGACTTCGGTGGAAAAATTTGAAATGTATCAATTCAATTTGTGAACTTATTACAGACAGGCTATTGTGTATCAAGGTGGACATTTAAACCCATAAAAATGTTATGACTTGTTCTATTAATAATTATTTCTAAAGTTTAGACAACTGTAAAAAAAACAACCAACTTAAACTCTTGATAGGACGAAGAACTGAATTGCAGCATTTGTAAGACTCAAATCCTGAGGGCATTCCTGTTGTGTTTCCCGTGTATGAAAGAATAGTTGTGCCTAATGGAAAGCAGCATTTTGGTTTTACAGAGCTAGTCATTTCGGTTTTTATAGCTTGAGAATCTCCATGGTTAAATAAAAATAGGAATGTAGTGGAATGAAACAATGCCAAAGAGTAAATACTCAGTCACATTGTTTAACTTAGGGTAGGCTGCAATAAGCAGATAAGTGATTTGTCAAATGTTACATAATTATATGTGTAAATGTGATAATAAACCCTGCTTTGAGAAGCAAATGAGATGATAATGCTCAGCAAATCATAAATTAGGTGAGTAACTTGCTGGCCTAACTTATATGAAAGTTCCTAGCAGTATTTCAATGTTTTTTATTGTACTCATCTTTTAAAAGATTCTATGCTAATGTTGTATATTAGAAAATGTGTTTACATATCAATCAGACTCACTCTGGCAAATACTTACATTTCTGGATTTTATTTTATGTGAATTTGACAGTAAAAGGAGTTGTGAACAATGACATGACACTTCATGACTTTTAAAGTACGGAAATGCTGTATTTATAGCTAATATCCTCAAGTTTCTCAGATTTGGTCCTTAAGTAAGCAGCAGTTCTAGCATCAGTTGTTATTCCCTCCCTGGCCTGTATCCCCAAATTTCCCTGAACTGAAGAGACATGGTGACTCCTTAACTCTGATATCTTACCCCAAATAGAAATGCCACTAGTTATTCAGAAGATAATCCATTGCGCAGGTACAAGAAAAGTAAAAATGAGAAAAACAACAATAATGGACAAATAACACACTACTCTAACATGATAAAGTCCTCAATTTTAAGTGTACAGAAATTCACTTACATTAACTTAAAAATATTCTGTTACTCATTCAGCATCTTTCTCACATTACAAAGGCGTATCATAAATTCTTCATATGTTCTTCTTATATACCATCCTCTGAGGGATGCAGATATGCCAAGGTGGTCTACTTTCTGTAGAAATGTCAGACACATTCCAATAACAAAAATGGTTCCCTTAAATTATGATAGCTTGCCATTTCCCTCACTTTGCTTCTAATACCTTCATGCTTAATATCCTCATCACCTTTAATCACTTTTCATCCTTAATCTCCACATCCATGTCTGGACCTATCTACATGATTATCTACTAGTGATTATCCTAAAGATATTCACTATAACGACATCTTCTTCAGTTTATTGTGAAATATGCCCCATTTAAAATATTATAAAATACCTTTCAGTGTATTCCTTACTGGCCTACAATTTTTAGAGTTTTATAAACAATGTGCTTTTTCTATAATTTTCTTAAATTTATCAGTAATTCTGAATATGCAGAAGACTTAAGTGATAAAGATTTGAAACATAGTGATTGCTAAATTGTTATGCTGCAAGGCAAACCTGACCCAAGACAGAGAAATCAGGCCTTGTGGGATGGGTTCTGAAATTAATCAGCAAAGAATAACTTAAAAATAGTTAAATAATCAGTTATTGTCTTTTATTATATATACGTGATGGAGAACAACTCATAGGCATACAGTTCTTGACCAAGACTGGGATGGAATTACAAAAGGCAGGGTTACAAGTCAGTTTAGACAAATTCATGCCTTGTCATTTCAGGATTTTCTTGTTATAGATAGAAGCCCCACACCGACCAATGCTTTTCCCTCAAGGGCTTCTAGAAGTCCTGCTAGAGGTTTTCAGGAGAGCTACCCAGGACAACGGGCAGAGTTCAAAAAATGTAATGAAGACAAATTACAAAGAGTTGTAAATTTTAACAACAGAATTGATGTCAAATCTGGTCCAGTTTCTGAGAAATTGTTGCTGTATACGATCCTCTCCTTGTACTCTGGCCACTTGTTATCTGAAAATCAGTCCTATCTTCCATACTCAGGGTTATGAAGCAGGGAAGTACCTAAAAATATGCTCAAGAATCTCTAAAAATTTCCTTTTCATTAAAAAGATACAATTTACTTAGTCATACTCCTAGAATTTGTTATGAGAAATCTGAAGTTTCAGTTTATTTTAGAAAAAGCATTTGGCAACTCACTGGCATTATTAAAAGTTTTGTGTAAATAAATTACATTTTGAGATAGAGTAGGACAAAGTTGATAATTTGCTAGTCATCATACATTTTAGCCTAATCACATATTACATTATTGTCAAGAATAGAAAATTGTAATGCAGCACACACTTAAAGGGAATGCAAAAATAAATGAGATAAAGATTTTACTGAGTTAGTGTACACACTATATGCAGAAATATTTAATGTTCCCTTAAAGCTGTAATACATGTGCAATTGGTTTAAACAAAGTGTATATATACAGTATCAATGATAGCTTATTTTCCAATCATTATGTTAGAATATTTGAATAATTCTGCCTTCATCTTTGACAAGTAGTATGTTTCTCAAATAATTGGTGAAAGTTTTATTTTGCAGAAATTGAAACTTGTTAAGATTCCAGATGTAAGTCATCCTTATAACTAAACCTTGAGTAACTATGTACCTAAGCACTGTTAAGAAGCTAAAATGTATAATCTCCCTATAATAGAAAATCTTCTTAATACATTTATAACATAATCCTCACTAATACTGCTGCCTTTCTGTAATCCAATAGAAAAAGAAATTACATGACTACAATAAGCACCATTCAGCTGTAGAGTTAATTATTCTCAGACATCTAGGGAAGAGTAGAAAGTGTTTCGTTATAGAGAAAAAGAAAGAGTTAAATCAAATCTCTTCATTGACCAAGATCTGAAAATGCATTGTATATGAAATAAATACATAAGTATAAGCTTTTAGAAAACAAATGAAATAATATTCTTATGGCCTTGAGATGAACAATAATTTCTGTAACAAAACACAAAATTTGATTAGAATATAGGAAAAGTCTGACCAATTTTATCATATTAAAATTAGAGATTATGTAAATTAAAAGTCATCTTAATTACAATGAAATGCATGCCACACATAGAACATTTTGGTGGTAACATATAAATTGACAAAATCATTGTATTTATAACCTATAAAGAACACCAATAAGTCAATAAGAAACAAAAAATATTAGAAAATGAGCAAATGGTAGGAATTATAGATTAAAAAATTATCTCGTGGGCCACAACTTTTAAAAGTTTGTTTACCCCCATTAGCAATAAAGAAATGTAAATTGGAATAAACATGACATACCATATAAGAGCTGTCAAATTTCCAACAATTCAAAATTTTATTAACACAAAACATCGTCATGAATATGTAGAAAAGAACATTCTCATTAAAAATGGTAGAAATACAAAAACTTGGTAGTGGTTTAGAAAAGCCTTGTTTCTGAAATATTGAACCTCTGTGGACCCTACAATTCAAGTATTTCCCTTTTATCAATCAATTCTAAATGATTAAACCTCATTGACACCAAGAGATATTTATATAAAGGTTATAAAAATCATTAATATTATAACTTCAATGTCCATTAATTGCAAAATTGAAAGTTTAAAATGTGATAAGTTAATATGAGTAAACATTATACATTAGTGAAAATTAATTAAAAATATGTCCACACACTTACATGGAAAACTCTCTGAAACATATGAGTAAGTAAAAAATGTAAATCACAAAGTATATAAAATTTAGTGTTGTTTTTATTAATTTGAAAACCAGATGAACTAAATAGAAGTAATTGCAGAATTGGAAAAAAAATAAGTACAACTATATTAGATAAGTGAGGCTATGCCTCACTTGCAAGAAAGAAAAATCTCAGTATCTTTACAGAATTTATGCTAGTCTTTTGTCCATGCAAATCTCAGTGCAAATGTGGACATCCTCCAGCACTGTTGATCATGTGTTCTACGTTTTTGGTGTTTTTTTTTCAGAAGAGCAAAGATCATTGAACATCATATCAAGCTTTACACTGCTTTTCACAGAATTAATAAAAATTATATTTTATATTTAAGTAGCACATAGCTGTACCTACCTGTTGATTTTAGAGGGGGACACTAAAAAAATTTGTCTCCTATATGCCAGGAAAAAAAGACATAAAAAGAACTGTTGAGGACTATTAATGTCTACCAGAGTAATGAACACAAAGTCCAGTATAAATATTCTCTGGAAAGAAAGGTACAGAAGGTGGGAGGAGTACTGTTTGTTTTTGTTTTTGTTTTTGAAGGGAACAGACCAGAGGAGGGAGGTTGCTAGGCCCTTGGTAGTATTCTTTTTTAAAATCTAGGTAATTAGTACGTGTTTTCATTTTATTGTCACATAAACTGTACATAAAAATTTATATACATATTTCTGTATATTTCATGCATTTAAAAATGCAATATAGCTGAGCTCGGTGGCTCAGCCTGTAATCCCACGCCTTTGGGAGGCTGAGGTGAGTGGATTGCCTGAGCCCACGGGTTCGAGATCCACCTGGGCAGGCGAGACCTCATCTCTACAATAAATCAAAAAATCAGCCGGGCGTGGTAGCGCATGCCTATAATTCTGGCTACTCGGAAGGCTGAGGCGGAAGGATCGCCGGAGCCCAGCAGGTCGAGGCTGCGGTGGCCGGGAGTGACCACTGCACTACAGTCAGGGTGACAGAGGGAGACTCCAACTCCAAAAAAAAAAAAAAAGCAATATATGTTTATATGAATTCATAATATGAATATAAAATACAATATACATATGACACATATGTGTATAATATATACACAATATATTTCATGCAATACATATATAAACATATGTGATATGTCAATATCACTATATAAACTATTGAGTACGTAGATTAGTGGCTCCCCCAAATATCCATATTCTAAGTAATAAACTTATGAATATATTGTCTTAAATGACAAAAATTATTCAGCAAATGTGATTTAAGTTAAAGACATTGAGTTGAGGATCATTATCTGGGATATCTGAATGAGCCCAATCTAATCCCACAGGTCCTTAAATGGAAGAAACTTTTCCAGTTTGGCTCAGAGAAAGATATGATACTATAGTGTGAGAGATATGCAACATTTATGGCTTAACAGACAGAGGAAACAGACCATGAAACAAAGAACACAAGTGACTTCTAGAAGCTGAAAAAAGCAAGGCAAGGAATTGTCTCTAAGAACCTCAAAAAATAATGGAGTCCTAACACACCTGATTTTTTTTTGTTAAGACGTATGACACTTACAGAATTGCAAGATAATAAATATGTGGTGTTTTAAGCCTCAGAATTTGTGATAATTTTTATGACAGTAGTAGGAAACAATGTTCACACACACACACGTATGATAATGCATGCACATAAACATATAAACTACTTTGATAAATATGTCTGAATTTCACTTCACTGCAATAAGATAGTTAACTAAATTTGTGAACATATTAATGTGCCCCATTGTTGCTGAGTATAAAAGTTATTATAATGTATGATTTATTAATGTGGCCTGAAGAATAATATTTTTCTTCCAATCTACTTGCTTACTGAAGTGTTCAAAACAATAAATATACCACCAGGAAAATAAATGAAAATTTGAGATACAAGATGTATAAAAACATAGCAAAATATCATTTCTATATCAAAGAGTATAAAGTATTCAACCTTCCCAAGAATAGGGGAGTTAGAATGTCAAAAATAATTAAAGTTAAAGCAGACTGAAGGAATGGTTGATGTTGTTCATGTCAGGGAGCATGAAGCAAAAATTTTCCAAAAGACTGTAGCTTTGCAGCACACAATTTGTAAAAAAAAAAAAAAATGATTTGGGGAGAAAAAAATTGATTTAAAATAGGCTGTATTGTTGGAAGCCAATGAAAAAAATGTTTTTCTTTAAGTGTTGTATGTGAGAAAAACAGAGCAATTATTTGGGGAAATGAAAAAGTTGATTTAATTGAGAAAAACAATTTGTATATACTAAAACTTCTTAAATATGTAAATCATCTTATTTCTGTAAATTTTACTTTCTATTTTCTTGCATTCTACCAAGCTTTTAAATTATAATTACTGTTTAATTTTCCATCCTTGGATCTAAGATATTGCTGGTATATGGGTTATCTTTTTTTTTTTTGAGTTAGAGTCTCACTCTGTCGCCCAGAATGGAGTGCAATGGCCGCTCCCGGCCACGGCAACCTCGACCTGCTGGGGGCTCTGGCGATCCTTCAGCCTCAGCCTTCCAAGTAGCTGGAACTACAGGCGCGCGCTACCATGCCCAGCTAATTTTTTGATTTATTGTAGAGATGAGGTCTTGCCAAGTTGCCCAGGCGGGTCTCGAACCCGCGGGCTCAGGCAATCCACTCACCTCAGCCTCCCAAGGCGTGGGATTACAGGCTGAGCCACGGAGCCCGGTTTATGGGTTATCTTTAAAGACATTTGAACCTTATGAAAACAAACATCACTGTTTACAAACAACTATGCAATGTTTGAAATATATAGTCCTAAAATTTCTTTAAAAAGTCTCAGCTCCATCTTTCTCCCCTGATCATTTAACTGAAAACAAAGGACTCTGAATTGAAGAGCACAGAAGATAGAAGATTGGATCTCCCGTGTTATCGCTTGAAGAAGACCCATCCAAAAAAATGTGTGTTTGTTTTATTTTTATTTTAACATATTTTAATTTTACTTTTATAGATTTAAGTAGTACAGGTGAAAAAAATTTACATAGATATATTGTATAGTGGCAAAGTCTGGGCTTTTAGCGTAACCATTGCGCAAATAATGTACATTGTACCCACTAGGTAATTTCTCATACATCACCTCCCTCCCACCTTATCATCTTTCCTAGTCTCCATTGCTATTATTCTATTCTTTAGGTTCATGTGTATACAATATTTAGCTCCTACTGATAAATAAGAAAATTCATAGTAGATTTTTCCGGTTTTTAGTAATTGCATTTAATTAAATTCAGTTCCATCTCTGTTGCTGTAAAAGGCATAATTGTATTCTTTTTAATGGCAAAGCAGTATTCTATGGTATATACATGTATATGTGTGTGTATATATATATATATATATATATACACACACATATATTGTTGACTGCAAGTTTGTCATAAATGGTTCTTATTAGTTTTAGGAATGTTCAATCAATTCCCAGGCATTTCAGTGATTGTTTCAAAAAGGGATGTAAGAGTCTATCAAATGCTTTTCTGTGTCTAATGAGATAATTATGTAATTCTTGATTTTTTACTTATTTATGTGTTGAATTACATTTATTGATTTGTGTATATTGTCCCAGTCTCACAGCCCAGGAGAAGCCCTCCTGGTCTTGATGGATGATTCTTGAAATGTGCTGTTTGATGTGATATGCCAGAATTTTATTGAGAATTTTTGCATCTCTGTTCATCAGGAAAATTGGCCTGAAATTTTTGTTTCTTGTTGAGTCTTTGTCATTTTTGGGTATTAGAATGATATTGGCTTCATAGAATGAGGTAGAAAGAATTCCTTCTTCTTGATTGGTTGATACTTTCAATGGGACTGATGTCAACTCTTCTTTATTAATCTGGCAGAATTCAGCTGAAAAATCATCTGGCCCAGGGCTTTTTTTGAGGAAAGCTTTCTTATCATTAAGTCAATTTCTTGTATTGTTACTTGTCTTTTGAGAGTTTCAATCTCTACCAGTTTCAATATTGGGAGGTTGTACAATACCAGAAATTTCTCCATTTGATCTAGATTTTCTACTCACATGCAGATGTTCATATTATTTTCTGGTAATCTCTAATATTTCTTCAGATTTGGTTGAAGCATCCCCTTTTTTGCTTCTAATTCTTCATTCAAATGTCCTATATTTTTGTTTGTTTGTTTGCTTATTTATTAATATGACTAGGGATCTGTTGATCTTTTTTTTTAATTATAAAGATGTGGGGTACAATTCAGGGTTAGGTATACAAACATTGACTATGCAGGTACCCTTGTTGATGAGGTATGCCCCTCCTTACCCTGGCAGTTTCCCTCAACTGCCAATCCCACCCCCCCTCCCCTGATAATTTCCTACTCCTGTCAAGTCTTATAGCATTATAATCCTTACTATAATTCTTATAGTATTATAATTGTTCAAGGTCTGCTTATGAGTGAGAACATATGGTACTCTGTTATTTGTTTCTGTGATAGATCACTGAGTATGATTGACTCCAAATTCATCCAAGTTGCTGCGAAGTCCATATGTTTGTCTTTTTTATGGGTGCATAACATTCCATTGTGTATATCTGTTCAAAGAACAAACTTTTCATCCTGATGATATTTTGCATGATTATTTTTGTTCTTCATTTTCTTTAGCTGTAAACTTCTTTGAATAATTTCTATTGTTCTGTGATTCTGGGATTATATTCCTCTTGTCTTTCCAGTTCTCTTAGATTCAACATTTGACTATTTACTTGATATATTTCTATTTTCCTGATATGTGCATGCAATGCTATAGAATTCCCTTGTAGCACTGATTTCACGATATTCCAAAGATTTTGGCATGTTGTATTTTTGCTTTCATTTATTTCTAGAAATCTTTTTATTTCTGACTTGATGTCTGTGTTAATCCAAAAGGCATTCTGAAGAATGTTTACTTCCATGTATTTGTGTGTTTTGGGAGATCCTGTTGATGAAAGTATTTATTTTTTCTCTGCTGTGGTCTCAGAAGATGCTTGGTACGATTTCAACCTTTTGAAATTTGTTCACACTTGATTTGTGTACAAGTACATGGCAATCTTGAAGTATGGCTCATGTGCTGATGCAAAGAATATACATTCTGTGGTTGTTTACAGAATTGTTCTGTAGATGTGTATTGAATACAATTGGGGATGTTTTTATCATGTAATACCTCAGAGGAGTTCTCTGGATATCTTGTATCTGCAAGGTCACCTCTTAAGCAAGATTTGGGAAGTTTGCTTAGATGGCATGTTGGAAGGCTTGTTCCAGTGTGTTTTCATTTTCTCCTTCTCTTTCAAGAATGCCAATCCACTGTGGATTTGGTCTTGTTACATAATCCCAGTCTCCCTTGTAGCCTTCCCTAATTCTTCATAATTTTTTCTCTTTTTATTTGCCATACTGGGTTAATTTATTAATTTGATTCTCAATGACCAGGCACAATGCCTCATGTCTGTAATCCCAGCAATTTTGGAGGTTGAGACAGGAAGGTCACTGGAGCCCTGAAATTTGAAACCAGGCCGGGCAAAATGATGAGAACTCATCTCTATCAAAAAAAGAAAGAAAGGAATGACTGGGTATGGTGTTGTGCAGCTACTCTGGAGGATCACTTGAGTATGGGTCAAGACTGCAGTGAGCCAGGACTACACCACTGCACTTCAAACGGGGTGGCAGAGTGAGACTGTTTCAAAAACAAACAAATGAAAAATAATTTGATTCTCAAGCACTGAGATTCTTTCCTCTGCCTGGTCAATTCTGTTGTTAAGGTTTGTTATTGTGTTTTAAGATTCTAGGAGTGAAGTCTTTATTTCCAGTAGTTCAATTTGGTTATTTCTTAGAACGCCTTATTTTGTGTACTGTTTGCATAGCTTGGAATATGTGTATCCACATTTTCATGGATTTCAGTGAATGTCTTTGCCACCCATAATCTGAATTTTATGTCTATCATCAGGGACAGTACATTCTGGATGGGTTCAATGGGTTCTATTGCTTGGAATCTGGGAAGTCCCTTTGTAGGTGTTAACGCTTTGGGGATTGCCAATATTTTTTCACTTTTTTGTCAACTGTGAAGACAGACTCTTCTCTTTTTATTTTGTTATTTTTTATTAGATAAAGTTGCTACTTTTGGGTTGGGAGTTTCTGTTTTTATACCTGACCTTCCTCCTCTGGTCTACCTTTGATAGAGGCAAAGGTAGGAAGAGTGGTGAACCGGGGAGAAACCATATAACACTATTTCACTCATGCAGTCTGGGAGGAACAGGGCAGGTCCTATCCTCTAGGTCAGAGTCTGTTCCCTCCTTTTGGTACTGGCACCAGGGGCCCTGGCTCTTTGGGAGCTCTTGTGGCCTCCTCTTCAGCCTTTGTGCCTTATCAGCATGATTGGCAAGCAGTCAGGCTCTACTATGGCACAGGTGTTCTTGGGGATATGGAGTGACTTTCTTTCATTTGGGTGGGACCACTCCTTTCACTTATGTGTAGAAAGGAAGCAACTGTCTCATTAGTTGAGAGTTGGTATTCTCCCTCAGTCATCAGGTGGGTAGGGACACCACAACCACCACACTGCACAGAGGTACCCTGCTTCCTAGTTTCCATCCTGCTCAGTGGGAAGTGCTATCAGAGTGATGGGGGACCCTTGAGAGCAAGCCGCATCTGTGATCCTGACCTGGGGTGGCAACAGATGTTGACACCAGAGAAATGTTTCCATTGTGGGTGTGCTGCATCTGCTGGGTTCTGGAGAGGCAGGGAGGAGGAAGAGCCCCATGAAGCAGACCACTCCCACAGTGTTTTTCCCAACAAGCCTTTTAATGGGGGCGTGTAGTTGGGTACTGGGTCCAGTGGTTCCCCGGACCTGAGATTCCCTGGTTTCCATTTGGATTCTGCCAGTGCCTCTGTCCTGATTTATGACAGCACTCTACACCTTGCTGGTGTGGTGTGGGAGCAGTACAGGTGGAAGGCCTGGGCTGTCTCTCCCTTGACTGGGCCTGCAGAGGCTTGTGTGTGGTGTGTAGAGAAGAAAAACTGTCATTTTCACTCATGGCTTTCTTCTCCAAGAGTCCCCTCCTGGCCTTATGATGGGGCCTCTTCTAGTAATGTTCAGGACTTGGAAGAGTCCACATCTGCATGGGACTGTTCAATAAACTTCAGCTTGGGTTTTCAGGCTAACTCTCAAAGCCCTAGGTCTACTTCTCCATATAAGTTTATTTGCTGAGAGTGGCAAATGTGCAATATCTTCAGCAGGCCATCTTGGAACTTCCAGCCATCTTCTTCATACATGATTTATTTTATTTTGATTGATGACCAGTACTGGATTGAATGGCATTTCTGTTTTTCATTCTTTGAGAAATCTCCTTACTGTTTTCCACAGAGATTGAACTGACCTAGTACCAGCAATGTATAAACATTATCTTTTCTCTGAATTCTCACCAACATCTATTATTTATTACTGTTTAGTAGTAACCATTCTGACAGAAGTAAGATGGTATCTTATTGTAGTTTCAATTTGTATTTCTCTGATGATTAGTAATATGAGCATTTAAAAAATGTTTGTTAACAATTTGTATGTTTTCTTTTGAAAAATGTTTATGTTTTTAGACCAATTATAATAGAGTTTTGTTTTTTTTTTCTTGTTGTGTTGTTTGAGTCCTTGTAGATGTTAGACATTAGTACTTTGTAAGATGCATAGTTTGCAAATATTTTCTTTCAGTTCATAAGTTGTTCATTTCATTGATTATATCTTCTGCTGTGAAGAAGTTTATTAGTTTAATTAAGTCTCATTTGTCTATTTATGTCTTGTTGAATTTATTTTTGAGGTCTTGGTCATAAACTATTTGCCTAGGTCAATGTCCAGAAAAGTTTTTAACTGATTTTTTTCTAAAGTTTTTATGATTTTAGGTCTTACATATAAGTCTTTAATCTATCATGAGTTTATTTTTGTATATGAAAGAAAGTTTATTTTTGTATGTGGTTTGTTTTACTTACTATATATAGCTATCCAGTTTTTCCAGTACTATTTACTTAATCAATTTTTTTCTGTGTGTACTTTTGCTGACTTTTAAGAAGAGCAGTTGGCTTTATGTATATGACTCTATTTGTGAGTTATTCTTTCCATTTTATTAATTTATGTAGTATTTCATTATATATAATATATGTATTCACTAAACTATACATATTCACTAGATTTCTATGTATTATATGTATACATATTCTATGTAGTATCCCACTATATATACTACATAATATGTATTATCTGTCTATCTAATCTATGTATTTACTAGATATATATGTTCATTAAAGGTCTCCAAGATTCCTGGACATTAATTCTATTTTTCTGCCTGCCCTATCAAACATCTCCTCAGGTCTTTGTTGTAGAATACTTGTCAGATATGTTTGATAACATTAATTTACACCAAGTGAAAGAATTACCTGAGCTGTGACACTTTAATCATTTAAAAACTTTGCTCTAGGCTTACTGAAATTTCAAGCTCCCACTCTGAAGAGGTTGAACTTACTAAACATGTAAGTTAATTGTAACGATACACATCTTGGGGCACAAAGTGGCACCTGTACAACGAATTTATTATTAAGACTTACACACTGTCAAATGATAAATTTATTTGGCTTATTAAATTCTCATTATACTGTCAGATGCTGACAAGTAATCAAAAAGACAGTTTTTCTCAATTTTTGTGCTTTATATCGCTTAAAGAGATTCAGCCTCACTAATTTGGAACACTTAGCTCAAGGGAACATTTAGGGAGAAAGAAAGCACAAACAACAAACAAAAGTTTAATGTCTATCTAAATTTAAAATCATTTGTGATACATTTTTTCCAGATAAATTTATAAGATCTTAGTCTTTGGTTAATTAAATATTTGAAGAAACACACACACACACACACACACACACACAAACACACACAACACATACACACACACATATTACAGAGTAGTAAAACTGCATCCTTCTTTTGAAGGTCAGAATAAGAAATCTGAAAAGACAATATTAAAAGCTAACAACACTTCTCTGGTGCTACTTTTAGTGGGTGAGTAACTGCTGACTCGGAAGCAATACATGGTATCTTGTGTGAGGAATAATAACGTAAGAATGCACAGAAGTGCTGCTTTACAATGGGACACTGTCAAACAGAACTTATAATTCTCAGTTTATTTCTCCCTTTGGAACATTGATAAATTTTTAAAATCTGCTGTTAAAAGTAAATTGTAGATTTTGATTTGTCATTATAGCACTAGAAAATGAAACAATGAGTTGGACCATGCAACCCTAGAGATTTAAAGATTAAAAACAAAATGAAACAGAACTAACATCAAAATAGCAAAAATGTTTTACATTGTGATAATATTTTGGTATCATGTATTGCACTTTTAAACAGTGGTGAAAATGCCATAGTAGTTATTAAAATAAAAGAATGTAGGGATGAGCCTAAATAATCTTTAAGAAAAAAACTGGGAATTTTGTATTTTTTTCTTTTAAGATTAGGTTAAAATTGATTCTGAATTCTTAACTTTATATCAGTGATTTGAGAAAAAAATGTATATATGTACTGTGTATTTTATTTTTAAAATGTGGAATACAAATCAGAGTTAGGTACATAACTGGTCATCATACAGGTAAAATTTGGGACTTCCTTTGGTCCCCACTTCACCTGGTTTGAGATCAGTTACCTTTACTTATGTTATGTGTCCTCCCCTCCTTCCACTGGCAGTGTCTCTCTGTTGCCAATCCCTTTCTTTTAGTATTTTGATAAATGTTTAGGGTCGGCTTATGAGTGAGAACAACATATGGTACTTACTTCCTTGTTTTTGTGATAGATCACAGAGTATTATATATATTTAATTTTAAAGATGTAGGGTACAATTCTGGAATAGGTGAGAAAAAAATAATATTGTGAGAATAAATATTATCAGGATATTTTAAATCTTCTGATTATCATATAGCCATCTCAGTCCATGTGAAATATACTAAAGTTATTTTATAATAAGCATATATTATAGTTATGTTTATATAGCACATATAACAATATAACAATTTTGTTATTATATGGCAAAAGTTCAAAACTATAATTAATGGCTATTGGTAGTTCATGAGCACATGCCCAATGTTAGAAATTATAATTGTTCTCTTTTTCAAAAATATATTTAAAATACCATCTTAACAAAGAATGATTGGAAAAATATTTTCTGAGACCCTTCATTTACTCCCAAGTTAGGATACTACCATGAAGCAAGTATCTTTACTGGGGCTTTTCTGCAAATATTTTCATTTCAGAAGAAATGTTTACATATGAGAACAGAAAATTCAAGAACCAAGTCAGCTTTATGCATTTTGCATCCACCAAAATGATGATATTGTTTATGTGAATGGGAAAGAAAAGTAATCTTCCTTCTTCACAACTATCTTCTCTTAATCAGTCCCATTATTATTGCATTATTCAGAAAAATAAGCACTTTTTTCTTTTGATTGATATATAATAATTGTACATACTTTGAGGGTACATGTGATGTTTTGATGTCTACGTATAATATTTAGTGATCAAATTAGGATAGTTAAGCTATTCATCACCTTACAATGGGTAGGTGGGATGGCTCAATGCCTGTAATTCCAGCACTTTGGAAAGCTGAGTCAGGAGAATTGCTTGAGCTCAAGAGTTCAAATTATTCATTACCTCAAACATTTATCTTTTCTTTGTGTGAGGAACATATAAATTATTTTCTATTATCTATTTTTCTAAATAGACAATAGATTAATTAATAACTATAATTTTTCAACTATACTATTGAATGCTAGAACTTATTCTTTCTAACTGTATTTCTGTATCTCTTAACCAACTTCTCCTTATTTTTCCTTTTCCTTTCCCTTTATTTGAAAACCCAAAATCCTTTGGGTGTTCAACAATGCTATAAAGTATTTATTTTTTCCTCTACAGTATTTATTTTATTTCAGAGATATGATTCCAGACTCAAAAGCAAATAACTGTAATTAGTCAGCTATCTACACTTGTCTATGAGTTTTTGAATTTTTTTCTTTCCACCTTAACTCTTTTATTATTATTATTATTATTATTATTATTACTAAAAGATGTGGGATACAATTCAGGGTTAGGTATGCAAATGTTCATTATACAGGTACACTTGTTGATGAGGTGTGCCCCACCTCTCCTGGCAGTTTCCCACTACTGCCAATTCCTTTCTTATAGTATTATGATAATTGATCAAGGTCTGCTTATGAATGCAAACATGTGATACTCAGCTCTTTGTTTCTGTGATGTCACTGAGTATTATAGACTCTAAGTCCATCTAAGTTGCTATGAAGTTCATAATTTTGCCCTTTTTTATGGTTATGTAATATTCCATCATGTATGTGTGCCACTTTTTTATCCAGTCCTCTTTCAATGGGCAGCATGTTTGGTTCCATGTTTTCACTATTGTGAATAATGCTGCAATAAGTAAGGATTGCAGGGGAGTATGGAAGGTCGATTTTCAGATCTTTTAGGAACACCAAACTGTTTTCCACAGAGGCTGTACTAGTGTGCACTCCCACCAGCAGTGTAGAAGTGTTCACTATCCCCATATCCTCTCCAGCATCTATTGTTTTTTAAGTTATTGATGATGGCCATCCTGACTGGAATTTGGTAGTATCTGTGTGTTTTTAATTTGCATTTCTTTGATGATTAGTGAGGCTGAGCGCTTTTTCATGCATCTGTTAGCCGTTTGTATGTCTTCTTTTGAGAAGTGTCCATTCATATCTTTTGCCCACTTTTTAATAGTGCTATATGTTTTTATGTTTTTGGCATATTTGAGTTCCTTGTAGGTCTTCAATGTTGGGTCTTTGTCAGATATAAAGTTGGCAAATATTTTTTCCCAGTTCGTTGGCTATCTCCCAACTCTCTTGATGGTTTCTTTGGCTTTACACAAGCTTTTCAGTTTGATGAGTTCCCACTTGTCTATCTTCTCTCTTATGGCTTGGGCACTTGGGGTTTTGATCAGGAATTAGTTTCCAGTTCAAATTTCCATAAGGGTGTCTCCTGCATTGTCTAAGGTTCTTAAGTTTGAGGTTTTACATTTAGATCTTTGATCCATTTAGAGTTGATTTTTGTGTATGTTGATAGGTAATGGTCTTGTTTTAATCTTCTGCATATGGTCAGCCAGTTTCCCCAGCACCATTTGCTGAATAGGTTTGCCTCTCCTTGGTGGTTATTGTTGGAGCCTTTTTCAATGATTAGTTGGTTGAAAAATTGAGGTTTTGCTTCTGGGATCTCTATTCCATTCCATTGGTCTGTATGTCTGTTCTTGCACCAATACCAGGCCATTTTGATTATTGTAGCCTTATAATAAAGTTTAAAGTCTGGAAATGAGATACTTCCCAGTTTGATTCTTTTGCGGAGGATTGTTTTGGCTATTTGTCATCATTTATGATTCCATATGAAGTTCTGTATTGTCATTTCCAAGTCTGAGAAGAATGATGTTGGTTATTTAATGGGCATTGCATTAAATCTGTAGATTGCCTTGGGGAGGATGCAAATCTTAACAATGTTGATTCTTCCAATCCATGAGCATGGAATATTTTTACATTTGTTGGTGTCATCCTTGATTTCTTTGAGCAGTGTTTTGTAGTTTTTGTTGTAAAGGTTTTAGCTTTTGAATTTCAAAATGATTTTAGGATGTGATTTGCTGTTTTGGCTTATTTTGTTTCGTTTACTTTGAAGAAAACAGAGGAATAATTTAGGACTCTGCATTTTTTAATTATTTGAACATCTGTTATTGTTTTAGGATCCCCAAAGAAAAGTAGAACACAAAATGGCAGGTAAATGTATATCACTGTTAGCCTAAAGTTTCAATTTTAAATCTCAATGTAGAACCCACGTAATGGTAAACTGGCATTGACAATGCAGGGCTTTGAAGGCCTTTCTCTAGGCCTACATATTAATTACTTTTCTTTCTAGAGGTATTTTCCTCAGAAACTTTTTCCACCACCTCCCTGTGATCAAAATCAAGTGGCACCAAATTTATCTTTTAAATGTCTTTAATCTCTCCAGTTCTCCTTACTCCCGACACTACTCCTATATAAGCATTTATATTCTCAAAGCATTTAGCAACTTCCTTCTTGTCTCTACTGCATTAGAGTTTCCCCCAATCATTTTGTTTTGACTTCTTATCACCATCAGTTATTTTGGTAAATGTTTTTTAAGTCTAGCTCCTAAACTTGCTGCTTCTATGCTGGAGTATTCTTTTGTTCACCTTTCATTCAGTTCTCATCATGAATGTTAGTGTCTTATAGATGCTTTCACTAAAATATTTTTCTTTCATACTCTATGTTAGGTAATCCTACTATAAGCTTATTATATGAGCTATAAGCTCATAGTAACCTAGCAGTAATCAAATTGTTAGTCTTCATAATCCTACTAATCAGTATGTTCTGTAAACTATATGAGGCATGAATCATGTGTATCTTGCTCAAATATTTACTCCAAGTGCCTAGGAAGAGTGAGAGTCAAACATTATTTATTTGTGAAAAAAGGTTGATGCATAGTGAAAAAATGAAAAACTTAAGAAAATGGAAGCTAATGGAAGAGAATAAAATGTTCTTGATTGCAAGAGCTTTAATGTGTTTCTTTCTAAAAGTTCAACACTTTGTAATATGGTTCTGTTGTATTCTCACCCTGTACATGTGCCAGGTTTCTTCCTTAGTGGTATATTGGGGATGGAGATAAGGGAGACCTGAGCTACCTTTAAAAATTAGGCTTGATGTTGAATTTTATCACTAACTTAGTATTAAGACAAGGCTTTCTGAGCTCAAACTGTTGGATTAATTACAAAGCTATATAACTTGAGACAGTTAACTAAACCTCTGTTGACTCAATTTACTTTTCCTTAATATAGAAATAGCAATAGCCTCAATGCATAGATTCATTTTAAAGACTAAATAAGACTATATAATAAGCATATAACAAACTCAAAACAGTGAGAGGCAAAAAAGGGAATTCATAGAGTTGTCATTTCATAAAATCTAATCATATGTTTTATAAGTTACAGATTCACTTGATACTTCCTTTTTCTTTTTTCATTTTCTTTTATGGGGCTGGCACCAAGGAGAAGAGCTCTTCATTTTTCTCCTCCAGTATCCCTGTTGTTACTCTTCCAGAAATACTTTACTATTTTTCCCCTCTCCCCTCAATTAACAATAAATATAAAGAAAAGTAGAAAAAAAGTTCTTCTAAATTTACAAACATAATTCTCCTAACATTGTATTCAATCAAGTGTACTTGTTTGTACAGAGATGTAAGTGAGAGATAGTATGTTTTTGTTTCCTCTCTATTTTAAAATATATATATGTATCCATATACATATATATATCAAACAAATAAATCTGTACTGTATTAGAAAATTTAAATCAACAGTTTAGAAAATTTGACATATTTTATAATAGTGGCTAAAGCTTTTTGTAACTTAAATATCTTTAGAACATGACCACATTCATCATCAATAGGATGTTCAATTAGTTAAACAGCACTCACTGATCATCTGCCTATGGCAGGCCCTTTGCAAGCTGTTCATAGGAATGCAAAGATAACAATCAAAAAATGCAGCATAGTGCTTACTAAAACAGTGAATTAGGTAAAAGTCATAATCTTTTGTCTATGCTCTCCCAATTTTGTCTTTGTTGTTGTTGCTGTTACTGTTGTTTTTAATCTCAGTTTTCATTGCCACTCTTAAGTCCCCAATTAGTGGTGTGTGTTAAATAACTCTACAGAAAAGAGGAAAAAACAAACAAACAAACAACAAGAAAAAAAACAGGAGAATTATACAATTTGCTAATACCTGTAGTGTAAATAATACTGCAATGGCTAATTTCAAGCAACAAATATAGAGTTGGTAAGAAATGATAAAATTCAACTTTTAAAATTTAGTGCACACTGGTTCCAACTCAACACTACATGCTTTTCACTGACATGCTCCTTGACACACAGATACATAATATTTTTTTTGCTTTTGCGTTTATCAATTAATGTTACATCAGTTGTTAACACATTAACATGAATTGTAGTCATTATATTAACTTTCCCAATAAAGGATGTTGGTTTTAAAATTTTATCAATGTATTTGTCCCAATATTTTTACCACTTTTAATAATTAGAGGCCTCATAAGCACCTTGGAATTATTTGGAATCATATATGGCATGCTGTCTATTTCATGCATTTTGTATGGATATTTTTAGATGGTTGAGTTAAAGACTTAAACAAAAGAGATTTTAAAGATTACAATATATATTGCTTAATATTAAATATTACGAATTTAAAATGTATGCACAATTTTCGATTACAAGATACCAGGAACTGTAAACATGTATTGTATTTTTTTCATATGATTGGAAAAGAAACATCTTTGTTCAAAATACAATGTTTAAGTCGTTTCAGAAAAGTATTTTAAATAAAAATCCATCTGAATTAAATTGTTTAAACAATAATAAAATGAAATTTACTATAGTCTAATACTTACTAAACTGTTAACAATATGCATTAAATTAAAAAAATTATTATAATTTACCCAGCTAGATTCTGAAAGTCAATGTGTAGACCCTGAGGAAAATATGTTACAATGGCTTTCACAGATTTTGCAAAATAAAAATGCCTTTAGGTTATAGTCAAGAAATAGGTAACAAAAATTAGATAGCTTACTAATTTTTGGTTTTACAAATGAGCCACATTTTTAGAGTATAGTGCATTTAGAAGATTTCTTCTATGGGTGATTAAATTGTGTATTTTAACATAAGTGCTTTCTGTCTGCAATTTACTTTTATCATTTAACATGTGCATTTTTAGATTTTTTAGACTAAGCGAAAGTGTGAGAAAAATTCTCCATAATATCTTTCTAAATTTTAATATTAGGTTTTCTTTAAATAAATTTCTGTCAATTTTCTAGTAGAGTCTTAATATTTACATTCATGCTGGTGCACAAATTACTCTATTTGTTCTTCATTTGTTAGTCCTATATTATCATACTAAAGCTGTAAAGAATTTTATCTTCTGAGAGACTCACTGCATTTCTTGAGTAATCTAAAATTACTTTTCTCAATTACTTGATATGGTATAAACATTTTGATTCAATTTAACAATGGTAGACTCAGAAAAAAATAGATAGTGAACAATATTAACCAAATCTAGAATTAGAGTTGAGCTTGGATTCTGAAAATTTTACATAACTGGTAAATGTATGTCTTCCAATGATCCATGCATTTGTTTTACGATCATCTATTTAATTTTATTTCTTCATGTTTTTATAAATTACTGCGTGGTTCATCGTGTTTGAAGTTGTCCTGGTGTGTATATTCTTTAGTTTTTAAACCTACCAAATTTAAAATTCTGTGTGTGTGTTTCTAAATGATGCGAGTAAAAAAAATCTTCTGTACTTTTTCAAGATTAATTTTAACATGCAAACATTGTATCATTGGTAGACATAATGGCTAGTATTTATTTTTATAATGGTCAGAAGATGAATTATCTAATGTGTATGTGGTGTCCATATATTGTTTCTAGATTTAGGCAATATGTATTTTAAAATAAATTCAATATTTTTCTTTTTTTTTTCTCTTGTTCTATTGGGAATGGGTGAATTTAAATATGAGATCCCAATGTTCTTTTCATTTGGAAGTACCAGAAATGTGTTCCCTTTATTTTGCAATTCCAGGGTGGGGAGTGGGGGTGGGCAGTGTTTTGCCTTAAAAAATTGGAACAAAACTGCTTGTGGGGAATAGACTGCAAAATTTTTCAACAATAGAAATAGTTATCAAAGTAATTGTGATTTACATTGAATTATCATGAATTACAATTGTAATGGCCCTTCTTTTAATTATAATCCTTAGAATATAGGTACTTATCATTCAATAAGAAAAATACCTACAAAAAATAAAATGTTTTAAGAAATGACTAAAAATCATTTCATTATACCAGATATAAAGAGCTTATAATTAAATAAATATGTATCCTCTAGTCTTCCATGTACTTGAAGAAGTTGTACTGTGTAGTGCCTGAATTGCCAAACCTGTATTCAAATATATATTTCACATGTATTAATGATACCTAATTTTTTTAATAAAAAGCAATGAATAATGTGGTAAATCAGAGTGCTTATTAAGAACAGTGGTCACATATTGTTTTCTAATTAATTAAATCTTTAGTTCTTTTTTGAGATTATTCTCTTAGTTAATAGACCTCCAAAAACAAAACAAAAGAAACTTGACAGTAAATATACTACTATACTGAATAAATTTTGCAAAATCATTAAGGGAAATCTCTTTAAATGTTTGCTCTATCACTGATTCTAAATATTCTCATTTTGCTATCTCTGAAAGGTATCTATTAAAAAGGATGTCAGGATTAAATAAATTTGGGAAATGCATCTTACTATATCCTAGCCATGGAGAGTCACAAGTCACAAAGCAAGTGTTCTGAACTATCTTGCAGTGAATGAAACTGTTCAGTTTTGTTTAGCTTAGTTTTTACAGGTATACTTGACTAGAGAGCAGTTGTTAAAGTAACCTTTTTCTTAACAACCTATAGAGATGTAATATTTCACAGAAAACTCTGTAAAATGCTATTCTGAGATAAGCAAGCACTCACCTGTATATAAGCTAAGTTACTTTGCAATATTCTTGCTTTTTCAGCACAGTGAAGTTAAATCTGAATCCACTCTGTAGGGTGCTTTCTTGTATGAATTATCTTCTAAATCCTATCTGGCCATAACACCTTTTATTATCAATAAAATAACTTACTTTTTATAGGAAAGAACTTATCTGAATATGCTGAATGTACTGCCCAATTTGCATGTGTGTAAACTATATATCCAGAGTTGGATATCTACTACCAACACATTAGGATACAAGTATTTGGATATAACTAGATAGAATTTCTTGTGCACTAATATCCGAGACTAACATATAGCTCACTAAATATAAAAATCTTGAGTTTGGTAGTAATTGTTTTTATGACAGAGTAATACTTCTCCCCTAGCTAACATTACACATGTGAATGTCTTGTCAAAGAATCTGGTGATCTTGTATCATTTCCAACCCTCAGTGATGTCCTACAGAGCCACTGTATAGAGAGAACACCCATAAGTATAAAAAGATTAATGAACCAGTGAAAAATACATTTAAAGGTTAAAGTTCTGTAGCCTTATCTCCTTACCATAAAGAAATCTGAGTATAGGTGATATGTATAATAGTAGGGTTTAAATTAGATATAATTGATAACTTCCATTGCACTATTTAAAATTTGTAATTTTAAAGATGTGAGGTCCAACTCAGGGTTAGGTACACAAATGTTCATTATGCAGCTACCCGTGTGATGGGGTGTGCCCCTCTCCCCTGGCAGTTTCCCACTACTGCCAATACCTTTCTTATAGTATTATGATAATTGTTTAAGGTCCAATTACAAGTGAGAGTATGTGATATTCAGTTCTTTGTTTCTGTGAAAGATCACTGAGTACGATAGACTCTAAGTCCATCCAAGTTGCTGTGAAGTTCATAATTCTGTCCTTTACGGCTGTGTAATATTCTGTTTTGTATATATACCACTATTTTTTTATCCTGTTCTTTTTAGATGGGCAGCATGGTTGTTTCCAAGTTTTTGCTAATGTGAATAATGCTGCAATAAACGTGCATGTATAGGTATCTTTTGCATAGAATGACTGAGTTCCTCTGGGTATATTCCCAGTAGGGGAATTGTGGGATCATTTGGAAGGCTGATTTTTAGATCCTTTAGGAATTGCCAAACTGTTTTCCACAGAGGTTGTACTGGTTTACACTCCCATAAAAAGTGCAGAAATGTCCCCTTTTCTCCACATTCTCTCCAGTATCTGTTGATTTTTGAGTTAGTGATGATGGGCATCCTGACTGGAGTTAGGTGGTATCACAGTGTGGTTTTAATTTGCATTTCTTTGATGCCTAGTGAGGCTGAGCATTTTTTCATGTATCTGTTGACTGCTCGTATGCCTTCTTTTGACAAGTGTTTCTTCATGTTTTGCCCACTTTGTAATGAGGCTGGTTTTTTGTTTTTTTCTTTTCAGCACGTTTGAGTTCCTTGTCGATCCTAGGTATTTGACTTTTGTCAGATATACTGTTGGCCAATATTTTTCCCCAGTCTGTGGGCTGGCTGTCTGCTCTTCTTCTGCTCTTCTTTGGCGTAGAAGAAGATTGTCAATTTGATGAGGTCCCTCTTGTCTGTCTTATCTCTTATGGCATAGGCACTTGGGGTTTTGATGTTGCCAATTCCAATTTCCATAAGGGTGTCACCTGCATTTTCTAAAGTTCTTATAGTTTAAGGATTTACATATAGGTAGTTGATTCATTTAGAGTTGATTTTTGTGAAAAGTAATAGGTAGCAGTCTTGTTTTAATCTTCTGCATGTGGTCAATCAGTTTTCCCAGCATCATTTACTGAATAGGTTCTCCTCTCCCCAGTGGTTGATGATGGAGGCTTTGTCAAAGATGAGTTGGTTGAGAAATTAAGTTTTGCTACCGGAATCTCTATCCTGTTTCATTGGTCTATATGCCTGTTTTTGTACCAGTACCAGGCTGTTTTGATTATTGGAGCTTTATATTAAAGTTTAAAGTCTGGAAGTATGATATCGCTCTTTTTTTTTCTTTTTTCTTTCTTAAGATTATTTTGGCTATTCGTGATTGTTTATGTTTCCATATGAGTTCCTGTATTGTCATTTTCAGGTTTGAGAAGAATGCTGCTGGTAATTTAGTGGGTATTGCATTTAACTTGTAGATTGTCTTGGAAAGGATGGACATCTTAACAATGTTGATCCTTCCAATCCATGAGCATGTAATATTTTTCCTTTTGTTTGTGTCATCTTTGAGTTCGATTGGATTTTTTAATGTTGAGTACTTCTGAATGAAAAATAGTTTTTACAAGACAATGTTAAGTCTTGTATGCTTTTACATTATTATGTCAAAGGCAATAGTAAGAACAGAGTGTTTCTCTATAATTGTTAGACACCTATACATTGACATAATCCTCTGATAATTTATTCTCCTTTATATTTCTCTTTAGATCACAGTGACAATAGCTGACTCCATATAAAATCAATAATAAAGATAATCACATTAAGCTAGTGTGAATATATCTGAAGAGAAAAGAAGATTTGGTAGTCTAATAAAGGAGATCATCTATCCACATTTTGTGAAATCAAACACCTCAAGTTCAATAAGTTAATCTTTAGCCAGATAAAGATTTTTCTTTCTCATTCTCATTTTGTTGTTCCATGTTTTATAAAACACAAGCTCAATGGGAAAAAAATTCAAAATAACTTTGTATAACTTTCTTTTCTAAGAACCATGCATGTATTCTCTGTAATGTGCCTAGAAATGTGCCTAGACTGCCTATATTCTGTCTTAATGTGCAAGAGAAAGGAAACACCAAGTGAGAGAGGAAACACCAAGTGAACACCATGGTCTTTGAAAACTCTTCACCTTTTCAGTTTCAATTCTAAAAAGTGAAATCCATGTACATTCTTTAATACAAAATGTTTAGATTACAACATTAAGAGAGGAGAATGTTGTATAGATACAACATTATCTATATTACTAAAAAAATTCTATCTCATTTCAGTATCTTCATTTGTCAAAGCCAGAGCTTTTTCTTGTAAAATATATTTATTTATATATTATTTATATAAATATAAATTGTATATATTGTTTAAAAATAAATTATATGTAATATATAAATAAATTTTTTTTTGCAAGAAAAAAGCTTTGACTTTGACAAATATATAACTTGATTTTGGACGTTAGACATAGTTTTGTTTATGTTTGCTGTGAATAGCTTTTTATTTTAACACTAAAGAAAAGAAATACAACATCTACTTTACATTTTTGAAGATTCTAAAGAGACGTTTGTCAAATAGGAATAATTTTTATTTTGGGGAGCATTGTATAAAAATGTCCTCAAAATTTATAGTTTTTAATTATTCCTAAAGTAGAACAGAAAAAGATACCCAAGTGTAATTAATAATTTGAAACTTTATTTAAATGGATAGCTCTGTACAGATTTGCTTCCAAAACATGCAAATAAACAAGTCTTTGCTTTCCTTTTTCTGCTAGTTAGAGATTTTTGTATCATTTTTGTTTTTATAATTTTAATTGTTAAATAACAATTGTATATGTTTATAGAGTACAAATATGGTGTTTCAGAATAGATGTTAATTTTCTTTTCTTTATACATTGTGGAATTATCAAATTAGGCTAATTAGCACATCAATCACCTTAATATTTATCATTTAAAATTGCACATTACATAAAGATGCACCTTCACATATGCAAAAGTTAATTATAGATTTGATAAGTAATTACTTATAATAAATCTTCATAGACAAGTAATATAACATAATTTTTAAAATAGCTTGTCTGTTTCCAATTAAAAACTTAAAAATATATTATTTCTTTAGACTGAAACCCCAAACAAAAGCAAGTTAGAGCAAACAATAATAAAATGCTAGCTCTCTAGGATTTAGAAGAGTACATTTCAATAATACTTTTATTTTTTAAACATTTTTGGCTAAAGTAGTACAAAGGATTTTATCTCCTCATAATATTGTCTAATTATTTCCCACTACCCTGATAACAATTTAAAAAGAGCTATCTTCTTTTTCTACGGTTGTACTAAAAGTAGCTGATTTATGGACTTCAATAATTCTTGTTTTCATATGACAATATAGATGCTGCTTCTTTTCCTATTTTGTTTTTTACTCAACCTGTTTGATAAATCTCAACAGAATTTATTTTCTTCATCTTGTTAAATAGGCATTGTCTCAATATCAATTCTTTTATTCTTTTAAATCTATTATTACTTTTATTACAAAATGTCATACATTTATTAAAACAAACTTATTAAATGTGTTCTGAACTAGAATTTTAAAACAGGTAAGAGTATTTTTTTTCTTTCTTATTCATCTGCTCAAAAAAAAAAAAAAAAAGAGAGAGAGAGCGACAGAGAGAAAACCAAGTAGGAAGTATAATGCTGAATTATTCTGAAATTTAATTTGTCCCTAAAAAGATGAACAAGGAATCAGGAAATCCTATTAGGAATGTAGGCAATTTTAGAATTCATAAATAGTTTTTTTTTCCTTGTACCAGTCTTTTTTTCCTAAAAACATGTGCCTTCTCATATCTTTTACCATGTTTCCTTCTGCATATTTTAAAATTCAATGTTCTTGTTGAAAATTCTGTTTCACTCATATTTTCTTTTTATAGATAACTACAGAATATGTTTAAAATGGAATATAATTTCATGTAAAGTAAACTGATTAAAGATTTCATAAGTAAAGTATATTTTATCGCATTACTTATTTACCTGATGGCAATAAGTGAGGATAATATTTTAACTTTGCAACAAGTTATATTTGTTTGAAATTTCCATTTGTGTGTGTGTGAGCTAAAACATAGCTGCATGCATAGAAAATATGCATCCATGGATTTTAATATACTTTCCACAGTTTTTTGTGCAGATGCATACTAAACAGTGAAAACTCAAAATAATAATTTTATCCTATTAAAGTGAAATTTATAATTATTTTTATTTCTAGGTTAAATTATGTAGAATATTATATTAGGAAAAGTGTACACTAATGCATATGCATACATACATATTTTCATTGTGCTATTTAAAACCAGCTATCTTTAATAGGATATTAAATAAATTTCTGCTACTATGAAAGACAAGGCCATTAAAATGTTGAAAAAATATTGGATTGAAATAAGTAAATCAACTATATTAGTTACAGTAAGATTCTGAAAATGCAAACAGAATCTTTCAGAATATATGTCTTAAATTAAAGACTTAACCGTGAACCTAGTGGATACATAATACCAGGAAAAATCATGGTATTATGTGTAAGTTAGACAATAACCCAAAGTGAACACTGGGTGGCAATGTTCATCCACTTTTATTTTAATAGAACTATTTGTTCTTGTTTTTCCAGCATTCAAAAGCTATAATGGGAAGAACTAAAATTTCTGGTCCTCAAGGGTACTTATGGTTCCTAAAACACTGAGAAAAAAATAACAACAACAACAACAAACTTTTCTTTAAAAAGTATTTTGGCTTCTTTATTTTGTACACTGAATAGAGCTAAGTAGTCTATTACTGAAATACTGCTTTTAGTTCATTAATTGATCCTAGTAAAGGGAAGTATGCTGTAGAGAATTAGCAGTAGATGCAGAAAAAATAAGAATCTAGAAAAACACAATACATAGTAACATGAAAACATCTTGTAATATTTATTCTTGGGAATTAAATGTTGAAGGGTGACAAATTATTACTGAATCAAAATTAGTATGATAAGTTGTTCCTTCTGATTTTAATTGATGCTCAGAAGTATTAAATAGAGCAATTCAGATTTAAAAATAAAAACACATTGATCAGTCAAAACCAAGTAAGACTTTCAACTTTAACTAAATGTCCTCTACCAGCTATTATATTCAGATCTAGATCTGGCCCAGGACAAAAGTGTTGGGGAAAGTTAGAATTAAGCACCTTCCCTTTTTCCTTTTTAGGCTCACCTGGAATCTTCTATAGACAGGAATCAGAAAGAACTTTTATTTTCTAGACTGTTAGGCATCTTTGGGAAATCAATTAATTTGGCTTTCTGGTGAACTTCTTGCTATTGGCAACAAAAGGATTAAATGGCAGTGGCACAGACGTTCCCTGAAAAAATCAGAAAAAAGGATTAAAACTTTCCAGTGAGACTCAATTGCTCTATGGGAAATTCTAGTTATAAAGACTTTCAACCTGTTTGACACACATAAGATTTGTTTCACAATATTAGTAATTTTACTTTATACAAAGTTAGGTTGAATGCAGTATTATTTTTGCTCTAGAAATAAACTTTCAATAATTTATTTCATTTCAGTGTGTTGTCTGTATTCATTTTTTCATTATGACAATGTTTATTACCTTATTGTAACTCCCTTTTGCTTTATGAAACAGGGAGAAGAAAATGACAGCAAGAAAATAAAGGTGCTTCAACCATAATACAGAAATATAGCAAAATACTAATGGGAAAAAGTAGAGAAAATTTTTCATCTTGGCTAGCTTAAGGGAATTGATGACTGCAATGAATGTATTCATGCTATAACTCATTGAAAATAAGAGAGAAAAATCTACATTGAGTGATGCTCTTTTGTAAATGCAGTGTATTATTGAAGAAAAAAGAGGAAAAGCAAGACAGAAACAGAAAGAAAGTGAGGGAAGAAGAAAGAAAAAGGGGAGGAAGGAAGGGAGGGAGGAAGGAAGAAAGGAAGGAAGAAAGAAGGAAAGAATGAAGAAGGAAGAAAAGAAGGAAGAAAAAAACAAAAGACAAGCAGGCAGTAAGGTCAGCTGTGACAGCTTAATGCGTTATAGCTAATACAGATATGATTTTTAACATAATAAAGATAAATAATATAACAGATACATTTATTGAAATTGGTAACTTTTTAAATTTATAATTGATACTTTTTATTATGATATTGTGGGATACAGTTAAGGGTTAGGTATACAAATATGCTCTGTTCAGGCACCTTTGTTGATAAAAGGTGTCTCCCCATCCCCAGACAGATGTTTACTACCATTAATCCCATCCCTTCCCCTCCCTCCCTCCCATAGTTTCCCACCACTATCAGTCATTTTCTTATGGTAATACGTTGGGTGATCAAGGTCCACTATATGAGTGAGAGCATTGTTCTTTTTTATGGCTGTGTAGTATTCTGTCGTGTATATGTACCACATTTTTAAAATCCAGTCCTCTTTGGATGGGCAGCATGGTTGCTTCCAGGTTCTTGCTATTATGAACAATGCTGTGATAAACATTCGTGTGCAGGTATCCTTTTGATAGACTGATTTGAGTTCTTCAGGGTATATTCCCAGTAGGGGGATTACGGGGTCATATGGGAGGTTGATATTTAGAGCTTTTAGGAATTGCCATACTGCTTTTCACAGAGGTTGTACTAGTTTACACTCCCACCAACAGTGTAGAAGTGTTCCCTTTTAGCCACACCCTCTCTAGCAACTGTTATTTTTTTGTTATTGATAATTGCCATTCTGACTGGAGTTAGGTGGTATCTCAGTGTGGTAACGACCCAACAAAGAAAGAGAACTACAGGCCAATATCTTTGATGAACATAGATGCTAAAATTCTCAACAAGATCCTAGCAAACCGGATTCAACAACACATCTCAAAAATCATCCATGATGACCAAGTAGGCTTCATCTCTGGGATGCAAGGCTGGTTCAACATTCGTAAAACCATCAATGTAATTAAATACATCAACAGATGTCAAAACAAAAATCACCTGATTATATCGTTAGATGCATAAAAAGCTTTTGATAAATCCAGCACCCCTTCTTGATAAAAACCCTCGAACATCTAGACATATGGGGAACATACCTCAAAATAGTAAAAGCCCTCTGTGAGAAACCGACAGCCAGCATACTCCTATATGGACAAAAACTGGAACCATTTCCCCTGAAAATTGGAGCAAGACAAGGATGCCCGCCCTCACCCCTCCTGTTCAATATAGTATTGGAAGTCCTGGCTAGAGCAATCAGAGAAGAGAAGGCAATCAGGGGTATCCAAATAGGAAAAGAAGAAGTCAAGTTATCTCTCTTTGCAGATGAAATTGGTAACTTTTAAAGTTATAGCCTTTGGAATGTATCATTAGCTTAAATGTAGAAATATAATTATTAGTTATGTACAGATTTTTACTTTGAGCCTTTGGTGAAACTGTCCTATCATATACAGGAACAAAGCAGACAAAATATATAAAACAACCTTTTAAAAAAATGCACAGGACAGTACAAACATGTCTCTATGAAAAATAGATGAGTTGTCATCATGGCTTTCTGATGGGAAACAATTTTCACACTATGAACCCTGAGGTGGGGAATCCAAATACAGTCTGGGAAGCCTCACAGAGTTAAAGTAGTAATCAGAGTTTTCAGAAGATGACGTGGTTTCAAGTTGTAGAACAGAGTTTTATAAAAAAGAAAAAAATATGCAAAACCCCTCCAAACACACAAAACTCCATAAATATGCATAGTTGTCCTCTCTAGGCTATCCTAGATGTTCAGCCACTCTTGTTTAAAATAAAAGTATCAAGATAATGCAGACTAAAACAGGAGTTGTAAGATTAGCAACCCCCATAGCTCACAGAGCGTAAGAAAAAAAAATTTAGAATATTTTTGAACTTTGAAAAGCCCAGACAAGACTCCTTTGTGGTCAGTCAGGACTTTCAATGGAGAAGTCTGAAGGGCAAATTATTTGCAAATTGAAGGTCATCATAGATCAGCCAGGTAGAAAACATTTTTAAAGGGCTAAAAAAGGATTAGATTCTTTTGGAACTAGATTAATTGTTTCCCCCCCAAAAAGCTAAACATTTTGTTTTTTGAGTTGGAGTCTCACTCTGTCACCCAGACTGGAGTGCAGTGGCCGCTCCCGGCCACCACAGCCTCTACCTGTTGGGCTCCGGCGATCCTTCCGCCTCAGCCTTCCTAGTAGCCAGAATTACAGGCATGCGCTACCACGCCCGGCTGATTTTTTGATTTATTGTAGAGATGAGGTCTCGCTGCCCAGGCGGGTCTTGAACCCGCGGGCTCAGGCAATCCACTCACCTCAGCCTCCCAAAGGCGCGGGATTACAGGCTGAGCCACCGAGCCCGGCTAAAGCTAAACATTCTTAAAAGAAAGATATTAGAACCTAGACACTCAACAAGGTAACATTAAAAATATGGAATACCTAATTTTTAAATAAAAGAAGAAAAAATGACCCACAATAAACAAAAATCAGTGAAAATATAGAGACTCAGAAAACATAGACTCAGAAAATTATGACAACTGTGTTTACAGAAGTATGCAAAAGTATTTGAAGAAATTCAAATAAAATGAGAAGATAAATAAAATGTATTTCTAAACACTGTAAAGATTTTAGTGATGAAAATAAAATATATGAAACAAAATTTATCTGGATATAATCAATAAAGAGCAGATTAGACACTAGAAGAAAATACTGGTGATTATGAAGATACAGCAATATAAGCTACTTAAAATAAAGCAAAGAGAACAAAAAGAAGACTGTGTAAGGGTAACAGAAAAACAGAAAAACAGAAAACTGAAAATTATTAAATTTCCTACATATGAATAATGATGATCTTACAAGAAATGGTGACAGCAGAAAGAACAAATAAATATTTTAATAACAAAGATCAAATTTGATGAAAACTGTAAGCAGATGTCCAAGAAACTTCCTACACCTTCAGCAGAAAAACAGAAAAACACTATGACCAGAAACATCATTAGTGTATCACAGGAAACCAGTGATAAATGATTCTGAAGTTCTTTGAAAATCATATTAGGCAGGTAAAATTGATCAAGGAATTCTTAGTTTAACATGTACTAATATATTAGTATATTAATTATGTTTATTATGTAACATCCTACTAATATTTGGGGATGCCAATAATAAATGTCTATTATTTTTCATGTGTGTATGCACATGCCTGAAAAATATTGGGCCTATAGAAGAGTGTATATAATGTATGTATCATTAACAAATTGAATATCCATCAAGTTACCACTTAGTGCAAGTAATAGGAGACTCCCTTAAGATATTCACCTCATTTCACCCCCTATGGTTTATTATTTTCTTAAATATGAGGCTTATTATTAATTTTTATTAAATTTTTATTCACCATATATATGCCACACGTAGGTAGTGTATTATTAAAGAAATAAAGGAAAAATGAAATTACATATACTCATTTGTAACCTACATCTACACTTTTTAAAAGTTTTAAAAATATTGATTCTGCATGTAATTTTACCTTAATATGTGTACAACTAATTTAGCTATTCATCTTTTTGATAAATGGCAAAATACAAAATAAAAGTGCTTTTTGATTTATTTATTTCTGTTACATAGTATAACTAGTGTTTTGCAAGCCTCTCCTAAGTATTTTGTTTAGTGAAAGTGCAGGTAAATAGTTCACTGATTTTTTTTTTTTTATAAAAATTATTTTGTAAAAATCATGTATAAATTTAGGCTGTATCTCATGAATATTGATCTCTTAGACAAGGTCAGATTTATATATTCCTGTAATCTTTATCTTGAGGGCATGTGACTATTCATATATATGCATGTAGCCCATGTGTATGTGTGTATTTGTATTTGGAAGTGTTCTCTGAATGCGAAGAGGCAATGAACTTGAGCACAGGAGATTCATATCCTCAAATCACCACCATGTTGTGCTTTCAGGCTTGATTCACACTTTCTCTTTTTCCCTTTTATGGTGGAATCTAGGAAAGAAAATATAATCATTAATAGAAGCTGTTATAATGACACATGACTATAAAACCTTCTTTTTGCAAATTAATCTACACTCTTTTTGGCCTTGTCTATTAGCATCATCTGTCCTCTTTAATCATAAAATACAGACAGGAAAATATAATCCTTGTCTTGTCCCAAAGGTCTAGCTCAACTGTTAGAAAAAAAGTCTGATTATTAGTCTGAAAATGGGTTAAAAAATATAGTTAGAATAAATAATGCCTAGTATTCAATAGAGCAAAGGATGACTATAAAAATAACACTGCATATTTAAAAATGAGTGGAATGAGAATACTCAATATAAAGAAATAAATGGCTTGAGGTAACATGCATCCCAATTACACTGATTTGATTATTAAACGTTGTATGACTGTATCACATATCACATATAGCCCATATATATAAAGCTATTATGTAACTCATGTACCCATAATTAAAAATAAAAAAATAAAAATTGAGAAGAGTTTAAAATTCAAAGTAATCTAACCAATTAAATAGTATTTAGCCATCATTTAATATATTTGAGGTATTGTTAAATTCTGAATTCTCAGGGTCTTAAAAAATTCCTTGTCCTTTAAACAATAATGGTATTTAAAATTTTAATTCAACTATATTGAGATATAACTTTGACAGAATGTTTCCTCAATTTTAAAGGGACAATTTGAGTTTTCATGAATGTATACAATGATTTAGCCACTAGAAAAATCATAATATAGAATGTCCTATCATCCTACATGCCCATTGCAGTCCACTCCTTCTTCCCATCTTTGATTTCTGGTATTCACTGATCTACTTTGTGTCTTTATGATTTTATTGTTTAGAATTTTATGTAATTTAATTTTAAAAATGTACTGTTTTTATGTCTGACATCTTTTACTTAATATATGACAAGATCCATTTTTGTTATGAAGTGTATTATTAGTTCCTGCCTTTTTTTTCTTTTCTTTTTTTACTGCTGAGTACTGTATTAACACATGATACAAGTTGATTTCAGTGATGTATCTAGGAGGATTGCTTGTGGTCAGGAGTTTGAGGTCAGCCTGGGAAACATAACAAGATCCCACGCTTGTAACATGCTGGGACCCCTAGCTATTCAGGAAGCTGAGAGATGCAAAAGCATAAAAGCCCAAAGAGAAAATTATCTCTTAGTGTTATCTACTGGTTTTAATTTTTCTATAATTTCTAAGGCTATTTATTGATTTTTCTTCTCTCTATGGATCATACTTTTCTGATTTTTCAAATGTCAGGCAATTTTTTACTAGATGTTAGATCTTAATTTAATTGTAGGGTGATTAATTCTTTTTTTTTTTTTGAAGAGTGTTAGACTTTGTTTAGACACACAATTGAGTTTCTAAAGTTTCTTAGAAGCAATTTGACACTTTAGAGGCTGACTTCTTGTCCACCTCTTTTTCCCCAGAGCAGGCATCATTCTAAGTCTAGTGTATCCTAAGTATTGATGTTTCTGAGGTAATACTCATCTAAAGGTTCTTCCTAATGTCTTATCTATTTAGAGATCTTTCCATTTGGACTGAAGAGAACACAAGCTATTCCCTGCTCTGTTTGAACACAGAGAATTCTTTAGACTACAGCTTTTTGATGGTTATTTTCTGGCTTTGGGTAAATTTCTTTTCATGCATGAACAGATTAGAACTTAGTCAAAGGCCCAAGGGAACTCTCTGAAGATTTCTGAAGCTCAGTTTTTTTGTATAGCTCCTTCCTCTACAGTATTCTGCTCCACAAATTCTAACTGCCTTCACCTTCCTGAGCTCTGATCTCTGCCTTCTTAATCTGGCAATAATGCAAGTTGTGCTTGGTCTTTTTATACTCTGTGTGGTGACCTGGAAACTGCAAGCAATAAGCTGATGTAATTTTAGAGCTCACCTCATTTGTTTTTTTCCTTTTTATGACCATATCCTTTGCTATTTGTTTTCAATATTGACAACTTTTGTTCCATATATTTTGTTTGGTTTCCTAGTTGCTTATAGTGGGTAGATACATCTTTTCTCTGTTTCTAGATGATTTCCTGAGGTTAAAGTAATAAAGGCTGTACCTGTCTCTTGTCTTTTAGTGAGCATCCATATTTTAGTTTAGGATGATTTACATTTATTCCAATATCAGCTTATAAACTCTCAAAATCTACAATAGTCATAACAGTCTGGTTCGGGTACAAGAACAGGCATTTAGACCCATGCAACAGAATAGAGGTTTCAGAAGCAAGGCCTCAATTTCTCAACCAACTCATCTTCAACAAGGCTTCTACCACCAACCACTGGGGAGAAGAGAACCTATTCAGTAAATGGTGCTGGGAAAACTGGCGGACCACATGCAGAAGATTAAAATGAGGACCCTACCGATCATGATAAACTAAAATAAACTGTAAATGGATCAAAGACCTAAACATAAAACCTCAAACTATAAGACCCTTAGAAAATGCCCATTTGGGCTGGGCTCGGTGACTCAGCCTGTAATCCCAGCACTTTGGGAGGCCAAGGTGAGTGGAATTGCCTGAGCCCGTGGGTTCAGGGCCCACCTGGGCAACTTGGTGAGACCTCATCTCTACAATAAATCAAAAAATTAGCCAGTGTGGTAGCGTGTGCCTGTAGTTCCGCTACTTGGAAGGCTGAGGTGGAAGGATCGCCGGAGCCCAGCAAGTCGAGGCTGTAGTGGCCGGGAGCGGCCACCACACTCCAGTCTGGGTGACAGAGTGAGACTTCAACTCAAAAAAAAAAAAAAAAAAAATGGAAAGAAAGAAAATGCCCCTATGGAAATTGGAAATGGTAACCAATTCCTAATACAAACCCCAAGTGCCCATGTCATAAGAGACAAGATAGACAAGTGGGAACTTATCAAACTGACAAGCTTCTGCAAAGTCAAAGAAACCATCAAGAGGGCAGGGAGACAACCCACAGACTAGGAAGTATATTTGCCAACTGTATTTCTGACAAAGACCTAACATCTAGGATCTACAAAGAACTCAAACATGATGAAAAGAAAAGAAAAATGCTCCATAACAAAGTGGGCAAAATTATGAATAGATACTTCTCAAAAGAAAACATATGAGCTGCCAACAGATACTGCAAAAATGCTTAGCCTAACTAGTCATCAAAAAAATGCAAATTAAAACCACACTGAGAGTTAGGTGGTAACCTAACTCCTATCAGGATGGCCATCATCAGTAACTCAAAAAAACAACAGATGTTGGAGAGAATGCAGGGAAAAGAGAACACTTCTACACTGCTGGTGGGAGTGTAAATTAGTGCAACCTCTGTGGAAAACAGTTTGGTGATTCCTAAAAGATCTAAAAATTGTACCATCCATACAACCCTGCAATCCCTCTACTGGGAATATACCCAGAGGAGCTCAAATCACTCTGTGAAAAAGATACCTGTACATAAGCGTTTATTACAGATTATTCACAGTAGCAAAACATGGAACCAATTGTGCTGCTCATTGAAAGTGGACTGGATTAAAAAAATGATGGTATATACACACAATGGAATATTACACAGCCATAAAGTAAGACAAAATTATGAACTTCACAGCAACTTGGATGAACCAGAGTCTAAACTACTGAGTGATCTATTACAGAAACAAAGAACTGAGTATCACATGTTCTCACTCATAAATGGACATTAAACAATTATTGTAATACTATAGGAAAAGGATTGGCAGTAGTGTAAAACTTCCAGGGGTGGGGTGGGGGGCAGCTGATTGGTAGTAGTGGGAAACTGCCAGAGGATAAGGGCACACCTCATTAACAAGGGTACCTGCATAATGAACATTTGTATACCTAACTCTGAACTGTACACCACATCTTTAAAATAAATATTTAAAAAAAGCAAAAAAACCCTTTAGTTCAAAAGATTTAAAATATTGAAAGCAATTCACTATAATGAATAATTTCTTAACCTTCTGCCATAAATCAGAGATAAAACTAAAAAAGAAAGCCAAAGTACACTTGTTCAAAGAAGCACTAAAATGCTGTCAGATTTCTTTTTTTCCAACAGAGATATGATACACTGCAATGGAGTTCTAATATTGCAACAAGTTTGTTCAGTAAAATATAGCCAAGACAATAATTTACATGAAAGTCAGTGTTATATTAGTTATTAGGTTATTTTCCCTAAAACTTAATACATATTTTAATGTATTAATTTTTGTACCTTTTTATTTTTATTTTAAAGATGTGGGGTACAATTTAGGGTAAGGTATACAAATGTGCATTATGCAGGTACCATTACTGATGAGGTGTGCTCCTCACTCCCCTGGCAGTTTCTCTCAACTGCCAATACCTTTCTTATAGCATTATGATATTTGTTCAAGGTCTGCTTATAAGCGAGAACATATGGTTCTTTGTTTCTGTGATAGATCACTCAGTATGATAGACTAGATCTCTAAATTGCTGCAAAGTCCTTAAGTTTGTCCTTATTTATGGCTGCATAATATTTCATGTGTATACATACCACATTTTTTTTATTTTTTATTTTTTATTTTTTTTAGCCTGTCCAGTAGCTAGTTCTATGTTCTGGCTACTGTGAGTAGAGCTGCAACAAGCATGCATGTGCGGGTATCTTTTTTTGTAGAATAATTTTAGTTCCTCCGGGTATATTCCCAAAAGGGGAATTGCTGGGTCATATGGAAGGTAAATTACTAGTTCTTTCAGAAGTCACCACATTGCCGTCCAAAGAGGTTGCACTAGTCTGCATTCCCACCAGCAGTGTAGAAGCATTCATTCATTTTCCTCCGCATCCTCACCAACACCAGTTGTTGTTTGTTTTATTAATGATTGCCATTCTTACTGGGTTTAGGTGGTATTTCTATGTGGTTTTGATCTGCATTTCTCTGATGAAAGTGAGGCTGAACATTTTTTCATGTGTCTGTTAGCTGCCCATATCTCTTCTTTTGAAATTGTCTGTTCATGTCTTTCGCTCACTGTTTAATGGGGTTGTTTGTTTGTTTGTTTTTCTTTTGGCACATTTGAGTTTATAGTAGAGCCTAGATTTTAGGTCTATCAGATATACAGTTATCAAATATTTTTCCCATTCTGTAGGCTGTCTTCCCCCTCTCTTGATGGTTTCTTTTGTTTTGTGGAAGCTGTCAGTTTGATGAGGTCCCACTTGTTTATTTTATATCTTATGCCATGGGCACTTGGGGTTTTGTTCAGGAATTGGTTGCCAGTTCCAATTTCCTTAAGGGTATCTTCTGCATTTTCTTAAATTCTTATAATTTTAGATTTTATGTTTAGGTCTCTGATCCATTTAGAGTTGATTTTTGTGTATGGTGATAGGTAGGGGTCCTATTTAAATCTTCTGCATGTGATCAGTCAACACCATTTAATGAATTTTCCCAACACAATTTTCCCAACGCCATTTAATGAATAAGTTCTCTTCTCCCCAGTGGTTGTTGTTGGCAGCTTTGTCAAAGATGAGTTAGCTGAGAAATTGAGGCTTTGCTTCTGGAATCTCTACCCTGTTCTATTAGTCTTTATGCCTGTTCTTGTACCAATACCAGGTTGTTTTGATTATTGTAGCCTTAAAGTTTAAAGTCTGGAAGTGTGATACCTCCTGCTTTGCTTCTTTTGCTAAGGATTGTTTTTGCTATTCATGGTCTTTTATGTTTTCATATGAATTTCTGTATTGTTATTTCCAGGTTTGAGAAGAATGATGTTAGCAACTTAATGGGTATTGCATAGAATCTGTAGATTGTCTTTGGTAGGCTGGACATCTTAGCAATGCTGATTCTTTCTATCCATGAGCATGGAATATTTTTCCATTTCTTTGTGCCTTCTTGGACTTCTTTGAGCAGTGTTTTGTATTTCTCATTGTAAAGGTCTTTCACTTCTCTGGTTAGGAAGATGCTTAGGTATTTTATTTTTTGTTAGGCTATTGTGAATGGGATTGTGCTTTTTATTTTGTTCTCCACCTGCTTGTTGTTGTTGTATAAGAATGGAATTTCTTTTGTACATTTATTTTGTACCTTGAGACTTTGTCAAAGTCCTTTATCAGTGCAAGCTGGTTTTGACAGATTCTTTTGGATTTTTGATGTATAAGATCATATTGTCAGCAAAGAAGGATAACACAATTTCCTCTTTTCCTATGTGGGTACCCCTGATTTCATTCTCTTGTCTAATTGCTCTAGCTGGGACTTCCAACACAATATTGAACTGAAGGAATGAGAATGGGCAGCCTTGTCTTGTTCTGGTTTTCAGGGGGAACTGTTTCCAGTTTCCTTCCATTTAGCAATATACTAGCTGTGGGTTTATCACAGATGGTGCTTACTAATTTGAGTTATGCCTCTTCTATACTTAGGTGTTTGAGGGTTTTTTCAAGAAGGGATGCTGAATTTTATCAAAAGCTTTTCTACATGTAATGATATAATCATGTGGTTCTTATTTTTACATCTGTTGATGTATTTAATTATATTTATTGTCTTGTGGATGTTGAACCAGCTCTGCATCCTGGGGATGAAGCCTACTTGGTCATGGTAGATGATTTTTGAGATGTGTTGTTGGGTCTTATTTGCAAGAATCTTGTTGAGGATTTTTAAAAACTATGTTTATAATGATTATTTGTCTGTAGTTCTCTTTTTTTTGTTGAACCTTTACCTGGCTTGGGTATCAGTGTGATGCTAGCTTCGTAAAATGATTTGGGGAGAACTTCATCTTTCTCAATTGCCTTGAATACTTTCAATAGGATTGGTATCAGTTCCATCTTTACGTTTTGTAGAATCCTGCTGGAAAGTTGTCTAGACCAGGGCTTTTTTTCTGTAGGTAGTTTTCTTATGACAGAGTCATAAGGGTTTTTATTGGTCTATTTAATGTCTCAATTCCTTCTTGTTTCAACCTGGGAAAGTTGTGTGATGTCAGAAAGTCTTCCATTTCATTTAGGTTATCAAGTTTGTTTACACACAGGTGTGCCTAGTAATCTCTTAAAATCTTCTATATTTCTTTGGGGTCAGAAGTGGTTTGGTATTTTATATTTCTGATTGTGTTTATTTGGAGTTTTTCTCTCTTTTTTTTAGTCATTCTAGCTAAGGGTCCATCACTCTTATTAATGATTTCAAAGAACTACCTTTTTGTTTTGTTGATGTTTTGTATGATGCTTTTGCTAAAGTTAGGGTTTTGGTGGTCTTTTCCTTCCGTTCCCTTAGGTGTTTTGTTAGACTGTTAACTTGTGATCTTTTCATTTTCTTGATGTGTGTTTGCAGAGATATAAACTCCCCTCTTAGAACTGATTTCATGGCATCCCAGAGGTTTTGGTAATATGTTTCTTCATTTTCATTTGTTTCTCGGAATCTTTTAATTTCTATTTTTATTTCAGTGTTGACCCAGTATTTGTTCAGCATCACACTGTTTAGTGCCATGTCTTTGTGGGTTTGGGGGAGGTTTTGTTGATGTGGATATTTATTTTTATTCCACTGTGATCTGAGAAGGTGTATGGTAATATTTAAACCTTATGGAATTTGTTTATGTTTGATTTTTGGCTAAAGATGTGCTCTATCTTGGAGTACGTTCCATGTGGTGGTGAGTAGAATGTATATTCTGTAGTTTTTGGATGAATTATTCTGTATCTATAAGGCCATTTGGTTGAGTATCAAGTTCAGGTTCCGGATCTCTTTGCTGTTTTTTTTCCTCAATGATCTATCTAAGGCTGTTAGTGGGGTATTCAAGTCTCCAGCTATAAGAGTGCTAGAATCAATATCTTTTTTTAGTTTGCTTAGTAGTTGTTTTATAAATGCTGGTGTTCTAGTGTTGAGTGCATATATGTTTAGGATGGAGATATATATATATATTTTAGTTGGAGTCTCACTCTGTTGCCCAGACTGGAGTGCAGTGGCTGCTCCTGGCCACTGCAGCCTCAACCTGCTGGGCTCCAGCGATCCTTCCACCTCAGCCTTCCAAGTAGCTGGAACTACAGGCATGCACTACCATGCCCAGCTAATTTTTGATTTATTGTAGAGATGAGGTCTCGCCAAGTTGCCCAGGCAGGTCTCGAACCCGCGGGCTCAGGCAATCCACTCATCTCAGCCTCCCAAAGGCACGGGATTACAGGCTGAGCCACCGAGCCCGGCTAGGATGAATATTTCTTGTTGATAAATTGAATCTTTTGTCATTATGTAGTGTACTTTTGAATCTTTTAAAAATTTTTTATAGCTTAAATGTTGTTTTGTCTGATATAAAGATTGTAATTTCTGCCTTCTTTGGTGATATATCTCCTGGAAACTAGCTTTCTATCCTTTAATTTTGAGTCTGTGTGTGCTCTTTGTGGTGAAATAGATTTCCTTGATGCAGCAAATAATTGGGTCATGATTTCTTATCTAGTTTGCCATTCATTGTCTTTTCAGTGTTGCATGTAGTTCATACACATTCAAGCTAATTATTGAAATGTGAGTTTACTCCTGTCATGAGGTTCTTATAGTTTTTTCTTTGTTGATTGTTTTCTTTTAACTTTGGGATTGATGTATGTGTGTTTTTTCAAGTTTGCTCTTGCTATGTATTCTCTGTTGATTCTGTGCTCTGTTATTCTCTTGGAAAGTATGTGGTCATTCCTTTTTTCTTCCTTCTGTGCTTAATACATTTTAAAACATTTCCTGTAGAGCTGGTCTGGAAGCTGCATAATCTCTTAGGGATTGGATGTCTGGGAAAGATTTCAATTCTCCATTGCTGATGAACCTAAGCTTGGCTGAGTAGGAAATTCTTGGTTGAAATTGTTTGAGAACTTTGAAAATGTGAATCCAGTTCCTTCTTTCTTGTAGTGTTTCTGCCAATAGGTCTGTTGCTATTCTGATTGGTTTTCCCCAGTAGATAGTCAGTCCTTTCTCTCTTGCTGTCTTTAGCATTTTTTCTTTTAGCCTACTTTGTGTAGGTGAATTAACTATTTGTCTAGGGGTTGTTCTTCTCATTTGATATCTTGTGGGAATTCTCTGTATCTCTTCTGTTTGGCTGGTCACATCTCTGGTGAGATAGGGAAGGTTTTATTGGATAATCTCCTGGAATACTTGCTCCAAGTGTTCTCCATTTTCCTTTTTTGTTCTGGGATACCAATCAGGTATATGCTTGGCCTCTTGATAAAATTGCACATCTCTTGTACACTTTGTTCTGAGTTTTCTTTCTATGTTTCTTATAGATCAGGTTGATTCCATGTTCTGGTTTTTAAGTTTTGAGATTCTTTCTTCTGCTTGATTAATTCTGCTTTCCATGCTTATCATCTTGTTTTTTAATTCCTGGATAAAATTTTTTAAGGCCAAAATCTCTGCTGCAAATTCTTTCAGTGTGCAGCTTGTCTTTCTCAAGTCTTATTCACTCTTTCCATTCATTCTCTAATCTCTGTTGCATTCTGGGTCCAGCTGTTGGTGACTTCCATCATTTGGGCTCAGAGGTCTGATTTTTCAGAAGCTTTCTCTTTGTTACATTTGAAATTACCTGTGGTCTTCCTTTGGTTTTTCTTCATTTGTGACAGTTCTCTTGCTTTTCTCTTTAGTTCTGTTATTCACTGGCAGTGGGAGAGGCTTTAACTTCTGATGTTTGCTCAGTCTTCTATTCTTCCCGGATCTAGGCTCTGTATTTGTTCTATTTCAAAACAGCAGTGTGAGTTAGAAGTTTTGCTTTTTCTTGTAGCTTTGAGAGTAAAATAAGGTAGAGGATGGGGACCTAGGATTCAGAAACTACTTGCAAATCACAATGTTCACTGTTTGTAGTATGGGTTTCCTGAGACCCACTCTCCACCACTCTATATGATGATGTAATGGGTACATCTGGTGCTCTCAGAGTTCAAGATACAGAAAAAGCAATGAGGAGAACAGAGACAGGTAGAAAGCAATAAGAAGGAAAAAAATTTAAAAATGAAACAAGAAAAAAACACAGAACAATTAAAGCAGATACCAAAGCAAAAAACAATTGAACACACACACACACACACACACACACCAAAACAAACTGGAATAACAACTAAGCAAAACAAACAACAACAAAACCCAGGAAAACCAAATACACACACACACACACACACACACACACACACACACATCACACATGTGCACTCACACATACATACGTATCCAGCATAAAATGAATGGAGGAGAAAAAGAGAAAGAACAGGGAAAAAAAAGGAATTCAGATTGCACCCTCACACATATATTCACAAACACGTTAAACTAAAAAAAGAGAAGAACGAAAGAGCAAAAGCAAACCAACAACAGCAACAACAAAAAACTGAAAGATGAAGACTCATTCACATACACACATAAACAGAAAACAAAAAACAAAAGAAGAAAGAGAAAAATAAAAAAGGGGATAATACAGATCAAACTCTCACATACACATTCATGCACAAAAGAAAAATATTAAAAAAATAGAAAAACAGGTAAAAATTAATTTTTTTTTTTTTTTAGAAAACCTGTTCTCTTGTGGCTGGTTCTGTAATTGTTTCTCTCATCTGCTTCCCTGCTCTCTCCTGTAGAGCTTCTATCTCTTTTACTCTCTCCCCAGTGTCCAGACCAGGGATGAAAGAGGGGCAGTGGGGGTGGGTGGGACTGCAGTCCTCCTCTCCCACTATCCTATGTTCAGAGGATCCCCTCTGTTGGGGAGGTGTGAAATTGTCTCTTCCCCAAGTACTTGAGAGGAGTGCCCCAGTCATGCCTATCCTGGAGCAGAGTCCTCCTATTGCAGCTACCATCCAGGCTCGCCTGGGTTTGTCCCTCTCAGTTATGCCCTGACAATGTGGGTCTGATGTTCAGAGGATTGCTTAGGTGGAGGAGGGTTGGATCAGCTCCAGACTCACCACTGATCTCTTTGGAGTTCTTCCTCATCCTTTTCACTAATCTCTTTCCTCCTCCTTCCTCATAGGGGGTGGAACACCTGAGATTCAGCACTCTTCAGGTCCCTCCAAAGTTTGTGCTTCAGAATATTCCCTCTGGGTCATGATCAATCCCTGAGTAGTTGATCTGCCAGTCACAGAGATCGGGTCTATTGTTCCATGGTGAGTAAGTAAGAGCACTTTCCTGTCCTGTTTTCAAGATGGTGGTAGGGTGCCTCTTTTGTCTTTTCTAGTTGGACTCTGACTCGGGGCTCCTTCTACAACCTTTGCTGCCAGTGTCCGCTCAGGCACTGCAGTGGTGTGGCAGAGCCTGGAGCCAGTAGTCTCTCCCTGCCTCTTCTTCCCAGGAAGACTTGAGTCAGTTTAAAAGAAAAAAATAGTGCTCAGGTTTTGTGACCCAGGAAGCACTAGGGACCAAGCAGAGCAGCTGCAGCACCATCTGTTTCAACAGGGGAGCCCTGGTCACTTCCTTATGTGCCCCTACTTAGTCAGTCTCTCCCAGCATCTTCTTCCCAGGAAGAGTTTTGTTGATTTTTTAAAAAATGAATGATACTTGGCTTTTGACTCCTGAGAATCACTAGGGTCCAAGTCTAGCAGCTGTGGCACAAGCCACTTCATGAGGAGAGCCCAGGCATCTTGCTTTTGAGCCCTCACTCAGTCAGCCATTCACACGCTCACTCACTCACTGACAGGTACACAAATTTTTCATACACTCACTCACTCACACCAGGATTTGCATAGTCTGACTGACTCAGCCACCATCTACCCACTCCTGGTCAATATATTAATTTTTACTTATATTTACTATTAAGTGTGCTAGTGATGCAATGGGTTTGTTTGATAAAATATAGCTGAAAATATTATTTCTACTAAGGTTTTTTTTTAACTTGTTAATAGTATGTTAGTCAATATGAAAAAGGATTAATAAAGATATTTTACCTGAGGAAGAAATAACAAATAAATTAATTTAGCAAAGTTTGTTTACTACCAGATTTTCTTTCATTTATTTGCCAACTCCTTTTTTTTACTTTCATGTGAGTTTTCAAAATTTAAAGTTACCTTGGTGGCAACACTTTAGGCATGTTTTTTCCTATTTATTATTAATATGACACTTAAACCAATGTCAAATAAATCTGCAATTTTATAATAGCTAAGTCTGTAAAAATTTCCTAATCAGAAAAATAATAAAGTTATTGGTCCATATAAAAAGGTGACATATTTATAAAATTATAGTTATTATTTCCTTAGAAACGCATACCATCTCCATGAGTTCAAATTCTTTTACACATGTGTGCTAGAATTTAGAGAATAAAGAAAGTGAACATCACCGAATTAGGGTCTATTGAATGGCTTTCAAAATATTGACAGAATAACATCTTCTTGATGATTTTACCTTGGTCAAAGAAGTGCACCGAAAACTAGCATGTTCAAAACATAATTTCATTAGAATACATGAAATGTATCAATTTATCCAAACTTGTCTTAATTTCATTGCATTAAAGAAACTAATGCATAAAATAAAAAATGCTTTTTGGCAATATAGTCATCTCAACTATATTCCAATACATATTTAAAAAAAAAAAACCTTGATAGCACTAACAAAACAGTTTGTTCCATAAGAGCTAACTTGAGCTGCCTGAGCAGGCAATTCTGCTTGGGTGAAGATTATAGTAATGAGTATTTAGGCAAAAACAGTTGAGTGGAAATGTTCTCATTGTTGTCATTATTCCAGTGCAGGTAGACATTGAGACTATACAAATGGAAGAGAAATAATTTGCCTGTGAAACTGTCATTAGGATGGAGAGAGATGTAGGCCAGAGTATGAGAAACTGATATGGTTGAAGGTGCTCTATTCTGGGTAGGGAGATCCAAAAGCTGATGCTTGCTTATCATTTTTTTAAAACAGAGTTGTAAGAATTTCCACTGCCAGTGCCATCAGTCAAGCTTAGGTTTGTGTGTTTGCTTTTTTCTCCCTCTCACTAATCTTTTTCTGGCTTACCTTGCATGGGGAGAAAAGTCACATATGTACTAACAGAATTATATATTTTATGATATCTTTCTCCATTTATGACACATATTTTGTATTTAAGCAAAAACAGTTGAGTGGAAATATTCACAATGTTGTCATTATTCCATTATTTCTTGTGGTAGAAAAGGCAATAAAATATATATAACTCAAGCTTTATTGATATTTTCTCATTGGGAGAACATATGTATAATTAAAATATTTCATAGCATCCAATAACAACAAAAAATGCTTTGTAAGTAAGCATTTCTTGCTAGAGAAATATTTTACACGATTGTAAAGTCTTTACTTGTAATGGTCAAACAATGATTGTAAATTCTTTACTTGTAATAAATACATTACAAACTTTCTCCTATGACATCTCTATGTTTCCAAGGCTCCAGAGTACCAGATTATTTTGATGCATTATTTCTAATTATAGCCTTACTATATTTTCTGTATTCTACCCTCCAAAACTCATGTTGAAATCTAATTCCCAATGTTGGAGGTGGGACCTAGTTAGAGGTGTTTTGGTCATGGTATGAATCCCTTAAGAATAGATTAACGCCCTCTATTGTCGGAAAGGTGAATGAGTTTTCACTATAGTTTCCACAAGACTTGGTTGTTAAAAAAAGCCCCACAGAACATTGCTTCCGCTTTTGCCATGTGATCTCTACACAGACAGGCTCCTCTTTGTGTTCCAGTGAAGCAGTCAGAGAACCTCACCAGATGCAGATGTCAGCACCATGTTTTTTATGCAATCTGCAGAACTATGTGCAAAATATCTCTCTTTTATTTATAGATTATTCAACCTCAGGTATTTATTTATAACAACACAAGTGAACTAAGATGAACCTAAAACCACTACCCTAAGTATAACCAAGATCTGCCAATCTAAGAGTAATTATATAATTTTAGTTGAATTTGGACATTTTATATTTTACACACTGTGTAGATTAAAATGTAACTCTAGATGAGGATTTCTCAACACTGACATTTTGGGCTGGGTAATTCTTTGTCATGGAAGTTTTCCTGTATATCATAGGATGTTTAGCTATATCTCTAGCCTCTTCCCACTAGATTTCAGATAATGTATATGCGATTATCACCAGTACTCCCTCTCCAATTGTGACAGTAAAATATATCTCCAGACATTGTTAAACCCCTTGGTGGTGGGGTGGGCAAAAACCACAGCAGTTGAGATACCCTAGATGAAAATATTAATAGTGAATGAAGAAGCTATTTTTATCTCCAACATATTTTCTTAAGGCATTTGCTCCTTCATTTATCCTATACCCGCCAGAGATAGAAAAGAGTAGAAAGCAGAAACTTTACCCCTTACAATCACATTTTATTAATGAAGGAATAAATTTGATAGAAAATTGATATAAGTATGGATTAGTAAATGTTTAAAAAATTCTACTGTTGTATTATTAGAATGTGTTATTCCTTCAATATTAAAGTTTTAGTTATACTAATATGCCTTTGTTTATGAATTTTGTGCTTCATTCATATATTTTGTTTACCTCCAATAATACCATCAAAGAAAATTATTTTGCAACATTAAAAATATAGATATGAGGCAAGCCATATATTTATAAAACTCAACTTTAATAAAAAATTATTATACAATTTATTATTTTTCTGGTAAATGTAATATAGTTCTCACAAACAAATGTTCTGTTGAACATTATGGCATCTTGTAAAATCTCAGTACATATTAAGAAAATACATGCTGTATACCTTCATAAAGATACTGTTCAACAGTGCTTAAATCCATACTTTTTAATATCATTTAAAATTTGAAATTATCTGTTGATAATTATCATTAAAAGCTGATCATAAAAATATTTTAATGTTTCTATATTTCTTACTTAATGCTTTATTTTGTTTTAGTTTTTATAATAGTAGACAATGGTTTGCTAGAAGCAAAATATACAGTAAGGCGAATCTTTGTAGAAAGTAATTCATTTACAAATTGAATCTTTTTATTTTTGAAATTGTTAATGTTTACGGACACACAATAATTTTTCATATTTGTGGGGGATATGTGTTATTTTGATACAAATATAAAATGTGTAACGGTCAAATCTGAGTAATTGGGATATCCATCAGCTCAAATATTTACCAAATTTTGGAGGAGTATTTTAAATTTTCCTTAAACCTATCTTAAAATATACAAGATTATTGTTCAAAATTTTCATTCAATTGTGCAATTGAACACTGAAATTTATTTCATCTATTTGTATTTATGTGCCCATTAACCAACCAGCCATATATAATTTTTTTGTGATTTTAAATGTCTCAAAATAGAGTCACTTATAACAAGTGACTCAACTTACGGTGAAATTGCTGACCACTCAGAGTGAATGAATGGTGGACTGAGGTAATAAAGTGGCACATGCTGTGGCCAGACACCCTGAGATCTGACAAGTAAAGTCAAGAGACAACTAAAGATAGTTCCTCTGAGATCTCCTATAGAGAAACTGACACAAAAGAAACCAAAGAGAAACTGACCATGACCAAGAGGACCACAGGATCTCTCAGCTGGTGAGAACTCTGGAATCTCCTTTTCTCTAGCTGTAGTTGTAGAAACCCCTGCTGAGAAAAGATTAGTGACTACCCTTACCACCAGTGAAATGGCATTAGAAGGAAAACTTGACCTGCTGGTTTCTTCCACCAGTGTGCTGGTCTCCAGACCTAGTTTCTGTGGTTTGTTCCCCCTCTCTCTTATTACAATGTGGATTGAATACATTTGTATGATTGTTTGCATGTGAAAGTCTTGCAATAAATCATGAATTTGTAGTCATTTAATTGGTCAATGAATCATCATGAAACCTCCAAACCTCCAGTCAGAATTGGCACAACTAAGCTAATGTGAGTTGGACATGAGACAACTTGCTCATTCCTCCTCCCAGTCTTTCTGGTAATCATTATTATATTCATTAACTTTATGAGACAAAGTTTTTAGCTCTCACATATGAGTGAGAACATGTGATATTTGATTTCTGTGCCTGCTGATTCCACTTAACATAATGTCCACCAGTTCTATCCATGTTGTTACAAATGACAGAATTTTATTATTTTTATGATGAAATAATATCCTGTTGTGTATACATACATTTTCTTAATTCATTCATCCCTTGATGGACACTTAGGCTGATTCTAAATGTTGGTTTTTGTGAATATATTGCTGGAGTTACACAGGAGCAATATATCTTTTTGACATACTTATTTTCTTTCTCTTCATATATATGCCCAGCAGTGAGATTGCTAGATCATATGATAATTTTATTTTTAGTTTTGAAAGAAACCTTCATATAGTTTTTTATAGTGACTGTTCTAATGTACATTTCTACAAAAAACATACATGGGTTCTCTTTTCTCCACATCCTTGTTAGCATTTATTAATTTTCTGTCTTTATGATTATAGTCATTTTCCTTGAGATGAGATTATATTTCATTGTTGTTTCGATTTGCATTTTTCTGATGACTAGTGATTTTGAGCATTTAAAAAATATATTTGTTGGCCATTTGTATGTCTTCTTTTGAGAAACGTCTATTCAAATCATTTGCCCATTTTTAGTCAGATTATTATTACCTATTGAGTTTTTGAGTACCTTATGTATTTTGGTTACTAATCCCTTATTGACAGTTTGCAAATATTGTATTCCCTTTGCAGGTTTTCTAGTCAATGTGTCCATTGCTTTCTTTTCTGTACAAAGCTTTTCAACTTGATATGATTCTATATGTAAAGTTTTGCTTTGATTGCCTGTGCTTTTGAGATATTACTCAATAAATCTTTGCCCAGGCCAATGTCCAGAAGTGTCTGCACCTCTATAGTAAATAAATCAGAATGGTATTGACACAAAAACAGACACACAGACAATGGAACAGAATTGAGAACCAAGAAATCCAGTTTTTTAATAGCAAACTTATTTTTATAAAGGCATCAAGAACTCACTGGGGATAGGACAGTCTCTCCAATAAATAGTGCTGAGAATATTAGATATTCATACACAGAAGAATAAATCTGGGCCCCTATCTCTCATCATATAAAAATCAGATAAACTTATACCAAATATTTAAATATAATTGCTGAAACTATGAAACTACAACAAGAAAACAGAATATTCATTTCATCATATTCCACTTGTGATTTACACACATTTTACTTTCAGCATAGGGGTTACAAATTATGAGCTTGTTTCTTTTGCTGAAGCTTTTTGAAACCTTTCTCTGCCTCAATTTCTCCCTTCTGTAAAGTGAATATAAAATGAGCTCTTTTGCATGCATGTATAAATGATTTAGGATTTGTCTAAACTAGAATGGGTACTTGGCATTCTCTAACACCATATAGAGAAAAATTATAAATTTTGTAGCCAAATAGACCAGTCAAAATGTAATGTATCTTGATCACACTGTGTGTGTGCTTTTCTAAGAAAAAAATAGATATTTTAATATAGGCTACTTCATCTTTAGTACTAGTTAAAAAAACATGGAATTTAAAGGATGAAATGCTGAAATGAAATGATTTAACACAATAATCTTAACTAAAGAGCAGCCATTTTGACACTGCATAGTTCTGCCAAAATTACCTAGCTTGCCCTCTAATTACTAGCCAACGACAGAACTGGTTTCTCAGAGGTATCTACTGATAATTGTTTTACATCCCCCTCCCCAGTTTGCTTTGTATCAACTAGCTTTTCTATTCCAAGTATTTGTCTCCAGCCATAAGATAGAAATAAAACTAACCAGCCCTTTATGACAAAAACATATCTCATCACCATGGCAACAGTCATGTAACTAGTCCACCCATCTGCCTGCTATCACCCGACATCAGTATCTATGCTTACTTGCCACTTTGTGACGACATGAAACAGACCACCATCCAATCACTGAAATGACCTGCCCCCATCAAAGGGAAGGTTTAAAAGGCTTCAAATATCAAACAACAAGCACTGGTCAGACCATGTGCTCATTGAGCTATGGTTACAATGTTTTCCTAAGCTTTAGCCCCCTCTCCTACCTTGGGAAGGTGAATCTTCTCTCTCATTCTGTCTCCAATTTACTTTCTAAATAAACTATATTTTTCATTCTAACTTCTGTGCAATTCTTTGCATCTTTTGCATGGCACCAGATCACACACACTCCATGTGTCTGACTTAACAGGATATACATGGTTAATCATTAAATCTACTTGTTTATAAAATAGAACAAAAATGGAGCTAGTAAATATTTTTCTTATATATGCAATCAAACTCTCTAAATAGAACTTTTGTAATGTCAATTTTGAGGTTTTTTTTAGTTTTTTTAAATCTCACACATCTGCCACGACTTAGTCAAGGCATTTATTGGCTTTGATTCTAAAAATAAATCAATAAATACACTCAAATAAAATAACAACAACAAAAATAAAAACATGCCACAGAAAAAAAGACTGAGAATCTGGAAGATTACTATAATTTTAAGGAAGCTGTATTTCAAAGTATTTAGGTAATAATAATTGCAGCCTAGCTGATATCTATTATTTAATAGATGTTGCTGTAGGGCATGCCTTTGCATATTTGTGTCACAATACCAGGAACAAGCTTTGCTCCCAAAGAGCTTATCATTTGCATCTCACTCTTCTTGTTGAGGGCTCCTCAGAAAGTTTATAGGATGGTCACTTCTCCTGTACAAACCCAATACTGACAACTCCTTTGAAACAAAAATATAAATTATATTTTCACAATTTATTATCTTTTTTTAACTTTTTTAGTGCTCATAATTTTAGAGAAAATGGTTTGAGTGTTCACAATTGTCTTTTTTTACAATGCAGTGTTTGGTTCTTGTGATTTTTTTAAAAAAATCCATACAGATATGGGATATAATGTTTTACATTTGAAATAAAAATATAAGCTTAGAAAATAATAAAATTGTAAACTAAAAAATTTTCAGAAATTTAAATAACTAGAACTTTGAAAAGTCTGAAACATGTTTTATCAGGCAAATTTTTAAAGAAATATACAGGAGGCATGTAAAGAAAGACATTTTCAAAGAAAATTTCCAGATGTATAAAAAGTTAGTGCAAGCCGGGCTTGGTGGCTCAGCCTGTAATCCTGCGCCTTTGGGAGGCTGAGGTGAGTGGATTGCCTAAGCCCGTGGGTTCGAGACCCACCTGGCAGTGAGACCTCATCTCTACAATAAATCAAAAAATCAGCTGGGCGTGGTAGTGCAGGCCTGTAATTCCAGCTACTTGGAAGGCTGAGGCGGAAGGATCGCCGGAGCCCAGCAGGTCGAGGCTGCGGTGGCCGGGAGCGGCCACTGCACTCCAGTCTGGGTGAGAGAGTGAGACTCCAACTCAAAAAAAAAAAAAAAAAAGAAAAGAAAAGTTAGTGCAGATTTAATTTAAATTCTGCACCTACATCTAGAGTTTCTATAGTCATTAATTTTCTCCAAAATATATCCTGTAGTGTATGCCTTCATTTATTCATACCATTTTTTCTTTTTCTTTTTTCTTCCTTCCTTCCTTCTTTCTTCCTTTGATTTTTGCAATAAATAAACCCTGTCCTTTCTACCTCTCAAAATGCTATTTATCTGTCAGGCTTCAGCTAACATGTTACCTGTCACCTACTAGAACGCATTTTACTATCTCCATCTCTCAGTAGTCTGCTTTGATTGCCTCCTTCTCTGAACTCACATCGCATTTTTATGATATTAATAAACAGGTATTTTAGTCATTTAGAACCTGTTAAAATTATATGCTACCTAACTATAGGTATTACTCATTTGTAGTCCTCAGGATACATTGAACAACTATAGGCAACCATTAAATAGTTGCTAAACAATTATGGAAAAAGTATGAGGCTTTTGCATATCTCACATCATTCAAGAAATAATAAATTGTGTTCAGTGCATTTATTAAAGATGAGAATATTTTTACTTGCTTTGCACATATTAAACCAGTTAATTCTCTTTGGGGAAGGTTGACTTCACTAATACTTCATTCATTACTGCACCCTCAACTTTTATCATTCACATGCCTTTCCATCTCCTGCTAACAGTAGGATGAGTTGGTGACTTGACTGTATTCCACATGTCTAACATCTCCCATCAGGTAGTCAGAAATGCCATAGACTACGCAAGCTTAGGAAAGATAGCCAACTGATTCATACCTTGGGATGTAAAAAGTTCAGCTAAGATTAACAAATTTATTGACAACCATTTAAGAGGTTCAGCATGAAATACTTTCTGATGTATGCCACTATTTTACTCTGATGCTTCCCTAACAGCTTTTTTTTTTTAATTAATCAATTGCAGGTCTCTGTGTTTGTTTTTAAGAAATAAGAAGTATCTTGGTGCCTATGAAATAGGAGTATGCCCTGTAGTTTTGGGTGCAGACTTCCATTCATAATCTATAAGTTAAGACATCACATAATTTTTATACAATTCTAGTAGACTGAGTTAGGATTTTCAGAACACTAACTGAGAAGAAGTCCTTTCTCTTTCTCCTTAAATTATCCATAAATTATATAAAATTTATTGGTTTTTCTTTCTGCCTGAATCCTCCAGAACTTGATAACTCTTATGAAATTTTCTTACATAGATTCAGAGAGAATCTATCTTCCTTGTTACCAGGACTTGATCAGAAACATTAGATATGTCATCAAGGTCTTAACTAAAATGCTATATTTGAGAAAACACCCATGTAATTAGGTATGACTAGACAGATTTTTATTAACATTATGAGGAAAAGTGCATTTTTTATTCCATGGCATATTACATACTTGTGTGAATTGAGCTTCAGGTGTCCTTGTTCTCCAGATGTGAACATTGTACCCAATAGGTATCTTATGAACACTAGCCCCCTTCCCGCTTTTCTTTTTAGTGTCCTCAGTGTCTATTATTTCCATATTTGTGGCCATTTAACTTTTCCATTTAAGTGAGAGCATATGGTATTTGGTTTTCTGTTTTTGAATTAGTTCACTTAGGATGAAGTTCTTCAGCTCAGTCCATGTAGTTACAAAACATGTTTTATTTTTATAGCTACATAGTATGCCATAGTGTGTGTGTGTGTGTGTGTGTGTGTGTGTGTGTGTGTGTGTGTGTGTGTATACCACATTTTCTTTGTTAAGCCAATTGTTAATGGGCACTTAGGTTGGTTTCATGATTTTGCTATAGTGAATAGTGTTGCAATAAACATATGAGTGTAGGTATCTTTTTTATATAATGGTTTATTTTCCTTTGAGTAGATACAAGTAGTGGAATTTCTGAGGGGAATTGCAGTTCTATTTTTAGCTTGTTTATACATCTTATGCTGGTTTCCATAAATGTTGAACTAATTTATATTCCCACCAACAATGTATAAACATACCTTTTCCTCCACATTCTTGCCAAGATCTTTTGCTCTTTGACTTTTTAATAATAGCCATTCTGACTGGTGTAAGATGTTATCTTCCTGTGGTTTTAATTTGTAATTCTCTGATGATTAGTCAAGTTGAGCATTTTTTTTCCTTATATTTGTTGGCTGCTTCTGTGTCTTGTTTTGAGACACATCTATACGGATACTTTCCTTACTTTTTGATTTTTTTTATGTTGAGTTATTTAAGTTCCTTGTAGATTCTGGATATTTGTCTTTTAATGAAGTCATAATTTTAAAATATTTTCTCTCAGCTTCTAGGTTTTCTGTTCACTCTACTGATTATTTCTCTTGTTGTGCAGAAGCCTTTTAGTTCAATAAAGTCCCATGTGTCTATTTTAGTTGTGGCATTTGCTTTTGAGGTCTTTACCATAAATTATTTGCTTAGACCATGTTCAGAATATTTTTTTTTAGGTTTTCTTCGAGAATTTTTATAGTTCCAGATCTTATATTAAGTCCTCAATCCATCTTGAGGTTTTTTTTTTTATTATAATGAGAAGTTGAGTCCAGTTTTATTCTTGTATATACTAGCCAATTTTTTAAAGCAGCGTTTATTAAATAGGCTTTCTTTTCCCCATTTTTAATTTGTGCTGTCTTTGTCCACGTTCAATGGGTTGTAACTACTGGCTTTTGGGTTCTCTATTCTCTTCTACTGATCTGTTTATTCTTGTACCTTCCATACTGTTTATTTATTGTAGCTTTTTAGTATAATTTGAAGTCAGGTAGTATGATGCCTCTGCATTTGCTCTCTTTACTTAAGATTGCTTTGGCTGTCTAGGGTCTTTTTTGGTTTCATATAAGCTTTAGGTTTTTTTTCTAGTTCTGTGAAAAATGATGCTATTTTGGAAGGAATTGTGTTGAATGTGCAGGTTGCTTTGGGCAATATGTCCATTTTAACCAATTTATGAACACGGGATGTTCTTCCCTTTGTGCATCTATGATGCCATTCATCAGTGTTATGTAGCTCTTCTTGTAGAGATTTTCTACCTCCTTAGTTAAAGGTATTCCTAGCTGGCTATTTTTTTTAATATTGTAAATGGGATTGAGCTCTTGAGTGGTTCTTATCATGAGCATTATTAGTGTAAAAAAATGCTTTTGATTTTTGTACATTGACTTTGTATCCTGAAACTTTACTGAAGCTGTTTATCCAGTCTAGAGTCTTTTGGAGGAGTCTTCAGGAATTATTTATTTAAATTAATTAGTTCATTATTTATTTGTTTTAAAAATTCTAGGTGTGTGGAGTTGAAGTCAGGAATAGTCACACAAGCAGGCTTCGTGCAAGTAAGTTCAGACCTTCCGCTTTGGGGCCCTTGCTTCGCCTGGTTTAGTATCCTATGTGATGCTGCATGCCCTGTCTCTAACTCCTTCACCTGGCAGTGTCCAGATTGCTGTTCCCTCCCTTGTGCTAATGTGATTATTGTTCAGGTCCCACATAGGAGTGAGAACATATGGTATTCAGTTCTTTGTTTCTGTGAATGATTACTAAATATGAAAGTCTTCAACACCATCCAATTAGCTGTGAATTCCATAATTTTGTTTTTCATTATTGCTGTTGTAATACTCCATTACATATATTTAACACATTTTATTTATCCAGTCCACTTTTGATGGATAATGGGATTGGATCCATGTTTTTTCTATATTGAATAGTACAGCTGTAAACATGCATGTTCAAGTGTCTTTTATGTGCAACAATTTATGTTCCTTCAGGTATATTCCCAATAGAGGTATTTCTGGATTGTATGGAAAGTCAATTTTTAGTTCCTTAAGGAATTGCCACATGGCTTTCTATAGAGGTTGAACTAGCTTGTACTCCCACCAACAGTGTAGACGTGTCCTTTTACTCCACACTCTCATCAGCATCTATACTGTTTTTGGATTTATTTATGAGGGCAGTCCTTACTGGAGTTAGGTGGTATCTCATTGTGATTTTGATTTGCATTTCTTTAATGATTAATGAGACTGAGGACTTTTGTGTGTTTGTGTGTCTGTTGGCTGCTTGTATATCTTCTTTTGAGAAGTATCTATTCATGTCTTTTGCCCATTTTTTGATGGGGTTTTTTTTCTTTCAGATCTTTTGAGTTTCTTGTAGATCCTAGATGTTAGGCCTTTGTCAGATACATAATTGGTAAATATGTTTGTCCATTCTGTGGGTTGCCCCACTCACTTGATGGTTTCTTTTGCTGTGCAAAACTTTTCAGTTTGGTGAGGTCTCACTTGTCTATCTTAGCTTTTATGGCAAGCTACTTTTTTTTTTTTGAGTTGGAGTCTCACTCGGTCGCCCAGACTGGAGTGCAGTGGCCGCTCCCAGCCACCGCAGCCTCGACCTGCTGGGCTCCGGTGATCCTTCCACCTCAGCCTTCCGAGTAGCCGGAATTACAGGCATGCACTACCACGCCCAGCTGATTTTTTGATTTATTGTAGAGATGAGGTCTTGCTGCCCAGGCGGGTCTCGAACCTGCGGGTTTAGGCAATCCACTCACCTCAGCCTCCCAAAGGCGTGGGATTACAGGCTGAGCCACCGAGCCTGGCTTTATGGCAAGCTACTTTTGGGAATTTGATCATGAATTGGTTGCCTACTCTGATGGGCATGAGAGTGCTTCTGATACATTCTTCTAGGATTATTATAGTTTGATTCATTTAGTGTTGATTTTTGGCAATATGTTGGGGTACTGTTTCAGTCTTTCACATGTGGTAAGCCAGTTTTCCCAGCATCATTTGCTAAAAATGGTCTCCTCTCCCCAGTGATTGTTATTGGTAGCTTTGTCGAAGATGAGTTGGTTGAAAGATTGAGTGTTTACTTCCATAACCTTAGTCCTGTTCCATTGGTCTATGTGTCTATTCTTGTACCAGTACCAGGCTGTTTTGGTTACTGCTGTCTTTTAGTAATGTTTAAAGTCAATAAGTGTGATACCTCCCACTTTGTTTCTTTTGCTGAGAATTGTTTTGACTATGTGTGCTCTTTCTTTTTGTTTCCATATGAATTTCTGTATTGTTATTTCCATGCCTGAGAAAAATGATGCTGTTAACTTGAGGGATGTTGCACAGAATCTGTACATCTGTAGATTGCCTTGATTTTTCTCATCAATGAGCATGAGCTCTTTGAGCAGTGCTTTGTAGTTCTCTTTGTAAAGGTCTTTCACTTCTCTGGTTAGGTGAATGCCAAGGTATTCTCTCTCTCTCTCTCTCTCTCTCTCTCTCTCTCTGTGTGTGTGTGTGTGTGTGTGTGTGTGTGTGTGTATTGTGAATGGAATTGTGCTTTTGATTTGGTACTCTGCTTGTTGCTGGTATATAGGAATGCTACTGTCTTTTGTACATGGATTTTATACCCTTAGACTTTACTGAAGTTGACTAGTAGTGTGGGGAAGCTTTTGACATATTCCCTAGGGTTTTCAAGATATAGGAGCATATTGTCTGCAAAGAGAGTTGACTTGACTTCCTCTTTTCCTATTTAGATACTCCTGATTTTTTTTTGTCTGATTGTTCTAGCTAGGACTCCCAACACTAAGTTGAAAAGGAGGAGTGAGAGTGGGCATCCTGGTGCAGTTACCATTCTCAGGGAAATGCTTCTAATTTTTGTCTATTTCTGTAGATTTGTCAGAAATGGTTCTTACTGTTTTGAGGAGTGGTGTTCCTTCTTTGCCTAGGTACTCAAGGAATTTTTTTTTTAATCAAGAAGGGATGTTAGATTTTGTTTAATGCTTTTTTTGCGTTTAACGTTATTATTATGTGGTTCTTGATTTTACATTTGTTGATGTGCCAACTTACATTTATAGTCTTGTAAATGTTAAACCAGCCCTGCAGCTCAGGAATAAAGCTTATTTAGTTACGGTGAATAATCCTTGAGAAATGTTGAATGTGATTTGCTAGAATTTTGTTTAGGATTTTTGTATCTGTGTTCATCAAGGAAATTGGTGTGTAATTGTTTTTCCTTATAGAATCTTTGCCGGGTTTGAGTATCAGTATGATATTGGTTTCATAAAATAAGTTGAGGAGCATTCCTTTTTTCCCAATTGCCTGAAAACTTTCAGTAAAATTGTTATCAGCTCTTCCTTGTGTGTATTGTAAAATTCAGCTGGGAAGTCATTGGGTTCAGAGCTTTTTTGGTGGATAGATTTCTTATAACTGAGTCAATTTCCTGGAATGTTATTTGTCTGCTTAGAATTTCAATTTTTTCCAGCCTAATGTACAAAATGATGTATCAATATACATATAAATAATAAAATGATTACCACAGCCAAGCAAGTGAACACACTTATCTCCTTTTATAGTTACTTTTTGTGCTTAGTGACTAATTATTCTCTTAGAAAATTAGAACCAATTTTTTTTTTTTAGTTTACCTAGAAGCTGCTTTATGAAAGTTGTTGCTCCTATGTTGGGTGTATATATGTTTAGGATGGATATTTACTGTTGCTGGATTGAACCTTTTATCATTATGTAGTGACTTTCCTTATCTTTTTAAATTTTTGATAGCCTAAATGGTATTTTGTCTGATATTAAGATCATGAATCCTGCTTTCTTTTCTGTTCTATTCACCTGAAAATTTGTTTTCCATCCTCTTTCTTTGAGTCTGTGAGTATGCTTTTTGGTGAAATTAGTCTCTTGGAGACAACATGTTGTTGCATCATGATATTTTATCCAATTTACCATTCTATGTCTTTTCAGTCTTGCATTTAGCCCATTCACATTCAGACTAATTATAGGGATGTGAGAGTTTATCCCTATCATGAGGTTCTTATAGAGTTTGTTGTTGTTGCTGCTTTTGTTTATTTGTTTGTTTTCCTTCTTCTGATTTTTGGATTGATTTATGTGTTTTCAGTCTTTTTCCTGCATTTTTTGGGAAGAGTTTTATCATTCTTTTCTTTCTTTCTTTCGTTTTTAGTACTTTCTTAAGTGTTTCTTGTAGAGCTAGTCTGGAGGTGGTCCAAACTCTTAGGGATTGAATATGTGGGAAGGATTTTAATTCTTCATCGCTGAGGAAACTTAGTTTAATTGGGTAGGTAATTCCTGGTTGAAATTTTTCATCTTTGAAAACTTTGAACATTGGACTCCAATCTCTCCTAGGCTGTAGTGTTTCTGTAGATAAGTCTGCTGCTATTCTAATTGGTTTTCTTCTATAGGTAGTCTGACCATTCTCTCTTGCTTATAATTTGCTATTTATTTCATTCACTGTATTCTCTATTGCTGCTATATCTGCTATCAATTCCATTCTTTCCTCTTATCTCTCTTCATTTCTATTTATTCTCTCTATTAATATCTTGATACTGGGTTTGTGGTTTAAGACCAGTCATTCTGGGGGCTTTTCATTATTTGCATTCTGAAGTCTGTATTCTCAGTTTTTGGCCTCCCTGGGGTCTGTATGAGACTTATATTCTTCCTTCGGTTTGTCTTCATTTGTGTATGTTTCCCCCCCACCAGCCCCCCAGCTTTCTTTCTCTTTTTTTTTAACCTCTTCTTTAATTCTGTTGTTCAATGATTGGGGGATAGCTTTTACTTCTGTTTGCTCAATCTCCTATTATTTCTTATGTAGATCCTCTGGTTTTTTTCAATTTTGAAGTTGAACTGGGCATGGGGGACTGCTTTTTTCAGTTTGGGGATTTAATTAAGGGTGAAGCTGTGATTCAGAAGCTATCTGCAGATCCCAGTATTTGCTGACAAGTGTGTAGGCCCCCTGTAATTCACTTCCCACCACTTACAATATGTCCATGCAGTGTATGTTTGCCCTCTGAATGTAATATGATATAAGAACAAGGAAAATAATGGAAAAAGGAAGAAGAAGGATGAAAGAAGGGTGGCAAGAGAAGAAGAAGACAGGCATACCAACTAACAAATAAACAGAGAAACATAAAAGACAGAAAAAACAAAAAACATAAACATACAGACAATCATACAAACAAAATAACCCCCTATGGATGCACTAATCTTCAAAAATACTCATACACAACACAAAATCTAAAAAAAAAAGAAAACAGAAACAAAGCAAGTATGAAACAAACAAAAACTGAAAACTGAAAGCGAGAAGAAGAAAACTAAAAAAAAAAACAGCCCTCCCAAAAAAAACTCGCTCAGTGACCATTTATGCCACTTTCAGCAGCTGCCACTGTGTTAGGGAGTGACTATGGTCTCCAGCCCATTCTCTCTGCTCTCAGCACAGGCTGATAGAGTTGCTCTCAATGTCCGGTGCCCTATGTACTACTGTGGAAGAAGGTTAGATCAGATGTGGACTCACTCGACTCCTGCTGCTTCCACTGCTGTCAAGTCTCTTACTCAGATCTGACATGTCTCTCCCTGCTCCCATGTAGGGAAGGAGCATCTGTATAACTCAGTTGGATGAGGGGATAGCTTCTGGGTTCCAGGTTGGAGGCTGGACAAAGCTGGGCAGGGCAATGCAGTTATTCTCTGCTGCCTCCTCAGAAGAGAGCTCAAGGAATGGCAGATGATCCTGTGCATTGAGAGTTTCAATCTCAGGGAAGTGATTGGTTGCAGTTACCTTTGGAGGAGAGCTCCGGGTACATAAACTTGAATTTTCCTTCAGATTGACTTTTATTCTCCCACCAGCACACACCCAACTCATGCAGAAATTCTTTATGAACACTCACGTTTGCGGAGACTCTCACATCCTAACTTGTTCCATCACCATCTTGCCTCTTTCTGTTCTAATCTATTTCTATAACATTTTTCTGAACTAACACCATTTACTTTAAAATTAACTTCTGCTGACTCTCAATAAGCAATTTTTGGGGAGGGATAATTTTCATATATATCCTTATTTTACAATTTCAGTATATTTCCCATGAGTTCTAAAAAACTGTGGCTCAAAATGAGTATAAACTCAAAATTAAAAAAAAAAAATTTCAACCTGTAAACCAAAGTCTTCATGGGCAGATTGCCTCATGGGTTAGGTAATAAACTTCTAATATACTATGCTGGTTTTTAGATTGCAGTTTTCAGTGACTTCAATTATTATTGTGATTTTCTTATGTTGGAGTTTATTTTTCAAACTTCAGATGCAAAATTTGTTTACTGCCAAAATAGTCCAATTAAAAATTCCCCGTGGGTTGAGTTTGGCTAATCACTTCAGTCAATAGAGAATTAACTGCAGATTCCTCAATATGAAAGGTAAATAATTACTTCAACACAGTAGAAATAAGAAATAGATCTCTATATCATATCAACATATAAATCCATATTGTATGTATAACTAATCTATTTATCTACACAGACAGGTGTTGGAATATAGATCAGACTAGTCCATGCTAATAAAAGGTTACTGTGAATCAAAGTTTACCTCGAAGATTATTATAACTAAATAATGACAACAAACTATATTTGGAAATAACAAATTTGCACAACTAACACAAGCAACAAAAGTCTAAACATCAAAAATGCTCCTATTTTTATCACATGAATACCTAAAATATTCTTTTTTTTGAGTTGGAGTCTCACTCTATTGCCCAGACTGGAGTGCAGTGGCCGCTCCCGGCCGCCGTAGCCTCGACCTGCTGGGCTCTGGCGATCCTTCCGCCTCAGTCTTCCAAGTAGCCGGAATTACAGGCATATGCTACCACGCCCGGCTGATTTTTTGATTTATTGTAGAGATGAGGTCTCACTGCCCAGGTGGGTCTCGAACCCGCGGGCTCAGGTAATCCACTCACCTCAGCCTCCCAAAGGTGCGGGATTACAGGCTGAGCCACCGAGCCCGGCTAAAAATATTCTTATTAATAAATTTTCTAAATGCCCATTGTAATCAGTTTCAATGATAAAAACCTGATTTATCAAGTGTCTAAAGTTTATTTTCTTCTCTAAAGTGAAAATTATGTGTTTCCAGTATTTTAATGTTGAATTTTTCCCTTTTTTCACTTTTGTAAAATTCAATTATATTAAAACTGAAATGTTTAAAATTCAATTATATTACACTAAAATATTTAAAACACACATTAAAAATACAGTTAGCAAGGATCATTGGCACATAACAGACATGCCATTTGTAGGATATAAGATCTATCTGTGGCTAAAGTATCTTCCTTAAATGCATTACCATTTGTTTTCCTGTAACCTATACAGATCTATATAAAATATTAACTTTCCTACTTTAAATTTTGACAAAATACTACCATAAAACATAATACATCAAAAGGGATATTGATTGCTATTATACTGTGAAAGATAAAAAAATGCCTGGTGGAAAACATTGACATATCATGCCATAAGAGACAAGATAGACAAGTGGGACCTCATTAAACTGAAAAGCTCCTGAAAAACAAAAGAAACCATCAAGAAATCAGGAAGACAGCTCACAGGATGGGAAAAAAATATTCCACAAATATAGTCTGACAAAGGTTTAACATCCAGGATCTACAAGGAACTAAAACATGCCAAAAGGAAAACAAACAAACATAAAAACAACCCCATTAAAAAGTGTTCAAAAGATTTTAATAGATAGTTCTCAAAAGAAGCTATAAAGGCAACCAAGAGACACATGAAAAAGTTTTCAGCCTTATTGATCATCAGAGAAATACAAATCAAAATCTCATTGAGATACCACCTAACCCCAGTAAGAATGACCAACATTAATGAAACAAAAAGCAACTGATGCTGTAGAGGATGTGGAGAAAAGGGAACACTTTTACACTGCTGGTGAGAATGCAAACTAGTTGAACCTCTATGGAAAACTGTATAGCAATTTCTAAAAAACTGGAAATTGACCTTTCATACAACCCATAAATTCCCCTGCTGGGAATATGCCAGAGGAACTCAAATCATTCTACAAAAAAAAAAAAATACTGCACACACATGTTTATTGCAGCACTATTCACAGTAGCAAAAACATGGAACCAATTTTTCTGCCCATTGAAACCGGACTGGATATAAAGAATGTGGTACATATATACATTGAAATATTACACAGCCATAAAGAAGAAGAAACATATGGACTTCACAACAATTTGGATGGATTTAGATTCTATAATAATCAATTATCCATCACAGAAACAAAGAATAAAGTATCACATGCTCTCACTCATAAGTGGACCCTGAACTTTTACTATAATACTATAAGAAAGGGATTTACAGTAGTGGGATACTGCTGGGGTGAGGATTGGAGACACAAAATCAATTAAGGGTACCTGAACACAAACCAGGCAAAATGGGAGGTCAAACTTTACCTGTACAATGTCCACTTGTATATCTAATCCTGAATTGTTCTCCACATCTTTAAAATGAAATAAAAACAGACAAATTGACATAAGATAACAATAAAGAACTTCTGTCAATTTATTTTGCTGTGGTGGCCAATGAAACATTTGTTTTTATCACCTGTTTAATGAGAAATTATCTGTTTTAAGCAGAAAAATATTAGACATTGCAAAATGAGACACCAAAAGAAAAATTCACATCAATGAAGATGTTTATATTGTCATAGCAATATAGAGCTTTACTACATAAAAACATTATTTATAGATACAAGAGTTGCAAAACACTTTTGGTTGAAGCTTGAACTAATTTATGCATCACAACGCATAACTGGCAGTCACATTGGTTTCATTTTTATCTGTGTTACTATTAAAAATAACAAAAAAATGGAGAATAGTTTATACAGTTTGCCATCTGTTTAAGATTGTTTTTTAACACTCCTTTATACAATTTGAATACAATGAAAAAAGTATGTGGACAAGTTATATTTTAATTTCCTCATGTTATCCATCTTTCTTTGCTTTGTTGTATGTTCAGGATGCTGAATCCTGTGGCTTACATCATTTAGACTCCATTGCCATTCAGCTTTTCATTATGTTTCGACATGCAAGTCACTGACAGGAGATAAGAGGACATGGAGAGAGGGAAGCCAGTCATTTCTTTCCTATTCTCTCTCTATTTTAGCACTGTGTGCCTGGGAGTAGTTACTTTCTATCAGAACTACAGTATTTCTAATTACACCTCTCAGATTTTTGTAACACTATTTTCTCCCCTTAACAATACTGACTTGGGTGTTATAATAGTTCCACACAATTGTTTTACTCTGGATATCTCATCATCTCCTCTGTATTCTTGCAAACCTGTCCACAAATCTTTGAGTACTTCATTTAATACATCTGTGGGAATCTTGTTTACTGTAGTCACCCCGATTAATGAAGCATCATATCACAAAATATATAATTTGATGATGAAACTGTTGTATTAAAAATATTGTTTTTAGCCGGGCTCGGTGGCTCAGCCTGTAATCCCGCGCCTTTGGGAGGCTGAGGTGAGTGGATTGCCTGAGCCCGCCGGTTCGAGACCCGCCTGGGCAGCGAGACCTCATCTCTACAATAAATCAAAAAATCAGCCAGGCATGGTAGCACATGACTGTAATTCTGGCTACTCGGAAGGCTGAGGCGGAAGGATCGCTGGAGCCCAGTAGGCAAGGCTGCGTTGGCCGGAAGTGGCCACTGCACTCTAGTCTGGGTGACCGAGTGAGACTCCAACTCAAAAAAAAAAAAAAAAAAAATTGTTTTTTATTAAGTAGAAAATATATTTAATGTTAGTATAAAATAATAAAAAATTTATTAAATTTATTATAATATATTGAATATTACTATAAAATATATTAAATCTATGGAATATTGGAAGTATGATGAGTAACATATATTTATTAAATCCTTACAAGGTCTGAAAACATATGTTGCAAACTAGTCAAAGTTAATCTAGTAGTAGTTCTTAATTGCAAAATTATTTAGGTAAACAGTACTCAAATCCAGTGTTTGGCTCTCCAGGGATAGTTCCCTTTTCACTACTATGCAGAATGTAGTTTAAAAAAAAAGAAATATAATATATATATGACTGTGGTAGTTAGGGAAGAGAAAAATCTCATTTTTCATTTCTAGAGCAATAAACTAAAAAAATTTAGTGAAATGACTAGTTTAATATTGATGTAGTATGGGTTGTTCTTTCCAAATCTCATGTTGAAATGTAATCCTTAAAGTTGAAGAAAGGTCATAGTGGGAGGTGTTTTGCTTATGTGTTTTGGTTATGCAGGTGGATCCTTTATGCTTGGTGCCATTAGTAATGAGTGAGTTCTCACTCTATTAATTCACAAAAGAGGAGTGTGTTTAAAAGAGCCTGGGACCTCCTCCTTCCTCCCTGCTTATAATCTTGCTGTGTGACACACCTGCTTTGTCTCTGCCTTCCACTGTGATTTTAAGTTTCCTGCAGCCTCATCAGAAATCCAAGATGCCAGAGTCATACAGAACCATGAGCCAAAATAAACTTCTTTATAAATTACCCAGACTTGGCAAAATAGACTAACACAAATATTGTCAACATTCATAAATAGAATAAATTTTAAAAATATTTATTTGAGTTAATAATAAATATAAATGATGAGATCTATTGCACAGCACAACTAAACTAAAAATGCACATGAACAATAGTACATATACTTAAAGAACACATAAAAAATTTTCACTGAATGCATTAGAATACTTGAAACAACAAAATGAAAGAAGTGAGAATGGAGGAATAAACAGGAAATAAATGTGACTAGTACTATATATATATATTATATATATATATATATTTTTTTTTTTTTTTTTTTTTGAGTTGTAGTCTCACTCTGTCACCCAGGTTGAAGTACAGTGGCATACTCACAGCCATTGCAGCCTTGACCTGCTGGGCTCAGGCCATCCTTCCACCTCACTCTTCCAAGTAGCTGGAACTACAGGTGCAGTCTACTACGCCTGACTAAGTATTATTATTTTTAATGGCAGAATCCTAAGCTGAGTGATTTTCTTCCCATAAATTTGGGTCTCATGAGACTATACCTAAAATTCATCTGAGTACATTTTATTTAATGAGAAGCTTAGCTAACTGTGTCTAATTTTTGCCTACCAGAGCTGATATTTTTCTTTATGATTGTATCATTTAGTTATCAAAAATACAAATATTGAGTAAAACCTGGATCTCTCTCTCTCTCTCTCTCTCTCTCTCTGCCTGTCTTAGAATTTAACATTTTTTAATGACACAAATTGGTTGTAGTAGTGGGAATTTCTTAGATATATGAAGCAAAATTGCAAATATACTGTCATAAAGCAAATAGGGTAGGTAAAGCAATACAGTATTTCCTCAGCGTGTCTACCCAAGTTAATTCTTGTTAAATTTGGGAAAAATTCTCCTGGAAGATTATGTGGGAAAATTTTGATAAATTTTGTATGACATAGAACTGAGAATTGGTTAGTGTGTGAAGCAGAGTACTTCAAATAGATTAAAAAGATCTAGACTTTCCCCAAGCCATTAGAACAACACTTTTGAGTAATTAACCTAAGTTGTAAAGGTAGAATGAAGTTAATAATTAAAATGAATGAGATAAATAGTATTGATAAAATACTAATATTCCTAATTTTCTAATAAAAGTTATTAGAAAATCTCATGATTTTATTGTTGATACTACATGAATGAATGAATCGAATGAATGTTATTTATTTGCAAGTTAACTCATAACTATTGATCATTCTACACACTACAAGTAGATAGAAGTCATAACCAAGTAGCGACAAAATTCAAACTGCTTCTATTAAAGATCAGTGACAATATAGAGAGAAGTACAAGCAAAAGACCAATGCAGCCTTGCTAGCATGGATTTTCAGAATAAGTAACCAGAAAAAAAAAACATTGCTGATCTTATGTATTTCCTAAATGGACAATATTGTTCTATTGCCAATATGGCTATAAATTTTGTGAGTAGACACTCCCAGACTTTATCATAACTGATTAGCTGCAGTGTAGATGGAAATTTAAATACATGGAGAGAGTAAATTTCTTTATTCCCTTTCAACTAATAAATTAAATGCTCTTTCCAAAATATTAGAAATGTTAAGGAAATAGACAAATCTTGATCAGCAATGTGAAAATCAGAGATCACCCAGAATTTAGTATTATTAATACAAATCAGGCATCCTCCCATCTTGGTGCTTTATGTAACCTGACTCGGGGTCTGGCAAGAAAATATGCAAAGGTTTGTTGCTGTACATAAGTCAGATGATCAGTAAAGTTTGGTGCTATCTACCTTTGAAAAATCTCCTTTGATGTTAAAGTAGAAATAAAAGGAGAAAGAATAATATCAAGTAAAAATTTTTAATGACTATTGAAAAATTCAATTAAAAATAAAAGAAGATTGTGTGACGTCAGAAAGTCCTCCATTTCAATTAGGTTTTCAAGTTTGTTTCCATACAGGTGTGGATAGTAATCTCTGATAATTTTTTGTAGTTCTTTAGGGTCCATTGGGATTTGATTTTTGCATTTCTGATTTATATTTTTATCTTCTATGTCCTGTATTTGGGCTTTTACTTTGGCGATCTGGATTCTTCTGCTGAAGTTAGGGTTTTGGTGGCCTTGGCTTTCCAGCTCCCATAGGTGATTTGTTAGGCTATTAACTTATGATCTTTCCATTTTCTTGATATATGTTTATAATGAAATTAATTCCCCTCTTAGTACTGATTTCATGTTATCCCAGAGATTTTGGTAAGATGTGTCTTTATTTTCATTTGTTTCCAGAAATATTAATTTCTGCTTTGACTTCTATGTTGACCTAGGAATTGTTCAACATCAAGCTGTTTAATGTCCACATTTTTGTGGGTTTTGGGGTAGCTTTTTCAGTGTTGATATTATTTTGATTCCACTATGGTCTGAGAAGGTACACGACAGTATTTTAATCTTATTTCCATAAGATTGTATATGCTTGATTTGAGACATTAAATAGTCCAATAACAACCCAGGAAATAGATTCTGTCAAAAGACAACTATCCATAAAAAAAAAAAAAAATCCTAGACTAAATGACTTTCCAGGGGAGTTCTACAAAACATAAAAGCAGGAGATGATGCCAATTCTTTTTTTTTTTTTTTTTTTTTTTTTGAGTTGGAGTCTCACTCTGTCACCAGACTGGAGTGCAGTGGCCGCTTCCGGCCACCGCAGCCTCGACCTGCTGGCTCCGGTGATCCTTCCGCCTCAGCCTTCCAAAGTAGCCGGAACTACAGGCATGCGCTACCACGCCCGGCTAATTTTTTGGTTTATTGTAGAGATGAGGTCTCGCTGCCCAGGCGGGTCTCGAACCCGCGGGCTCAGTCAATCCACTCACCTCAGCCTCCCAAAGGCGCGGGATTACAGGCTGAGCCACCGAGCCCGGCTTGATGCCAATTCTATTGAAAATATTCCAAGAGATTAAGAAAGATGGAACTCTCCTAAAATCATTTTATGAACCTAACATCACACTGACACTCAAACCAGGTAAAGATCCAACTAAGAAAGGATTATTGGCTAATATCCCTGGTTAACATAGATGCGAACATACTCAACAAGATTCTAGCAAACTGGATCCAACAACACATCTCAAAAACCCATGACCAAGTAGGCTTCATTCCTGGATTGCAAGGACTGGTTCAAAATCTGCAAGATCATAAATGTAATTGGATACATCAACAGATGTAAAAATATAAATCACACAATTATATCATTAGATGCAGCAAAGCTTTTGATAAAATCTAGCATCCTTTCTTGATAAAAACCCTTTAACACTGACACATAGAAAGAACATATTGCCCGGGTTCAGTGGCTCAGCCTGTAATCCCAGCACTTTTGGAGGCCAAGGTGAGTGGATTGCCCGAGCATGCGTGTTTGAGACCAGCTTGGGGAAGTTGGTGAGAACACGTTTCTACAATTAATAAAAAATTAACCAGACGTGGTAGTACGTGCCTGTAGTTCTAGCTACTTGGAGGGCTGAGGGTGAAGGATCGCTGGAGCCCAGCAGGTTGATGCTGGGGTGGCCATGAGTGTGTCACTGCGCTCCATTCTGGGCAATAGAGTGAGATGCCAACTCAAATAAAATAAAATAAAAACACCTAAAAATAATAGGAGTCATCTACAATAAACCCACAGCTAATATATTGCAAAATGGATAAAAATTGGAAGCATTTTCCCTGAAAACTGGAATAAGATAAGGATGTCCACTCTCACCCCTCCTGTTCAACGCAGTATTGGAAGTCTTAGATAGAGAAATTAGACAAGAGAAGGGAACTAGGTATATTCAAATAGGAAAAGAGGAAGTTAAGTTATCACTTTTTGCTGATGATATTATTCTATACCTCAAAAATCCAAGAGAATATGTCAAAAATTTCTTGCACCGATAAAGGGCTTTGGCAAAGTCTCAGGGTACAAAATCAATGTGCAAAAGATAGTAGCATTCTTATACACCAACAGCAAACAGGCAGAGAAACATAAAACGCACAATCCTATTCACAATAGCCACACACAAAAATGAAATACTTCAGCATCTTCCTAACCAGAGAAGTGAAAGACCATTACAATAAAAACTATAAAACATTGCTCAGATAAATCAGTGATGATACAAACAAATGGAAAAATATTTCATGCTCATGGATGGGAAGAATCAACATTGTTATGATGCTCATCTTACTCAAGGCAATATACAGATTTAACACAATATTCATTAAATTAACAGCATTGTTCTTCTCAGACCTGGAAACAACAGTACAGAAGTTCATATGGAATCATAAATGATCATGAATAGCCAAAACAATCCTCAGCAAAAGAAACAAAGTGGAAGATGTCACACTTACAGACTTTAAACTTTATTATAAGGTTGCAATAATCAAAGCAACCTGGTATCAGTACAAGAACAAGCATATAGACCAATGGAAAAGAATAGGAATTTCAAAAGCAAAATCTCTATTTCTTTTTTTTTTAGTAGCCTAGAATTCTTGTATAAGCACTTGTTTCATAAAACCAATTATAGTAGATTCAAAAGCTAATTAGAAAGGTAGAAAGTTACAAACTATTATATAAATAGGACCCAGGATTTTGTTTTAAATAGTTTTTTTCATGTATCAAAATACTATTAGTTTAAAACAATCTTAAATTTTTTTTTATTATTATTAACCTTTAAATGAGAAGAATTCTTCCCGGGCCAGTTCTTTTTAGATTTGGGGACAAGTACAGCCCAAAGCAGTGTCCTTGGCTAGCAATACTCTCCTTGGTTCTTTTTTTTTTTTCAATAATCAATCAATTTTTTTTATTATGATGTTGTGGGGTACAGTTAAGGGTTATGTATACAAATATGTTTCATTCAGGCACTCTATTGATCAGACACTTCACAAAGGAAGACATCCGAGCAGCCAACAGACATATGAAAAATTGTTCAACTTCACTAATCATCAGGGAGATGCAAATCAAAACCACACTGAGATACCACCTAACTCCAGTCAGAATGGCAATTATCAACAACTCAAAAAATAACAGCTCCTGGAGAGGGTGTGGAGAAAAGGGAACACTTCTACACTGTTGGTGGGAATGTAAACTAGTGCAACCTCTGTGGAAAGCAGTGTGGCGATTCCTAAAAGCTCTAAATATCTACCTCCCATATGACCCTGCAATCCCCCTACTGGGAATATATCCATAAGAACACAAATCACTCTACAAAAAAGACATCTGCACACGTATGTTTTATCTCAGCATTGTTCACAATAGCAAGAACCTGGAAGCAACCATGCTGCCCATCAAAAGAGGACTGGATTAGAAAAATGTGGTACATATACACGATGGAATACTACACAGCCATAAAAAAGAACAAAATCATGAATTTTGCAAAAACCTGGATGGAACTAGAGTCTATAATACTGAGTGACCTCTCACAAAAACAAAGGTTCGAGTATCACATGTTCTCACTCATATAATGGACCTTGAACATCCAATCTAATACTATATGAAAATGACTGACAGTAGTGGGAAACTATGGGGGGAGAGATGGGATTAACAAGCAAATATCTGTCTGGGGATGGGGAAGCACCTCTAATCAAAATCTCTATTTCTTAATCAACTTATCTTTGACAAAGCCTCTACCAACAACTATTAGGGAGAAGATAACCTATTCAGTAAATGATGCTGGGAAAATTGACTGACCACCTGCAGAAGATGAAAACAAGACCCCTACCAATTACCATACCCAAAAATAAACTGTAAATGAATCAAAGACCTAAATGGAAAACCTCAAACTATAAGAACCTTAGAAAATCCAGAAGACACTCTTATGAAAATTGGAATTTGCAACCAACTCCTGATCAAAACCCCAAAAGCTCATGTCATAAGAGATAAGATAGACAAGTGGGACCTCATCAAACTGAAAAGCTTCTGCAAAGCAAAAGAAACCATGAAATGAGCTGGGAAACAGCCCAAAGACTTGGAAAAAAAAATATCTGCCAACTGTATATCTGATAAAGTCCTAAAATCTAGGATGTACAAGGAGCTCAAACATGCTGAAAAGAAAAAACCAAGCAGCCCTAATAAAAAGTGGGCAAAAGATATGAATAGACATTTCTCAAAAGAAGATATACAAGCACCAACAGATACATGAAAAAATGTTCAGCTCACTAGTCATGAAACAAATGCAAATTAAAACCACACCGAGGTATCAAACTCAACTCCAGTCAGGATGGCCATCATTAATAATGCATAAAAAAACCCCCAAAAAACAGATACTGAAGAGGAGATGATGTGGGGAAAAGGGAACATTTCTACACTGTTGGTGGGAGTGTAAACTAGTACAACCTCTGTGGAAAACAGTTTGGCACTTCCTAAAATATCTAAAAATTGGCCTGCCATGCAACCTAGCAATCTCCCTTTTGGGAATATACCCAAAGAAACTCAAATATTTCTACAAAAAAGAAACCTGCATACACATGTTTATTGTAGCACTATTTACAATAGCAAAAATATGGAACCAACCATGCTGCCCATTGAAAGTGTACTGGATTTAAAAAATGTGATACACATTCATGAAGGAATGTTACACAGCCATAAAGAAGGATGAAATTATGAACCTCGCAGCAACTTGGATGGATTTTTAGAATGTAATATTCAATGATCTCGTACAGAAACAAATAACTGAATACCACATGTTCTCACTCATAAGTGGACCCTGAATAATTATCATAATACTATAAGAAAGGTATTGGTAGTAGTGGAAAACTACCAGGGGAGGAATGGAGAGGAACACTTCATCAATAAGGATACCTGATCCCAACCAGGTAATGTGGGGATCAAAGTGAACCAAAACTTTACCTGTATAATGACCATTTGTATAAATATCCCCGATTTGTACCCCACATCCTTAAAAGAAGAAGATGAACTTGGAAAAAGAATAAAAGAAAGAATATGGATGATATTGGCAGAACTACAAATAGAAGATGTAGCACATTATTCTTGGCTAGAGTTTTTTGTTTGTTTGTTTTTTGAGTTTGAGTCTCACTCTGTCACCCAGGCTGGAGTGCGGTAGCACACTCATGGCCACCCTAGCGTCACCTGTTGGGTTCCAGTGATCCTTCCACCTCAGCCTTCTAAGTAGCTGGAGCTACAGGTGTTCACTACCACACATGGATAATTCTTTTATTTATTGTAGAGACAATGTCTCGCTAAGTTGCCCAGGCTGGTCTTGAATGCACGGGCTCAGGCAATCCATTTGCTGGGATTACAGGCTGAGTCTCTGGGCCAGGTGCTCTATATATTTTAAAGCATTGTTGAACTAAAATGCAATTATGAGAATTACAATTGAGACAAAAATAGTTAATAGGGGGCTAAATTTTTGTTGGAATAAAAAGGAAAAAGGGCAGGGATCTTCTAGTACAACCCTTGACAGAAAGAGCCAAGGCTTCAGGCAATGGTATAGGAGAAATTGTCTACACAAAATATCAGAAACTTTTGGAGATGACTACTTATAGGAGGCAAATGTACAATACCCATGGGGAATAAAGAGAATGCTCTAAAAGCTCAAAGGCAAAATGCTAAGGCTACAGATATGCTCTGGTTAAAAATTCAAACAGATGATAAGAGATATATTTTGTGGTATGTCACTATTACATTAAAGTATTAGTGAGATGATATATGCAAATCAAAACATAAATCTACCTTTAAAAAATTGGAGACGAGTCACATTTACCTTTGACTGAATTATAATTATACCACTAAAAAAACTTTGGTATTTCCATGGTCCTTTTCTCTAATAAACTGTAACCAATATGTAATTCTAGGAAAGCTACAAGATATTATTGCTCCGATTTAAAAAAAAAAAATTAAAATGGGAGCATTGATTTCCACCATCTTTAAAAAAAAAATTCATCTGTTAGATATATAACACAAATTGTTTATAGGAAAAGAGAGTAAGGTGATTGATAATCCAACTAAACAATTTCCCTGAGAAATTTGCCTGGAACTAAATGGTAAATCCTATCTAACAAGATGTTTAGCAGTAATTATTGGTATGTCATAATAGATTTGGCCACTTCTCTTATTTATTTATTTTTTTCGTGGTTTAGCCAAATATAATCTGCATTCAGTACACTTTCACAGCTCTCCCAAAGGAATATTTAGTTCAATGGCATAGTGTCATAAAGTAGTACAATAGTACTTACTTTAAAATCATTGGAATGAAGTTATGCATTAATTTGATAATATAATAATAATTGCTTCTTCAGAGAGACAGTAAAACACAAAGATAGCAGTCACCCATGTGATAAAAATACTAATTAAAAAAATTTTTATTATAATTATGTATACATAATTATTAAATAAACATATTAAAAATTCTAATAAAGTTTGATAAGAGGAATAAGGTCTAATATTTAATAGTACAGTAGAAAAATTATAGTCAGCAATGATTTTTTATATATTTCAAAATAGCTAGCAGAGATTTTTAATGTTTCCAATGCAAAGGACAGATAAATGAGGTGATGGATGTACCTGTTACCCCTGTTTGATCATTACAGATTGTTTATAGGGATCAACAATTCACATGACCCCAAAATATGTATAATTGTTATGTATGTGCAAACATAAATTAAAAATAAATACAATTTTAGAAATAGAGCACATAGTATTTGGCAGGAATTAAAATCACTCCTCAGTAAATATTGTTTGGATTTCATATTTGAAATATGCCTACTGTTGTAATTCAGTAAAACTGTTTTGAAAAACAGTGGTTTGTTACTGGACACGCAGGATCTTCTTCAGCAAAAAATATACTTCAGAAAAGCTTGAGACCAGAAATACCTATCATATCTTGTAAAATATTTAACAAATTTTTGCATGAAGAGGGATCAATTCAATATTTAGAAGCACATATCAGAAAATGTCTGGAGGAGTACATTTCCTTTCAGAAAATATGACTTCAATTCCTTTGGATCAATGGTGAGACTCCAAGATCTCTATTTTCTTATTACCGCATGGATTAAGCTACATTTTTCTTTGCAACCAAGGTAAAACAGGCCTTTTGATTTACTCATGAAAGCCCTAGATTGAAAGCTGTGATATTTTTGGATTAAGTCGAAATGCACTCTCCAGTTGGTCAATTTTGAATGGAAAAATTTGGGAATAAATGCATACCATTGGTAAAGCTGAGTGTTCACTATTGGGCAGTGTAAGAGGAATCATATATATATATTTTAGTGTTAAAACATTTACTGATTCTTAGGCTAACTGCAATAGTTTTAAGATGCACTCAGGCAAATGAACCCTAGATGATCAAAAACTACAAACAAATATGGAGTATGAAATTCTGGGAGCTTTTGTTGAAATTTAGAGGAAGAACCAGGACACAGTAGTTGGCACAGGAGATTGGAATTATAAGGCAGATATTTAGCACGAATGCTTAGTAGCGGACATTTTTGAGTTAATGAAACAACACTAAACAAGGATGCTCAAACAATTCAGAAGTAGACCAAATAATGACGTATTCTATTCACATTCAGTGAATCATTATTATGCTAAAAGACTGTACTTAGTATCATTAAGAAAGAAAGTGCTTGCCAATGGCTTAAAAATAATTTTTTTGAGGTCAAAATCCTCAATGTGCTCAATGAAAAGTGGATTATGTAAAAGTGGATTATGTACTGTCCCATAGACATTTTCATAGAGTATCTTCTAATTTGAGGGTGCATTTTGTAGTAACTGCTAGAATCTAGGAGTTACTAAACTAATACCTCTTCCATATTCCACACATTGTCTTTATTTCCAGTGAAAAAATTTTGCATAATATTTTATTCAGCCCTAGTTCTAATAAGTCAACCAGAAGATTTATAAATAAAATTCTGAATTCTGAATCACACCAAAGGCAAAACAATGGAAGCTTGTTACCATGTTGAAAAATATCTGCTAATCCTATTTTGTACCCTAGTGGGAGCTCTCCTTTGAGACTAGTATTGATGTGATTAGTATAGAAGGAAATGAATTATTTATGATTGGTTGAATATGTTGTAAAATTGATAGAACACCACAAACATCAGCAATGTTGAGAGAAATCTTAGATTCTCACTAAAAATAATTTATTATTTTAATGTCTATGAAGTTATCAGTGGCCAAAAGATTTAAGGTTTTGATGGTGGTTTGTTAAATCATAAATTAGAAACATTATGCCAAAATTGTAGATGAACATCACTGAGGATTCAGGTGTTGGAATTGCTTTCTATTAATTTAGGTACTATGTATACATAGAAAACAATTTTTCATGGTTTACTTTGCCAAGAATTAAAGGCCAACAATATATCTATCCTAGGGAGCTTAAATGACAAGTACTACTTAATGATAATTGGAAGTCTGAGTTACAAACAGTCAGCAATATAGTATCTTAGCTGTAGTTATTTCCAGAACTAAAGGGAATCTAGAAGTTACTAAACAGAGACCTCTAATTACAACTGCAGGTATTAGAAATGGCATTTCTGTGGAGAAGAAATGAAAAATTATATTGTATCATGTATAGGTGTTAAGTTTTTAAAAACTCTTTACCATGTCTATAGCGTACAAAAAAGTTAGTAAATTCTATTTGATTAAACAAAAATCTAAATTATGTAATTAGTAATCTCAAGAATTGGAAAGCATTTTGTGAAATTATTCTAAATTCATTGAATGATATTGTATTGCTATTGTTTGAATATTTGTTTCCTTCAACTCTTATGTTAAAATGTGATTCTCAGTGTTAGAGGTGAGAGGGCCATGGGGGCAGATTCCTCATGAATAGATTAATGTCTTCCCTCAAGAATGAGTAAGTTTGTATTTTGCTAGTTCCCTCCAGTGATGATTGTTAAAAAGAAGCTTGCATTGACCTTTTCTCTCCTCCTGTCTTGACATATCATCTCAACACACACTGGCTCCTCCTTGTTTTCCATCATGACTGAAAGGAGCCTGAGGCTCTCAAGAGATGCAGATGCCCAACCTTGAATTTCTAGTCATTAAAATCATTGACCTTTCTTCTTTACAAATTACCTATCCAAAGTATTTCTTTATAGCAACACTAAATGGATTAAGATAGGTACCTATAATAAAAGACTGACCAGAAAAATATGTCAATTTAATCTTAAAAAGTTAGAAATGTAAATAATAAATTTATACATATAATATATTTCAAATTTTTTAGTATACAGAATCAATATATTCTCCTAAGAGTATATAAAATATCTATTAAGAAATATGGTCACAATTAAAATTAAAAGAGCATTGCCACTCATTATTAGATGAATGGTAACTGTTGAGTTAACAGAATGTTGGTTACCTTGGATTACTTTTCTCTCCCTGTTTGCAAGCTCTTCCCTTAGCATTTAATAAAAAATATTTTATGAATTTAATATCTTGCTGTGTTTTGTTTTGTTTTTGAGTTGGAGTCTTACTCTGTTGCCCAGGCTGGAGTGCAGAGGCACACTCATGGCCACTCCAGTGTCAACCTGCTGAGCTCTGGTGATTCTTCTGCCTTAACCTTCCAAGTAACTGGAACTACAGGCACGCAGTACCACACCTGGTTGATTTTTAATTATTTATTTATTTTAGAGATGAGGTCTTGCCAAGTTACCTGGCCTGGTCTCAAACCCACAGGCTCAGACAATCCACTCACCTCGACCTCCCAAAGTGCTGGGATTATGGGCTCAGCCAATGAACCTAACCAATATCTTGTTTTTTAAGTATTCTATGTTTGCTTTTATGGTCAGACCTCTCCATCACAATATTGCTTGCATTCTATATAGACAATGACCTTTTTTACTTACCACCTCTTAAACGTTCTTCAAATTAATGCTTCACGAAATCTTCCCTCATCCCTGAATTTGGGTTAGAGGCTTTTTCTATTTGCTTATATATAGCCAGAATCAATACTAGTTCAAATCCCATTTTATTGTTTATCTTGGTTTTTAGGGTTGGAGTTTCTCACAGTGTAATTTACAGGTCACTGCATTAGCATCACACAAAGAGCAATTTTAAAAAAAGTGTGTCCTTCTATTGCATTCTAGACTTACATTAAAAACTCTAGAGTTTGGGAATCAGTGATTATGAGCAATAACATTTGAAAAACATACACTCTATAATCTTTGAGACAGCCTAGTTTCTAAGCTTTCTGATCTAAAACGCAATAAGACAATAGAACTTCAACCCTCTCCCTGATACCAGTTAGTTTTCTACTAGACAAAATTTATTCAGCATGAATAATTTATAACTCCTTTAATATCAATAATAATGATACAATTCATAAGAAATTGAGTAGACAACTCAGAAAGGTATGGCTTCAATAGTGAAAAAAATAGCCCAAATAGAGAGACCAGAAATAAATGTAAACATATATGTTCAGTTGTTATTTAAAAGAAAAAAAAAAAAAAGCAGAGAGAACTCCAGCTTTCTCTTGGCCTTTGCACCATCTTCTTAGAAATCTCCAAGCATGAGAGCCAAGTAGAGGAAGAAAACTACAGAACACTGCTCAGAAATCCAAGAAGACACAAAGAAAAGGGGAAAATATTCCATACTTATAGATAGGAAGAATCAACATTGTTAAGATGTCCATCCAACCAAAGGTAATCTACATATTCAACACAATACCCATTAAGTTACCAATAATATTCTTCTCAGACCTGGAAATTATGATACAGAAATTCATATGGAAACATAAATGGCCACAAATAATCAGCAAAAGAAACAAAGTAGAAAGTATCACATTTCCAGACTTTAAAATAACAATTAGGCTACAATAATCAAAACAACCTGGTACTTGTAAAAGAACAGGCATATATACCAATAGAACAGGATGGAGATTCCGGAAGCAAAACCTCAATTTCTCAACCAACTCATCTTTTTTTTTGAGTCGGAGCCTCACTCTGTTGCCCAGACTGGAGTGCAGTGGCTGCTCCAGGCCACCGCAGCCTCGACCTGCTGGGCTCTGGCGATCCTTCCGCCTCAGCCTTCCAAGTAGCTGGAACTACAGGTGCGCGCTACCACGCCCGGCTAATTTTTATTTTTATTTTTATTGTAGAGATGAGGTCTCACCAAGTTGCCCAGGTGGGTCTCAAACCCACAGGCTCAGGCATTCCACTCACCTCAGCCTCTCAAAGCGCAGGATTACAGGCTGAGCCACTAAGCCCGGCTCCAACTCATCTTTGATAAAGTCTCCACCAAAAAACATTAGGGAGAAGAGAACCTATTCAGAAAATGGTGCTGGGAAAACAATCTGACCACAAGCAGAAAATTGAAACAAGACCTTTACCTTTCACCATACACAAAAATCCACTCTAAATGGATCAAAGACCTAAACATAAAACCTCACACTATAATAATCTTGGAAAACTTAGGAGATACCCTTACAGAAATCAGAGAAGGCAACCAATTGCTGATCAAAACCCTAGATGTCCATGTCATAGGAGATAAGATAGACATGTGGGACCTCATTAAACTGAAAAGTTTCTGTAAAGCAAAGGAAACCATCAAGAGAGTGAAAAGACAGCCCACAGACTTGGAAAAAATATTTGCCAACTGAATAACTGACAAAGGTCTAACATCTAGGATATTCAAGAAACTCAAATGTGCCAAAACAAACAGCCCCATTAAAAAGTGCACAAAAGACATGAATAGACACTTCTGAAAAGAAAATATACAGGCAGCCAAGAGACACATGAAAAAGTGCTCAGCCTCACTAATCATCAAAGACATGCAAATCAAAACCACACTGAGATACCACCTAACCCCAGTAAGAATGGCAATTATTAATAAAACAAACAACAATGGATGCTGACGAGGATGTGGAGAGAAAAGAATGCTTCCACACTGCTGGTGGGAATGCAAACTAGTGCAACCTCTTTGGAAGATAATGTGATGATTTCTGAAAGAACTAGAAATTGACCTTCCATATGACCCAGCAATTCTCTTGTTGGGAATATAGCTGGAGGAGCTCAAGTTATTCTACTACAAAAAAGATACCTGCACACTTATGTTTGTTGCAGCTCTATTCACAATAGCAAAGACATAGAACCAACCATGCTACCCATCAAAACGGCTGGATAAAAAGGAGTGGTACATATACATAATGGAATATTATGCAGCCATAAAATAAGACAAACATCTGGACTTCACAGCAACTTGGATGAATTTAGAGTCTAGAATTCTGTGATCTGTTACAGAAACAAAGAACAGAATACCACATGTTCTCACTCATAAGCACACCCTGAACATTTACCATAATACTACAAGACAAGGATTAATAATAGTGTGATACTGCCAAGGCAGGGGTGGTGGTGGGAGGGACACAAAATCAATAAGGTACCTGATCTCAAACCAGGCAAAACGGGAACCAAAAGGGGCCCAAACTTTACTTGTACGATGACCACTTGTATATCTAGTCCTGAATTGTAACCTATATCTTTAAAATAAAATAAAAAGTGGAAGAAAAAAACAAGCTCTGGCAAGTTATAGTAAATAAAAATTTTGCATGGTTTATTTTTCACCAGTCTGTTATGGCATGTTTCTAATATCAGAATCACCTGGATCAATAATAGCCAGTGGTCATACTCTGTAGTCTTTTTCACACACTGCACCAAATTTAATATTATTGTCATTGTAGTGATGGACACAATGTTTGGCCAAAATGGTGTAGTACTCTTTCTCATAATTCCTCAGAGCCAAGCAGTTGGCAAGGATAACCAGTTTTGCTTTGCCTACTCTGATCCCCTTCAGCTTTGCACTCCAGCAAATACTTTCAACTTTTCATAATGAATTGAAGCCTAGACTTAATTGACTCTGGTGACTTTTTTGACAAAGGCACCAAAAATACATGATAAGTAAAAGAAGTTTCTTCAATAAATGTTGCTGAAAAAATTTAATTTTCCCATGAAAAATAATAAAATTTGAGCCTTGTCTTATACCATACACATAAATCTACTCAAAATGGGTATAGGACATGAAACCAACAAACAAAAAACAAACTTTTAAAGAAAAAATGGGTGAGAAGATCCTTAATATTTGATTTTTGCATTAGTTTTTTTTATATTAAACCAAAAGTTCAGGCTACAATAGTAAAAATAAATAAATGAGACTACATTAAACTAAAAAGTTTCTGAACAGAAAAAGAAAATGAGCATAATGAAAAAATAACCTGAACTTGGAAGAAATATTTGCAAGTCACATATCTGATAAGACGTTAAATTTCAAATTTTATCAAAAAGTCTTACTACTCAACAACACTAAAATAAATACATTGACTTTAAAAAAATGTGCAAAGAATAGACTTTTCTCCATAGAGGATATAAAAATAGCCACTGAATATAATCATTAGGAAAATGTAAATTAAAACCCCTATGGGATATCATCTTACATCTATAAATGTGCCTATTATAAAAAAGACAAGAGAAAACAAATGTTCGCAAGGGTGTGGAGTCAAGTATACTGTTGATAGGAATGTAGAAAAGTATGGTTATGTGAGAAAACTTATTAAGGTCATGAAGAAATTACAAATAGAACTACCATATGACCTAGCAATTACTCTTCTGTGTATTTACCCAGAGGAGATAAATCATTGTCTCAAAAAGATATTTTCACTTCTATGTTCATTGCAGCATTATCACAACAGCCAAGATATGAAAACAACCTAATACCCCTTGACAAACAAGTAGAAAAAGAAAATATAATATACATGAAAACTATTATTATATATAATAATGCAGAGTCTTAAAAAATAAGATTTGGTCATTTGTCACAACATGGATGGGTCTGGAATACATTCTGCTAAGTGAAATAAGTCAGATACAGAAATAAACATTTCATTATTTCACTTATATGTGAAATATTTATGTAACAGGCTTAAACACCCAGAAATAGATAATTAAAGAGTGGTTACCATGTGATAAGAGAGAGATATGGGAAAGGAAATGGGGAGATGTAGGTCAAAGACTACAAAACAGCACATATTTAGGATTGACATGTTTACAGGTCTAATGTACAACATGAAGAATAAAATGAATAAAGTTTTATTTTATTAGGAATTTTTGTTAAATAACTAGATTTTAGCTTCTCTTTTCACAAAGAAAAAGCAACTATTTGATATGATAGATATTTTTAGTCTGCCCAACTACAGTGACTATTTTATAATCTGTAAGTATTATATAATATAATATTGTAAATCTAAAATATGAGTAGTAAAATATATCTAAAAATTTGTTCAGGACTAAATACTGTTATGGCCTTATTTGTGGTTCCAACTATTTCCAAATAAACTAATTGGGTTGAAAAACAAAACTCAAAGAGATTTATAGTATGTAAAAGTATCTAGTGCTCAATAGGGTAAAATTAAACAAATCTGGCATTCAATAGAAAATTACAGGCAAGAAAAAAAAAGGTGAAGATAAGACTCATAAAGGGTACAAAAATGAACCTAAATAAAGAACTGAGAAATGATACAAGTCATATGCTGAATATCTTGCTATATATATATATAGATAGATAGATATAGATAGATAGATAGATATATCTATATATCTGTGCTTGGAGCAAAATACTATCTATGGTGCTGTTGCATTTAATTTTTTACATAAATTAGTGCCAGAGCAACATTTAAAATATGTAGAATATGTATTTTTTTAGTGATCAAATTTCAGATTTTAAATCCTGATTCAAATATATTATTTAAAATAATATTTATGGTAAATGTTTTGAAAATCCTTTCAAGTTTGTTTACTATTAACAAAGTATGGCCTTCAAAATTATTTCTTATAAATATTAGTTTCTATCATTCTTATTTTGATATATGCACCACTGTTAACTCTACTGTTAAAAAACAATAGTGATGATTCAGGGTTTTTTTTGAAAATTTATATTACTACAACTCAGTTGGGAAGTGGCAAGTTAATGCTTTTCATTTTCTCATATATTATGTTCCTTCTGCTGCATGCTAAAAAATGGCTTCTCTAAAACTATTGATTGATACTATCCACAATGTTCATTTATCACAGCTGCATCACTGTTTTCTATTATGTAGTGAGTTGCTCCCCATTTACTTAATTTTGTTACATATTAAAGCTAAAACTGTAAACACCCTGTATTAGAATAATATAGTTTTCATATTTAATATGGCGTGCTTTTGTGATTACTTTATTCAAAATGTAATGGATGTAGAATGTTAATATAATTTTAAAAAATATTAAATGACAAAATGTTAAATATTCCAAGTTGTTACAAATGACGATAAAAGTAAGTTAATAAAACATCAATTTTTAAATATTTTCTAATATACCCTCATATGTGTTTTGGTTTGAAGGGCTGCCATAATTTCATATATTTTTTAGTCCTTATTCTAGTACAGACTTAGTTCTTTTACTTTGACTCATTGAACTCTCACCATTTTCACTATTTGTCTTAGCCAAGTTAAGGTAGTATTAATTGCAGCCAAATAAACTTTTACACAACTTAGGTATCTATTAATGGATGAATGATTACAAAAACTATGATATATATATATACATATAATGGAATATTATTTAGCCCTAAGAAAAAAGAGATCTTGCCATTTAGATGTATCTGGAGGACATTGTACTAAATAAAATAAGCCAGAAACAGAAAAAAAAGAAACCCCACATAATCCCACATATATTTGAAATGCTAAAAAAAAAAAAAAAAAAAGTTCAAATATATAGAGATAGAAAATAAAGCAGAGGTTACCAGGGGGAGTTTTGGGGACAGAAAATGGGTAGAAATAGGTTAAAAAATACAAAAAAAAAAAAAGATATCCAGGTTGAATAAGTCAAAAGATCTAATCCACAATATGAGAACTGTCATTAAGAACAGTGTAATCATATTAAGGATTTTGGCTAAATTCGTAGATTATAGCTGTCCTTGCCACAGGAAGGAAAATAGTGAAATAATAGATGTTTTAATGTGTTTTACTAGAGTAGGCATTTTACTATATGTATTTATCTTATGACATTATGTTGTATACATTAAATATACACACAAAAATTATTTTTTAAAATATAGAGAAAGACAGACATGAGCTAATGGAACTTACATTTTTGTTGAAACATAGGCATTGAATACAAAATAATTCTAACCGGACTCGGTGGCTCAGCCTGTAGTCCCGTGCCTTGGGAGGCTGAGGTGAGTGGATTGACTGAGCCCGCGGGTTCGAGACCCGCCTGGGCAACTTGGTGAGACCTCATCTCTACAATAAATCAAAAACTTAGCTGGGTGTGGTAGCACGCACCTGCAGTTCCAGCTACTTAGAAGGTTGAGGTGGAAGGATCGCCAGAGCCCAGCAAGTCGAGGCTGCGGTGTCCAGGAGCGGCCACTGTACTCCAGTCTGGGTGACAGAGTGAGACTACCAACTCAAAAAAAAAACCAAAAAACTCACTTATAAAATGACAGATTATAAAAAATGTTATAGAGTAAAATTATGGAATGTTAAGGGCAAATTTTAATTCAATTCTCAAGTATCTCTTTCTCTGTCTACTTCACTATTTTCTAACTCTTGCTGTATTACACAAACTCACTGTATGCCTCCCCACAACATACATATGTACAGTAATAGCCAAAACTTTCCACTCTATTCACTTAGTTTGATAATTCACTTCTATAATTTATTGCATTACAGTATTCTGACTGATTTATATGTGCTACCTTCTATTGAGGACAGAGATTATACTTGTTGTAACTTTGAACCTCATGGCTAGTGCCTGTCAATATTCAGCTTGCTGCAGATTCAAGTCAGGTAGCCAGAAGACTTTAATGACATATTTGTTTCTGAAATATCACCTTTTAGTCTAAAAATTGTATGTTTTTTGTATGTTTTTCTAATATTAACTTTAGTATAGCAATTCACTATGATTTACGTATCAGAAGTATTTCTTTTTCCATATATAAGAATTCATATGCAGGTCTTTCAACTGTGTTATACATTTACTGGGATCAGAGATAATAATAACTCTCTTGTACAGAATGCATGCTATAAGAAAAAAAGTACCAAAAGTTAATTAAATTCTAAAATTTTAAAGTCAGTAGAAGGTAGAAACATTATTGGAATCTGAGTCTGCCCAATTTACAAGCCAGAAACTTTACTATACTATACTAACTTACGTTTGAGCTACAAAATGATTGAAAAATACCGTCTACCAATTACTTGTAGTTTCATTGTTCATTTGACTGTAATCTCAGAATGACCTCCAGTGCTTATTTTAATGAAAGGAACAGGAAAACAACAGGATAATTTTTCTCAGGAGACCAGATTCTGTTCATATGTGACTATGCATCCTTGGCCAAATCAGAAGACCTTTGGGTACTTAAGTTGCCAGATAGTTTCAAGCTAATAAATGTTAAAACTTGCAACAAAAGTAAATAATTGTTAATAGAGAATTTATATTTTATTACATTTACATATATATCATATTTTATTGTTCACTTTAGTTAATATATCTTTTCATTTTCAAGATAAATGAGGTTTACTTCCAAGTATGTAAAATTGATATTTTATTATAAAATTTACTTATATAAATGACTTTGATTTTATCTGTTGTGTTCTCTTTATTATAGACTATTTAAGATACTAAAATATCTTTTTACATCAATAATTGAAAAATTTTTACTTCTTTAAAAAACAGCTTTATTAAAGTATAATTGATATTCATACAATTAATGCATATAATTTGATAAGTTTGGATACATACTTTTAAATTTTATTGTAATTAATTAATTTTAATTTTATTTTAGATTCAGTAGGTACATGTTCATATTCATTGCATGAACATATTGTGTAGTGGGTGAGGATTTGATTTCAGGTTGCCCATTCCTCAGGTAGTAAACTTTGTGCCCCATAAGTAGTTTCTGAAGTCTGATCCCCATCATTTTCCCAGTGTCTTATTGGTATCCCCCGTGTCTATTATTTCTATGTTTGTGGGTGTGTAGCTCCCACATATGAATGAAATATGTGGTGTTCAGTTTTCTGTTTCTGAGTCAGTTTACTTAGGATGAGGATCTCCAGCTCTATCCATGTTGCTGCAAAGGACACTATTTCATTCATTTTATGACTGCATAGTATTCCATGGTGTATATATATCAAATTTCATTATTTATTGATTGACTGATGGACATTTAGGTTGATTCAGCATCTTTGCAATTGCAAATTGTGCTACAACGAACATGCGGGTGCAGGTGTCTTTTTAATATAATGACCTTTGTTCTTTAGCGTGGACACCTGGTAGTGGGATTGATAGATCAAATGGTTGATTTACTTTTAGTTCTTTGAGTGATCTCCACACCGCTTTCCATGGAATTTGTACTAATTTATACTTTCACCAAGAGTGTGTACTCTTCTCTTTTCTCCATATCAACATCAGCATCAATTGTTTTTAATTTTTTAATAATAGCCATTCTTACTAGTGCAAAGTGGTATCTCATTGTAGCTTTAATTTGCATTTCCCTGATAATGAATGATGTTGTGCATTTTTTCACTTTTTTTTTTTTTTTTTTTTGAGTTGGAGTCTCACTCGGTTGCCCAGACTGGAGTGCAGTGGTCACTCCCGGCCACTGCAGCCTCAACCTGCTGGGCTCCGGTGATTCTTCTGCCTCAGCCTTCCGAGTAGCCGGAATTACAGGCGTGCGCTACCACGCCCAGCTGATTTTTTGATTTATTGTAGAGATGAGGTCTCGCCTGCCCAGGCGGGTCTTGAACCCATGGGCTCAGGCAATCCACTCACCTCAGCCTCCCAAAGGTGCAAGATGACAGGCTGAGCCACCGAGTTCGGCTATTTTTTCACATTTTTTGGCCGTTTGTATAGCTCCTTTTGAGAGATGTCCATGTTGGTTGCATACTTTTTATTGAGGTTATTTGATTTCTTCTTGCTGATTTGTTTGAGTTATTTGTAGATTCTGAATATTAGTCCTTTTTCAGATATACAGTTTGAGAATATCTTCTTCCATTCTGTAGGTTTCCTGTTTGCTCTGTTGATTACTTCTTTTGCTGTGCAGAAGCTTTCTAGTTTAATTATATCCCATTTATTTATTTTTGTTTTAGTTGCATTTGCTTTTGGGGGTTTAGACATAAATTATTTGCCCATGCCAGTGTCCCTAAGAGTTTTTCCTGGGTTTTCTTCTAGAATTTTTAGGGTTTCAGGTCTGACATTTAAGTCTTTAGTTCATCTTGAGTTTATTTTTGTATGCTGAGAGAGATAGGGATATAGTTTCATTGTTATGCATGTAGCTATTCAATTTTCCCAGCACAATTTGTTGAATAAGGTATCCTTTCTCCAGTGTATATTTTGTTTGCTTTGTCAAAGAACAGTTGGTAGTAGATATTTGGGTTTATTTCTAGATTCACCATTGTATTTCATTGGTCCATGTGTCTACTCTTTTACCAATACCTTGCTGTTTTGCTTACTACAGTCTTGTAGTACCAGGGGTGCCAAAAAAAAAAAAATGTATGCACATTTTAAGTATGATAGAAACATGAATGATAACATTACCAAATGACAGACAGGACAGTGCCGGAGACCAGCTCCAGCCGGGTTCAGGGTACCCCAAAGGTGGAGATGGCGTCGGCGATTGGGTGGAAGAAGAGAGAAAGAGAGAGAGTGAGAAAGAAAGAGACTGGACTCCGGTCTAGTGCAGAAGCGATGTGTGTTATTGGGAATTACAACGGGTCTTTTATACACAAAGTCAGATGTGGGAGGGCTGTCCCCCACCCACCAGAGACCTTAATCCATGAAAACTTAATCAATGATTGCCTTTAAACCCTTTTCATATGATAATCTTAAAATCCCATAACAAAGGATAACCTAATCCGTGACTGACATATTCTATAAACCTTTTTCATCCTAAGGTGATTGATTTATGCCAAGTTAAACAATTCTATAGAAGCTTAAGTATTTACTTTACAAACGAAAGTGGCCCATCCCAGAATGTTTGGAATGTGGCCCAGTCCAAAGTTCACAGTGGGCTACCTGCAAGTAACCCAGCTGCATTCTTTCAACAAAATGGCTGTCTTCTAAAACTATATTCTACAATTTACACCTTCAATAAATCCTAAGACCATGACCCAGAAGCCTGTGACCAATACTAAGGCTCTTAGATGTGACATGAGTTTGAATTATAAGTTGTATGAAAGCCAAAACTGCAGTTTGTGGAAGAATGGGAGCAATGAGCTTCTAAAGTTAGCTTATGTTCGTCCCGGTCTCAGAGTTTTTATGTTTTGAGCTCACAGGAGCTTAATCTGGTTAGTGTTGAGTAGAAAGGGGAAGGAAATGGGGTCAAGTAGCTCCTTAATGCATCCTAGTGGTCTCAGGGTCAACGGCCCTTCCTGATCCCTAATGCTCAGTGGGCCTCCATGGCTGGCTTCCAACAGGACAGTCAAAGAAAATGGCAGGAGCATGGCTGAGTGAATGTCATACTACACATTGCTACCGTAATTTAATTCAACTACAAAGAGTAATACATAGATAATATCTCTTAAAATGTGTACACATGGTTTTGGCATAGCTGTATAAATTGAATTCAGGTAATGTGATGCCTCCAGCTTTGTACTTTTTGCTTAGGATTGCTTTGACTATTCTGACTCTTCTTTGGGTAATATGGTCATTTTAATAATCTGCAATATATTTTTAAAAATTTTGAGAATCAAAACCTTTCTGAAAGCAAAAAATTACTTTTCAAAAAATGTTTTTCTTTAACAAAGGAGTGACTACCACTTCCAAACTATTAACTTTCTTGTAAAACAAATTTGGAGTAAGCTACTTTTTTTGATGGTGATCAAAACTAGATGCAGATTATTTCATTAGAATAAAAGGCATTTTTCTGTAGTCAATTGAGCTCATATACTAAGTATATAACAGTTAATTTCTGATATAAAACTATTTTTGTAAATATTTGGAAGTATTTGTGTTCTTAACTCAAGTTTTTAAAAAATTAAGAACTAACTAAGCTGATGAATAATGTAAAACAAACGTAGCTTTCATAAAAATAAAGCTTTTCAGAACTTTGTGAGCTAAGAGTGACTACAAAGTTGTAGTGGCTTACAAAAAGAAATACTAAATTAATATTAAAAATTATAAGACACAGATGACAAGTTGCTTTCTATAATCTGTATTGCCATGTTTTTCTGCTGCCTTCTGGTAATACTATGTAGCACAGACAAGTGAGACCACTATGTTTGTATGGGTATAATCTTAACAGTTTCTGCTTGTATTAAATATGATGGGGGTTAATAGAAATGGATGCCAACAAAGGTGTCACCAGAATTTTATGGTTACCAAATCAAAAGCAGAAATCAGGGTGTGTATTTTTTATATTTCCTGGAGTTACTTTTCTGCATACATTTTGATTTTCTGACTGTTTTTTGAAATTGGAAGTTAAGCCAAAGAAGGAATTGCCTAAACGAATGAGTATTTGCCTTTTAGTGTTTCATTTTCCTAATTTTAATTAGTGAGAAGATTCTATGTGTATCATCTACAAACCCAAATCCAAGTTTGGCCATCAAATTTATACTTACATTTTCACCACCTAAAATTGAATATGATTAATTTTTATTTAGTGTTTTATAAAACAAGAATTCATTTTGTAGAATTGTGTAATCTAAATAGCATACATGCAAGTATAAGTAGCCTGATTTCTGTGATTAGGATAAAGCATAACTTTCTGAGAGAGTTGATCTGTTCTTTTTCCCAATAAATATTTATTAAGCATCCAACTATGGACCAAACTATTTTAGGCAATGAAGACTTTTAGGAATAAAGTACTCAAAACACTTTTTTCCTGGAGTTTACATTCCAGTAGAGAAAAAATAATCAAGCAATTAAAAATTAATACATAAGCAATGCGATTTTCAGATGAACTAATATAAAGGAAAATGAAGGGTTAGATAATTCTATAGATTTTTCAAAAGGACTGTTTAGGGATGATATGCATCAGGAGACAACATTTGAACAGAGACCTATAAAAATAATTGACACTAAAAAATCCAGGTGGGAAAACTTTCTAGGATTAGAAAGAAACCATTGCAAATCCCCTTAGTTTGTAACATGCTTGACACGCTTAAGGAACCAAAAATAAGCTGAAATTTTGATAATAGGCACATATTTTATGGCTTTAATTTTGTATAAGTAAACATATCTTAATATTTGTTTAGTATTTGTTCCTGATGTAAACTTGTTTAGTATTTGTTCTTAATGTAAACTTATCTAAAATTAACAGATAAATTAAAATTATGTAAAAACTTAAACTATTTCTATATATTTGTCTTCATATTTATTTATTTTTCAGAAGATGTGGGAATATAAGTACAAAGTATGAAAAGTTTCAGATAATAATGTATTTGAGAATATATAAAAAATTCCTCATACTACTGTCTTATTTATGATGGTGTCATCGGGAACTAATTATCTATTGTCTAGACTTAATATAATCAGAGAAAAAGATAAAGAGAGAGAGAATATAAATTTAAATTCAAATTTTCATTTATTGGTAGTGAAAGTTTTCTTCAGGTAAGCCTCTATTTTTCCAGCACTACTTCTAAAATTAATTACTTGAGAAATAATAATAAAGGGATTAACTCATTAAGCAGCTTTAGCATACCTTAATATTTATTTCTCATATAAACGTATATGAGAAGGGACGCCAAAAACCAGGAATTATTTTTTAGATGGTTGTCTCCTTGTAGTACATGCTTTCCGCACTAGGTTAGTGCTCTAGGAACCCATCTATATCAGTGTACCACTAGTGTTGTTGTGATAGCCTGTGTTGGGCTTCAGTGAATTTTTATTTTTGGATATTCTTTTAACATGTTTGCCCATTTCATGATGAGTGACCTGTCCACACCACGGTAATTATTAGCAGTATTTGCCCAAATCAGCATAATTCTCATGTCCCATCCTTCCTAATCAACCGATCTCACTCCAAACAACTTTTTGTTATTGTTTCTCTGGTTGAAAAAAGTCCTCAAAGGGAAATGTTTTGCCAATGTGTAAGTGTTTAGACAAAAAAGGATGAAGCACTGAAAAGCATTCAAATTAAAGAGTTCAAATACTGTCTTGAGAAGTGGAAAAGGCATCTTGATAGGTGTATTGCATCAAACTAAGTGTAAAAGGACTGATGTTTAAATATGCAAGAATAAATATACAAATTTTAAATAAATAAATTCTTGGTTTTTTTGGGTCCCTCTTGTATGTATCTAACATTAAAACATATCAACATATAAAACTAATATCGAAGGACCTAAAGTGAGATTTATACTATTAGAAGATTTCAATAGCTAATTTTCTGAAGGAAACAAGGACATAAGCTTGACAAGGTCCTTGTGTTTCTGACCTGGTTCCAACAGGAGCTTGGCCAGTGTTTTCTTCTCTCCATGTTTGCCCCGGGCATGTTGATTTAGCAGAATGTTGAATTAGCAGAATTCAGGTGGTGTAACCTCTGAATTGATGTTGAATTCAGGTGGTGTAACCTCTGAATTGATGTTGATTTAGCAGAATTCAGGTGGTGTAGACCTCTAGTCTGCATAGGCTGAATGTAGCCTGCTTCGATAATAACTTTACTCAGAACTTCAAAGAACACAGATGTTAATAGTTTTACTTAGACTCTCAGAAAACAAAGATGTCAGCGCTATAGCAAGCTTGCCAGGGAAAGTCCTAAATGTTAACTTTTTCCCAGCTGATGCTAACATTAAAATATCTCTTGTTTATATAGTTTTGCTCTATATAAGAAAACATGCTGTAAGAATAAACTTGCTCTCACCTATTGAGGTGAGAGACCTCCCAGTCCTGCTGTTTTTTGTCTTTCTTTTCTCATTCCCTCCCCCCACCTCAGGCCTGCTCTATGGAGGCTGGTCCTCCACAATTTTCAATATTGGAGAAAAAAACTGAACAGTAAATTAATAAGAAATACTGGATTGAACAACATTTTAGATAAAATGGATCTAACAGACATGCACAGAATATTCCACCCTATAGAAATAGAATGCATTTTCTTCTCAAGCATACAAATAACATTTTTCAGGATAGATTAAGTGTTAGGGCACAAAGAAGCCTCAGCTAAGTTAAAAAGATTAAAATTGCATCAAGTTACTGTTTACTATGGTATTATCTTATGTAAAGAATTCCTTACAGACTCTGCAAAAAAAGTAAGAGTGAATAAATAAATACAGTAAAGTTGCAGGATGCAAAAATTAACGCAGAGAACAGTAATGTTACTATACACTAACAAAAAACTATCCAAAAAAATGACCAAGATAATAATCATGTTTATAATAGCAAAAAAATAAAATAAATACTGAATAATAATAAATTTAACCCAGAAGATGAAATAACTGAATATTAACAACTATAAAATGTTAATGAAAGAAATTTAAAAAGATATAAGTAAATAGAATGATATTCCATGTTTATAGATTGGAAGAATTAATATTATGAAAATATTTAGAATAGTCAAATAATCTACAGATTTAATGCAAACCCTATCAAAATTCCAATAACATTTTTCATAGAAATAGGAAAAAATTGCTAAAATTTATATGAAACCACAATGAAAATATCCTAACAGCAAAATGAACACACCTGGAGGTATCGCACTATCTTTTTCAAACTATACTGCAAAATCATAAAAACAGCATGATACAGCAAAGCAAACAAATGAACAAACAAAAAATTCAATCATGGAAGAGAATAGAAATCCCAGAAATTAATCTATGCATATTCAATCAGCTGATTTTAACAAAAGTGCCAAAAATATGTAATAAGATAATAACAGTCTCTTCAATAAATGATATAGGGAAAACTGCACAAAAATAAAATTAAACACATCTCAAACCATATAAAAATTAACTCAAAATGAATTAAAGGCGTAAACATAACACTGGAAACTCTACTACTAGAAGAAAACATAGCAGAAACAACTACACAGCATTCGGTTAGGTATTTTTTTTTTGTAATTAACTCCAAAACCACAAACAACAAAAACAAAATAGACAAATGAGATTGCATCAAATTAAAAAATTTCTGTTTAGTAAAGGAAGCAATAATAGTATGCCGAGATGAACTATGAATTGGGAGAAAATATCTGCAGGCCATACGTCTGATAAGGGGTTAATATACAAATATAAAAGATCTTCAAACAACTCAATAATAAGAAAATAAATTGACAAGTTCATCTGAATTGAAGAGTTCAAATACTGTTTTGAGAAGTAGAAAAGGCATCCCCTTCTCTAATGTTATCCTCAAATGGAAATGCTATCGGAATTTACACTTTTATCAATTTTGAAATGTATAATACTTTATTACTAACTGTATTCACCTGTGTGCTGCAAATAGAACTTTTCAAAAGGCAAAAAATATATATTTTTTCCTGTCTAACTGAGACTTTTGAACTCTTTTGTTGTCATCTCTTTCTTCCACTTCCATGCCCCACCTTCCTTATTCAACCAATCTCATTCCAAACAGCTATTTTTTATTTCTCTGGATGAAAATAGTTCTCAAAAGGAAATTTTTGCCAATGTGGAAGAGGTTAAGAAAAAAAAGAAAAAAAAAAAGGAGAAGCACCAAAAGTTGTCCGGATTCAGTTCAAATGCTGTTTTGAGAAGTGGAAAAGGCATGTTGATAGACATTTCTCAATTGAATAGACATACAAATTGCCAAAATTTATGAAAAAATTCTCAATAATCACTAATCATTAGGGAAATTAAAGTGAAAACCATGATGAGACACTTGTCTGAATGGCCTTGAATGTGGAAAAAAAGGAAACCTTGTACACTGTTGGAGAGAATATAAATTAGTACAGACATTATAAAAAACAGTGGAGATGTTTCCCAAACCAGAATTATTACATTATCCAGCAATCCATATCTGGCTATCAACCCAAAATGTTTAAAATTAGTTTGTTGACACATCTGCCCATGGGTATTGTGGAAATATTTAATATAACGAAGTTGTGAAATCAACCTGAGGGTCCATCGAGAGATAATAAAGGGGTGAAAAAAGAGGTGGAATATATACACAACAAAATACTATTTAACCTTTAAAAAGTAAGGGAATTCTGTCATTGGCAACAACATGGATATAATTGAGACCATTATGGTAAGCGCGATGTAAGGCATACAAAAACAAATACTGCATGTTTTCACTAGCATATGAAATCTAAAGCAAACTCATAGAGATGAGAATGGTGGCTAGAGGGGAATGGGGTAGTGAAGAAAAGACATGATGATCAAAGGGTACAAACCTCAGAAAAGATTTTTTTTTTTACCTTTCAAAAAATTATATTTGCAGCACACAGTGAATACAGTTAATAATAAAGTATTGTGCATTTAAAAATTGCTACAAGTGTAAATTTCAAATGTTTTCACCATAAAAATTGTGGAGTACTTAAAGTGATAGATATATTACCTAACTTAATCATTGCCACCTTGTTTTCATAAATTATAACATCACTATGTAACCCATAAATTTATGTAATTATAAATTTTCAATTTGAAAAAAAATGTTAACTTACAAACACACATCAAAATTTTAAAACTTTTAGTCAAATAATTACAGGTATAAAAATCAAAAAATTTGAAATATTGGCACACGTTTTTACACCTTTAATTTTTGTATATATGTCTGAGCCTATTGAGTAGATTTTAGTAATGTGTATGGTGTGGGATTTCAACAGTTTTACTCAAAGCTCAATCTTCTCTTCTATACAGTAGGCATATTATTAACATCTAACAAATAAGGTGAGTCTGGCTGGGTGCTGTAGCTCACACTTACAATCCTAGCAATTTGAAAGGCTGAGGCAGGAATATTGCTTGAGACCAGGAACTCAAGACCAGTTTGAGGAAAAAGTGAGACTCCATCTCTAAAATAAATAAATAAATACAAAATAAGATAAATCTATATGCCATTGGAGATCTTGTATCTTAAAATTCTATGTGAATTTTTCACAGAAGAATAACCATCATTTTAGTCGTTATGATTCTATACATTTATTTTCCTTGTCTTTCTTGGATTTTTAATTGATACATAATATTTATACACACATTTACAGGGTACATGTGATATTTTATTACATGCACAGAAGGTGTAATTATACAATCAACATATTTATGACATCCATCACCTCACATATTTGTCATTTCTATGTGTTGGGAACATTTTAAGTCCACTCTTCTAGTTATTTTGAAATATACAATACTTTGCTGTTAAATATAGTCACCCTACTCTACTATCAAGCAACAGAACTTGTTCCTTTTATCTTACCATATGTTTCTACTCATTAGTCAACCTCTTTTTATAAGCTCCTTTCTAGCCTCTGGCATCTATCATTCTGCTCTCTACCTCCATAAAATCAACTTTTTAAACCCCCACATATGAGTGAGAATATGCAATATTTTTCTTTCTGTGTCTGAGTTATTTTACTTTTTGTTCATTTCTGGAAAAATGCGGAATTTGTAGCATATTAATTCTCATTGTTTCCTATTTTTGTCAATAATTCTACCAACCAACTTGTCAACTAAGTTAAAAACCCTAAATCTTTCTACCTTTCTTTTTAAGCTTATGTTTTAAAATTAGTCACTATGCCTTGAAAAATTTCCTTGTTTATGTCTGTTTTTTACATTTCTATTTTCTGTTCTCATAATCAATTCATTGAAGTCACATTAGGTTTTCCTGGATTAATGCAAAATTCCCCTCTACTTCGTTTTTCCTACACCAACAAAGCATCTTATTTTCCAAAACCACAATTTCACAAACAAGGTTTCCTTACCTAACATACCTCAGTAGCTTTGCTTAGTATTCAAAATAATAGTATAATCACAAACTTAAAATCACAAACTTGGACCTTCCCCAGCCTAAATGTTTATTTTAATTCTAACCTTAAACATATTATAACTTATTTAAATAAATTTATAATCTATTTAATTTAACACAACTTTAAATTAGCACTGCTTGTGTCTATATGACGAAGAGTGTTTCAGGCAAAGAGAACTTCAAATGCAAAGTCTCATGCAGAATTATATCTGGTGTGCATGCAACAAACAGAGAACCAATATTACTAAAGCAGACTAAGTGTATGACACATCTAAATGCAATGAGAAGTGTTCAACCTTATCGATTAAAATTATTTATTTCCCTTCAAAAAAAGATTTGCTCATGTCTGGTGTATGAAGAGAAAATGGGAGAACAAGAGTGGGAGCAGATTGACTAATTAGGATGTTGCTACAATGATCCAAGCAACTTATTATAATTGTTTGAGATAAAATTGTAGTTGTAAGACTTGTCAGGTACTACTTACATTTAGAAAATAGAGTCAACATGGTTGACTGATGGATTTAATGTGAAATGTGAAAAAAAGAGGAGTCAAAATGGCTTCAGGTTTTGGAGCCTCAGTGAATGGGTTGTATGTGAAGAGGGATAACAACTTCCTTTTTTTCTATTTTGATACTCCTGATGTCCTTCTCTTGTCTGATTGCTCGCTAGGACATCTGACACTGTTGAACAGGAGAGGTGAGAGAAGGCAGCTTTGTATTGCTCTGGTTTTCAGTGGAAATGCTTTCAATTTCTGTCTGTTTAGCAATATGTTAGCTGGGGGTATGTTGTGGATGTCTCTTACTACTTTGAATTATGTTCCACTGATGTCTAGGTGTTCAAGGGTTTTTATCAGGAAGGGATGCTGGATTTTATTGAAAGCTATTTCTGCATCTGATGATATAATCATGTCTTTTTTGTTTTTATATCTGTTGATGTACTTAATTATGTTCATGGCCTTGCAGATGATGAATCTGTTTTGCATCCCAGAGATAAAGTCTACTTGGTCATAGTGGATGATTTTTGAGATGTGTTGTTGGATCTGCTTGGCTAGAATCTTGTTGAGAATTTTTGCATCTATGTTCATCAAGGATATTGGCTTGCATTTCTTTTTCTTTGTTAGATCTTTTCCTGGTTTGGATATCAATGTGATATTAGCCTCATATAATGATTTGGGGAGAGTTCTATTTTTCTCAATTGCCTTGGAATACTTTCAATAGGATAGGTACCATCACTTTCTTGTATGTTTTTTGGAATTCTGCTGGAAAACCATCTGGTTTAGGGTTTTTTTCTTTTTTGTAGGTAGTTTTCTTATGACAAAGTTAATTTCCTGGGTTGCTATTGGTCTATTTATGGTCTCAATTTTTTCTTAACTCGAACTTGATAGGAGAGATTAGAAAGGCAATCTTTTTTGAGGAAAATCATTATTAGAAGTTTACATCAGTGTATTTTTAGAAATTTGTATTTATAGATAGATCATTAAAAAAAAACCTAGATGCTAATTTTCAGTAACAAAAAAAAATTTAAACTAGAGAACTAAATCTGGCCACAATATTCATGTTGGAAAATAGTTCTATACTATTTTTATATAGTTTATTTATATGTACGAAGTACCAGAAAAAACAAACTAGAGAAAACTGGTGGGTCACAAAAATAATTATATATATATCAATTTATATTCTTTGGGAATATCACAAAAATGTAGAATATTGATTAAAAAGAAAGGATGGGAGAAATAAAATAGACAAATAGATTCTTTAAAAGCAAAACAAAAGACCCTTAGATTTTGAGAGTAAAGATGGAAAACAAAGAAAGGATAAAGAAAAAGAACAGGCTCTTGTTGAACAAAATGTAATCTACAGAACAGATGAGAATATTTTTCAAATCCAAATGGATTTTGAAAGTCAAAAAAGTATGAAGTATATTTTATAAATTAGATACATTTTATTCCTAATTTCTTATTTTTGTATCTTCTTCTTTCCTATAACTGCTACTTTTCAAAATTCTTTTCATGATGTTTATCTGGTTATCTTGGAGCACATGAGAAAAAGACAAAATATGACTTCATGAATAAAAAATGTTCAAACTATTATAAACTGCATGAGGTTTTATTCATTTCCTAAGTTTTATCATGCCTCAAGAAGATACATCACTACATTAAATCAAGGCTTCATTTTATAATCCATTACTACTTCATGCATTTTATAATGCATGACATATAAAAATATTTTTATTCATATTTAACCCAAATATACACTATTTAAGGGTCTATTTTATTGATTAAAAATTAAAAAGCACTATAAATATATATTACATGCATGTGTGTTTATTCCAGAAGGAAAGTGAGTGTAAATAAAGAGAAAATAGATATATACATACATATTCCAGAATGTACTATTTCCCCTTATTCATACAAAAAAAATCTCCCAACAGAATCTAAATTATAAGCACACAAATATACTAGATGTAAATCAGAAATTAGAGAAACATCATACTGCATATATGAGCTAGTATCTGGTTTATGGTTTGAAACTAGATTTGACCATCTCTTTCTCAGTGAGCATTTAATTAAGAAACATGCAGGCAAGTTTCAAAATTAAAAATCATAACTGAACAAAATTGTGAGAAAATAGCAGAATGGTGCTTAGAAAATATGAGTTTAAGTCTCAGAACCATCACTGAGTATATTTGTAGAACATTCAAGCATTAACGTTTATTTTTTTGAGTAGCTACTTCACAGCAGAACCTTCAATCTGGTAACTCAATTTATTTCAATGTGTCATATTCTTGGGGATAAGGGAGAGCCACCTCAGCTCCACTAGGAGGCCAGCAGGAAAGGGATTTGCTTTTCCATTATGTCCCTATTCCAAATTTTCAGATCAGATATGTATTTCTCTTCATCTGTAAGAATGATGAACTTCCAAGTAAAGGAGTGAGACTCCTCACTTTGTGCAAGCCTGAATCTGAAGGGCTCACCTCGCATGGCTTAAAATTATCCCCAGACTTCTAGAGAAAGTACATCAAACTGTGCAGTTGTACTAAGCTCCCATGAGAAGATGGAAGTGTACAGCACTGTTTCTGTATCTCTGTTGAAACAAACCACCTAGGTGGGGAGGTATGGGACACAGACAAGCCTGTACTTTGGATCTATCAACCATCTATCTATCTATCGATCTATCCATCCATCTGTGTATCTATCTATTGATTTTTGGTCCCTCATGGTGCTTCCCTGATGTGGTCAACTTCTCCTTCCCCTGAGAGTGGTAATCCATGGGGGGTGACAACTGTGAGTTCTGTTGTTCTTCTGGAACTGCCACAATTTTTCCTAGTGATTAAGAACTCTCTGGAAAAGCTCTTTGAGTCCTCAGACCTTAGACTCATCTGAAAATGAGAAGGAAGCAGAAAAATATCCCTGACAATATGAAAAAACAGATTTTTTCAACTCCCCCAAAGACCATATCAGCTCTTCAGCAATGAATTGCGACCAAAATGAAATCTTTGAAATTCCAGAGATAGTATTAAAAATATTAATTATAAAGTTGTTGAATGAAATTCAAAATAATGTTAAAAGCCAACATAAAGAAACCCCAATTTTTTAAAAAAAGCCAGTGGAAAATTTTAACAGTGAACTAGACCAAGTAGAAGAAAGAATTTAAGAACTTGAAGACAATGGTTTCAAGTTGACCCAAATGGACAAAAATAAATAAAAAAGAAATAAGAGAACTAAACAAAGTCTCCAAGTAATGTGGTATTATGTAAAATATCCAAACCTAGGACTCATAGGCATTCCTGTAGAAGAAAAGTAACATGTTTGGAGAACATATTTGTGGGAAATATGGAGAAACACTTCACTGACCTTGTAAAAGATTTAAATATCAGAAACCCATAGAACTCCTAAAAAAATTATTACAGAAAGATCATCCCCAAGGCATAAAGTCATTATGATAGTCAAAGTCAAACTGAGGAAAACAATTCTGAGAGTGGTGAGACAAAAGCATCAAACTACTTATAAAGGTAAAACTATCAGACTTACAGCAGACGTCTCAGCAGAAATCCCACAAGACAGAAAGGATTGAGGTCTTATCTTTACACTCCTCAAACAGAATGACTGTCAGATAAAATTTTGTATCCCACAAAACTACATTTCATAAATAAAGGAGAAATAAAATTGAGAGAATTTGTCACCACTAGAGTGACTCTACAAAAAATGTTTGAAACTAATTCTAAACATTGAAACAAGAAAACAAAATGCACCAGTAGAAAAACACCGAAAATCTTAAAACTCACAGAACCTGTAAAAGACTATTGCAATAGAGAAAACAAGCAGCCAGGTAATAATAAACCTGGTGGTACCGGGCTCGGTGGCTCAGCCTGTAATCCCACGCCTTGGGAAGCTGAGGTGAGTGGATTGCCTGAGCCCGCGGTTTCGAGACCCACCTGGGCAACTTGGTGAGACCTCATCTCTACAATAAACCAAAAGTTAGCTGGGCATGGTAGCGCGTGGCTGTAATTTCAGCTACTTGGAAGGCTGAGGCGGAAGGATCGCCGGAGCCCAGCAGGTGGAGGCTGCGGTGGCTGGGAGTGGCTACTGCACTCCAGTCTGGGCGACAGAGTGAGACTCCAACTAAAACAAATATATAAAATAATAATAATAATAATAATAATAATAATAATAATAATAATAAACCTGATGAATGAAACAGTTCCCCACATATCATTTCTAATTTTGAGTGTTATGGTCTAAATGCCTTACGTAAAAGATCTAGATCAACATAATGGATTTAAAATAACAATAGAAATAACTGCTGCCTTCAGGAGACCCACTTAAATCACAAAGACTCCTATAGATTCAAAGAAAAGGAGTGGAAAAAAATTATTCCATGCAAATGGAAACGAAAAACAATCAGGACAGCTATTCTATTATCAGATAGAACATAGTGCAACAACAGTGAAAGAAAAGACAAAAGGTTATTATATGATAATAAAGAAAACAAGAACATGAAGATATAATAATTTTATATATGTACCTAACCACAGAGCTCTCTGTTTTATAAATGAAATTCTATTAGACCTAAGAAATTAGATAGACAGCAATACAAAAATATTGGAGAATTTCATCACTTCGTTGACAACAATAGACAGATCATCAAGACAGGAAATCAACAAAGAAATATTGGACTTAATTTGGACTCTAGAACAAATGAACCTAGCATATACCCACAGAACATTTTACCTTCAAACTACAGACTATTCATTTATCTTGCCAGTGCATGGAACATTTTTCACCATTGAACAAATGATAGGTTATAAAACAAGTCTCAATAAGTTCAAGAAAAAATCAAAATCATATCAAGTAACTCCTCAGTTCACAATGGAATAAAGCTAGAATTCAACGAAAGGAGAAACTCTTAAAACTAAGCAAACACATTAAAATTAAACAATCTGCCCCTAAACTATCAGTGGGTCAACAGTGAAATCAAGATGAAAATGTAAAAATTAATCAAAATGAATGACAATAATTACATAGTTATCAAAATCTCTGGGACACAGCCAAGATGTGCTCAGAGGAATATTTATAGTGCTTAAGACCTACATCAAAAAGACTGAAGGATCATGCACTGACATCACACTTCAAGAGACTAGAAAGATGTTAGGTTTAACATCACAGCCCAAGGAGCTAGAAAAACAAGAATGAACCAAACCCAAAGCTAGCAGAAGAAAATAAATAGCAATGAACAGAGCAGAATTTAATTGAGTTAAAACTAAGAAAAAATAATACAAAGGATCAATAAAACAAAGTTAATTCTTTGAAAAGATAAGCAAAATTGATAGATCACTAGTTAGATTCACTAAGAAAAAAGATAGAAGGTTTAAATTCACTCAATGAAATATGAAAATAGAGATAGTACAATTGATACCACACAAAAAAAAATCTAAGATTACTGTGACCACCTTTATGCAAGCAAGTTAGACAATTCAGTAGAAATGGGCAAATTCCTGGAAACATACAACACCCCAAAATGGAGTCAGGAAGAAATATAAACTCTGAACAGACTACTAACAAGTAGCAAGATTGAATCAGTAATTAAATCTCTCAGTGAAAGCAACAGCAAAGCCCAGGTCCTGATTTGTACCAGACTTTCAGTGAAGAACTGGTACCAATCCAATGAAGGTATTCCATAAGATTGAGAAGGAGGGAATTCTCCCCAATTCATTTTATGTAGTCAATATCACCTTGATATTTCAGCAAGAGAAAGGCACAACAATAAAGAGGGAAAAATACAGACAATCCTTGATGTACATAGATGCAAAAATTCTGAAATAAATACTATCAAACCAAATTTAGTAGCACATCGTAAAAATAATTCACTATGATTCAGTGAGTTTTATCCCAGGGATGCAAGGTTGGTTCAACATATGCAAATCAATAAACAGAATCCAATATATAAATAGAATTCAAACAAAAATTATATGATCATTTTAACAGACACATAAAAAGCATTTGGTAAAATCCATTATCCCTTCATGAAAAAATTCTTCAGCAAAATAGGAATAGAGAAAATATATCTCAGAATAATAAAAGCTATATATGACAAATCCACAGCCAACAACATACTGAATAATGAAAAGTTGAAAGCATTTCTCCCTTAGAACTGGAAAAAGCCAAGGACGCCTATTTTCATTAATTCTATGTAAAATATAACTGGGTAGAGAAAGAGATAAAGGTATCCAAAATTGAAAATAAGAAGCAAAACTATCTTTGTTTACTGATGATATAATTTTATGCTTAGAAAATCCCAAAGACTCCTGCAAATGACCCCTGGACTTGATAAATGAATTCAGTAAAGTATCATGTCACAAAATTAACAAAGGCACATCAGTAGCAGTGTTATACACCAATAATGATTATACTGAGAATCAAATCAAAAGCTCAGTTCCATTTACAAGAGATGCCAAGAAAATAAAACACTTAGGATTGTTTTACCAAGGATATAAAAGAGCTCTACATGGAGAACTACAAAACACTGATGAAAAAAATTGCAGAGTACACATATAAATGGAGACACATTCCATATTCATGGATTGGAACAATCAATATTGTTAAAATGATTGTAATACCCAATGTATTTCTATAAATTCAATGCACTCCTTATCAAACTACCAACGTCATTTTTCACAGAATTAGGAAAAAAGTTTTAATTAATATGAAGCAAAAATGAACCACAGTAAACTAAGTAAATCTAAGGACAAAACAAAGGTGGGGGCATTATTCAACTTCAAATTATATGACAAAATTATAGCAATCAAAACAGCATGGTACTGGTATCAAGGCAGACACATGAACCAATGAAATAGAATAAAGAATTCAGAAATAAACCCAAATGTTTACCACCAAGTGGAATAAAGCTAGAATTCAATGAAAGGAGGAACAAATTATATATAAAGTTGTCTCTCACTATATACACAAAATTAGCTCAAGATGGATTAAAGACTAAAATGTAAGACCTGAGACCATTTACATCCTAGAAGAAAACTTAGAGAAAACTCTTCTGGATGTTGTCCTATGCAAAGAACTTATAGCTAATACCTTAGAAGCAAATACAACAAAAACAAAAATAAATATGTGGGACTTAATTAAACTCAATAACTTCTTCAAACCAAAAGAAATAATCAGCAAAGTAGGCAACTTATATATTGTGAGAAAATATTTGAAAACTCTACATTCAACAAAGGACTAACATTCAGAATCTATAAAACACTCAAACAAATAGGCATGAAAAAAGAAGAAAAAGTGGACCCCATTTAAATGTGGGCCAAGTACATCAACTGACTTCTTGTGAAAGAAGATATTCAAATGACCAACTAACTTATGAAAAAACATTCAACATCAGTAGTCATCAGGGAAAAGCAAATTAAAACTACAATGAGATACCACCTTATATCAGTCAGAAGGGCCATTATTAAAAAGTCAAAAACATTAGATGGTAACATGTTACAATTTAATCTGGTAGTCCTACTACCTGGTGTCTACCAAAAGGAAGAGTTCATTATACAAAAAAGACAACTGTACTTGCATGTTTATGGCAACATAATTCACAATCATAAAATGTGAAATCAACTTATATGAACATCATCTGGCGAGGGGATAAAGATTATATTGTATATATAATCATGAAATATTATTTAGTCATAAAAAGAATGAAATTGTGTATTTTGCAGCAATTTGGATGGAAGTGGAGACTTTAACCTAAGTGAAGTGACACGGAAATGGGAACCAAATACCACTTGTTCTTTCTTACAAGTAAGAGATAAGCTATGGATCTGCAAAGCCATGTAGAATGGTATAATGAACATTAGAAAGTCAGAAGGGGAAGGTGGGAATGGGGGGAGAGATGATAAGTTACCTATTGTGTACAATGTGCAATAGTAGGATTGATGGATGTACTTAAAGCCAAGACTTGTTCACTACTATATGATACATTCATGTATCCAAAAATCCATTTGTATCCCAAAAGCTATTGAAATTTTAAAATTACATAATTAAACATACAATAATAAGGAAACCGAAGCTCTTTCAGAGGTTGCACAAGTTTATTAGTGGACAAACTCTTGAGAAATTGCTGATGATTAGTCAAAAACAACATTAACAATGTGCTTATTTGCAGTCAGATATCAGGCCCCTAGCCAGCAAAAGTTTGAACAGATTTATCTCAAAACAAATTTCTCGCATACATGTCTTAAGAAATTTCTATTAAACTTTGAAAAGTAAATCAAAGGATGAAGTTTTAATAGAACTTCTGAACTCATTAGTATCTTCTGAACTCATTAGTATTTGATGCTGGCTTAGAATATAGGCTCATAAAATCCATATCTATATCTTACCCTATATATATATTCTTATATACAGATGATTGCTCAGATAACGTGGCAGACAGAACAGTTGGCAGCAAATTCATGCTTTCTCAAACCATCACAAAAGAAAATGAGCACAAATAAGATGAGCTAACAAAAAAACCCTTAAGATTTGATTCATATGATAAATAAAATAGTCTTAATACCAAAAGGCTCAACAAAATATTCTGAGTTCAGATTCAGTGCAAAGCTTGTCTCACTATTCCAAGCTAAGTTGCTTTGAGCAGATAGAGAATCAAGACATCTCACTCCGTAATTCAGAGTCCTGGTCTGTGTCAGCAGGAGTATCTGTCAGTGAAATCCTAGTGAAATCTCCACTAATAAACTACAACGTCTGGTCAGATCTACTAGCAACGTATTTGTTTTCAAAGTTAGATTTATTAGCTTGGTGCTGCAAAGAAGAACGCACACTGGAGAAACTATGGTGCAATTCAGAAAGGATGAATAGGGAGGGTACTCTTCTATTGGCTTGTGGTGAGTGATTCGAATCAAGGACCACGGAAGCTGGGTCCATTTTTGATGGAATGTATGCTAAAAGAAAGACAGTTTAGAAACTGGATATATCTCAGTAATGTTAGTTTAAGATGTGGAATGGAAAGAGGCAAAGGATACTGTCTATAGGCCATCAACACTGTCCTACATGAATGGCTTCTTGATTATCTTGCAACTTTAGTATGGTTTTTGTTATATTCTATTAGAAACATTGTTTTTGTTGTTTTTGCCCTGCTCATTTCTCTTTGGACACAGTGTTATTGGTGTTTTGAAATATCACATCCTGATTTTTGGAGGGCTGAATTTTAATTCCACAAGCCAAATCTTCACAAAAGTGACCATGCAAATTTTAGTAATGCAAATCTGGTCTCTCTCTCTCGCTTTCTCTCTCTCACTCTTTCTCTTAATTATGAGTTTAGTAGGGTATTTATTAAATGCATTTAGACTTAAAATATTCTAGGTTTATGATGGCTTATCACGATTGAACCCCATCATAAGTCAAGAAGCATTTATATTTTGAAAAGTTTGATTCTCCAATATAGCAAAAATAAAGTTATTCACGTGCCACCTATGAGATTTGTATACATTTTGGCAATTCAAATATCTCTCTCACTTATCAAAATTCATAGCATTTTCTGATCTCCCTAACTCATGAAGCATTTCCGATTGCTCTTCAAACCAATACTTAAAGCCACCTTGTATTAAAAGCATACCTAATTTATTTTATATAATACAATGAATAGTTTTTATAAATTAAATAATAAATGCATTTTAGCAACAGAATCTCTATCTTGAGCCTGTAAAATTATTTTCTTCATAATCCTGACATCTCATCCACGTTTCTGTGATGCTTGAACCCTTGCAGGGTGTTGGGGATTTTTTTTTTCTTTCATGTCTAAAACATTTGAGTTTTAAGCTTCCTCTGACCTATTTTATAAATAATGAAAACTGGGACCCTGAAGTCTGTTCTCTTTTTTCTTTATCAACATTTAATGGAAAAGGAGAGGAAAAGAAGAATGCATGCTGTTAGCTATTATCTTTACAAATGACTTGTTAGCCTTTTATTTGTCTGTTCATGCTTCAAACACTCAAAGGATATTTACAGAATCTCAATAGATGGAGGTTCAATCCTGAAACGATGTGACAGACTGCATCTTGCTTAAGAGTTTTTGACATGATATTAAACCATAGTTACAAGCCAATACTTGAATGGGAAGCCCTGGGGAAATCTTTCAGAGGTGGAGCACAGCACTTACAGCAGGAAGCAGGTGCCTGCACAAGTAAACAAGAATACGATATATTCAGTTTTAAAAATAGAAGCAAAACTCCTTTCTTTTCTTTACCACTTGACACAATGGAAGAAGTTGAATAAGTAAAAAAACCTCATCTTTGGGGGCTCCAGAAAATGTTAAATTACAGGCAGTATAAAATACACTATCATCAAGGTAGATGAACTCAGAAACAGGTGGTGCATTAAATAGTATCTTTGAATTATGTGTGTCCTTTTCAGTGATAGGACATAAAGCGGCTGTACTTGCCATTTGAAGAGAAAGCAGAAATCTTTATCTATTTTTTTATTTTTATTTTTTTGGTGGGAGAGATTGGTTTATTTTTTTGTATGAAAACCCTGTGTTGTTGCCATTGCTGGAGCCTGGGTCCTCTCCAGGGAGACTATGGTGTGGGTCTTAATGAGATGATGGGTGAATTCCTGATAGGGAGATTTGGTGAATAGTGTCTCTTTCCAGAGGTCGGGGTCAAGTAACTATAGGTCTTAGAGATGGTGTCAAAGGTGGCCTTGGAGATGTTGCCCAGGGTGGCAGTGTGTCCCTGGTCTAGGTGTAGCAGTCATCGATGTAAGCCATCATCAGCAGTTTCTTGGGCATGGCGGCAAGACGATGCCAGTGCCTCTGGGGGCACGGATAATGTGCACCAGCACAGAGCCCCAGTGGTAATTTTTATTTTAAAGATGTAGGATACAATTCAGGGTTAGGTATACAAATGGTCATTGTATAGGTAAAACTAGGGCTTCACTTTTGTCCCCACTTCACCTGGTTTGAAATCAGGTACTCTTATTGATGAAATGTGCCCCCACACCCCTGACAGTTTCCCACTACTGCCAATCCCTTTCTTGCAGTATTGTAACAATTGTTCAGGGTTCATTTATGAGTGAGAACATGTGGTACTCAGTTCTCTGTTTCTGTGATAGATTACTGAGTATTACAGACTCTAAATTCATCCAAGTTGCTACAATGTTCATAGTATTGTCCTTCTTTATGACTGCATAATAGTCCTGTCCATGGGCAGCACAGTTGTTTCCATGTTTTTGCTATTTTGAATAGTGCTGCAATAAATACATGTGCAAAGGTATCTTTTTTAAAGAATGATTTGAGTTCCTCTGGGTATATTCCCAGAAGGGAAATCGCTGTGTCTTACGTGAGGTTGAATTTTAGATCTTTTAGGAATTGCCACTGTTTTCCACAGAGGTTGTACTAGTTTACACTCTCACCGACAATATAGAAGTGTTCCCTTTTCCCCACATACTCTCTATCATCTGTTGTTTTTTGAGTTATTGATGATGACCATTCTGACTGGAGTTAGGTGGTATCGAAGTGTATTTTTAATTTGCATTTCTTTGATGATTACTGAGGTTGAGCATTTTTTCATGTATCTGTGGCTGCCATATATCTTCTTTTGAAAAGTGTCTATTATATCTCTTGCCCACTTTGTAATGGAGCTGTTTGTTTTCTACATGTTTGAATTTGAGAAAGTAGAGGTTTTAGTTAGCAATTGGGGCCTGTTGATGTCTTTGGAAATTCTCTCTCTCGCTTTCGCTCTGTCTCCTCTTTTCACTTTTACTTAATTCTTATCAGAAGTCTCTGCATGTCTTCAAAAGTACAAAGAAAGTCAGAGAAACAACATACAATGTTAGCTGCAGGACATGAGTTCTGTACTGTCACTGAGTAAATTTAAAAGACTAAACACTGTTTTTATGAAACTTAAATTCATAACCAAAATAATTACTACCTTTAACATTCTTTAACTGAAAATATTGTATCATTAAACTAAGAAATATAATGCATCCATTGACACTGGAATTTTTTCTGATAATTTTAGCATATACGTTTTGTGATTTTCATGTAAATGGTCTACACTTTTCAGTTATTAACAGTAATCATTATATCTGAATAATAGTAATATATATGCATATAACTGTACATATACATAAAACTATATTTATATCACTATATATAGTAAAACCATATATAAATATATATATAAAATCTAAAATACTCTTATTTGATAGATCTGAAAAAATAATGTTGATAACTGCCATCTGAAAATTAGTCACATAATTTTATTTTCTACTGGATACAAATAAAAATATAATCTATTTCCTACTTCCATTTCTAGAATTGTATAATTGTAAAGCATTTTTATATATTTTCTAATATTGTTAAAGTTTTACATTATATTTTTATTTTCAAAGCATAAAACTTGTGTTCATTTTTATATTTTTCCTGATCAGTTTCTCTCTTTCTTGCAATACTTAGACAATCTAAATTTGTACTTCAAAACAGCAATTAACAACAACAAGCCGGGCTCGGTGACTCAGCCTGTAATCCCGCGCCTTGGGAGGCTGAGGTGAGTGGATTGCCTGAGCCTGCAGGTTCGAGACCCGCCTGGGCAACTTGGTGAGCCCTCCTCTCTACAATAAATCAAAAAGTTAGCTGAATGTGGTAGTGCACCTGTAGTTCCAGCTACTTGGAAGGCTGAGGCGAAAGGATAGCCGGAGCCCAGCCGTCGAAGCTACGGTGGCCGGGAGTGGCCACTGCACTCCAATCTGGGCTACAGAGTGAGACTCCAACTCAAAAAAAAAACAAAAACAAAAAACAAAAAACTAACAAACAAACAAAAAATTATGTTTGGCTAGTGAATGAATTGATGCAAATGATTATGTGTGATTATGTGGCCTTATTTTAACAAGGATTAAAATTTCTTACCTTTCTTTCAACAGCTAGCTTATTAATATAATAATTAGAACATAATCAATAAGTCACTTTATGCCCACTGGGTGGGCAACCTGACTTTATCTGGATCTTAAAAGTGTGTACTTTCAGAATAGGTAGACAAAAAAGAACAAATTGCTATTAGAGAAAGAACCCGCCTAATCAAAGTTAGGAACAGGAATAGGAAAGGTATATGCATAGGACAATTAGAAGTCTGGCTTTGCTGGAAAGAACAAATGTTGGAAATTACCTTGATTGACAAGAATTGCCACTAAGGACAAAAAGCTGCAACATTATTCCAATACTTAACATCCAACATTTCCCATGGAATGTTTTTTTTTCTCAATATTTTTATGTCTGAGTTGTCATAGAAAATATAATTGACGCATAAAAGGAAAATTAACAATATCTTATTTGAGTATTTCATAACAATATCCTATTTGAGTAGTGCAGCAATTAGGAAATTTAGAGTTGGAATTTTTTTTTTTTTTTTTTACATTTTATACATGGAGCAAACCTCTATTAATAAAATCACTAGCCGGGCTCGGTGGCTCAGCCTGTAGTCCCGCGCCTTTGGGAGGCTGAGGTGAGTGGATTGACTGAGCCCGTGGGTTCGAGATCCGCCTGGGCAGCGAGACCTCATCTCTGCAATAAATCAAAAAAAAAAAAATCAGCCGGGCGTGGTAGCGCACGCCTGTAGTTCCGGCTACTCGGAAGGCTGAGGCAGAAGGATCGCCGGAGCCCAGCAGGTCGAGGCTGCGGTGGCCGGGAGCGGCCACTGCACTCCAGTCTGGGCGACAGAGTGAGACTCCAACTCAAAAAAAAAAAAAAAAAAAAAAAAATCACTACTTTGAAAACCATCTACAGTTTCCTAATGTTTTATTAGGTACTTTTCATATGGTATTTTAATACTCAAAAATCAGCTCTTACTATCCACATTTGTCAACAAGAAGAAATTTTATTTCAGTTTTAATATTTCAACAGACATATATTATAAAACAGAAAGGCTAACTTTGAAAAATGCAGTTTAAAACAGGATTGAGTGGACTCATTTTATAACAAGTTTAACTTTTTTTGTTTTAAATATAAGCATTGATTCACAATTAACTTTGTCCTGTTGGTAAATATTAATTTATCTGATAAAACAAAAATATTTCAAAATCTTATATAAACAGTAGCCATGTTTGCCAGTACCATACAAATATATAAAATGTTTATTGGAAGATAAATATTAAAATATACATACAAGATAAAAGTTTTAAAAATTAGGTTAGTTAAGCCATCACCAATTTGCACATGACTTTATATTATATGTGTTTATAATGTCCTTAATATTTACAGCACTTTGTATTTTAGAAATGTCTTTTGTAACAATATGCTATTTGAGTATTGCAGCAACTAGACTAATAAGGTATGATGGAATTCTTTGTTTTACATTTTGTACATGGAGAAAAACTGTACTAACAAAATATCTACTTTTGAAACCATATATAATTTGCTAATGTTTTATTAGGAACTTTTCATATAGTATTTTGATATTCAAAACCCAACTCTGACTACCCACATTTACTGGTGAGAAAAGTAAGCATCAGAGACCATGAAGTAATATGATGTTACTTGTAATGTAAATCAAACTTCAATTTTTAACTGCTGCTCTTCTCTCCTGTTCCTTAAAATACAAACTAACCATTATTTTTTATATGAGAAAGCCTCTTCTCAGCTTTATTCTTTACCACCCTTTTTTCATGATAAAATATCAATGATAATAGAAATAAATATATTTTAAATTTTAACTATATTGCATGCATTTTGATAAGCACTCACTTTCCATTATGACAATTAGTCCTGTCGTTATATTTTATTGCCTGTTGTCACACGTTGATTAAATGATGAATCAATGTGCTAATTGCTAATTCTATATTTTCTCTATTTTGAGAATATCCAGTGCTTCTTTTTACATGAGTTGGTGTTGGCTAAACATTCTCAAAAATGAAAAGAGATGGGAAGGCATATCAGAATGTTAAATAATTTTTCTTTCATCTAAGTATAGAGGCCTTACTATTTGCAAGCTGGGTCAATAGTTTTGAATTTATGCTTAGGAAAAAAAAGGATCCAGAACCTTTCTGGGTGAGGCATAATGTGTCCAAACTGTCCAATCATATGTTTATAGTCAGATAATTTGAGAGAACAGCAAAAGAAGAGAAGCACAATAGTCAAAAATGGAAAATATGCATCAGAAATCGGAGTTTGAGACTGAGACTTTTTTGAGTCTCAGCTGCTACAGTTTAGTTACATGAGCCAATAAATTATTCTCCACCAGGCCTGGTGGCTCACTCTTGTCTGTAATTACAACAATTTGGGAGGCAGAGGCAAGAGGATTGCCTGAACCCTAGGGTTCAAGTCTCAACTTGGTGAGACCCTGTCTCTACAATAAATTAAAAAATATATATTTTAATTAGGCGTGGTGGTGCACATCTTCCAGCTAGTTAGAAGACTAAGGCTGAAGGATCACCTAGCAAAAAAAGATATGTTCCATTTTATTAATAAAGAGAGCTGATCAGGTGTCTTTGTATCTCTCAAGAAGATTATACTAGTTAATATTTCAATACTCTTTTGCCTTTTTTTTTTTTTTTTGAGTTCGAGTCTCACTCTGTCATCCAGGCTGGAGGGCAGTGGCACACTTCCGACCACTGCAGCTTCGACCTGCCAGGCATCAGCCTTCCAAGTAGCTGTAACTACAGGCAAGTGCCACGATGCCCGGCTAATTTTTTTTTTTTTTTTTTAATTGTAGAGATGAGGTCTTGCCAAGTTCCCCGGGCAGGTCTGGAACCCGCAGGCTCAGGCAATCCTCTCACCTCGGCCTCCTAAAGTGCTGGGATTATAGGCGTGAGCCACCGTGCCCAGCCTTCTTTTGTCTTGTATAATTAGTTTTAAATCCTCAAATTGTATATATTTGTTCCAATAAAGACCTTTTTATGGTGCCATGTAATTCAGTACACTGGTAGATAATAACTGCTGATGTTATCATGCACTATAAAGTGCTAGTCCTCTTCCCCCACTACAAAATTGCTACTTTGTTATTTATATCATTTATAAGATATTTCCTAATTTACTTACTTATTAAAGTTAATTACACAGTCATTTATAATTTTTAACCATTTAAACTCATAGGGTATATTTTCATTAGCTATATATCAACTTTATAATGTATATAAAAATTGAAGGCAAAAAAAATATGCTCATTTTAGTAGTAGAAGAATTGAAAGTCAAACAATAAAGACTAACTTCATTAGTAGTTAATGCTAAAATATCAGTAGAAAAACATGTATTTTATGTTATTTTATTATTTGTCAATGAATGACATGTTTCAGGAGATTTAAATTTTGAGGATAATGTTGTAGACAATTTCTAGGACTTTCCAATAAAATTTCAGTCAACAGTTGTATTACAGATACAGGTCTTCCTTTATAGGTAATATGGTTTAACTAAATTGATTAATTTTAAGTTTCTATATATTTTTAAAAATTCTTATATATGACAAATGAAAATTCTTATAGTGTAAATGAAAATTTTTTGTTAACAAATAATTTCGATGTTCTTTTGAATTATTCTATATTCTATGTGCCACATTTTACCAAAAAGTTAAATATCGGCTTAGTGATCAAAGAGAACAATTAATCAATTAAAATAGCTATTTAATTATTTTTCTTTAAATTCTACAGGAATTTACTGAATAAATTCTTTGTGCAACATCTCAAGGATAAATGTTTGAACAAGACACATGTCTTGATCCTAAGTAGTTTAGTATAGTAAGGAAGTTAGAAAAATATATTACAATGTAATGTGATAAATTCCATAATAGATGAAAGCACAGAGAGAAAGGAAGATATAAAGAAGTAAAGCTAAAAAGGGAACTAATATAAATCTGGTTTAGTTGAAGTTAATTTCGTGGGACAGGTGACATTTAAGTTGTCTTGAAAGCCAAGCAAACTTCCTGCAGAAGACACAAGCGATTCAGAGAAAGTTGTAATTGTTTTAATTACATGGATATTCACTAATAGTAAAAGGAAGAAAGATTGAATGTGATGTTGACACATTTGTAGGTGAGAAAATGAATACCAATCTAAAATTAATACGTCATTTTGGTGAGAAAAATGCAAGAAAAGGACCCAGTAACCTACACATAATGAGGTAAAATAATATGTAGACAAGTAAAGTGGCATAAGCCCTAAAGTTGAATGAATAAATTAATTAATTTTCAAGACGCCAAAACAAGAACAAAATTGCACTAGAACATGTAAAAGAAAACATAAGCCCTGAGCCCCTGCCTCCTGACCTGACCCAGGATCCAGATTTAGGATGCTACTAGTGACAAAAGGAAGCATTATCTTTAGGGAGGAGAGTGTGTAAGTCCTAGTCATTTTACTAAAGTTTAGTATGACTCAAAGGGACAGTTAGATTAAAATAACCTAACTGAGGAGATTTGATGGATTGAAATAAGCAATACCAGCAGAAGCTAATGGCTATTTGCTCAATTTTTAAATCAATCAAGTGGTATCTTTAAAATTGCAATCTAAAATAAAAGTAACTTCAAAGCACCTTGAAGTTGCATAACTAATGGCCAGTCAGAAATGTACTCTTTTATTGAAGATCTTCAAGATTTCTTAGAGGCTTTTCCTGAAAATATCAAATATATATTTTATCTCTAGTGATCTTTCCACTTGCTAAGAAATAAAAATGAAAAGCTTTTCCTCTCAGTAAATCTCAAATATAACGAAGGCACATTTGTCTAGAAGAAATACTTTATTTACTCTCTATTTGGATTTGTATAAAGTTGTTTTGCTTTGTTTTGTTTGTATTTGCCTGGAAAAGGTTCTGCAGCTAAATTCAGAAGACTACCATCAAAGGGAGTCTGCAGGACAGTTCTTATTTATCTTAAATTGAATTCATATCCAGATAAACACTTCATCATTGAATAAATATCCATTGCACATTTCTTGTTCTCAAACACACACTCTGGGTATCTAAAAATATGCCTCATTGTGGTCTATCAAATATGTATAGTTAATCTGACCTCTTTATATATTTAAATGACTGTGAGAAAAAATGAATTCCACACATTTTTAATTGATTCAACCGTCAGTGAAGCGCTAAGTATGAGTCTGTATATTATAATTAAGTTGTTTACCATTTTTTTGTTTTGAAATCTGCACATATTTTGAAAGGCAGTTTTAGAACAGTTGGAACACTTCAATGTTAATAGTACCCTTTTTCTTAACAATGCTTACCTTAAATTAGCATAATATTTTTTAATCTCATTCATGTGTTTGAATCTAATTCATGTGTTCATTCTAACTGTACTGCTATGTAGTATTTTGTTGCTTGGCTATACCATGCTTTCATTATTCTATCATCAGTTGATAAACATTGGATTGTTTCTACCTTTTGACTATCTTGAATAATATTGCTGCATCATATCCAAAACCCCCCCAAAACAAAAAATGCTTACCTTGACATTTCTATTATAAGTCAGTGAATAAGTTATTTCTGCTAATATTCAAGAAATGTTTCAGCACGATGAAAAAGATTTATGTTTAAGAACTTACATGGAAATGTTTTACCTACCAGGTGGTTGCAGTGAGCACAGGTCTTTTGCAGAAAAAACAAAATGTTCACAACTTAACTATGTAGGTAGGGCTCTCAACCATCCTTGATCTCTGAACTAGGCTATTGATTTCATTAAGGATGCTATATAACCCAGAGTCTTTAAGTAAACACATTTTCCCCTTAAAACCAAATACAGAAATAGACCAAGTATTCTCTTTCATCTATAAATTATAAAGCCAAGTTCAAGAAATTCAAACAACTTGAAAAGGAGTGTAATGAAATTATAAAAAAGAAAAACATTTTGTGCAGACTTACTTGAATGATGAAAACTTTAATATTTTTATTAAAAACTCAGAATTCTACATGCAACTGTTATTTTTTTAAAAACTAATAGTAAAATAAATTTTATAAGTAGTAGCAAATTTAACCTCAGAATAACTGATCATTAACTAGACTTTTATCTCAGGAAAAAAAGAGATTCCAAATGTTGCAATTATACTGACATGTATACACATACATTTCCTTAAACCACCATCTTTTTCATTGTACTGCTTCTGGTCTTGGGATAATGTAATAATGTTAACTTTAAAAATGTGGAAACAAACAAAAAAGTAGATGCTAAATTGTTATTATCTTATTCTGTTTTATTTGAGAAATAGTAAGTCTGTAGTTATTGCTTACATTTAAATGGTGTTAAATAACAGTACTGACAGAAAAAGACTAGTTCAATGTATTAGTAGTACTTTAATATAAAATATTTTATTATATTCCTGACAATATCCCTTTAGATGATAGTATAAATTTGTTACTTTAAAGTCATTCACAATCATTCTTATTTTTCTCCTACCTTTAAGGCAGGAAAATACTATATCTACCTTCTCACTTTTTCTGCTTGTATGGTGGTCTTGTAAAAAAGTTCTAGTAAAAATAAAAGATAAAAGTGTCTTGGTAAGGGACTGTTAAAAATACTATGGCACCAATAATAAAAGATACATTTTTATTAGGAGAACATACCCTTTTTCCTTGGAACTCAGAACAAAGAAAGAAATTACAGCAGCCATCTTCTGCCCATTATTGAAAAGCCACAAGTTAATAAACATGGAACCGGAATTACAAAAGCAAAAAAGTTTTGTTCTCTCAGTGATCCCACTGAGCCTTGGGTAGCATATCCCCAACCATTTTTTCTGCTCTAGCACCTGAAAATAATCTAATGGTTAGGTTTAAAAAATCCACAATTTTTTATGTTATTTTGTGGTGTTTTCTTGTTATTGCAGAAATGCAATTAACATTAAATAATGCACTTTATAAGAGGGCCTTTCCCAAATTGAGTTATTAGTTTATTCTTTCAATTCAATTCTGCAATAAGGTTTAAAAAGGAATCAGGGATTACTTTTTTGTCCTTTTTTTGTTTCATTTTATAATGTGTCCTAGCCCTGCCCTAATAATATAATTTTTCAGTGTGTGTGTGTGTGTGTGTGTGTGTGTGTGTGTGTGAAAGGTGAATTATTTAGCCTTGTCCATTTTCTAAGTAAAATGTTGTACTGTTTTTGTTCTGCTAGTACCTAGTACTTTCTTTCAAACACTCACAATCACCTCAAACATTTTATGGGCCAGTGGGGACAAATAAAGCACCATCACAATGCAGTATTTATGTATTAGTGTCATTATTATTAATATTATTGAGGGAAAGTCATTTAGAAAAATAATTCAAGTAGCACACAATATTTTTAGAAATGTGATCTAGACTTACAGAAAAGATGACAGGTGATTTATTTAGAGCATGATAGTTTCTATATATATATGTGATATAGCCCTATCTCAGTAATGCTAAGTATTTCTGGATTCTCATTTATTTTTAATTTAAAGAAATAACCTGACATTTTCTTATTACACCTGTCACATATGCCATTATATCTCCATACCTATGAAAATTCCTTAGTAATGCCTCTCAGACCCCAGCTGGCATCTGGTAACTTATCATACAGCTGTAGTCATTCAGGTACAGTAAGTCTTGTTCTTTTCTTTTTGTAAAGCAGATTAAAAATCAATAACAAATTTAAAAATTGCTTATATGTGCATAATGTCTTATTTATATGATATTTATGTAGTGATGCATTCAAAATAATTATACTGTTATATTAATAAGTTATATATGAATAATATCATTTGCTTTCTTTGCTTTAAAATATATATATATATTTTTGAGTTGGAGTCTCACTCTATTGCCCAGACTGGAGTGCAGTGGCCGCTCCCGGGCACCGCAGCCTCGACCTGCTGGGCTCCGGCGATCCTTCCGCCTCAGCCTTCCGAGTAGCCGGAATTACAGGCATGCACTGCCACGCCTGGCTGAATTTTTGATTTATTGTAGAGATGAGGTCTCGCTGCCCAGGCTGGTCTCGAACCCGCGGGCTCAGGCAATCCACTCACCTCAGCCTCCCAAAGGCATGGGATTATAGGCTGAGCCACCGAACCCGGCTAAAATGTTTTTATTTCATGAAGCAAATATGAAGTCTATTGGCTCTGTAGGCAGAATGTAACACATGTTCAATAAAATTATCATTTGAATTTTGTATATGTCAAATGATTATTTTCCATATAAATTATCATATATAATATATTATTAATATATATAATATGTATATTTTATATTATATATATTCATTTGGACTATTGGTAGATGGTTGGTCTTTGTGAGATTTAAGATGACTGCTAAGCCTTGTTCTCAGTACTTTGAAAGCCTTTATAGAATCCAAAGACTCTATGTTTTATTTATTAATCAGAGCATTTTATTTCTATCTATTATTGATATTCCATAATAATGTAAATTATCATAAATAAAAGTATACATCATAGTTTCTAAACATTTAATTTTTAAAATTAAACACCTTGTTTATACTAGAAGTTCTTCAAAAGGAGAAAATATGTTTAAAAAAGTCAGCATTATTGTATTTCTCCTGTGACTTCCTTAACATCATTAAGAAAATGAATTAATCTGGTAAGTTCTTTTAAACAATTTTTAAATTTATATGAATTTAAATTCTTTGCAGTGACTAAACAGTAATGTAATTAAAACATGCATTGTAGTATGTACTGACTAAAGGACAAATCATTATACAAAGTCCTTCTCAGTAATCCTAAATATTTCTGGATTCTTATTGCAATAGCTTCTGAAATTCAAAGCTATAGGTAATTTTTATCCACATCTCTGAGTATGACAATACAGTCAAGAAAGAAACAAACCAATAAATACATAAGTAAATGTTTTACCTCAATAAAATTTTGAAATATAGATGTGTAAGAATATGGAATGTAATTGAGAATGAAGAAAACATGATTTATGAAAACTTTTCTATTCATCTTTTCTAGGAGGAGCTTGATATTTAACACATAACATTTAATAGACACTTATATAACAAATGTTATAAAACAATTTGGAAAAAAAATCTATAGTTTTTAAGTAATCTTTACTCCTGCTTTAAAAATATAAAACCTTTTTTTCTTTTTTGTAAATCTTTGTTTCCTGTATTTTGAGAAATGCATTTTGGTCATTAGCACAACTTTGTCCTTGAAAAATTGTTCTGAAGTCAATGAAATTTCTGTGTCTAAATTTTGTGACTACCATCCAGTCCTTGGCATAATTGGCAAGCTTTCAGTCAATAAAGTACTTGCCATGAATAAAATATAAAATAAACTAATAATGGAATTCTAATTAAATAAACTTATATTTGAATTAATTCACTTATATGTATTTCTTATCTAACAATATTTGAACAGAAAGATCACATATTATCTATTTTTATATAATATTATTTATTCACTATTTGCAATTATCAAAGTAAGTCCAGTTGTTAAACATTGGAATCTTTTTCAAAACAAGCTAATTATCTATCATATTATTATTATATTCAATTATTTAGATAAAAATATTGAATGTTTTAAAAATAGGAGAGTTTAGAACATTTAATTACTACAATAATATTTTAGATATAAATTCATCATGAAAAAAGGCCTTAATTAAGCAACAGTGACATATAAGTGTGCTTATCTCTGTAATAGAATTGTGCTAAATAATTTTTAAATAAAAATGCACTATTTGAAGCAATAACACAAATATATTAACCTATAAAGTGATCTTCCTTAAACTAAAAAATTAAATTCTGAAGTTGGCCAGGTACAATGGCTTTTGCTTGGAATCTCACTGCTTGTGAAGCTGAGGCAAGAGAAGCTTTGGAGTAAAAGACCAGCTTGAACAACATAACTATATCCCATCACTACAGAAAAAAACAACAACGATGACAAAAACTAGCCAGTATGGTGGTGTGTGCCTGTAATAATTCTAGGTATTCATAAGACTGAGCCTAAATAAATAAAATAAATAAATAAATAAATAAAGTTCCTTGAGCCCAGGAGTTTAAGGCTGCAAACTTTGGAGTTTGATCATGTCATTGTACTCCAGGCTAGGTGTCAGAGCACGATACTTTCTCCAAACAAACAAACAAAATGTTAATAATCTTTATAGCAAATTACATCAAATTGTAAATATTTTAACACTCATACATCTAACTAAGCTATTGTTGCAATTCTACCAATGCGTTGATTTAAATAAAACTCCAGTGTTCTATTTAGTTTTGTGGATTAAAATTGAAAAGTTCAACCATAAATAGACAATGATAATTTCTATTAATGTCTCTGCTACCTGTTTATACTAAAAATTAGCTTATGTCAATCAAGTAATTTCTTCATATACACATTTTCACATTATCTATATGTTTCATAGTCATATCTATGTGTAAGAAAATAAGAATATAATGTTTTTATAGTTTTCTTCATCATATTACTTAATATATTTCTTCCAGAAGTTATTAAATCTGAAGAGATTTATAAGAGCTAAAAACCCACTGTCCAAACAACTAAAGTTTTAAATTAATGTAATTTTCAGACCTGTGTTACATTTTCTCTTTCCTTTCCTTGTTTATTTTATTTTAGTTTATTTTTTTGAGTCAGGGCCTCACTTTGTCACCCGGGCTACAGTTTAATGGCATTATTGTGGCTAATCACAGCCTTGAACTCCTAGGCTCAAGCAACTGTCCGGCCTCAACCTCTCAAGTAGCTAGGAATATGGGCACACATCATTACAATCAGCTATTTCTTTTAAATTTTTTGTAGAAATTAGTCCTCAATACATTGCCAAGTCTTGTCTCAAATTCGTGGGCTTGATCTTCCTGCCTTCACCTTCCAAAGTGCTGGGATTGCAGGCATGAGTCACAGTATCTAGGTATGTCACATTTTAAATTATAAGCAGAATTATGTCTTTTTATTGTGCAGAATAGTCTCAATATTCAAATCTAGTGTACTTTCAAGACAAACTAACATCCTTATCAAAGGAGTATGTCTTAATTTTTATAATTAGTTGGAGCAAAGTTTAATATTATGAAGCTTTAATCTTTATTTATGATTAGGCTAATTATATTCATTTTGATTGCATAATTTCAGAGTTTTTTCTTACTAACTTATAGTTAAGAATAATGTCATCATAATATTTTAAAACATTTTCTTTATCACTTTTTAAAATGTAGATATAATTTTTACCCAAAATTTAAATTTTTTAGTTCCCTATTCCTTGTCTGAGGGTTAATAAGTTAAATTTTGCTTTTCTGAGAGTGAATTGAAAGTGAACTAAAATGTTGCTAGTTGAGAAGTTGGAAACTTTTTTCTGTAGTAATGGCAAAAGATGGTGATAGATTGAAAGAAGCTCAGAAATGAAGATGGAGAGATGTAGATAATTCTGAGATACATTTTGAAGGTTAAAATGTACGCAAGGAAGAATTTGCCCAAGAGAATGAAAGAGAGTGAAAGAGAAGGTAGACATGCTTCTAAAAATAGAAGGAAGAGCTGGGCATAATAATTAGCACATGCCTGTAGTCCTAACTACTTGGGAAGCTGAGGCATAATTATTGCTTGAGGCCAGGAGTTTGAGTCCAGCATAGCAAGGCCCTGTCTTTAGAAACAAAACAAACCAAAACAAAACAAAAAACTTAAGGAGTATATATGATAAGCAGATGTTAAGAGGGGAAGATAAGAATATTTGAGGAAAGCCGGGCTCGGTGGCTCAGCCTATAATCCCACGCCTTTGGGAGGCTGAGGTGAGTGGATTGCTTGAGCCCGCGGGTTCAAGACCCACCTGGGCAGCGAGACCTCATCTCTACAATAAATCAAAAAATCAGCCGGGCGTGGTAGCACGCGCCTGTAATTCTGGCTACTTGGAAGGCTGAGGCGGAAGGATCGCCGGAGCCCAGCAAGTCGAGGCTGTGGTGGCCAGGAGCGGCCACTGCACTCCAGTCTGGGTGACAGAGTGAGACTCCAACTCAAAAAAAAAAAAAAAAAAATTTGAGCATACCCAAGGTGGCCACCATAAAGAAGCAGACCAGTACCTCTTTTGCTTAGTGAAGCAGGGAATAGGGCACAGCCACCACTAGATGCAGACACACTAAACACTTCTGGCTAGGGAAACACTGCACCCAGTGGAGGTCTCTATGACCACAACAGGAAGTAGAGTGCTGTGATAGCAGAAGCCGGATTCTGAGTGCCCTATTACCCCCTGTACACCAGACTTACATTAGAACTGAGGCCCTGCCTTGGGAATGAGAAGGATTAAGTAATTGTAACACACTCTGGGCCAGTTCTCCCTCTCCCAGTCTCAGGTGAGTTTTTGGTCTTATGTGGCAGAAGTCCTGGTCAGAGCACAGTGATGGGTGATGGATATCCAAGCAGAACAGTGGGGACCAAACCTGCCCTCAAGCTTCTGAGAGCATGCCTTCCACCAGCGGAGTCCAGGCCTGCTCCGAGGCCAAGAAATCTCACCTGCTGACTAAATTCACCTGGCACATGCCATTAACATCTGTGATCTAACACCATCTCTGGATTAGGACGGATCACCAGTAAGCCCTATGCAACCATGGAAAGGACCCTCCTGTGGCAAGGTGCTCTCTCATTTTTAAGTGCTGACCACGGAAAAAAAAAAGCAAGACAAACAACAACTGTTGGAAGCTGGCCACGGAGGCCCACTGATCAGGAAAGGCCATTGACCCTGAGACCACTAGGATGTGTTTGGGAGCTATTGACCCCATTTCTTCCCCCTTTCTACTCAGCACTAACTAGATTAAGCTCCTGTGAGCTCAAAACATAAAAACTCTGAGACCGGATGAATACAAGCTAACTTTAGAAGCTCATTGCTCCCATTCTTCCACAAACTGCAGTTTTGGCTTTCACACAACTTACAACTCAAACTCGGGTCACTTCTAAGAGCCTTAGTATTGGTCATAGGCTTCTGGGTCATGATTTTAGGATTTATTGAAGTTGAATAAGGTGTAAATTGTAGACTATAGGTTTAGAAGACGGCCATTTTGTTGAAAGAATGTGACTGGGTACTTGCAGGTAGCCCACTGTGAACTTTGGACTGGGCCACATTCCAAACATTCTGGGATGGGCCACTTTCGTTTGTAAAGTAAGTACTTAAGTCTCTGTAGAATTGTTTAACTTGGTATTAGTACGACAAGGGTTTTTAGGCAATATGAAAAGGGTTTATAGGCAGTACAAAAGGGTTTAAAGGCTGTCATGAATTAAGGTTTCATGGATTAGGTTTAACATCTGTTATGGGATTATACCTGAAAGAGCATCTGGTGGGTGGGGAATGCCCCTCACACACCTGACTGTGTATAAAAGACCTGTTGTAATTCCCAAAAAATGGCTTCTGCACTAGACAGGGGTCCATTCTCTTCTCTCTCTCTCTCTCTCTCTCTCTCTCTCTCTCTCTCTCTTTCTCTCTTCTTTTCCCCAATCGCTGATGCCATCTCCACCTTTGGGGTACCCTGAACCCGGCTGAAGCTGGACTCCGGCAAGTGGCGCCTGAACATGAGGCATCAAGGTAAGCTTTCTTTTTATTTTTCAGGACAGATTGGACCTCACCCAGGGTTCCGCAGACCCCTCTGTAGAGATAGGCAGATCAATGGAAGGGTGAGCAGTTTAAGAGCCATTATAGAATCATGGGCCAGAGTGAATCTAAAGAAAGGAACATGTCTACTAGTATTTTGAACATATTGTCCGATAGAGGAACCAATTGGCTTGCCTTTTGCATTTTGTATGCCTTAGCTTTATGGAATATTATCTGAGATGCTTTAAATCCACAGCACGATTTCTCTAAAATTCCAGTCAAAAATAAAGACACTCCCCTGCTGGCCGTAACCTCGGCACATCCTTTAGACGATGAATTTTTCCCTGAGGAAGAAATGGAGTTGGAGGAGGAAGTGATTGGGTATCATAAGCGAAAAAATCCTGGTAATGTTGCCAAGGTACCTCCTCCCATACCCTTTACTAGAAATAAGGTGAAAACACCAAAATTCACACCTGGGTATGTGTCTCTGGCTAATGTAGGTATGCAGGGAGCCAGAAAAAAGGCAGAAGAAGAGAGAGATTTTACCTAGTCTTCTTGCTTTCCAGTAATTTATATGGAAGAAGGCACAGTAAACGAGGCACCTCACTGGGAGTTGCTACCATATAAATTAATTAAGGAACTTAAAGAGGCTTGTACTCGGTATGGTCCTACAGCTCCTTCTACTATTACTATTATGGAACAGTTTGCCATGCGGTGGATGACACCACAAGATTGGTGACAACTTGCTAAAAGCTGTTTGTCAGGAGGAGCCTATTTACTATGGGAAACTGAATTTGAAGATCAGGTAAGGATCCAGAGGACTGTTAACCAGCAGAGGGATCCAAATCAGTTTCATATTTTTAGCAATATGTTGTTAGGAAAAGGATGATATGAGTCAGTTGACAGTCAACTAATCTTACCCAAGGAAGTTTTACTCCAGGTAAATTCTTGTGCAAGTGAGGCTTGGAAGAAGTTACCTATTAATTCTACTCAGACTGATCTTAAGCAGAAAACAGATGAAACTTATGAGGAGTTTCTCTCTAGACTTACAACAGCAGTAAATAGAGTAATCTCTAATGCAGAAGCAGCAAATATCCTTATTAAACAGTTGGCTTTTGAGAATGCTAATAGTACTTGCCAAGCTTTGATAAGACCGATTAGAAGAATAGGACAATTAATTGATTATATCAGGCAGTGTGCTGATATTAACCCTGCTGTTATGCAGGGTATTGCAATAGTCACCACCTTGAAGGGAGAAACTTATGCACAATTTGTGCAGGGAATGCAAAATGGTAACAATAAATCAAAAAACAGCTCGGTTTTAACTTGTTATGACTGTAGGCAGCCTGGCCATATTAGTAGGGACTGCCCAGCTAAACAAGGATTGCAGGAAGCCCTGATGCAATAGTGTAGTGAGAAATCTCAACCAAAGTCTCTGAGTCCTAGGTGTCAGAAGGGATTTCACTGGGTCAGGGATTGCAAATCCAAATTTCATAAAAATGGCACTCTGTTAACTAAACAACGATCTACAGTGCTGATTCCGGGAGACGGGCAGAAGAGTCGGCCCGGCCCCAAATAACAATAGTGGCAGCTTCCAGCATGAACCCATTCGTTCCCTTTGTCCCATCTCAGAACTCATCAGAGCCACCCAAGGGAGCACAGGGCTGGACCTCCATTGCTCCACCACAACAATATTAACTCCAGATGTTCCAGTTACCCAAATTCAAATGGGAGTGAAGGGCCCTCTCCCAGATGGAATAGTGGGTATAATATTAGGAAGAAGTTCCTTGTCTCTACAAGGAGTTTCTGTGAATCCTGGAGTGGTGGTGGACTCTGACTACACAGGGGAAATCCAGGTAGCCAGATTGTTGCTCCCCCTAGCAAAACTGTACAATTTTATGAAGGTCAAAGAATAGCTCAGTTACTACTCTCACCCTATCATAAAATGGGCAAGTCTCTAACCGATAAGCCCAGGGGTGACTCTGGATTTGGCTCAAGCAATTTCGCTTTCTGGGTTCAGGAAATTACTAACTCAAGACCTCTAAAAGCTTTATATATTTAGGGAGTTAAAATTAAAGGTCTGCTAGATACAGGGGCTGATGTTTCTTGTATTGCTGGGAAAGACTGGCCATCTTCCTGGCCAACACAAATAGCCCCATCAGGACTCATTGGTATTGGTCGAGTGCCCTCTGTAGCCAAAAGTTCTCAAATCTTTTTTTTTTTTTTTTTGAGTTGGAGTCTCACTCTGTCGCCCAGACTGGAGTGCAGTGGCCGCTTCCGGCCACCGCAGCCTCGACCTGCTGGGCTTCAGCGATCCTTCCACCTCAGCCTTCCAAGTAGCCAGAATTACAGGCATGTGCTACCACGCCCGGCTGATTTTTTGATTTATTGTAGAGATGAGGTCTCGCTGCCTAGGCGGGTCTCGAACCCACGGGCTCAGGCAATCCACTCACCTCAGCCTCCCAAAGGCACGGGATTACAGGCTGAGCCACCGAGCCCAGCTAAGTTCTCAAATCTTAAATTGGACAGATAATGAAACTTCAGGAACTTTTTGTCCCTACATCATTCCTTCCATCCCCATTACACTTTGGGGATGTGATATTCTTGCTCAAATGGGCATGCTTCTGTATAGTCCAGATGACAAGGTGTCAGCACAAATGCTACAAATAGGATACGATCCCTTAAAGGGGCTTGGAAGGAACAGACAGAGCATAAAAGGACCTGTTCAGGTTGTAGAGAGGAAAGACTGGTCTGGTATTGGCTTTTCAAATTTGCCCTAGGGGTCATTGTTCCTGAGGCTGCTGATCCCATTACCTGGAAAGATGATAAACCAGTTTGGGTAGAACAATGGCCCATGTCCTCAGAGAAACTAAAGGCAGCAAGATAATTAGTTCAACAGCAGTTGGAGGTTGGCCATACAGAGCCTTCTACCAGTCCTTGGAATACTCCTATATTTGTTATAAAAAAGAAATCTGGAAAATGGAGACTTTTACAGGATCTAAGAGCCATTAATGCCACCATGGAGGCTATGGGTGCATTGCAGCCCAGGCTGCCATCTCCAATTGCTATTCCTGCTGATTATAAGATCATAATTATTGATTTACAGGATTGCTTTTTTTCTATACCTTTAAGTTCTCAAGACTGTAAAAGATTTGCATTTAGTTTACCTTCTCGTAATTTAAAACAGCCGTTCCAGAGATATCAATGGAGGGTCCTGCCACAAGGTATGAAAAACAGCCCTACCTTGTGCCAGAGGTTTGTAGATGCAGCTTTGCAGGATATAAGGAACCAACATCCTAATCTTTACTTAATTCACTACATGGATGATATTTTATTGGCTCATGCATTTTGTCCTCTTTTGCATAATGTTTTGAATGAAACAGTAACAGCATTGGCTAATTGTGGTTTGAAAATTTCTCCTGAAAAAATTCAAACCAACCTGCCCTTTACTTATCTTGGCTGAGTGTTAAACACTCAAACTGTGAGTCATCAACCTCTACAATTAAGAAAGAATCATTTGGTTGCCTTAAATGATTTTCAGAAATTATCAGGAGATATTAATTGACTGAGACCTTATTTACATGTCACTACTGCAGATTTAAAGTCTTTTTTTGATATACTGCAGGGGGATCCCTCCCCCCACTTCTAAAACAGTCTTAACACCTGAGGCAAAAGAGGTCTTAACTCTCGTGGAAAAGGCCATTGAGTCCCAAAGGGTGAAAAAGAGTAAGTTATGATTTACCATGGGAATTAATCGTGTTGGCTACTTTTCATACCCCAACAGGGTGCTTGTGGCAGGAAGGACCTATGGAATGGTTACATTTACAGGTTTCCTCTAAGAAAGTTTTAGCGTCTTATCCGTACTTAGTAGCTTTGCTAATAATCAAAGGAAGACAGAGAAGTGTGAAATTGTTTGGAAAAGATGTGGACAATATCATCATCCCATATGACAAAACTCAGTTTCAAACTTTGTTGCAAACTAATGATGATTGGCAAGTGGCTTTAATTGATTTTAGAGGACAAATTTTGTTTCACTTGCCTAGAAATCCATTGTTGCAGTTTGTGAAATGTAATCCTATTATTATTCCTCCTGTATGTTCCTTAGTCCCCCTCGAGGAAGCAATATTGGTTTTTACTGATGGTTCTTCTAATGGTAAAGCAGTGGCAGTAATTAATGACAAACCTCATGTTTTAAGTACTTCAGAGACTTCACCACAAAAACAGAATTAAGAGCTGTCTTATATGCCTTTACCACTCTAAAAGACAAGAGATTTTACTTGTATACTGATTTGCGCTATGTTCAGGGGCTGTTTCCTCATACTGAGGCAGCAACTATTCCTGTTAGTAAAACCACAATTTTGGAATTGCTTATACAACTGCAACAATTGATTTGTGTTAGAAAAGAGCAGTTTTTCGTTGGCCATGTCAGATCTCATTCCGGCCTTCCAGGATGTCTGCATGAGGGTAATCGATTGGCTGTTAATTTAACAAAACCTGCCATCTATGCAACTTTGGAGACAGAGGCAGTCACTCAAGCTCAACTATCTCATAATATTCATCATCAAAATGCTACTGCTTTACATTATGAATTTCAGATTCCTAGGGAAGCAGCAAGGCAGATTGTCAAGAATTGTCCAGCATGTCTTACTTTTGTTAATGTTCCAGCAGGAGTTAATCCACAAGGATTAAAACCTAATGTATTATGGCAAATGGATGTAACTCATGTACCTACATTTGGAAAATTGTCTTATGTGCATGTTACTGTGGATACGTTTTCTCATGTTATTTTAGCCTCAGCAAGAACTGGAGAAGCTTACAAGGATGTGGTACAACATTTATTTTTTTGTTTCTCACAATTAGCTATGCCAAAACAACTTAGGACTGACAATGGTCCTGCATATACATCAAAATCTTTTTAACAGTTTTGTTCTCAATTTAAAATTTCTCATTATACAGGAATTCCTTGTAACCCACAGGGTCAAGCCATAGTTGAAAGAGCCCATAAAACTTTAAAAAATCAAATACACAAATTACAAGAGGGGAGTTTAAGTATAGTTCTCCTCATCATGTTTTAAATTATGCTTTATTTGTTATAAACCATTTAAATTTGGATTCTTCAGGCAAGTTCAGCTATGGCTAGACACAGGAACCCAGGAGGAAATGTTAAACCTATGGTAAAATGGAAGGATCTTCTCACAGGCCAATGGAGAGGGCCTGATATATTACTAACTGGTGGGAAAGGATATCATTGCATATTTCCACAGGATGCATCAACTCCTGTTTGGATTCCTGATTGATTTATTTGAAATGCCCCCGCTAACCTGAAGACTGAGACGGGTGGCATGGACCCTGTAGACTCAAAGGAATAGACGTGGAGCAATGCCTACCAACCATTAAGAAGAGGAGCTGTTTTCTTTGCATAGGGAAGCATCATTACATGCTGAACAAGATTTGCAACACTCGGCCAAACAAGAATTGCACCATCCACCCTGCCAGCCAGAGGAAGGAGGAACACTGACACACCACATGAGAGAACTTTCATTGCAGAACAAAAACTTCCTTCTCAGATTATCCCAAAATCAAGACAACACACTATCGAATGCTGTCTAAAAACTATAGCAACGTCTTCAGTGTCCATCATTCCCAATTACCAGCATGGGAGCAAATAGAATTTCTGGCAGAAGAAGCAGGAGATATGGTAACTTCACAACATGCTAAAAACATAAACAAAATAAGGGTTTTCACTTCCTTTGTCCATTCCTATTTCTCCTACAACTCCAATTCCTGCTTTCCCTACTACTCTTGTTTTTTGTAATCTGTTCCGTGAGTCCCTTTGCCTTTATCTGGGAAGGAAGGGCAGGTGTCTATGGCTGTGATGCCTAGCTCTGACTTTCAGTCTTTGTCTTTAACCTTCAGAGAAGGGGCAGGTGCCAAAGGCCACAGCACCTGACCCCAACCTCCAGTCTTTCTCTCTTACCTTTGGTGAAGGGGCAGGTGCCAAAGGCCACGGCACCTAACCCCAGCCTCCAGACTTCTCACGCCCCTTTTTCCACCCACATGTCTCTTCTCAAGGAGGTGGCTTGGACAAAGGACTTATGAAGGAAGGAAGCTCTTGTTCACCTCCCATTTGTTTCTAACAACATTGAGAAGGACTGACTGATCATTTCACGAGATTCTGGATATTCAATATGGAGAGACTGTGTTTATGACTCTAAAGTGGACTATTTTTTACCCTGTGTAAAACTCGACCTTATACTTCAAGGTTAGATGGGGAGGAAAATCCCATCTCTGCTAGATGGTATATTAATGAATGGGTACCTCCAGTGTTAACATTGACCATAAAATGTCAAAATGATGTTTATAATTTGTCTAGTAAACAAGTGTATTAACTAATTGTTTAACTGACGTTTAACTAATTGTTTAACTGATGTGTCTTATTCTCAGACAGTCTCCTGTGAATATGGTTTAAAAACACTGTTGGAAAAGATTTTTGGAGTTACAGCCTCAATAGCTACTTTTCAGCTGTAGCATTATCTAAGAAATTTCATACAGCAAGTTTGCTGATTGGCTATCTAAAAACATTTCTATTGCTGTAGCTATTCAGGAAATCATAGACCAGAAGTTAGAAAGTAAGGTTAGTGCTTTGGAGGAAGCAGTTTTAGCAATAGGGCAAGAACTTATGACCTTAAAAATAAAATTGGCTCTCCAATATTACTCTGAGTTTAAATCTATCCATACTTAGGACAAAGTAACTTGGAATTTGGAACCATTCAGACCTGAGTATAGACCTTACCAAATTACATCAAGAAATTCAGGCATCATTTGCTAACCAAAAAATCATTAATGTCTATACTCAACAATGTGGGCATTTGTGGACCAGTGATTCTTGTGTTGTTGTGTCTACTCCCAGTCATCTTCAGAGTCAGGTCAATATGGAGTTTTATGGTTTTGTGCTAAAAAAAATAAAAAAGGGGGAGATGTTGGGCGTTGGCCACAGAGGCCGACTAAGCATTAGGGATCAGGAAGGGCAGTTGACCCCGAGACCACTAGGATGCATTCGGGAGCTATTGACCCCATTTCCTCCCCATTTCTACTCAGCACTAACCAGATTAAGCTCCTGTGAGCTCAAAACATAAAAACTCTGAGACCGGGACGAACACAAGCTAACTTTAGAAGCTCATTGCTCCCATTCTTCCACAAACTGCAGTTTTGGCTTTCACACAACTTACAACTCAAACTCGGGTCACATCTAAGAGCCTTAGTATTGGTCATAGGCTTCTGGGTCATGATCTTAGGATTTATTGAAGTTGAATAAGGTGTAAATTGTAGACTATAGTTTTAGAAGACAGCCATTTTGTTGAAAGAATGTGGCTGGGTTACTTGCAGGTAGCCCACTGTGAACTTTGGACTGGGCCACATTCCAAACATTCTGGGATGGGCCACTTTTGTTTGTAAAGTAAGTACTTAATTCTCTATAGAATTGTTTAGCTTGGTATTAGTACAAAAAGGGTTTATAGACAATATGAAAGGGTTTATAGGCAGTACAAAAAGGGTTTAAAGGCTGTCATGGATTAAGGTTTCATGGATTAGGTTTAACATCTGTTATGGGATTACACCTGAAAGAACATCTGGTGGGTGGGGAATGCCCCTCACACACCTGACTGTGTATAAAAGACTCGTTGTAATTCCCAATAAACAGCTTCTGCACCAGACAGGGGTCCAGTCTCTTTCTTTCTCTCTCTCTCTTTCTCTCTTTCTTCTTCTCCCCAATTGCTGATGCTGTCTCCACCTTTGGGGTACCCTGAACCCGGCTGGAGCTGGACTCTGGCAAAGAACAATTGCAAGAAACAAACAACAACAACAACAACAACAAAAAAAACAGGGAAGTAGCAACATTAAAAACACACAAAGTCATTTCTGGTAGGAAGGTATCTGCGCTGCAAAACACAAGCCATCAAGATGGGAGCCCATCCATCCCACATTTCCTACATACTACTGGCAACAGATCTGAAAACTAACTTAACTGGACTAACCATGGGAAAAACTCTGCACAGAGGTTGCTTTTTCGGAGTGGAACATGGAGTAAATGTAAGTGCATCTCTCTCTCTCATTCAGTACTCTATATTGAATGACAGAAAGAGTCCTAGAACAGAGGGACATTAACTAGCTTCAGTGCAACAAAACCAAAGAAGAAAATAGAGAAGAAATAGTTGCTCTTTACAAATGCAGAAACATAAAATGAAAATCCACAGAATATCCTGAGTTTCAAAGAGACAGTACCCAAAAGAACAACTATCAGTGCACAAACAATAAAGTCCCACAGAACAACTATCTTGAATGACATAAAAGAACTCAGAGATTGGATGGTTAAAATTAATAAAGAAAACTAAGAGACTCTAGAAGCACAGCTCATCAAGTCATACAAGAAATAAAGGTGGAGTGGTCAATCACGAAGAATACCCTTTCTGAAATACTTCCATCTTGGAAGTTAAAAACACATTAACAAGCATAGGAAATAGAATTAATCAGGCAGAGGAAAGCGTCTCAGAGCTTGAAAACCAAAATATGGAAATAACCAAGTCTGTCAAAAACATAGAAAAAAGGCTAAAAAATAATGAGCAAAGCTTTCAAAAAATTATAGACTGTACCAAGAAGTCAAATATATGCCTGATTGGTATCCCTGAAGCAGAAAGGGAAACTGAGAACACTATGGAACAAGCATCTCATGAAGTCATTCAAAAAAACTTTCCACATCTTGTTAGGCAACCATTCAAGTGCAAGAGATTCAAAGAACCACCACAAAGTATCACATGACAAAACCATCCCCAATACACTAGAAATCCACCTCCACAAAGTAAGCATGAATGAAAGTCAGCAAGAGAGAAAGGTCAGACCACCTACAGGGAAAGACCCTGTAGAATTCCTCAAGACCTATCTGCAGAAACACTACAAGCCAGAAAGGACTGGTGTACCACTTTTACATTCTCAAAGATAAGCAATTCCAGCCATACTCAATCATATGAATTTAATAGACATAAATCGAGTGTAAAAAATGTCAAATGGTTGAGATGATATTATGCATCTTCTAAGATCACAATGGAGTAAAAATAAATATTGCCACCAACAAGATCCCTCCCCAAACACACAAAGACAAGGACACTAAACAACATGCCACTGAATAACTTCTGGGCCAACAGACATCAAGACAGAAATAGAAATATTCCTGGAAAATGGCAAAAACAAAGTAACATCAAAATCTCTAGGACGCCATGGAAGCAGTGTTAAGAGGAAAATTCAAAACTTCACTTGTGCACATCAAGAAAATAGAAAGATCTCAAGTAAACACTCTAACATCACACCCAAGGGAGCTGGAAAGGCAGATCATCTAAAACCTAATTTCAGTAAAAAAGTCCAGATAACAGATAAAGTTACAATTGCAAGCTATAGAAGACAAAAATATCATAGAAAGAATTAGCAGAAAATCTGGTTCTTTGAAAGGATAAATAAAATTGATGAACTACTGACCAGATAGACTAAAAAATAGAAAGTCCAAATAAATACAATTAGAAATGAAAAAGGCAAGGTAACAAATGATCCTGAAGAAATTCAAAAGATTATCAGAGATTACTATGAGTATCGGTATATAAATAAACAAGAAAATCTAGAGGAAATTGAGGATTTTCTGGCATCACACAATTTCCCAAGGTTGAAACAAGAAGAATTTTTCACTCTAAACAGACCAACAACAATCTAGGAAATCAACTCAATCATAAGAAATCTGCCCATCAAAAAAACACCTGACATCAGAGGACTTTCTAGCTGAATTCTATAAGACATACAAGAAAATTCTTATACTAATCATGATGAAAATATTTCAAAGATCCAACAAGGAAAGAGAATTACAAGCCAATCTTCTTGATGAACATAGATGAAAAAATTCCTAACAAAATGCTAATGAATAGGATCCAACAACACAGCTCAGGATCATCCAGCATGACCAGGTGGGCTTCATTCCTGGAATGTAGGGCTAATTCAACATTCACAAGAACATAAACGTAATTCAGCAATTAATTGATTTAAAATCAAGAACCACATAATTATCTCATTAGATGCAGAAAAAGAATTCAATAAAGTCCAGCATCCCTTCCTGATAAAAACCCTCAAACATCTAGCATAAAAGAACATTCCTCAAAAAAACTAAGAGTCATCGATGATAAAGCTGTAGTCAACATTTTGCTCAATGGGCAGAAGCTGGAAGCATTCTCCAGAACTAGAATATGGCAAGGAAGTTCACTCTCACCCCTTCTATTCAAAATAGTGCTGGAAGTCCTAGACAAAGTAATCAGACAAGAGAAGAAAATCAAGGGTATCCAAATAGAAAAAGATAAAGTTACACTATCCCTCTTTGTGGATGATATGAGTCTATAACTAGAAAACCCTAGGGAGTCTGTCAAAATCCTCCTTACACTGATAAATGACTTTGATAAGGTCTCGGTTATAAAACCAACATGTAGAGAACAGCTGCATTTTTATACACCAGCTGTGAGCAGACAGAGAATGAATAAAAACATCCCATTTACAATAGCCAAAAAAAAAAAAAAAAAAGAAAGAAAAAAAAAAAAAGAACTTGGCATCCATCTAACCAAAAAAGTGCTTTCACCTTTATGTGGATAATTACAAAATGCTACCCAAATAAATCAAGGATGACACAAACAAATAGAAAAACATCCTGGGCTCATGGATTGGAAGAATCAGCATTGTCAAAATGTCCATCGTACCCAAGGCAATCTACAGATTCAATGCAATACCCATCAAATTACCAACATCTTTTTTTAACATACCCGGAAACAATAAAGCAATGTGTGTGGAAACAAAAAAGAGCACAAATAGCCAAAATTATCCTCAGCAAAACAGTGTGGGAGGTATTACAGTTCCCAACTTTAACCTTTGTTTTATTTGACCTTTGTTTTAACAAAGCTACAGTAACCAAGACAGTATGGAATTGGTACAGAAATAGGCACGATAGACCAATGGAAAAGGACAGATATTCAGGAAGTAAAAATATAGTCTCTTAATAAACTATCTTTGACGAAGTCACCAATAACAATCATTGGGGAAAGAAGATCACAGATAGCAAATGGTATTGGGAAAACTGGCTAAACATTGCAGGGGCATAAAACTAGATTCCCACCTATCACCATACACAAAATCAACTCAAAAAGGATCAAAGACCTAAACACTAGACTGCTACCAATAAGAATCCCAGAAAAGAACATAAGAAATACACCTCTGGAATCAGAGAAGGAAATGAATTTATGATCAATTCTCCAGAAATGAACACTACAAGAGCTATGATCTACAAGTGGGATCTCATCAAGCTGAAAAGCAAAATAAACCATTAGTAGAGTAAAAAGACAATGCAAAAATGGGAAAACAATTGGAAAGTATGCATCTGACAAAGGCCTAACTTCGAGAATCTACAAGGAATTTGAATAATGCGAAAGAAACAACAAAACAAAAAAACTACCAACCCCATTAAAACGTGGGCAAAAGACGTGAACAGACACTTCAAAAGATGACATACAAGCAGACAACAGAAACATAAAGAAAAAACTCAACCTCAGTAATCATCAGAGAAATGTAAATCAAAACCATAGTAAGATACTGCCTAACTTTGCTAGGGATGGTCATCATTGATAAGTCAAAATACAACATATGCTGGCATGGTTGCAGAGAAAAGGGAACACTTCTACACTGCTGGTGGGAATGTAAGCTAGTTCAACCGCTAGGGAAAGCAGTGTGGCAATTCCTGAGATAACTAAAAATTGATTGGAATACAATCCAGAGAACCTTCTCTTACGAATATACTTAGAGAAACATAAATCATTCTACCAAAAAAGTCACCTGCACAAGCATATTTATTGCCATACTAGACACAATTTCAAAAACATAGAACTAACCCTATTGTGTGTCAAAAGTGGACTGGATAAAGAAAATGTGGTACATATACATGATGGAGTATTATACAACCATAAAGAAGAACAAAATCACAGCCTTCATAGCAACATGGATACAGTTGGAGACCATTATATTAAGTGAACTATCACAGAAACAAATAATACTGTAAGTTCTCACTCATAAGCGGGGTCTGGTCACTAGTCACATTAGCACAAGGATGGGATTGGCAGTCACTGGGCACTGCTAGGGGTGGAAGGGAGGAGGGAAGGTGGGACCACATGGCAACACAAAGGATACCCAGTCCACTACCAGGGGAGGTGAGGACCACCTAGAAGCCAAAACTTTACCTGCATACAGCCTACTCATGTAGTAAATTTTCACTTGTAGCCCACAACTCTTTAATAAATTAATTAATAATGAAGAAAACTTAAAAAAACATGAGGATTGCAGGATGATTTAAAAACAACTCAGTTTTAAGTATATGATTCTTAATTTTTATGTGACATCCAAGTTGCCATGTCAATAGGTAACTGAATTTCTAAACTAAAGATAAAATAAAGACAGAAATGTGGTGTCATCAGACTATAGCTAGTCTTTAAGTTCCTGGAAGAGGCCATGGTTTCCTCATGAGAGTGTGTAGAGTGCTAAGAGAATGAAATTAAGAATGAACAGAAGAAAACTCTAAAAGTTTAATCCTTCAGTACAAAAAGTAGAGTGGACCAATGTCACAAATTTATGATTTGGGTTTAGATAAATTTATTGAAAGTCAAGTTTCCTTTAATTATAATACAAAATTTGTTTTTTTAGCTACTTAAATTATACAATACAGTATAAATTATAAAAATAACTTTTATGTACTGGGTAAATATTAAGTTTCTTGCACTTTTTATTATCATATATTTTCAAAGCACCTTTCTAAGGTGCCTGCTTTTCTTATTTTCAGATTTTCAAATGCTAAATCTATAAATTGACTGAGAATAAGTTGAAACACAGTTTTCTGGACATTTTATGTAATTTTTAAATGTCTTGTGGTGATGATGTATAAAATAACAACTTTCTGTGATTTTTGGTGCAACATGGCAGCTAAAATTTTATGCATACTCACATATCTGATGACATTTATGGTTTTTCAGTTGACAGAGATATTTTAATCTTTTATAACACTGCACAATAATACTTTTGTACTAAAAATAATTTGTGAGAATTTTAAGGTGGATAGAAAATAAAAGAATAAAGGAGATAAGTCTTTTTAAGTTATTAAGCAGTTCTTTATTGAGTGACTCCTATGTACAAGGTATGATGTTTTGTAATTTAAAATGAAGGATGGAAGGTATAACCTCTGTTACTGTGGAATCATTTTCTAAATAACATATTTAGTGTGCTAGGGAAATATGAGATTTAATAAAATTTTAGAATAATATGCAAAGAAAGTCGTATTTAAGTAATACAGTGTGGACTTATATGTCTGCCTTGGTGAGTGTGCTGTGGCAACTTTTTTTTTTTTAATAGATGGAGTGGAGTAAAGTCATATGGTGAAGAAAAGGGCATGGAAATCAATCACATACCTAAATTTTCAGGTCAAAAATATAACAAATATATTTTGTATCCAAATGTAGAAATAGTAATAATGATAACGATAACTCTACCAAAATTAATATTTCTCAGAAATGCCCATATTACTTTTTTTTTTTTTTTTTTTTTTTTTGAGTAGGAGTCTCATTCTGTTGCCCAGGCTGGAGGGCAGTGGCAAGGTCATGGCCACCGCAGCCTCAACCTGCTGGACTCAGGTGATCCTTCCACCTCAGCCTTCCAAGTAGCTAGAACTACAGGCATGCACCACCAGGCCTGGCTAATTTTTCTTGATTTGTTGTAGTGATGAGGTCTCGCCAAGTTGCCTGGGCTGGTCTCCAACCCATGTGCTTAGGCAATTCTCTCACCTCAACTTCCCAAAGTGCTGGGATTATAGGCATGAGCCACCATGTCTGGCCTCATATTACATTCTTTATCACATGTAGTTATCAGAATATTCTATTTTGCTTTTTCTTTCTTTTTTTGATTTGGAGTCTCACTCTGTCACCCAGGCTGGAGTGCAGTGACACGCTTATGGCCACCACAGCCTCGACCTGCTGAGTTCAGGCAACCCTTCTGCCTCAGTCTTTCAAGTAACTGGAAATACAGGCATGCACCACCACTCCCGGCTAAGTTTTTGACTTATTGTAGAGATGAGGTCTCACCAAGTTGCCCGGGCTGGTTTCTACCTATGAGCTCAGGCAATCCTCTTACCTCAGACTCCCAAAGTGCTGGGATTATAGGCGTGAGTCACTGTACTGGACCTATCAGAATATTCTTATGGGACAAAAGTAAAAAATTAAATTCAGTTTTAACATATTAGCTAATTTTGTAGGATGGTACAGTAAGTTGCATTTATCAAATTTTATAGAACTACAATTTTGACAAAACAAAAAGGAATTCATATTTCAGTTATGTCTTAATATAACCTTGGTAACTATGGACATAAATCACCTTTTTCTTCAATTGCCAATTAAGAATCAACTGGCAATTTTGTATTTGTTGAAACAATCAGTTAAGTCATTAAAATTAATTATTTAACATTAACAATTTTTTAAATTGGTGTTCAGATGTCTTCTTTGCATTATGACTTAACTCAAAGTATTAAGTGTTATACATGATAAATAATCCCAGAAACCATGACCTATTGACCAGGTGTCATCACATTACACTGAAGTATTTTGCAAAGAGTTGAAAGAGAATGTCTTCACTATTTTAGAGACATAACTGTGTTTGACAGAGAAAGGATATAGTTTACTCAATTGTATTGTGGTGACTTACAGAAATAACTTGATTTTTAAAAAAGGCAGCTGGATTAAGAAGAGATATTTTCTCTGACAAGTTTTTAGAGAGACATAATTCATATACCTCTCCCAATAAAGGAAGATTAAATGTCAGTGAGACAAATATAATTAAAATGATGAGAAAATAAAATAGAAAGTTCAATGATATAAGGGAAAAATAGTAAAGATTTAAATAAAACAATTAGTCTACATTTAATATGGAGCAAATAAAGAAAAAAGTAAAGAAAGAATGTTAAGCAGATTGGCATTCGTGGTGAACTTTCCATACAGTTAATTCCAATGAATCCTCTCCCCCTGACTGTGGTTGGACCTGAACTTAGATTTTAACCGATAGAAGATGGCAATGGTAATTATTAACCAGTCCCATGATTAAGTTATATCACATTTTGTAATTAAAATACTTTGCCTTTAAAAGTATTTGCCTAAGAAAATATATTCTTGTGTTAGCCTTTAAGAAGCAAGCAAACTTTTTGAGAGTTTCTATGAGACTAAATCATGGCATGGAACTGTTTTTGGCTTCTAGGACCTGAGATGTCTTTCTGCAAAAGCCAGGAAGAAGCCAGGTCCTCTATCATACAACAAAGAAATAAATTTTGCCAACATCTAGATGAACTTGGAGGCATATTCTTTCCAGTCAAGCCTTCAGGGGAAAATGTAGTTTGGCTGAAAACTTGAATTCAGTCTTCTGAGACCCTGAGCAGCAGGCCTAGTAAAACCATGCTTGGACTTTTAATCCATGGAAACTGAGATAATAGCATTGTGTGTTGCTAATTGTTAAGCTTACAATTACACAGCGATAAAAAATAATATAGTACTTATATGTAATGGCTAATTTGTGAGGACATGAAATCATTTGTTTACATAGTCCCTCTGCTGACATCTACTGCTCATATTAGAAAGTTCAAAGTTATTTTCTTCTTTCTTTTTTTTTTTGAGTTGGAGTCTCACTCTGTCGCCCAGACTGGAGTGCAGTGGCTGCTCCTGGCCACTGCAGCCTTGACCTGCTGGGCTCCGGCGATCCTTCCACCTACAGCTGGGCTGTAATCCCAGCACCTTGGGAGGCTCAGGCGAGTGGATTGCCTGAGTCCACAGATTCGAGACCAGCCCTGGCAACTTGGTGAGACCTCGTTTCTACAATAAAATAAAATAAAAATAAATAAATAGAATAAAGTATATGTACAGCTTCCTATTATACTCCTTTCATGTTTAGAATAGTAGCGTGTTTAACTGCCTGATGCCAATTAATCATAATGAGAATTATGGGTATAAACCATGGTGCATTACACTGGAAATTGACCCACTGGAGTTCTTAACTGACTTCTTGCTTTTTGTTGAAGGACATAGAACCTATATTAAAGACTTCCCTTTTTTCCTACCTAAGAAATATTGGCTACCTTTATTTAAAACTCTCATAAAAACTTTAACATTCACTAAATCTAATTAATAAAATTACTTTAGAAATGGATACAATTGTACTTACATACTATGTGCAGTTTGTTATTTTGAAGTATATATACACTGGGAAATGACTGAATCTAGCGAATTAGCATGTGCATTGCCTCACATAATTCTCATTTTTGTGGTGAGAACACTTTATTTTCACTCTCTTAGCATTTTAAGAATATAATATATCATTAATGAAATTAGTTTTCACATTTCCTTTCCATTGAAAAGTTACAGTTAGTTTAAATTACGGTGTCCAAATTTTATTTAGCACAAAATATACAAAACATTATAAATATGGTCTCCTTTGTTTCTTCATATTTAGTAGTATATTGGTGATCAATTCAGATTTCAAAACAATTATAAGTAAAGTCTAAGTTCTTCAAATAGATATAGCAGGGGTTTTCTGTAGGAATTTCATTAAGTTTAAATAATAGCTTATAAAATTATCACAGATGCTAATTGTGATCACTGAATTCAGATAGGAATTTTAGTGACATAACTGATCTGAGGTATTATTTTAGATAATGAGATAAGACCTGTATTACACTTAAAAATATGGAAAATGTATTTAGAACATTTAAAACTAAAGAAACAAAACACACACAATTACGTTAACAAAAAAACTCAAAATTCCAAACTAAAATATCAGTTTTCCTCCCAAAGCTGTTGGATGTGAACTAAATAGTTGCTTCTCTGAAGTTTCAGATAAAAGATTCAAAGTGTCTCCTCATTATATTCATTCAACAAACATTTAGATAGGACTGCCATTGGGTCAAATTAGTTCAAAGCATCTCAACAAATTAAATAATTAATCCTCATGAAAACTAATTAATTAAGATTATTTTTAATAAAATGCAGTAATTTGTTAGTTTTTAACCCATCTTCCCTATTGGATCAGTGATTCTAATTCAGAGTGAATCAAGCTCCAGAAATCAATTCCCTTTAGATTTACCTGGTTAAATATTAGCATAAACTTACATTTCTGGCAGAATAGAAGGATTTGATGTTCTGATTGAGTAAAATCCAAATGAAGAAATCTTATGCTTCACAAAAATGTTAAAAAAAACAAACTCATGAGTTGTGGCTCCATAATATGTTCTCATAGATAAAGCAGACATAATGTACTCTAAGTTGTGTTGTCAGGTGCAACAGCACACACATTTGTCTAGTAAGTTCCCAGTCTGGGATACTGCTGTCACCCTTATTTATAAAGGCAAAGACTTGGCAATCTAGTTATGAACATAAGCCTTATTTTTTCTGAGTATAATGATATGTGGCTAGGATTTCCTTTGAAGGATAGCCAAATTCAGGAAAGTCCTGAATCAATGCATAGTTACAAGTTCAGGATAGAGAGAATCTAAACTTCTTTGCCACTATTTAAGACATATTTCAGAGCATAATTTCTTAATATTGTTCAGTCTGCTATGATTGATGCATATTAATTTTATGTATCAGTGCTCATTAAAAAATTGAATACAGCTTATTTGGTTATATCTCATATTTTGGACACTTTCAATAACCATGTATGTTCAAAGATCCTAAGGCTATTCTACCTTAGAGTCCCACTTCCACACTTTTCTGTGTCTTTTCTATCTTTATTTCCTTCTCTTCTCCAAAATATTTCACACTGATTCAGTTGTTTAATTTTTGTATATTCTTGACTTTACATTACAGTAGTCTTCATTTACTACAGGTTGTAAGTAAAACTCAGCTGCCCTGTATTGTACTGGTTTTAAATATCTGCTTTATTAATATTAACTTGAGTATACACATGAGGTTTCTGCTTTAGACTATTAATTATCAATTTTTGCCTAACATTGGTGCTATCTCTTTTTCCCTTTAGCTCTTTTTATACTTGGGCAAAGTTCTGAGAACCATTTTCAGCCTTTACCATAGATAAAAAACACATAATGTGATATATATTTGTTTATATACACACTGTCCCGTTTTCCTCCAGAAATAAAGTAGAAAACTATTTCCCGACCAAAGAAGAATTCAAAGTTCTTACTCTAATTTAGAATGTAAATAAATATTTTCAGGACAAAGATAAATCCCAGGTCTCAAACCCCTCTTTGTGTTGTAAAATATATGTATGTAGAAGTAAGTATTCATGGAGTTTCTCTTGTTTAGTCAGTCATAAATTACATCCCAAGGCCTTTTCTTCTAAATCTGGTCCCTAGTTTTAGTAAATATTATTCAGAAATTCCTAATCATGCAATGCAGAAAAATACACATGTACACACATACTTCACAATTCCAGAACAACTTTATATTCAGGCTTAGAAGTGGCAATTTTTATTAGGTCACCATTGCCTGATTTTTTTGCTATAACTTCTACATCATCACTGAATCACCTAAGATAAACAAACTTTTCCCCTCGAGAATCATACTGAGTATCTCTTCTTAACTATTTCACTTCATTCAAAATTTCTTCATACATTCTTATCCTTTTTAAACTCTATTAAAATCAGGCACTATATTTAACAAAACTCTCCACAAAAATCTTGGAATAATCTTGAATTATTTCAGTATGTGTAGGCATTACCTATATAATACTAAGCTTACAGTTTTATAACCTTTTCAAATATGTAATCTTTCCTTGCACACCACTGCCGCCCTATTCAGTCACCTATTGATATGGATACTCACAAGAAATTGTCATAATAGGTACTTTTACTACGTCCCATTCTGTGACTCAAATTCTTCTCTTATTTTTCTGCACTTTATCCATTGGACATGATCTTTTACCTCAATGAGAATTTCATAATTTTGTTGCTGTGTGTTACTAATCTCTGTGTACCTTGTCTCTGTTATTTTTTCTGACAGGTCACACTGTATTATGTATAACCTCTCAATTGTCTAGCCAATAAAATTATCTAATGTTTTCCTTAAATACCCCCACCTCTTTTCCCATACACTCAACTCTAGTTCAATGGTAGAATTTTTTTTTCTCAAATTGTTCATAATATAAGCAAAGAATGTATTAAGAGAGAACTTGTCATATTGGTGCCATTCCAAAATTGGAATCTATAGTAATAATCAGATTTCAGGAAAGGCTGCAAAGTAAGTTCCCACTTATTCTAATAAAGATTTATTTTAAATTACTGATTATTTCCTTGAGATTCCTGCTTTAATATCTACACCATCACATTTGCAAACACTCTTCACTCTTGCTTACCATATTATGAAAAATAATGTAGAATAGTTATTGTGTTCCTATCTTAAAGGAATTTTTTTTCTTAATGGAAGATGTTGGTGCTTCTCTTTTCAGGCACACTGCTAGAATGCATTTTTAAGCCTCTTAGTAGTTGCATGTGGTCTCGTTGACCAATTTCTGGTCAATGAAATATGGGAAGAGATATATGTTGCATTCAGATATGGTCCCTAAAATACATCTGTTATGATTTCCCATTTTTCTTATCTCTCAACTCTTACTGACTGTGGAGAATTCAACAAAGGATACTATGTTTCTACAACATGGCAGAAAAGCAAAGGAAGGGGAGCTGGGTTTTTAATATAACATATTATTTTGTTTATTATTTTGTTGTTATGCATTACTATGCAATAAAATATTAATCTTAAGTAGTGACTCGAGGTAGCCACAGCAATTTTATCTTATATTTCTATGAGTTCACTTGGCAGTCGTTTGCTGTATATAGTATTAGCTGAAGTATTTGAATGGGTAAACTCTTTAAAGTGTTCTCATTCAGGGCCACTGCTTTGTTAAACTCCAGTGTGTCCATGTGGCTCTTTGAGCTATTGTCTTCATGTTTCCTGGCTTTGGTCTCCTCCCCTACCTTGGGGAGGTGAATCTCCTCTCTCTTTCTCTCTAATTTACTTTCTAAATAAATTATATTTTCCAATCTAAAAAAAAAAATTGTTCTCATTCACATGGCTGGCAGTTGGTGCTGGGTGCCAGCTAGGACCTTCAGACCAAGGACATTGGTTCTTCTCTATATGGGCCTTTACATGTAAGTGCTTAGACTTCTTTACAGGGTTAATATCTGGGTTCTAAAACAGGAGCGCTTCAAATGGCAACAGTAGATCTCATAGGGTCTTGGCTTGCAATTTAAACATTGTTTTTCTTACTCATTTTATTAGTCAAAATAAGTCACTGGTTAAGGCCAGATACAAAAAGAGGGAAAATGGACTCCCCATTTCATTAGAAAAGGGGAAAATAACTTCTAGTTATCTTTATTTCAACACAGAATACTCTCAGGTTAAAATTTATTTATAATCCTCACACATGTAAAATTCATTCAATCTTGTGAAACTCTAAAAGTCTCTTCCTATTGCAACATAAAAGTTCAGTCTCAAGTCTAGATTCTTGTCATTTAAATGTAATTAATTGTGGTTGAGTCTCTGCAAAGTTGTTCCATGTATGCACACATGAAGTAATATATTATTTGCACCACCAATAGCACATTTATTATCAGTTTTTATTATGATAATAAATGTAAAATTTGGGGACTTGTGCCTTCTTCTTTGTTGGCAGATGTTCAGTGGATATCTCATTTGTTTGTTGATACTAGTTCATACTTCAGAGGACAAAAAATGCATATAAAAGTGATAGAAAGTTATTTATATAAATTGTGTGTGTGTGTGCGTGTGTGCGTGTGTGTGTGTGTGTGTGTGTGTGTGTGTGTGTGCGCTTGGTATGGAGTAGCTGGGTGAAATTTTTAAATAGAGTTGTTACAAAAAAGCAGCATCACCAGGGTGCATTTTGATTGTGGAACCAAAGGAACTGAGATAGCAAATCATGCAGAAATGTGAAAGTGACAGAAGTAGGAAAACTTTAAACTCTGCAGTAATCTAAGTGAGAAACATTGGTGGTTTCTACCAGGAGATAAACTTGATGAAAGTAAGAAGTAACTTATGGATATTTTGGAAAATAATCTCAAAGGGATGTTTTGGTAAATGGCATGGGACAAGTAAGCAGTCAATTAAAAATTACATGAGAAATTTTGCATGATGAATTTGAGAAACAGGGTTGCCATTACCTGACTTAGGACATCTACAAGATTAGTAAGTTTAGAAGAAAAGGCCAAAATATATGTTTCAGATGTGTTAAATTTATGATTTTTATTTGATTTGTTAGAAAATTATCAATAATAGTAGAAATTTGAACATTTGGTTATGGAATTCTAGTTCAAATATAAGTGACCACTCAATGTAATGAGTAAGATATGACCATTGACTAAAACAATGTCATGTTACCCATATCCATGAGGGAACCATTTTTGTTGATTAGTAGAGATAAATATCTGGCTCCAGTTTGTATATTCGGAATGGAAAAACAGACATTGGAAAATGAAAAAGAGTGCATCTTGATAATACTTGTATTGGCAGCACCAATAAAGATTTTTTCAGTTTTCAATGATGCCTTTCACTGAAACAGATTTGTAAATTTTCACTAAAATAACATCTCAAATAAATTTTGTTCATTGTCTTATTCATTATAGGCAGGGAGATTTTGTAATCTAGACATACTGTTCATGCATGGAAAAACTAAACCAGTTCAAAAAGGAGTTAGAATTATATCCTTTAAAAAAATCTGGTAATATAAAATATTCAATCAAAATATTTTTTCAAAATAATTCTGATGTTTAAAAAAAACTTATCTGAAAATAAAGATGCTTGATTGAAGGTCAAAAGACCTAGTCCACTAGAAGACTTTCCTTTTTAAAACTATTACTAGTGAAGAATAGTTCAATAATTTGGAAATCAAAATAAAAAAGGTTTGAATTAAAATGCTAAGAAAAAAGAGTTATTTTTTTCTTAATTTCTTTTGACAAAAATAGAGTTACATTTAAGCTAATTAGTCCATTGTGTGAGTGGACACATTGAATATAAGTTAAGAACTACTAATGCTGGAATAGATGATTAAATATTTTTGGAATTGTTGGAGCTTGAATCTGGAAGTAAAAGTTATTTCTACTCTGGTCTTTCCATTTGGTAATTTTATGCTCTGGTTTTCAGTGGTTTTTGAATAGTAGAAATGAAAAATTATGAGGTTAAGCTTGTACAACCTTTGGAATTTTGTGAGGTTGAGGCTGAGAATCTGACACCATGCTGCCCTCTTCAGCTTTTCTACGTTTCTGATCAGAGTTCTTTAAGTCACTCTATGACTGTAACATTATGTGCCTTAAAATTTTCTATGATCACTTTTCTACTGCCCATGCTCATTCTCATTTATCAATATTACCATCATCTTAAGTAAAATAATTCAGGAACAGGAAATGTAATATCACATTTTCTCACTTATAAGCGAGAGCTAAATAATGTGTACACATAGACATTTATTGTGTAAAATAATAGACATTGGAGATTTGAAAATGTAGTAAGTTATGGGGGGAATGATGGATCCAAAATTACTTAACAGGTATACTGTACATTGTTCAGTGATGGTAACACTAAAGGCACAAACTTCACTACTATTCAATATATCCATAAAACAAAACTGCATTTGTTGCCCTTGAATTTATTCAAATAAAAATTTTAATGTAGCTAATCTCAATTAATTATTAGAAATTTCAGTCGGGCTCGGTGGCTCAGTTTGTAATCCTGCGCTTTGGGAGGCTGAGGTGAGTGGATTGCCTGAGACCACGGGTTCGAGACCCACCTGGGCAACTTGCTGAGACCTCATCTCTACAATAAATCAAAAATTAGCCAGGCATGGTAGTGCGCGCCTGTAGTTCCAGCTACTTGGAAGGCTGAGGTGGAAGGATCGCTGGAGCCCAGCAGGTTGAGGCTGCAGTGGCCGGGAGCATGCCACTGCACTCCAGTCTGGGCGACAGGGTGAGATTCCAACTCAAAAAAAAAAAAAAACTATTAGAAATTTCATGGTAATTATTTTTATAAGTATTTATTTAAGATAAATAAATATGTTTTAAGTTAGGTCAATATTTTCCAAAGTTCAATTATGTAATAAAATATATCTATACATATTTTATTAAGTAGAAAAGTATCCCAGTGAAAAAAACTGGTATGACTTTTATCAACACTAAATATCTGATATCTTTTACATATTTGTGTCTCGATAACACACAGTTTACTAATATTTTCACTTGAAATTATTACAGATTTTCTTTTATATCATGATACTGAGTAGCCTTTATTACAAGAAAAACATCAGAAGCAAAGCAATTGAAAACAACAAATAAGTGAATACCCAGCCTAATCTTTCCATGAGAATTTGAATGTGGAAAAAAGTGTAATATTTATGAAAAAATGCTAATATCTTTCAATATTTAAATTCTCATGACTTAACCTAGCCATGAGAAAAATGAAAGTATCTTTAGGATTTTATAGCACTTTTGAAAAAAAAAAAGTAAAGGGAATATTTAAAAAATGTATATTGATAATGTCCTTAATAACTTACATTAAAAAATTATGTCTTTCATGAACACAAAACATCTCCTGCAGAGTAGGAATATGCACAGTTATTCCTGTATAATTTTATTAAAAATTAATATTTTTAAAATACAGCTATGCATTGTTTAATGATGAGGGTATGTTCTGAGTAGTGTGTGAACATCATAGAGTGTACTTACACAAACCTAGAAGGCATATCTACATTGGGTAGCCTGTTGTCCTAGGATAGAAATATTACATAAAAAATAAGATATACATGGTTTTAAAAATTGTATACCTATACAGGGCACTTGCTATGAACAGAAATTGCAGGACTGGAAGCTGCAAGTCAGTGGGCGAGTGAAGAGTGAATGTGAAGGCCTGGGGCATTACTGTACACTACTGTGGACTTTATAAACACTGTCCATTTAGCCTACACTAAGTTACTAAAAAGAGCTTTTTGACTGGGCTTGGTGGCTCAGCCTGTAATCCCAGTGCTTTGGGAGGCCGAGGTGAGTGAATTGCCTGAGCCCGCGGGTTCGAGACCCACCTGGGCAACTTGGCAAGACCTCATCTCTACAATAAATCAAATATTAGCTGGGCATGGTAGCCCACGCCTGTAGTTCCAGCTACTTGGAAGGCTGAGGCAGAAGGATCGCCGGAGCCCAGCAGATCGATGCTGCAGTGACCGAGAGTGGCCACTGCACTCCAGTCTGAGTGACAGAGTGAGACTCCAACTCAAAAAAATAAATAAATAAAATAAAGAGCTTCTTTTTTTTCTCTTTATTTTAAAGATGTTGGGTACAATTCAGGGTCAGCTATCCTAACGTTCAGTATGCAGGTGCCCTTGTTGATGAGGTGTGCCCCTCCCATCAACTGCTAATCCCCCACCCCTGCAGTTTTCCACTACTGCCAATCCCCTCTTATAGTATTATGATAATTGTTTTAAAGGATTCTTTCTTTAGTAATACATTAATCTTAGTTTACTGTAGCATTTTACTTTATTAACTTTTAAGATCTTTTTAAACTTTTGACTCTTTTGTAATAACATTTGGCTTAGAACACATATACATTATACAACCGAACAAACATTTCTTTATATACTTAATCATCTTTATTATTTTATATATATTTTTAATTTCTCAAACTTCTTTGTTAAAAGCCCAAACACAAACACATTACTCTAGACCTGCACAGGGTCAGGAACATCAATATCACTATCTTTCACCTCCACATTTTGTTCCATTAGAAGGTTTTTGGAGGCAATAACAGGCATAACAGGCATGGGGGTGTTATCTGATATAATAACAGTGCTTTCTTCTGAAAAACCTCCTTCAAGCTGTTTTACAGTTAACTTTTTAAAAAATAAGTAGGAGTAGGCTAAAATAATGATAAAAATTGTAGTATAGTAAATACATAAACCAGTAGCATAGTTTATTATCATTATCAAGTATTATTTACTGTACATAATTGTATATGCTATACTTTTATATAAATGGTAATGTAGTAGATTCTTTTAAACCAGCATTACCACAAACACTTGACTAATGTGTTGTACTGTGATGTTAGGGTGGCTAAATAATCACTAAGTTACAGGAATTTTTCAGCTCCATTATAATCTTATGAGATGACCATTCTATATATGGTTCATCATTGACTGAAATGTTGTTATGGTGTGTATGACTACCAATGATTGCCCTCTTTGATATCTATTCAAAGAAACTTGAAACTTATAGCCCCACAAAAACCTGCACATGGATGAGTAGAAAATTTGTATTCATAATTCCTAAAACTTTGAAGTAACTGATATGTTTTTAAGTAGATACATGGATAAACAAACTGAGATGCATTCAGATAATGTGATATTATTCAACATTTACAAGAAATAAACTATAAAAGTTTATTTTCAACTCTTGCTTGTATAAAATCTATTATTCACAGATGGAAATTAGTTAATTCTGTTAAAAATGTTGTTCCGATCTCGTCATGTCTTTTGCAAAGCATGTTTCATTGGTTTTCCATTCCATTTAGAATAACTTTCAAAGTCTTAATCAAGGTCTATGTTGTCAAACTGATATTTCCTCTGTTCACCTCTGTGATTTTATCTTCTGCCATTTTTTCTCATTTTTCCTTCTACTAAGATCCAGACATTCTGGTAGTCCATCTTGTCTTAGCATATGCTAAATATATTTCCATTTTAGTGACTTTGCACTGACAACTCTATTTGCCTATAATTATCTTTATCTGACTTCTATGCTTTTGTTTTCTCATGCTACTAAAGTTTCAGTTTAAATGTAATCTACTTGGATATATCATTTTAATAGCCAATATAAAACATTCTATATTATAAGATAAATTATTGAAGTGCTCTTATTACTGATATGTTTGTGTGCACTTGTGTGTGTATGTGTGTAACAATATGTTACTGTTACATGGCATTAATTTTGAAGCCTCTGCAAGCATCAATATATATTTGCTTCTGCACAATGCACCACAGGAGAAAATCTGCCTGAAAATAAATACTGGAAAACCAGGGATTGTGGAGGATCAGTCATCCAAACCAGAGGCAAAGTCTTCAGCAAAGGATGTGCGTAAAATTCTCCAAGAGAAACAGTCAATATTAATCCTATCTTAGAAAGCCAGTCAGAGAAAAACTTCTCCAACTATCTTAACGTTCCTCTTTCTCTATTCTTCATTTTACCTGGAAGAGCCAGATGCAACAGAAAGTAATGGAAGAAGTGGATAAAACATTGAGAAACAATTCCACAGTCTCTGCAAAGTCTGGCTCCCACATGCAACAGACATTAGTAGTGAAGAGAAGAATGATACTTATTGACTGAAGTGAAAAGCTAATTAAAGATATTGGACCAGAGTAGTAATTACTGAATCGAGTGTGTACTTTATAACTTACTGTGACCATAGGAATTTTGATTAACTAAACACAGCCAGAAGTTATGTGATCTACTCAACTTTCATACAAAGGGAGATAATTATTTTTGTTTTATAAGTTAAAAGAGACACTCTAGGACCAAAAGTTAATTTTTAAATTATACCCAATTGTAGCAAGTAAGGAAGAAAAGCACAAGAAGAGATGCGCCCCAACAAACTCTCTTCTTCAAATGACTTGCAGATTAGAGTTGGCTTCTAGTGAGCAGATGATAAAAAGTAAATAAGGTGACAAGAATTCATCTGTAAAAAGTAGAACAATACTGCAACTTCCTTTTCAATGGCCAAAATCATTAAATGGATTAGAACAGTCCCAACTGAGCCAACTGAGAGTCACTGTTAAGAGGCTTCATAGGGTAAATCAATATAAAGAAAACACCATTCTGTAATGATAACTTAGGCTTAGAAAAAAAAATCAATTTTATTTTAGTTTGGAATTTGGATAAGGTGGGAGACTGTGCCCGCTGTCAAAAGTTTATGTTGTTTGTGGATTGCTGGCCTTATGTGGACTAATGTAGCTCTAATCTTAAAATGAAAACAGAAAATACTGGAGGCTGTAAATCCTGGCCCTGAGAAGACACAACAAACTATTGAATACGGTTTCAAAGAATGATGGGCTTAATTTTTAATATCAATGTTATATGGCAATAATAACAGTACCAATAGTGTTGGTTTCATCAACTCCCATCTTCCTGTCATTGGAAAGAAGAAAAGAAGAATTACTTCTTTGACTGGATAATCCTAAATTGCTAGAATGATATGAGGATTTAAAAAAAGTTTCATAAAGAAAAATTGGATTTTCTGACAGATTTGCAATATGCAGCCTCATCTATTATTTGATGAAAAAAGAGAAAAATATAAATGTGATTATCTCACAAGGTGTTGGTCTGCCATAATAGCTAAACAGAGAAGCTATGGTCATTTTGGTAATAACTTAAGTACCTGTTATTTTTTTCTAACATGTATTTCTGCTTCTATTTTAAAAAAAAAACTACATATACATATTATTATATATAATATATACAAATACACTTAAATAGTTATCTTATTTTCTATTTTTGCAGTGAACAGAGAAAACATTTTCTCCAAACAAAAACTGCCAGGCAGCCATTGCAGCAAAGGGATAATAAATATTAATTCAACATAATTCTTTTTCCTAAAATATAGTCTAATTATATTACATTTCACCTTTTTTGTTTGAAGGCATACATTTACTTAATGTATTCTTTTAGAGTGTTAGCTTCATGACCCATCATTCATAATTATACATATTATGAGATTTAATTCTTTTGAGAGGAAGCTTGTCTTTTCATTCTAAATTACTATGTTCTCAATGCTCAGAGTTCATAGAATTTTGTGTAGCATAACATCCTCTGTTTTCCCTTTCCTTCCTCCAAATTTTGCTTGTTGTGTCCAAACATTTCATTCAGAACTGTGATTCTCTGGCTCCTATATGTTTGAGTAATAATGGGGAGAAAAGGGAGCAAGTTAGAAAACAGTATATGCTGGGGAAAACCTAAATGTGTTCTATCAAAAAAAGGATGCAAATTTATATTGCCTGTGACTTAACTTGAAAAAAAGTAAATTTTATTTAAGCATATTATCTTAATTTTTGAATTTCCTCCTACTAAAAGGCAGAACTTTTAAGTTAGATAGGGAAAAAAAAAGATTATGCAACTCTGGGAAAAAAACATGCATATTGAAAAGATAACATTTGCTAGATTTTAAAAGGCTAATAGAGCTAGTCTAATAATATAACTACATGTGAAAGTAAGTGCATTCCACAACAAGACTAATCTGTTGGTTTCAGCTGTCTTAAGATTTTATTGCCTGAAGATTAATTCAGTCCCAACATATATAATGAAGATAGCCAAAAGAATTGTTGCTTTTTCTGCAATCTTGTTCACGTGTGCCTGTAAGTCATCCTAAAATAATGAAAGTTATATAGTGAAGCTGGCAACATATCCTTTTTATAACTCATTTTGTGGAAGGATATTTTCACTGGTGGAAGCATAGTAGAGTTAAAGAAAACATAAAAGAGCAAATAAGAAATAACATCTACTAATATTTCTAGACTGATCATAATATGAAACAGAAAATAATATAATTTTGAGAGCAAATTTCACACATGCAACTTGATTCTAATTCTAGCATGGTAGACAAATAAGTTAGGGTCCTTATAAAACAAAGACTTTTTGCTTCTAGGTTTGACTTTATTCCTCACTCACACTGTGATGTAAACAAATAACTATTCTAAACCTTAGTTTATGTGCTTAAAATATAAAAATGTGGCCTATCTCTGAGGCTTTTTACCACTACATTTCATCTTCTTTATTTGAAGGCATACATTGTTCTTAATGCTCTCTATATTATATTTACTAAATGTACTTTTACTAAATTTTAATGTCATCCTTTCTCTAAGTGCCCTCTTGAATTTATTTTATGTATTTGTATTTTTAAATAAATTACATGTAAATTAATAATGTACTCTGGTAAAATAAACCATTCTTATAAGCCAGGATCATCATGATTTCTGAATTACTTAGAAAATATGGTGAATACCATGTTGTAAAAATACTTAGATATATTATTAGCAAACATAAAGATGGTTTCTCTTTTTTAAAATAATGTATAAATACACTATTTTTGAAAGTGAGCTGTGATTTTGCCACCACACTCCAGCCTGGGCAATGGAATAAGATCCTGTCTCAAAAAGTAAAAGTATATTTTTTAAAAATCCAGTATCCATTAATCCAAGATGACCAACTAGAAGCAGTCACTGGGCACCTCTCTCACAGAGCAGACCAATGAGAAAAGCCCTAGCAGGGATTGACCCTCAACACCTTGAACAGGCAGGGAAAGAGGACACACGCCACATCCCACAGATAACTATTGAGACACACAGAAGGTGAGAAGGAGAGATAACAGGTAGCCGACTCTCTCTCCACTTCATCCTATGTGTGTCCTGAAGGCTGATCTCCACCAGGTGCGCATCAATATTGCAGCGCTTCTGTGTATGTGAAGAAGGGAGAGTGCAGGTAAATGGAACTTAGCATTTGCTACTGATATGGTCTGTAAGGGTTCCCCTCCCCCCAGCTTCAAGGGACTCCAGCCCCATGAGGAAAATGGCCTGGATATGGCACAGCATTGTGCTGTCAAAAGCAATGTGGAGACAGGAACTCATCTGAACTCTGAAAGCTTATGGCCAATTTCTGAAATCACATACCCCATGGGAAACAATTGGTGGCCAATCCCCAGGCCAGGAAAGATCCCTTACAGACTCCATTTGCCTCAAAAGAAGGTTTTGCTGCAGCGGGCAGTACAGGTTTGGAGCAAGTTATTCTGCTGGTTTTTGGTTCTAAATGCAAATCTTCTTTAGCAAGGTAGGGGGAGTTAAAAGTAACTCCCAGTACCCTGATCTCCTTGTGGGATGTGTCTGGGCAATGGACAGTGCCACCATTTCTTTGGTGTTGCCACAGTAACCAGGGGACCAGTCTCTCCTTGCAATTCCTACATATTGCTTACAACTGGAGATCAGAATGCAGTCCAGCCAGTCCTGCCCACAGGAAAACTGTAGTGGAAAGTCACTCTGAGTTCTTAGCACTGTCTAGCCAGAGGAGGGAGTCAGAGGTAGCAGAGTGGAGGCACCTGAGGTCCTAGAGGCCTCTCTCTCCCTATGTGACCACTTTTGTATGGAAGAAATGCTCCTTGGGAAGCTAGACAAGCAGTATGATTCACAGAGGCTGGGCCCTCAAAGACTGCTATCCCCAGGGGAAGAAGGAGTGCAACAAAACAGGAGAGCACCCTTTGGGATAAATGGATAATTTAAAAAAAAAATCCACAGAAGGTCACCCCAATAGTAGCAACCTTATTTAACTAAAAATCAACAATAATAAAATAAATAAGTGTTGGTTATTTGATGAGAAAGAAACAGCAAAAGAAATATTGGCAATTCCCAAAGCCTTAATGAAGTGTCACCCACAGAAGTTCCTCCCAGACCTCCAAGAAAGGAAAACCATCTAGAATGACTTGTCCTTGATGACAGACATAAAATATAAATGGCAAAAATAGTCTAAGAAAACCATAAGAATATTGAAGCAAAATCACCCAGGCAACAAAAGCTGTGCAGGAGATAAAAGTTGAGCTGGCCACGGCCAGGCTCAGTGGCTCAGCCTGTAATCCCGTGCTTTGGGAGGCTGAGATGGTTAGTTTTCCTAAGCCTGCAGGTTTGAGATCCACCTGGGCAACTTGGTGAGACCTCATCTCTACATAAATCAAAAAATTAGCCAGGCATGATAGCGTGTGCCTGTAGTTCCAGCTACTTGGAAGGCTGAGGTGGAAGGATCACCAGAGCTCAGCAGGTCAAGGCTGTGGTGGCTGGCAGTATGCCACTGCACTCTAGTCTGGGCAACAGAGTAAGACTCCAACTCAAAAAAAAGTTGAGCTGGCCAATATAAGAAAGTCCAATTTTAAATCTTGGAAATGAATAATCTTTTCTTGATATTTCAAAGCACAATGACAGGGTTAGGCAGTAGAAATGACCAGGAAAAATAATGAATCTCAGAGTTTGTGGATCAAATTATTGAACTAACCCAGTTTGACAAAAGCAAGAAGATAGCCTCAAGAAGAATGAACAAAGAATGAAGAGGAAACTGAGAAGACCCCAGAACAAGCCTTCCAAGGGGTCATTCAAAAAAATTTTCCCATCTCACTAGAGGGGCAACCATCAGAATACAAGAGGTCCAGAGAGCTCCTACAAGGTATTCATGAGAAGACCAACCCCAGACACATAGTAATCCATCTCCAACAGGTAAGCATGAAAAAACAAACAAACAAAAAACAAAACAAACATAAAGGCAGCAACAGAGAAGAAATACACCACCTACAAGGAAAGACCCATCAGAATTGCAGCAGACTTTTCAGCAGAAACACTACAAGCCATAATAGATTGGACCTCATGTTTAATGTTCTTAAAGAAAAGCAATTCCAGCTAAGAACAGCCTACCCCCCCAAGCTAAGCTTCTCAATGAACAAGAATTAAAATCATTCCCAGAAGCCCAATCCTTAAGAAAATATGCCACCTCCAAACCAGTACTTTAGGAGCTGCTTAAGAAAGTACTAAGCACAGAAACAAAATAATGGTTCTGCTCACTGCAAAAGCATAGAAAGCACAGATTTAACATACCATACAGGTAAACTACAAAGCCTGAAATAAACGAATAAGTGAATAAATAAATAAATATTTTTAATAAAGCTAAGCAACCTTTTAATAGCATTATGATAGTGGTAAACCCTCACATATAAATAATTGACTTGAACATCAATGAACTGAATGCACTACATAAAAAACATAGAGTAGCAAATTGGATAAAAAACCAAAAAAATCAAGGCAGAAATAAAAAGATTCCTGGAAACAATTGGAAAGAAAGACACCTCATATCAAAACTTCTGGGAAACCAAGAAAGTGATACTGAGAAGGAAGTTCATAACATCACATGCAGCTATCAAGAAAACAAGAGTAATCTCAAGTAAACACCCTAGCACTACATCTAAGGGAGATGGAAAGGCAAGAATAGTTCAATCCTAAATTTAACATAAAAATTCAAATGGCTAAAATTAAGCTATAGATGAATAAAATAGAACAAAAAAATCATAGAAACAATCAACAATACAAAAATCTGATCATTTGAAAGTATACATAAGGTTGAAAAACCACTGATCAGATTAATAAAAAAAATTTTTTTAACAGAAACAGAGATACTGAAAAAACATAATTAAAAAGGTGATGTTACAACTGACCCTGAAGAAATTCAAAAGATTATGAGAGATTATTAAGAATATCCGAATGAAAATAAGCTAGAACATTGATGGGAAATTGACAAATTCCTGGCATTACATAACTTCTCATAGTTGAAACAGGAAGAAACTGAAACCCTAAATAGACCAATAGCAATCAAATAAATTGACTCAGATATAAGAAACCTCACCACCAAAAAAAGCCTTAAGTCAGATGGTTTTTCAGCTGAATTCTACAAGACCTACAAGCAAGAGATGATACAATATTTATGGAAAGTATTCCAGGTAATTGAGGAGAAAGGAATTCTCCCTAGATCATTTTATGAAGCTAATATCATCCTGATACCCAAAGCCAGCTAGGTCTCAACAAGGAAAGATAATTACAGGCCATTTTCTCTGGTGAACATAGATGGAAATATTGTCAACAAGATTCTAACAAATTATGTCTAACAACACAAGTCAAGGGTCATCGACCATGAAGGTGGGCTTTATTCTCGAGATTCAGGGCCTGTTCAACATTTGCAAGACCATAAACATAATTTAGCACATTAACAGGTATACAAACAAAAACCACATGACTATCTCATTAGATGCAGAAAAAACATTTGCTAAAATACAGCATCCTTTCTTGATAAAAACCTTCAAACTTCTAGGCATCAAGGGAACATTCCTCAAAACAATAAGATCCATTTATGAATACCTGTAGCCAACATCATGGTTTAAAAGAAGTTGGAAGCATTTACCCTAAGAACTAGAACAAAATAAGAATGCTCACTCTTCCTCTCACAAAAACAAAGGTCTGCGTATCACATGTTCTCATTCATACAATGGACCTTAAACCTCCAACCTAATACTATAAGAAAATGACTGACAGTAGTGGGAAACTATGGGGGGGAGGGAGATGGGATTAACGGTAGCAAATATCTGTCTGGGGATGGGGAAGCACCTCTTATCAATAGGGTGCCTGAATGAAACATATTTGTATACCTAACCCTTAACTGTACCCTACAACATCATAATAAAAAATATTGATTATTAAAAAAAAAAAAGAATGCTCACTCTTACTCCTCCTACCAACATAGTACTGGAAGTCCTAGCCCAAGCAAGCAGGCAGGAGAAATAAATCAATTGTACAAAAAATAAAAAAAGAAGAAGTTAAGTTATTCCTCCTTTCAGATGATACGATTGTGTATTTAGAAAACCCTAAAGAGTCTGTTGAAAACCTCCTCACTGAAAAATGACTTCAGTAATGTCTCAGGATAAAAATTAATGCACAAAAGACAGTTGCATTTCTATACACAACTTAAGTGGGGTGAGAACCAAATAAAAACACAACTGCATTCACAATAGCCACAAAAAATAAAATGCAATGGCATCCATCTAACTAAAAAGTGAAAGATCTTTACAGTGAGAACTACAAAACACTGCTCAAAGTAATCAAAGATGACACTAAAAAATGGAAAAATATCCAACACTTATGAAAATGGAAGAATCAATATCATCAAAGTGTTCATTCTATCAAACACAATCTACAGAGATTCAATGCAATCCCTACCAAATTGTCAACATTAGTTTTCACAGACCTAGAAAAGACATTACAGAATTTCATATGCAAGCCAAAAAAAAAAAAAAACCAAAATAGCTAAAGAAATCCTCAAAAAAAGGAACAAAACTGGAAGCATCAAACTTTAAACTGTATTACACGCTTACAGTAACAAAGACAGCATTGTGAGAGTAGACACATAGACCAATGAAACAGGACAGATAAACTGGAAATAAAACCATGGATCTTCAATTAACTTATATTCAACAAAGCTGATAAAAGCAAACATTGTAGAAAAGATACCATATTTAGCAAATGTGCTGGAGAAACTGGCTCGCCACATGCGGAAGGATGAAAATGGACCACTACCTGGTACCATATACAAATATTAACTCAAAATGAATTGAGAAATTAAATGTGAAATCTCAAACTATAAGAATCTTAGAAAAAAATTTAGGGAACATCCTCCTAAACACTTGAGTAAGCAATGAATTCATGGCCGAGTCCTCAAAAGTAAATGTAACGAAAACTAAGATTGACAGGTGAGACCTTATCAAACTAAAAAGTTTTTTCACAGCAAAAGAAACCTTGAAGAGAGTAAAAATACAACCCACGTAATGGGAAAGAAATATTTGCCATCTATGCATCTGACAAGGCCTAACATCCAGGATCTACAAGGAACTCAAAGGAATTGACAGCATAAAGACAAACAACCTCATTAAAAATCGGGCAAAGGTCATAAACAAATACTTAGAAGAGACACACAAGCAGTCAACAAACCTATTTTTAAAATGTTCAGTCTCACTAATCATTAAAAAAATGCAATTCAAAACTATATTGAGATACCTCCTAACACTGGTAAGAATGGCTATGAGTATAAAGTAAAAGAAAACAAAGCCGGGCTCGGTGGCTCAACCTGTAATCCCGCGCCTTTGGGAGGCTGAGGTGAGTGGATTGCCTGAGCCCGCGGGTTCCAGACCTGCCTGGGCAGCGAGACCTCATCTCTACAATAAAAAAAAATCAGCTGGGCGTGGTAGCGCATGCCTGTAATTCCAGCTACTTGGAAGGCTGAGGTGGAAGGATAGCTGGAGCCCAGCAGGTGAGGCTGCGGTGGCCGGGAGCGGCCACTGCACTCCAGTCTGGGCGACAGAGTGAGACTCCAACTCAAAAAGAAAAAAAAAGAAAACAAAAACCAACCAACCAACAAACAAAACAAGTTTGGCACAGCTGTGGAAAAATGGGAATGCTTCTATACTGTTGGTAAAAATGTAAGCTAGTTCAATCTTTATGGAAAGCAGTGTGATGATTTCTCAAAGAACAAAAAAACTGAGATTCCATATGATCCAGCAATCCTTCTTCTGGGAATATACCCAGAGGAACATAAATCGTTTTACCAAAACAAAACAAATACCTGCACATCTATATTCATTGCAGTACTATGTACAATAGCAAAACATGGAACCAATATAAATGCCTATTGAAAATGGGCTGGATAAAGAGAATGTGGTGCATATACATGATAGAATATTATGCAACCATAAAGAACAAAATCATGGCCTTCACAGCAAGAGTGATGCAGCTGGAGACCATCATGCAAAGTGAACTATCACAGGAAGAAACTGAATACTACGTGTTCTCAAAAGTGAGTCCTGATCATTGTCACATGAGCAAAAGAGAGGGATCAGAAGATGCTGAACACTGCTAGGGGAGAGTAGGGATGGGGGACATGTGGCAACACACTTGATACGCCGTACAATACCAGGGAGAGAGAGAGCCTGCTAGAAGCTCAAACTTCCCCTGCACGCAACTTATTTATGTAGTAAATCCTCACTTGTACTCCACAACTCTAAAATTATATATAAATTTAGGAAAGCATAACAAGTTTGTAGGAAAAAATGAAAAATAAACTACGAATAAAAAAATTCAGTGTTCATTGCTCAGCATGTACCTGTTTTCTGTAAATACTTTATCTAAACATATATAATTGATGTGCAGTCATGTTTGTGTAGTATACACATTTGTGCATTTTAACTGAATAGTAAAAGCACATTTTCTGGCATTCGATATTCCATAAATAATATTAATAACATTATTTGTATTATCAAAATATATTGATGAATTTACTCTTCAATTGAAGACATTTACTTTTTTCAAATTTTGATATTTGAACCAATGTTATGATAAACATATTTGTAAGCCAAATTAACAAAAAATCATCCTTGAATGTGAAAATTTAATAACATCATCTAAGTCTCTTTACACAGTGAGCTGCTGACTACGTCTTTAGCCACCCTACTACTCTCTTCGATGCACAGTGCTCCTAGCAAAGATTCTTATGTGTTCTTATTCTTATTCTTTTTATTATTCTTATTTGGGAAGGGGCTAAGTATCATCTTCCCAAATGCTATTTTTACATGCTCAGCCATCACTGCCCACCACAAAAAATAACTTAAACACAAAATTCCTTGCTTGCCAATTTTTATTTAGTTTTCTGGCATTAATTTAAATGCTTTTTAAAAAGCATTTTATACACTTGCATAGTGCTTTGTAGTTGTCAAAGCTTTCATAAGAAGACCGATAGTATGTGCTGGAGGTTTATAACAGGAAAGGAAGACTGGAAAAATTTTGAAGCCAGACCCTCAAGAATGAGAGCATTTTCAACAGGAAGATATTGAAAATGCCAAAAGATAAGGAACACTGAGAAATAGAGTTTGGAGCACTGAAATTCTCAGTAAATACTTGATGGAGCAGTTTCAAAAGGTATGGGGAATTAAATATTCAAAGATAAGTTTAGGTAAGGATGTAAGAAATGCTGAATATTCTTCATTCAATTATCCAGTAAGCACTTCTTGGGCATCTTTCATGTCAGGGATGTAAGAAAAGCTCTAGTTTCTTCAACATTTAAGACCATGTAAATTTTAATTAGCATCTCTCAGTTTAGTATTTTGCAAAGTGTTTTCTAAATTGACATTATTTCCTTAAAGACTAAGGTAAGCTTGCACACTCCTGTACATTTTCTTTCCCTCTATCTCCTTTTTCTAATACCTGTATCATTTAATTGAGAGAAATGTGACCTTCCAAGTCACCTCACCAAAAGTAGTAATAAAAACAACTGCAAACTGTAAATGAATAAAAAGATAGTCTAGTAGTGCCAAGAGAGTCTTAATAACAATTAATTTGAGATTAAAATATGGCTATCAAATAAACTGTCCATCACATTTTAGCTTGTGCACAGGAAAGGAGATCTGAAAAGATATTTGATAACAAAAAAATGGCATTGGCACAATGGCATCTGTGAAATAAAACAAATATCTCATAATGAAAAAAAAATCACTTAACTAAATGTCTTTGTCATTTTATTATTATTATTATTTTTGAGTTGTCACCCAGGTGGGAATACAGTGGCATGCTCATGACTCACTGCAGCTTCAACTTCCAAGGCTCAAGTGATCCTTTCACCTCAGTCTTCCAAGCAGCTGAGACTACAGGCATGTGTCATGCCTGGCAAATGTTTGGATTTTTTTTTTTGTGGAGATGAGGTCTCATTACGTTGCCTAGACTGATCTTGAACTGGGCTTACACAATCCTTCCACTTCAGACTCTCAAAAGTCTGGGCTTAACAGGCATGCACTACTGTGCCCAGCCTATTTGTCATTTTTGCCCCACAATCAAATGAGTCTAGGAAAGCCCTTGTAGCAAAGACCTTACAGTACTCTTATTACATATCTTCAACCCTGCTCTGATTTTAGCCTAAACCTGTAGGAGACAATGGTAGTAAAGATTAGACTCACCTTATAACTGGGAGGTTTTTACCTAAAGCTAGATTAATATATCTTTTTGCATTGTGCGCTAGGGCCTTTCCCAAACCCACAGAAGTTTGCTCTACCAAAATCCCTCTTTTCTCAATTGGTTCTTAAATTTAGATCTCATTGATCAAAATGAAAACAAATTTTTTTTTTAAAGACTCTGAAATATCATTGTAAGTATATATTTTATATATAAATATAAATATATAAATGCAAATGCTGTCTTTTTCCAGGTTGGTTACTCTTCTCCAAAGAGTAGTAAGTTCACACCCCAACTACTTTTCTTATCTGGTTCTGAAACCGTAGTGTCAGTATGCACCCATTCTAATCATCTCAAGACCACAACTTTCTCGGAAGCTGTATAGTCATTTAAATTAGCCTGGTCATAGGGAAGTCTAAAGATCCAGCTAAATCTACACACCTTGTTGCCTCTTACAGTTCCAACTTCTTATTACACGGTATTCAGGTCAATGCTATGTGTGGTCTTGCCTGATGGCCTTCTCCATTGGTGGTGTGTATATCAAAGAGCACTACCTTTCTTATATCCAAGTGTTAGTGTGAGGCTTCCACTATCAAAACAACCTATAAATTGTATAAAACAGTATACACTATAAATTATTTTCTAACTATTTCCAAAAGGGACCCGTGGCTTTCAATCAACATTCAAGAAAAGAGAAAGGAAATATCAAAGTCTTTCAAGGGTACCTGAAGTTTCTGTGACCATGTGAATATTAGGCAACTCAAAATGCCATATGGTTCCCAGTTAGAATGGAGTTTGTAGAGGCCAGATGATATTTAGAGTTCTATACTAAGTTGACCTCATGAAGGATTCACCTAGTTCCTTAGCCCCTTAATGAACAGATAACCTTAAAAGTGTAAAGTACCACACAATTGGGTCCTTCAGTTTTTGCATAAAATCAATTATGATAGGGAAAACCAGGAGGAAATCTCTAAAACTACCCCCTACCCAGGTCAACATAATAAAGCAGAAGAAATATCACACCCTGAGTAGAAACACAGAAATTAGTTCTACCATCAGAAATTTGAAGACTGTAGGGGTAAGCCACTCTTTATTTATCTCTTTCTACAAAAATTGATAGCTCATAGAAGATGACGGTGGACAATTATAAATGAAATTCAATATTAACTTCAATTGTACCTGTTATACTGAACTTGATACGTTTACTTGGACAGACTAACACAGCCAGCCACCATTGAAATAAATAACCTTAAGTAAAATGGACTTTCAGTAAAGAGGACCAAAAAGGCTTGCAATTGTATAAGGACAGAAGTATGGATTCACCTCATTGACATAGGTCTAGTATAACACTTTTGCTCCATGTCACAGTATCATAGAGATCTTGATGATGTTCATGTTTTTCAGAACATTTGTTAACTCTTTAAATAAATTTTATTGTATTAAATTGCACTATAATTAATGACCAAAGAATAAGTAGTAAACTTGTGTGCCAGAAAATGAAAGATAAAGCCTTAAAAAAACTTAAGGTATGGGAAATTAGATTAAATTTTAGGAACACAATTGTTTTGGGCATGTATCATTATAAGTAAAGGAAAATTATTAAACCTTTTGTCATGTACAATAAAAAAAAATAGTACTTGTGGGACCTTTTTGGATTTTGAAGTTATTATGTTCTGCCTTTGGGAATGTTTTTCTGGTCCATTTACTTTCTGATTTAGTAGGAGGATAATTTGGGGTATGACTCAGAGAAAGAGAGGTCCAGGTTGCAATCTAAGCTTCCTGACCTCTGACGTTGCAAATTCAGTGATATTCCTTTAGACAGGAAGGCTATGTAAAATCTCCAGCATCCCCTGATAGGACAAGTACAGAGAAGAACTCTAGTTTTTGAAAAGGTCATGCCTTTGAAACTAGGAAACTAACCATTTAAAAGAAGCAGTTGGCCTGCTATTGGGCCCTAGAAGAGGACTTTACCATGAGACATAATTTAACTGCAAGACTAGACTAGGAAGTCCTGAAGTTGTCAATAGGTTACATGAGTAGGTATTTTAGGACTCCATATCAGGTTGCAACTATACTTTTCTATTAAGCTCCTTCTATTTTCTTATCAGGAATTTCCTATGATCAACTAATGGAGGTGAAAAAAACGAGAGCCTGATTAATATATGGGTCATCTCAGTATAATTGCATGAGCTGAAAAAGTGGATTGTTGCTATGTGTTTGTTTTACTACTGAGAAATTCCTGAAAGCAAAAAACTGTTATATTCAACTTTAATTCTTTTTCTTTTCTTTTCTTTTTTGAGTTGAAGTCTCACTCTATCACTCAGACTGGAGTGCAGTGACCGCTTTCAGCCACTGCAGCCTCGACCTGCTGGGCTCCTGCAATCCTTCTGCCTCAGCCTTCTAAGTAGCTGGAACTACAGGTGTGCTCTACCACGCCTGGCTAATTTTTGATTTTATTGTAGATATGAGGTCTCGCCAAGTTGCCCAGGGGGATCTCAAACCCGTGGGCTCAGGTAATCCACTCACCAGTCTCCCAAAGCACTGGGATTGCAGGCTGAGCCACCGAGCCGGGCTTCAACTTTAATTTTCATAAACTAATGTTAACACAATATTTGATGAATTTATAATTGATGAATAAAAATCTCCTTTTTTTAAACTTTGTAGGAACAGAGTTTTACTCATGGAAAAGTAACCAAAACACCCTGTAGATTTAATTAGAAGTTATGAGTAATTTATTCTTGTCAAATTTTTAAAATGGAATTATCTTTCCATGATGATGGTCTTTCCTGGGACTTCAGTGTTGTGTTAGCATCCTTGTGTATACTACCTTAAGGATTTCTGGTATCTACACTGAGTCTTAAATTTCTAGTTATTAGCTCCTTAGTCATTATGTATGCGTCCTCTTAACAAAAATAATTCCAATATTTAAGTATTCATGAGAAATTCATGCGAAATTTAAGTATTCTTCCTTTAGTTGAAGTTATTTTGTTCACTTACTCAACTTTAAAATTGGAAATGAACACTAAAATCATGTTAGATATCCTGCTAGTATTGGAGAAAGTAAAATGGATAACTCACATCTTTTCCCTTAAAAATGTTCTAGTTTAGATAGAGACAGGGACACATAAAACAATGACAATATGTTATTATATATTATTATATATATATAAATGACACTTTATACTGATGAGGAGATAGCTAAATTAAGTTAGGAAGATAAGTAATTTGAACAGGATCTTTAAAGAATATTAGATGGTAAAAACAAAGTTAAGAAACAATTTTCAATGAATGATATAAGTTTAAGTATAATATTTATTTTGATATATTTTAATGATATTTAAAGTACACTACAATGCTTTAAAATTATTATCCTTTTACTGTTTTTTAATAAATGAGATAGTTTATTATGCTTATCTAAGTCACTCAAATTCACTCAGCTGATGTTTCACAAAGTTTACTAGAAAAAACAAGAGCTGAACAGTAATTAAAACAATAAAAGCAGAGTTTATTTACAACTTTATTCAACATAGGGAAAAGCACAGCAGTGTAAAACTGGAATCAGCTCTGAATACAGCAGGGGCAAATGGGAATTTGTAACAGGGTGGGGTTGGTGGATTTCTAAGAGGAAACATCAGTAGTAAGGGAGGATTTTGGCTAAAGAGTTGATTATATTCTTGCTTAAGACAGGCCAGGGTGATTAGACATCACTTGAGTGATAGTGAAGAATGAGAAAATCATCTGATGTCAGGATGATTAAATTAAAAGGATAGGAGATTCTTGCTAAATTTGGATTTTACAAGGATGTGCACAGATTGGCTTAGAAATTTCAGCAGCCTAACAAAAGTTTGGTCAACTTTTCTTCTTTCTCAGAAGAGCATTTTTTGTTTGGTTGTTTTGTTTGTTTTTTTGAGTTGGAATCTCACTCTGTCACCTGGACTAGAGTGCAGTGGCACACTCACCTCCACCCCAGCGTCAATCTGCTGGGCTCTTGTGATACTTCTGCCTCAGCCTTCCAAGTAGCTGGAATTACAGGCGTGCGTTACCACACCAAGCTAACTTTTGACTTATTATAGAGATGAGGTCTCACCAAGTTGCCTGGATTGGTCTTGAACCTGCAGGCTCAGGCAATCCACTCCCCTGGTCCTCCCAAAGTGCTGGGATTACAGGCTGAGCCACCGAGTTCAACCAGAAGAACATATTTAATTAACAGGCTACAAGCCAGGCGCGTGCACATGCACACACACACACACACACACACACACACACACACACCACAAAACCAAAATATCATGCACAAAAACATAGACACTTGAAAAGAAATTGGGGAAATGGTGAGAATAACAACTTTAAAAACTGAATTATCTTTAATGTTTCAATATTCAGTTTGTGAAATTCTGGTTAAATGAATAAATTCTGCTGAAAAATGGGCAAATATATTCTAACAATTTGATTCTATTCCTTTAAACACTGTCTTAAAAGATATAAACCTGTTGTTCACAACGTATTTTTTTCTTAGTCATTATGCATTAGAAAAAGTAAATGATTTACAATAGTAATCTATTAGAGGAACAGAAGATGTGTGCAGTATGTATGGTGGTGGTGCGTGTTGGGGGGAGAGGTTTTATTAACTATTAAACTAAAGCCAGAATTGGTTTGAGAGTGGAGAATCATATGTGTTATGTAAAAGACCAAGTGGTACTGAGGCTCAGACTTCTACCTATATTTTACATATTATGACACTATCTTAATTACAAAACTACTTTACAATATCATTTTAATACACATTTAATACTATTTTGTAAAATAAGGCTCTCCTGAGCAATCATAAGTCATATCATATTTAAAAGAATCATATTTTAAAATAAACACAACAGTAATGAGATTTTTATATTGAGAAAAGACAATATAAATCTGTGTCATTTGTGAAATTGCCTTAAATATTTCATAAAATGGAAAATATAAGAAAAAACTATAGATAGAATCCCTATCTCCTAAGTCACTTTAAACTAACCTTGCAGAATCTATTTTCCAATATGTTTGGGGAATAGATTAGTATTAAATTTTTCAATTTCATTTTGCACTCATATTGCTTGACTGATACATTCACCAAATTTGTTTGGGTTTATTTTGCACGCAATTTTTCTTGGACCTCCTCATTCAAATCAGTGAGAGTTATATTTAACCTGCCAAAATATTATTTCAGCCCTGTAAATTACATTTGCACTTTTCAATTACTTTCTTTGTCTTTTGAATTTATTTTTTAGTGAATTGGATCATTGTAAAAAGAACACAAATGTAACTTTAAGCTAAACTAAAATATCCCTAAATAATTATTTTTAAAACTATAATATATTCAAATAATCACATTTTAATAGTTCCTGAAGTTACCCACATGATTGCATTTTTTTCTGTGATGTATTCACTATTCAACCATTCCATTTTCTATCTTTTCCCAATAGAATTTATGCTGTCATTTTTTAGAGAAATTTCCACAACTGTTAAAAACGTGATATAAGCAGAAATACATAGTATTTTTGGAAATAGAGTGCTTTTTTTTTGGTTTTTTTTTAAAAAAAGATGTTTGCTAATGTGTTTTTTTATTGGTTATTGTTTATTTTTGTTGTTCTCTTTTGCTTAGTGTATTTTCTGCTATATGACCTCACTAGGGAAATTTAAAATACTGCATATTCCTTAAAATTATTTGTATTCTGCTGAGTATCAGAACAACTATAACCTCAGCTTATTATTAAAATCACTATGCAGAATTTGAGGGCATAATTATCATCATAATGGAGGCATGAGCAAACCAAACTTATGCAAAATGTTGTAGTTTTTATTTATTTTTAAAATGTTTCTAGCAAAATATGGCAAGATGCTAATTGCATAAATTGGTCTACCCCCAAATTAAATAATTTTATAATATTATTGACTTTAAAGAACATTAACCAATATTAAAAGAGATAATAAAATAATTGGATATTTATGTGGGATCTATGTATTCCAATGTTTTGAATTTTTGAATATATCCATTTGATGTGCCACTAAATGTTATTGATTTTCTATAGGCATTATGCTTTCACCCATTCCATATTTTATCTTCTCTACATAAAATAGACAATTCAGAGTGACATTAGCAAAATGGCAGACTAGAAGACTCCCTGACATCATTCCAACAACAAAAATGAAATAGAAACTATTCAAATACAAGAATACCACCTGAGTTAACATAATTTGGGGGAGAAGTGGAGAAACTTTCTCAGACCCCAGAATCAAAGGAAGCCACAACCAGCAATAGAAAAGGTCATTTCAGATGATGTTGTCCCCTCCCAAGCCAGATAAATTTCCCTGCACCAATAGTTTCTGAGGTGAAAGGAGGGAATTTTGAGTGGATATTTATCTCTCAATCTGGGAAGCCCACTTCATTCTTATACTATAGGAACTACCGGGAGTGTTGAATGAGCTGAACCACCAAGGATAAATAGAGGACAAAACACAGGGCACTGAGTGCAACAGATGGTGTACAGATCATGACAACTACTCTGTGCTGTGATTGGTAAGGAGATCACATTGAAGACACTGGTCAGGGCCATAGTGCTGCAAGAGCCATACTCTGTGGGAAGGCCTGCATTCCTGACTTAATTTTGCACAAAGCTGAGATGCTTATGTGAGGTCTTGCCAAGATCTGGAAGCAATTAAAATACTTTGATTAACTTACAGTGGTTGCTTAAGTATTCTCCTGTTGTGGCAACCCCTTGGGGTGCCCTCCCATTGTGGGAGCTTTTCTGTCCTCTCAATAAATCCTGCTTTCAAAAAAAAAAAAAAGAAAAAGAAAAAGAAAAGTATTATCCTGACTGAGAAACAGCATCAGTGCAGCAATATAGTTCCAGAGCAGTGTTTACTATAAGTTTTGCTCAGAAATGAAAATAGTGACTGGGTTGTGAGTTAGATCTCATGCAGTGTTTGAATTCCAGTATTTATTAAAGTCCTCCTTAGGACAAGAAGTAACAGCAGGTTAGTGCATAAGTTCCAATAGCAAGTAATAAGGGTCTAACACTACTGATGAACACCTGAAAAATACTAGAAGAGGTGACTGTATCCTCAAATGTGTAGGTGTTAGTGTACAAACACATGGAGTGTGGAAATTTAGAAAAATATGACACCACCAAAGAAACTAGTAGAGCATCAAAAATAGTCTCATATAAATTGAAGACTGTTATGTGAGAAAGAAAATTTGAAATAATCCTCTTGAAGAAGTTCAGGGAACCACAAGAAAATACAGAAAAGAAACAAAAGAAAATTGAAAAATAATTCAGAAATAGAAACTACATCCTAGAAATAATAATGCAGTACCTGAACTAAAAAAAAAAAAAAAATCATTAGAAAGCTTGAACAGCCAAATTGATCAAACAGAGACAAAAATCAATGCGTTTAAAAAAGAACATATGAAATCACTCAATCCCACGCCTTGGGAGGCAGAGGTAAGTGAATTGCCTGAGCCCGCGGGTTCGAGACCTGTCTGGGAAACTTGGCGAGACCTCATCTCTACAATAAATCAAAAAATTAGCTGGGCGTGGTAGCGCGTGCCTGTAGTTCCAGCTACTTGGAAGGCTGAGGCGGAAGGATTGCCAGAGCCCAGCAGGTTGAGGCTGCACTCCAATCTGGGCGACAGTGTGAGACTCCAACTCAAAACAAAACAAAACAAAACACTCGATTAGAGAAGCAAGAAGAAAAAATAACAAAACAGAGTGAAGTCGACATATAAGAATTATATGATTAATCTGCTTATTAAAAATTCCAAAAGGAGACAAGAAAATATTGAAAGTATTAAATTTACTTGCAAAACCAACATTTAAAAACTGACATTTAAAAAATATTCTAATACTGTAATTGGGGAAAGTAAACTACTTATATCTAAAGTGTGAAAATTAAAGACAAATAATTAAAATTAATAGCTACAACAATTATGAGATAGACAATATAAAATACATATAAATTGAAACATGGGGGAGAGAAGATGTTGGCATAGCCAGTCAGATCGTGCAAGTCCTGTGTGAGTTGAGTGAGTGTATAGAATAATTTGCATGCGTGTCTGTGTGTAAGTCGGCGTGTGAGTGACTTATTGAGTGGGGACTTGTGAACAAGCAGCAATGGTAGCCCAGTAAAGTCACACACTGCTTGGACCCTAAATCTTACTGGGGTATAGAAGCTGAGTTCTATTTTCTGAAATTAACAAGCTTTTCTGGGGAAGAAGCTGCTGGGCTGACAGCCATTCACACCACTGCAGCACCAGGCTGACACTGGCAGTAGGGCCACAAGGGAGTGCATGGAGGGAACCAGAGGCAGAGTCACAGAAAAACATGGAGAGAGGCCACCCTGAATCTGGACTTGCTGCCATCACCTCCTGCACCAGGTTGGGCTGCAAGGTCCTGCCACTGGGACCTGCAATCTGGAGACTGTGGTACTTACTGGGAGGGAACAGTATTTCTCAACCCCATTTGTGGCAAGCACAGAAGTCTGTGGAAAGACTGAACATCCACTCTAAAGGCTAGACAGAGAAATGCTCCAGGGTGGCCTCTGTGGAACAGCCCACCTGCCTCTTAAGACAAGGGGATGATATCTGCATTGGGGCTACTCTCTACAAGTCAGAGAGCATCATCCACTGTGCACAAACCCTGAGTCAGTTTCTGTGTGATAGACAAATACAGCAGATCTGACCAAGAAGGAAGAGGTGATTGCCTAGCTGACTCCCCACTAACCTTAGCAATGAGTAAAACAGATCAGGAGGACAGGGTAGAGACCAGAGTTCCTATCCCCCTGATGTGAACTAAATGTTATATGAATGTGACCATACTGGGAGAGGAAGAAAGGGAGAGAGTCCAAGAGATGCTGAGTCAAGTTACCCCTCCTCCCACTCTCCAAAGGGCAAATTCTGGCTATCAACTGAAGGCAGCAGAGTGTGAAGATTCTAGCATCTTAAGTTTCAGTAGCAAAAAAGGAACCTGCAATAACAGACCTGCAGCCACAGAACCCACCTTAAGAGGAAACTCCCCCCACCCCTAGAGATATACTAAAGATGAAAAATCTCTACCAATGAGTGTTTTGGGTTTTCCTTCCCCCCCCCGTTTGTTGTTTATTTGTTTGTCTCATTTGGTTGCTTTGTTTGTTTGTTGGTTGGTTGGTTTTCTCTATTTTCCCTAGTTCTTTTTGTCTCTCTCCTTGTTCTTTCTCTGTTTTTTTTCTCTTTCTTCTTCTTTTCCTTTATCTCTCCTTCCTACTTTTTTCTCTCTTATATCCTGTCTTAAACTCAGGGGACACACAAGCATACCCATTGTTAGGTCATATTGTGTGGAGAGAGTGAGTCCCAGCTGACCCATTCACCAGATAGCAAGCATTGTGATTTGTCAGTAGGTTCTGAATCCTTGCTGCATCTAATCTAACTTTAGTAAGTGTTCAAAATTGTGAAGAGATAGTACAACATCACATCCTGAGCCCTATTTTATAATTGAACAAACCCAGAGCCCTGGTTCAAGGAAAGAAAGAAGGTAGAGTAATCTGAGACATGAATACTTCTCCATTTCTCACTGAGCAACAGAATTAAAAAGAAAGATAAGAGAACTGTTACAAAGGAAGAAAAACCAATGACAAATCACTGGTAAACCTCAGAGTCCCAACAAAGTGACAGTGCCTGGAAGAACAGCTAAGGGAGCACAAACAATGGCTTTCTCTGAGAACAACTGTACCCAGAAGGTATGTACAGAGATTAGAGAATCATCAGATAGAATGAATAAAAATAAAAAAAGTTCAAAGGCTGAAACTAAAGGAAATTGCAATGGAGTTGGACAGACTCAAGAAATTGTATTTGGAAATGACAGAAATAAAGAATTTCATCCAAGAAAGAAATGCCAAACTGAAAAGCATGGGAAGCAGAATTAACCAAGCAGAAGAAAGAATCTCAGAGTAGGAAGACCAAAATATGGAATTAACCCAATCTATTAAAAATATATAAATACAAAAAAATTAAGAAGAAAAAATAAACTCTCCAAGAGATGTGTGATTTTATCAAGAAGCCAAATCTGATCATAATGTCTGAAGTAGAAAGGTAAACAGAAAACACCTTGGAACAAACATTTAATGAGGTCATTCAATAAAGCCTTCTTCATCTGTCCAGAGAGACCACTATACAAGCACAAGAGAGTCAAAGAACTCCTGCAAGAAATCTTATGAAAAGGTCAACCCCTAGACACATAGTAATTTGCCTAAAGAAATTGGGTATAAAAGAAAAAATTCAAAGGCAACAAGGGAAAAAGTTCAGACTACCTATCAGCAAAGACCAATCAGAATCACTACAGAAACACTACATGCCAGAAGAGATAGGACCCTAATCTTTAATGTTCTCAAAAATAAACAATTTCAACCAAAAATTTTCTACCCAGTCAAGCTAAGCTTCAACAGTGATGTAAAATTAAAATCCTTCCCAGACATCCAATCCCTAAGAAGATGTACTGCTTCCAGATCAACTCTACAGGAGACTCTCAAAAAGGTGCAGGACACCGAAGAAAGAAGAAAAAGGAAACCAAAGAAAGACCATATAGTCCACAAGATCACAAACAAACACATAAGCAACAGAACACACACTATAACTGCAAAAATGAAAACACACACATATATTAACACAAATGCTGAAAGAAAACAAAGCACCCTTATAAGAGCCTTATGACAAGGACAAACACTCACATTTCAATAATTAGTCTGACCATGAATGGACTAAATGAGCCACTGAAAAGACATAGAATGGCAAACAGGTTTAAAAAAGGGTGGACTTCTGGCAAGTTGGTGGCGGGACAGGTCGGACCATGAGAGACTCTACAGAAGCCAGTGTCCATAAAATCTCTCTGTGTGAGTAGGTGTGTGCTGGTGGGTGAGTGAAAGTCCCTCTGAGGAGAGACTTGGGCTCTCCTGGAGGTGACTGCAATACCTCACCGCCCTGAGATTAGAGCCCCTGGTGCACAGGGTTGTCTGCCATTCTGGGGACTCTTCTGAGAAGAATCTGCCTAATACAGTTGATTCTCATTGCATGTCACCTGGCCCACACCATCACCTGTACCTGTGACAGCAAAGTGGGTGAAGCCCCAATCCAGTCAGTGGAGAGAGAAGATCAGGGAGAGCTGGAGAGAAGCCCCCCCTCCTTGTGAGGAAATGCTGATTGCAGCCATATTCTCTGTCCTGGGACCAGACAGAGACCTGAATTGACCTGCTCAGATTCCCCAACCTCCAACTTGGGACCTAAGGTAATCTCATCAAACTTGGAAAGACAGAAACCCCTCCTCCATGCAGGATCAGACACAGACACATCAGATCTGAGTGGGAGACTTAACAGGCAGTAAGCCTGGTGAGTCCAGATCTGATCCATCCCCTCCCACAGGAGGCCTGGGTTATCTGACCCAGGCTGAGAGCAATCCTAACAGCCTATGCTGAGAGCAGAGGGAAGGGGCTGGAGATCCGAGCTGAAAGGAAGTTGGACTTATAGGAACCACCTCAGAGTGAGGTTTATTTTATTTTATTTTTTGGTCCCTTTGTTTTGCTCATTTTTGTTTGTTTGTTTTTTGTTTTAGTTTTTTCTCTCTCTTTCTTTGAGTTTTCGATAACATTTTTGAACTTACTATGTTACTGTTATTTTATTGCTTTTTAAAAAGACTTTCTATCTGTGTATGAGTATTTTTGAGGGAGACTATATCAACAGGGTGATTTTTGTTGGTTTGTGTGTAGGATTGTTGGTATGTTTTAGATTTTTTTACTCTTTCATCTTTGCTTGTGTCTCTTTTCATTTGTTAATTAGTACGTCTGTCTGTTTTCCCTCTTACTCCTCTATCTCCAACTTCCGCTCAACCTTCTCCATCTTTTTTTCATTCTTTCTCTTTTCTTACCTCATTTTGCTTTCAGGGAGCAAACCTATACTCCCACTGCATGGACAGATTTTAAGACAATGGGGAGTTAGTTCCAGAGACCCACACATCTGTCAGTGGATACTGGGATCTGCAGATAGATTCTGAATCACAGCTTCCCCCTCAATTAAATCTCACAACTGCAAAAAGTATAGCCTCCCACCACAGTCCAGCTTCACAATTGAACAAAGCCAGAAGATCCGCATAAGGAAGAATAGGAAATTGAGCAAACAGAATTAAAAGCTACCTCCCAATCCTTGAACAACAGAATTAAAGAAAAGAGGGGAAAAAGGAGGGAGGAAAATCTACACAAATGAAGAAAAGTCAAAGAAGAATATGGGTCTAGCACAGACCCTTGGAGGTCAAACACTGAGAATACATACCTCAGAATGCAAACAATGAAGAAGCCCCAGAATGACTTGTCTCAAACCACAAACCTAGATGTCAAGACATTAATAGAGGGAATAAATAGAATTGAGGGGGAGACAAGAGGAAAGAATGAAGGAGTTGATAACTAAGATAACAACAATAAAGAATACAGTGAATGAAATAAATAACAAGCTGATAAGCATAGAAAGCAGAATTAGACAAGTAGAAGAATGAATCTTAGAGCTTGAGGACCAAAATATGAAACTAATCCGAACTGTCAAAAACATAGAAAAGAAGATTTAAAAGATAGAGCAAAACCTTCAAGAGATGAATGATTATTTCAAGAGACTGAACCTAAGATTAATTGGACTTCCTGAGGCAGAAAGAGAGACAGAGATCACCCTGGAACAAACATTCCATGAAATTATCCAAGAAAATTTCACTCATTGGTGATATGACCATTCAAACACAAGTTATTCGAAGAATCCTCAAGATGAAAAATGAGTAGACCAACTCATAGACACATAGCAATTCACCTAAACAAAGTAGGTATAAAAGAAAAAATCCTAAAGGCAGCAAGAGAAAAAGGTCAGACTACCTCCAGGGAAGACCAATTAGAATAGCAGCAGACTTGTCCACAGAAACACTACAGGCAAGGAGAGCTTAAAGTCCAATCTTCAAAGTCCTCATAGACAAACAATATCGACCAAGAATTTTTTATCCAGCTAAGCTAAGCTTCATCTGTGATGGAGAATTAAAATCTTTCCCAGACATTGTATCCCTAAGAGCTTGTGTTGCCTCCATACCAGCTCTACAAGAAACATTTAAGAAAGCATTAAACGCAGAAGAACGAAAAAAGAGAATGACAATGCCCTTCACAAAAATTCAGGAAAAAGATAGAAAACACAAATGAATCAACTCAAAATTAAAAAAAAAAAATTAAACAAAAAACAACAACAAAAAAAACCACACACACACAAAGAACCACATGATAAGGATAAACTCTCACATTTCAATAATTAACCTGAATGTGAATGGACTAAATGCATCACTGAAAAGACAAAATAGATAAAATATTATGAGGCAGAAATATGTTGTCTCCAAGAAACTCATCTCCTCAGAAAGAACACTCACAGACTCAAAGTAAGAGGATGGGAAACAAAATTTCATGTGAATGGAACACAGAAGAAAGCTGGAGTTGCAACCTTAATATCAGAAAAAAATACCCTTTAAGCTATCAATAAAGATATGGAAGGTCTCTACATAATGATGAAAGGTTCAGCCCATCAACAAGAAATACCCATCCTAAACATATATGCACCCAAAATAGGAGCACCAACTTCTAAGCATATATGCACTCAAAATAGGAGCACCAACTTCTAAACATATACGTACCCAAAATAGGAGCACCAACTTTTATAAAGTAGCTTCTAGACAAACTTTAAAAAGATATTGACTCTAACACTATCACAGCTAGAGTTAAATATCCCACTCGTGACTCTTGACAGATCGTCAAGACAAAAACTCAACAGGGGGATCCAGAACCTCAACATGATGCTTGACCAAACAGACTTAATCGATACCTACAGAATACTCCACCCAACAACCATGGGATATATATTCTACTCATTACCACATGGAACGTACTCTAAGATTGACCACATCCTCGGACATAAATCAAGTATAAACAAATTTCACAATGTTGAAATCCTGTCATGCACCTTCTCAGACCACAGTGGAATAAAAATAAATATCAAAACCAACAAAGCTCCCTCCAAACCCACTAAGACATGGACACTAAATAGCACGATGTTAAACAACTCCTAGGTCAACATGGAAATCAAAACAGAGATTAAAAGATATCTGGAAATGAATGAAAATGAAGAAACATGTTACCAAAACCTCTGGGATGCCATGAAAGCAGCACTAAGTGAGAATTCATATCTCTGCAAACACATATGAAGAAAATGGAAAGATCACAAATTAACAACCTAACAAATCACTTAAGGGAGCTGGAAAAGCAAGGCCACCAAAACCTAACTTCAGCAGAAGGATCCAGATCACCAAAATAAAAGCCCAAATTAAAGGCATAGAAGACAAAAATATAATACAAAGAAAGCAATGAAACAAAATGCTGGTTCTTTGAAAGGTTAAACAAAATTGATGGTCCTCTAGCTAGAATGACCAAGAAAAAGAGAGAAAAAGCTCAAATAGACACAATCAGAAATGCAAGGGGTCAAGTCACAACTGACCCTGAAGAAATACAAAAGATTATTAGAGTCTACTATGTACATTTATGAAAAAGAACTTGAAAACCTAAAGGAAACGGAAGACTTTCTGACATCACACAGCCACCCCAAGTTGAAACAAGAATAAATCAAGACTGTAAGCAAACCAGTAACAATCAAGGAAATTGACTATGCCATAAGAAAATTACCTACAAAAAACAAAAGAAAACAATAGCCCTGGACCAGGTGACTTTCCAGCACAATTCTATAAAACATACAAGGAGGAACTGATACCTATCCTACTGAAAGTATTTCAGACAATTAAAAAGGATAAAACTCTCCCCAAATCATTTTACAAAGCTAACATCACATTGATACCCAAACCAGGTAAAGATCCAACAAAGAAAGAGAACTACAAGCTAATATCCTTGTTGAACATCGATGCTAAAATTCCCAACAAGAACCTAGCAAATTGGATTCAAAAAACAATTCAAAAATCATCCACCATAACCAAGTAGGCTTCATCCCTGGATGCAGTGCTGGTTCAACATTCATAAGACCATAAATGCAATTAAATACATCTACAGATGTACAAAAACCACATGATTATATCATTAGACATGGAAAAAGCTTTTGATGAAATCCAGCACTCCTTCTTGATAAAAACCCTTGGCCATCTAGGCATAGATAGAACATACATCAAAATAGTAAGAGCCATCTACAAGAAACCCACAACCAGCATACTGCTAAACAGACAAAAATTGGAATAATTTCTCCTGAAAACCAGAAAAAGACAAGGATGCCCACTCTCACCCCTCCTTTTCAACATAGATTTGGAAGTTCCAGCTAGAGCAATCAGAGAAGAGAAAGAGATCAGTGGTATCCAAATACGAAAAGAGGAAGTCAAGTTATCCCTCTTTGCAGATTAAATGATTCTATACCTCAAAAACCCAAGAGAATCTGTCAAAAACCTCCTTGCATTGAAAAAGGACTTTGGCAAAGTCTCAGGGTATATAATCAATGTGCAAAGGACAATCACATTACTATACACCGCCAACAAACAAACAAACCCAAATAAAAAGCACAATCCTATTCACAGTAGCCAGAAAAAAAACCAAATACCTTGGCATCTTCCTAACCAGAGAATTGAAAGACCTTTACAATGAAAACTACAAAACACTGCTGAAATAAATTAAAGATGACAAACAAATGAAAAATATTCCATGCTCATGGATTGGAAGAATCAACATTGTTAATATGTCTATCTTACCCAAGGCGATCTATAGATTTAATGCAATATCCACTAAATTGCCAGCAGCATTTTTCTCAGACGTGGAAATGACAACACAGGAATTCATATGGAAACATAAATGACCAGGAATCACCAAAACAATCGTCAGCAAAAAAAAAAAAAAAAAAAGCAGAGCAGGAGGTATCACACTCTCAGACTTTAAACTCTACTATAAAGCTACAATAATCAAAACAGTTTGGTATTGGTACAAGAACAGGCATATAGATCAATGGAACAGGATAGAGATTCCAGAGCAAAACCTCAAATTCTCCACCAACTTATCTTCAACAAAGCCTCCACCACCAACAACTGGGGAGAGGAGAACATATTCAGTAAATGGTGCTGGGAAAACCAGCTGACCACATAAAGAAGATGTAAACAAGATCCCTACTTATCACTATACACGAAAATCAACTCTAAATGGATAAAAGACCTAAATGCAAAACTTCAAACTATAAGAACCTTAGAAAATGCAAGAGACACCTTTTTGGAAATTGGAAGTGGCAGCCAATTCTAATCAAAACCCCAAGTGCCAATGCCATAAGAGATAAGATAGACAAGTGGGACCTCATCAAACTGACAAGCTTCTACAAAGCCAAAGAAACCATCAAGAGAGTGGGGAGACAACCCACAGACTGTGAAAAAAATACTTGCCAACTGTATGTCTGACAAAGGCCTAACACCTAGAATTTACAAGGAACTAAAATATACCAAAAAGAAAAAACAGACAGCCCCATTACAAAGTTGGTAAAAGTTATGAATACACAGATCTGAAAAGAAAGCATACGATCAGCCAACAGATATATGAAAAAAATGCTCAGCCTCACTAGTCATCAAAGAAATGCAAATTAAAAACACATTGGGATATCACCTAACTCCAGTCAGGATGACTATCATCAATAACAAAAAACAACATATGCTGGAGAGGATGTAGTGAAAAGTGATCACTTTTACACTGTTGGTGGGATTGTAAATTAGTACAGCCTCTGTGGAAAACAGTGTGACGATTCCTGAAAGATCTAAAAATCGAACTTCCATGAGACTCCACAATCCTCCTACTTGGAATACACCTGGAAGAACTCAAATCACTCTATAAAAAAAAGATAGCTGCACACATATGTTTATTGCAGCATTGTTTACAGTAGCAAGAACATGTAACCAAACGTGCTGCCCATCAAATGAGGACTGGATTAAAAAAATGTGGTACATATACATGATGGAATATTACACAGCCATAAAGAACAAAATCATGAACTTTGCTGCAACCTGAATGGACTTAGAGTCTATAACACTGAGTGATCTTTCACAGAAACAGAGTATCACATATTCTCACTCTTTTTTTTTTTTTTGAGTTGGAGTCTCACTCTGTCACCCAGACTGGAGTGCAGTGGCCGCTCCCGGCCACCGCAGCCTTAACCTGCTGGACTCCGGCGATCCTTCCACCTCAGCCTTCCGAGTAGCCGGAATTACAGGCACGCGCTACCACACCTGACTGATTTTTGATTTATTGTAGAGATGATGTCTCACTGCCCAGGCGGGTCTTGAACCTGCGGGCTCAGGCAATCCACTCACCTCCCAAAGGCTCAGGATTACAGCCTGAGCCACCGAGCCTGGCTCATATTCTCACTCTTAAGTAGACCTTGGACAATTATCGTAATACTATAAGAAAAGAATTGCCAGTAGTGGGAAACTGTCTGGAGGGAAGTGGGGAAGCAGGATTGGCAGTAGTGGGAATCTGCCTGGGGAAGGTGGGGCCACACCTCATCAACAAGGGTACATGCATAATCACCATTTGTATGCCTAACCCTGAATTGTACCCCACATCTTTTAAAATAAAAATGACCTGTCGGGGTCTTCGCCAACCCCGACTTACGAGGGTGGGTTGGACCACTCCGGTGGATCAAGACGGAGAGAAGAAAATGACTCTGAGGCTATTCTTCTGGGAACAGTCTGATCAGGACTGAAGCCAAATTTTATTTGAACTCCTTCCAACTTATATACCTTTTTCTATACCCTCCATTAGTGTGTCAATCACTTTGGGGGCGTACAAACTTTATGCAAATTACACATCACAAGACCATCGTGAGACTTGCAAGTTACAAGCAAACAATTACAATTCCATGATACATGACGTGTTTCACAAAACCCACATTAAATTTACAGGCATACAATTTTTAATACAGATTGTTCAGTGTTCTCCACAATGTTCAATAAATCATTCACATTATACTCTTTGTTCCAGACCCTGATTAATACAAAAACTTTTCTAAGTTAAATCCAAGTTTACTGACTCCTAATATTTTTAATGATTAATATTATCAATTTAACACTATACTATAATCTGTAAGCTTACTTAAATGACTCAGATATTCTATTAATCTATTATGGTTCAACATAGTGTCCTGTAATTCCACAACGATCAAAACTTATTCTTAAATTATAAAACCTTACCTATGACTTAAATGAATTTCCTATGTCTAAACTTTAATTTTTGTAATGATTGACCTTTAATACTATGCTTTATCATTAATTCTTTTATAAATCGTATAGTAACTATTATATTTAAATAATGTAGCCAAAAGAAACAAAACAGCAAGCATAAATTTACTCAAATATGCTCTAAAACATAACTATAAGTGTATAAATATATATTTTATACTAACAAGTCTACTCTAGAAATCATATAGTAGCTTTCACACTCCTGAGTAAGGAAATGCATGGCCACATGGCCTCGGGCTGAGGTAAACAGAGGCAGACAGAGTTTCAGTATGAAACAAAGGCATAGTCACCAAGTTAATGGCTTTGGGCTGCAGGCAGTTTTGGGTATTTAACAAAACAAAGACAAGGAAATGCATAGCCTGTAATGGGACAAAAGCAATCGTTTCTGCCTGGCCAGGAACAGGGCAATAAGACTATGATGGTAATTTAGTCTCTAATCTTAGCTCTAGGGGAAACTGCTTAAGAGTTGACTCACCAGTCTACCAAGAAAATAGAAGTTTGAAAAATATCTAGAAAGAAATACAACTTAGAATCATATAAGATAATTCTGCTGAGCAGCTTTCCATCAGGCTTTACTGCCACGTATGCACACTGGTCACTAATCACACGCCAATATTATAGGTATAACTGATATCCTATGTCAGAGGCGATCTTCCAGATGGGCCTTTACAGGCCTCAGCCATGTAGCTATAGATGTTGGCTCCCAACAATGACCCATCAATATGTGGCACACATCTCACTACACAGGACGCTCATAGATTCAAAGTTAGAAAACAGAAAAAAAATTTCAGGCAAAGAGATCACAAAAGTGATTTTTTTTCTTTTAAAGCAGGATTTATTGAAAGAACAGAAAAGCTCCCACAGTAGGAGGGGACCCAAAGGGGTTCTCCTGGAGTTGTGATCTTAATATCAGATAAAATAATCAGGTGCAATGACTCATGCCTGTAATACCAACATTTGGGAGGCAGAAGTGAGAGGATTACCTGAGTTCAGAGGTTCGAGACCAGCCTGAAAAACATGGCGAGGCCTTGTATCTACAATAAATAAAAAAACTCAGCTGGGCATGGTGGCACAAACCTGTGGTTCCAGCTACTTGGAAGGCTGAGTGGGAAGGATCACCTGAGCCCAGCAGGTCAAGGCTGTAGTGGCCGTGAGCATGCCACTGCACTCCATCCTGGGTGACAAAGAGAGTTCAACTAAAAAAAAAAAAAATCAGACAAAACAACCATTAAGTTATCAAAAATTTTAAAAGTACAGAAGGACACTACATAATAACAAAAGATTAAATCCATCAACAAGAAATATCCATCCTAAACATGTATGCACACAACACAGGAGCACCAGCTTTTATAAAGCAGCTACTAAGAAAACTAAAAAAAGATATTGACTCTAACACTGTCATAGCTGGTATCTATATCCCACTAACAACCCTAGATAGATCATCATTTCAAATATAAACAGATATATGGAATGTCAACTTGACACATGGCAAATGAACTTCATAGATATCTTCAGGGACTCCACCCAACAACCATGAAATATGAATTCCACTCATCACCATATGGGACATACTCCAAGATTGCCATATTCTCAGTCATAAATGAAGCATAAACACATTTCAAAAGGTAAAAATACTGCCATTCACCTTCTCAAACCACAGTGGCATAAAAATAAATATCACCATAGCAAAACAATTTCCCCAAAACACACAAACATATGGAAATTAAACAGTATGATGCTGAAAAACTCCTGTGTCAACACAGATATCAAAACAGAAATTAAAAGTTTCCTGGAAACCAAGAAAAATCTTACCAAAATCCCTGGGTTGCCATTAAATCAATACTGAGAGGGGAATTTATTTTTTTATGAACACATATCAAGAAAATAGAATGATTGCAAGTTAACAGCCTAACAATTCACCTAAGGGAGCTGGAAAGGCAAGAACATCAAAACCTTAACTTCAGCAGAAGAATCCAGATCACCAAAGTAAAAGCTCAAATATGAGACATAGAAGGGAAAAATACCACATAAAAAACCCACAAAAAAAACAAAAAAATTTGGTTTTTTTGAAAGAATAAACAAGACTGATGAATCCCTAACAAGAATGGTCAAGAAAAAGAGTGAAAAAAAGCCCAAATAAATACAATCAGGAAGCAAAAGATCACTCTACAACTGACTACCCCTCCCAAATACAAAAGATTATCAGGCATTACTATGCATACCTGTATGGAAACAAACTCAATAACCTACATGAAATGCATGAGTTTCTGACATCACAAAACCTTCCAAGATTGAAACAAGAAAAAATTGAGACACTAGATAGAGCAACAATAACCCTGGAAATAAATGTCATAAGAAAATTACCTCCGCCGGGCTCGGTGGCTCAGCCTGTAATCCCGCGCCTTTGGGAGGCTGAGGTGAGTGGATTGCCTGAGCCCGCGGGTTCGAGACCCGCCTGGGCAGCGAGACCTCATCTCTACAATAAAATCAAAAAATCAGCCGGGCGTGGTAGCGCATGCCTGTAATTCCGGCTACTCGGAAGGCGGAGGCGGAAGGATCGCCGGAGCCCGGCAGGCGAGGCTGCGGTGGCCGGAAGCGGCCACTGCACTCCAGTCTGGGCGACAGAGTGAGACTCCAACTCAAAAAAAAAAAAAAAGAAAATTACCTCCAAAAAAAAGCCCTTGACCACATGTCTTTCCAACAGAATTCTACAAAGCATACAAGGAGGAGATAATACCAATGCTATTTAAGTATTCCAGATAATTGAGAAAGATAGAACTCTCCCCCCAAAATATTACGGAGGTAACATCACATTGATACCCAAACCAGGTAAATAGCCAACAAAGAAAGAGAACACAGGCCAATATCCCTGACAAACATAGATGTAAAAATTTCAAAAAGATTCTTGCAAATTGAATCCAACATCACATCTCAAAAATCATCCACCATGACCAATTAGGTTTCATCCCCAGGACGATGGGCTGGTTCAACATCCACAAGACCATAAATAAAATAAAGTACCTCGACATCGTTCTAAACAGAGAAGTGAAAGACCTTTACAATGAAGACAAAAATACACTGTTTAAAAAAATAAAAGAAGACACAAACAAACAGAAAAATAGTCTATGCTTATGCATTGGAAGAATCAACATTGGTTTTTTTTTGTTTTTTTTTTTTTTGAGTTGGAGTCTCACTCGGTCGCCCAGACTGGAGTGCAGCGGCTGCTCCCGGCCACCACAGCCTCACCTGCTGGGCTCTGGCAATCCTTCTGTCTCAGCCTTCCGAGTAGCCGGAATTACAGGCATGCGCTACCACGCCCGGCTGATTTTTTGATTTATTGTAGAGATGAGGTCTCGCTGCCCAGGCGGGTCTCGAACCCGTGGGCTCAGGCAATCCACTCACCTCAGCCTCCCAAAGGTGCGGGATTACAGGCTGAGCCACTGAGCCCGGCTAGAATCAACATTGTTAAGATGTCTAGCTTGCCCAAGATAATCTACAGATTCAATGCAATATTCATGAATTACTAACATAATTCTTCTCAGACCTGGAAACAATATAGAAATTCACATGGAAACATAAACAACCATGAATAGCAAAAACATTTGTCAGCAAAAGAAACAAAGTGAGAGGTATCACATTTCCAGACTTTAAACTTTACTATAAGACTACAATAATTAAAACAGTCTGGCATTGGTACAAGAACAGGCATATAGACCAATGAAACAGGATAGAGATTCGAGAAGCAAAACCTCAATTTCCAAACCAACTAATCTTTGATAAAGCCTCCACCAACAACTACTAGGAAGAGGAGAGTCTATTCAGTAAATGGTACTTTTACAACTGGCTGCCCACATGCAGTAGAATGAAATAGGACCCCATCACCATACACAAAAGTCAACTATAAATGGATTAAACAACCATGCGTAAAACCTCAAACTATATGAATCTTAGAAAACACAGGAGATAACCTTACAGAAATTGGAATTAGCAACCAATTCCTGAGAAAAGGAACACATCCTCATACCATAAGAGATAAGGTAGACCACAGGAACCTCACCAAACTGACAAGCTTCTGCAGAGTAATCAAGAGAGCCATCAAGAGAGCTGGGAGATAGCCCACAGAATGGAAAAAAATAAAAAATTGCCTACAGTATATCTGACAAAGGCCTAACATCAACGATCTTTCCAATGAACTCAAAAACGCCAAAAGGAAAACAACATACATCTATAATATTAAATAGTGGGCATAATGTATGAATAGACAGTTCTCAAAAAAAGACATACAAGCAGTCAACAGATACATGAAAAAAATGTTCAGCCTCAGTAATCATCAAAGAAATGCAAATTAAAACCATACTGAGATGCCACCTAACTCCAGTCAGGATGGCCATAATCAACAACTCAAAAAGCAACAGATGCTGGAGAGAAAGCAGAATAAAGGGAACAATGTTACACTGTTGGTGAGAGTGTAAACTAATACAACCTCTGTGGAAAACAGTGTGGCAATTCCTAAAAGATCTAAAAATTGATCTCCCATACAACCCAGTAATCCTAGGAATGTACCTGGAGGAACTCAAATCATTCTATTAAAAAGATTCCTGCACATACATATTTATTGCAACATTATTCACAATAGCAAAGAATGGAGCCAACCAAGTTGCCCATTAAAACTGGAAGGAATTTTTTTAAATGTTGTACATATATAGATTGGAATGCTACATGACCATAAAGAGGTACAAAATTATGAACTTTGTAGCAACTTGGATAGATTTAGAGTCTGTAATACTCAGTGATCTATCACAGAAACAAAGAGCTGAGTACCACATATTCTCATTCATAAGGAGACACTGAACATTTATCATAATACTGTAAGAAAGTGATTTGCAGTAGTGAGAAATTGCCAAGGGAGGGAGTGGGTGCACATACCATCAATAAGGGTACCTGATCTCAAACCAGGCAAATTGAGAGGAATAAACTTTACCTGTATGATGACTACTTATGTACTTAATCCTGAATTGTACCCCGCATCTTTAAAATAAAAAAATATGAATAATTTGGAGAAAAAGTTGGTATAAAAGTGTGGAGCTTATTTTATGTTTCTTTGCAATCAAAGTTGTCATTATCAGTTGAAAATTACCTACTACAACTGTAAAATATTTTATAAGCCTTATAGTAACCACCAAACAAAAATTTATAATAATACACTAAAAATAAATATCACTAGCATAGAATCAAAATGTACTACTAGAGAAAATTACTTAACCACAGAGGTAAAAAAGGAATTAAGTTTCTGGAACACAACCAGAAAACAAGTAACATAATGGCATTAATAAACTATTTCCTACCAAAATAGCTTTGCATGTAAATTAATTACATATCCTGTTAAAAGACATAGAGTGACTGAAATAATTAAAACAAAACAAAACAAAACTTCCAAACTCATTCTATGAGGCCAGTATTACTCTGATAATAAAATTAGGCAGAGATACACATCCCCGAACAACTACAGGTCAATATTACTGAAGAAAAAGGATGAAAAATACTCAACAAAATAATAGCAAACAACACCAACAACATATTTAAAAAGTCATTAAGATCAAGTGGAATTTATCCCAGGAATGCAAGAATGACTTAATATATACAAACCAATAAATCTGATACATTAATTCATAATTTTGTTCTTTATGGTTGCATAATATTCCAGTATGCAGGTATCTTTTTTGTAGAGTGATTTAAGTTCCTCTGGTTATATTCCCAGAAGTGGGATTGCTAGATCATATGGAAGGTCAATTTCTAGTTCTTTTATGAATCACCACACTGTTTTCTATAGATGTTGAACTAATATGCATTCCCATCAACAGTGTAGAAGCATTCCCTTTTCTCCATATCCTCGCCAGCATCTGTTGTTTTTTGTTGTATTAATGATAGTCATTCTTACTGGAGTTAGGTAGTATCTCAATGTGGTTTTGATTTGCATTTCTCTGATGATTAATGAGACTGAGCATTTTTTCATGTGGCTGCTCATATATGTATTCTTTTGAGAAGTGTCTATTCATGCTTTTACCCACGTTTTAATGGGGCTGTTTTGTTATGTTTTTCCTTTCATCATGTTTGAGTTTATTGTAGATCCTGGATGTTTGTCAGATATGCAGTTGGCAATTTTTTTTTCACATTCTATGGGCTTTTCTGCTGCTCTCTTGATGGTTTCTTTTGCTTTGCAGAAGCTTTTCAGTTTGATGAGGTCTTACTTGTCTATATTAATTGTTATGACATGCGCATGTATGGTTTGATCAGAAATTTGTTGCCAGTTCCAATTTCCATAAGGGTGTCTCCTGCATGTTATAAGGTTCTTATAATTTGAGGTTTTACATTTAGGTTTTTGATCTATTTGGAGTTGATTTTTGTGTATGGTGATGGGTAGAGTATACATAGGAATAAGTTTAACCAACGAAGTGTCAGATCTCTACAATGAAAAATACAAAATTGATTAAATAAATTTTAGAGAACATGCATGCAAATAAAACATAGATATCACATACTTATGGATTAGAAGATTTAATGTTGTTAAAATATCTCTACTATATGAGATATATTTTTTTAAAAAATCCCTGTCGAAATACCTATGAGATTTGTCACAGAAATAAAAAGAATATCCTAAAATGTGTATGAAACCACAGAAGACACCAAATTGCCAGAGAAACTCTGATCAAAACAACAATGCTGGCAGCATCACACTTCCAGACTTTAAAATATACTACAAAACTATACTAATCAAAATAGCATGATACTGACATAAAAACAGATATATAGACTAATGAAACAAAACAGAGAACACAGAAATAAATCTGTACCTTTATATTCAACTGATTTTTGACAAAGTTGCCAGGAACACACACTGGACAAAGGAGAGTACCTTCAATAACTAGTGCTAGAAAAACTAGATCTCCATATTGATAAAAATAAAACTATACTCCCATCTCTCATCATATACAAAAATCAACTCAGAATGGGGTAATGGTTTAAATGTATGACAAGAACCTCTGCAACTACTAGAAGAAAACATCAATAGAATAATTTAGGATATTGGTCAGTCAAATATTTTGAGGGTAAGATCTCAAAAGCACAGAAAAGAAATGCCAAAATTGATAAATAAAATTATATCAAGCTAAAAAGTTGCTTACTTACTGACAGAGTAAAGTGACAAATTACAGAATGGTAGAAATATTTGCAAACTAACTCTCTGACAAAGGATTAATATCCAGAATATGTAATGAACTAAAAAACTTGAGAGCAAACAAAACAAAACAAAATAATCTTACCCAGTAGAGAGCAATATAAATAAATATTTTTTAAAAAATAACAGAGTTGACTAATAAGTATACTAAAATTATGCTCAACATTATTGATCATCAGATGAGGAAAAATTAAAACCACAATTAGATATTAACTTACCATAGTTATAATGGCTAGTATCAAAAAAATAAAGAAAAAGAAAAAAAAAATTCTGGTGTAGATACAGAGAAAATGGAATACTAGCAGCACACTGTTGATGAGAATGCAAATTAGCATAGCCACAGTGGAAAATTGTATGACAGTTCCTCAAAATATTAAGAAAAGAAAAAATCTATCATACAATAGAATTACCCTCCTACCATGTATGTAAATACAAATGTAATAAAATTGCTACATCATTCTATCCACTTCCCCATGTTTATTGCAGCACTGTTATATTATCCAAGATGTGAAATAAATCTAAGTGTCCATCAATAGACGAATGAATAAGGAAAATGAGGTATATACATACACCGGAATACTATTCAGCTACAAAAAAATAATAAAATTTTATTAGCAGCTACATAAATAAAACTGCAGGATGTTGTGCTAAGTGAAATTAGCCAGGCACAGAAAGACAAATATTATCTGTTCTTACACATGTGTGACCAAATAAGCCCTTGTTTTTATTTATTGTTTTTAATTTTTATTTTGGGTTTTTTTTTTTGTTGTTGGAATCTCACTCTGTCACCCAGACTGGAATGCAGTGGCTGGGAGCGGGCTCCTGCAATCCTTCTGCCTCAGCCTTCCAAGTAGCTGGAACTACAGGCTCGTGCTACAACGCCCGGCTAATTTTTTTGATTTATTGTAGAGATGAGGTCTCGCCAAGTTGCCCAGGCGGGTCCTGAACCCATGGGCTCAGGCAATCCACTTACCTCAGCCTCCCAAAGCGCTGGGATTACAGGCTGAGCCACCGAGCCCAGCTCAAAGCCCTTGTTTTTATGAAGATAATAAGTAGAATAATGATTACCAAAGCCCAGGAATGGTAAGCATAAGCAGTAAATGAAAAATATATAAATGTATACAGAATCACAATTAGAATAAATAATTTATATTGTTCAATAGCACAGTGGAGTTAAAATAAGTAATGATTTATTGTATATTTCAGAGTAGCTAGAATAGAAAGTTAGGAATGTCCTCAACGTACATATGTGAAATGATAGATGTGATAGACATCCTAATTACCCTGCTTTATTCATTACACATTGTATCTATGTTTATAAATGTCACAGGTACCTCATAAATGTTTACAATTGTATATTATTTACACTAATATAATTTATTATTATATACCAATAAAAAATTCAAAGTAGATTGATAGCTTACTATGAAATTTATCTTTAAACTCTTGAATATTTTACTAAAGAAATAACTAGGGCTTGCTTAGTTGCCATTCTATTCTCAACAATTAACTGAATAGTATGTCCATATCAGAACCATTTTAATTGACTAGTTAATGAAATATTAGCGAGTATGTGAAAGATAGAATTAGGAGCATTTTTAAGGAGTCAATTTTTCAGGTTATGAAACATTCTTTACCTAATAAGGATATATTTGGAGATGATTTCAGAGACAAATTAAAGTACAAATCAAATATGCTTAAAGTCTTTATTAAATAGTTATACTGAGAATAGCTGTATGCGTCACTTCAGAGGTTTCAAACACCATATATAATATACAAATCAAATGTAACATTGTCAATAATTTTGACTCTAACTCAGATTTTGTATACAGTTGTAGAGTTGCTTGTAGCAGTTGCTTCAAGTAATAGAAAAGTCAAAATCCATTATACGTGTTATTGAGAAAATATTTCACTTAAGATAGCAATAAAGACTGCTACAATAAATTTTAGACATGATTTACACACATGTTGCAAGGAAATGTTTTAATATATGCTATAGCACTTAATTTTAAAACTATTATAAAAAGATAAAAAATGTAATCTAATATTTATTATTATAAGGAAAACAAAGGAAAGCAAAACTTTGTTTATTTTTTTAATTTTTTATTATTTTTTTATTTTTTGAGTTGGAGTCTCACTCTGTCGCCCAGACTGGAGTGTAGTGGCTGCTCCCGGCCACTGCAGCCTCGACCCACTGGGCTCCGGCGATCCTTCCGCCTCAGCCTTCCGAGTAGCCGGAATTACAGGCATGTGCTACAATGCCCAGCTGATTTTTTGATTTATTGTAGAGATGAGGTCTCGCTGCCCAGGCGGGTCTTGAACTCGCGGGCTCAGGCAATCCACTCACCTCAGCCTCCCAAAGGCGCGGGATTACAGGTTGAGCCACCGAGCCCGGCTAAAAAACTTTGTTTATAATACATGTATTTTTCTCTCATAAATGTTGGCTAAATATAGGTTTATCAATAATATTCTCTTCATATAGTCATTAGCCACACCACTACACAATTTTTTAATTCATGCAACTACTTGTACACAAATTAAAATATATTCTATATTTCTATGTAATATTGGTTTTGTTCATATTTTTGTATATCATTTTAATGTACATGTTAAAACATTATTGAATTGATCTTTGCCAATTCTCTAGAAGAATAATGGATTCTATTATTTTCCATGTATTTTACTTCTTAAACTACTAACAAACTGGCCTTTTTTGTTGTGGCTGTTCATTGGTTGGATGAGTAAAAGGTCACATGCTTTCTAATAGCTGACCAAAGGTTAGTGTTCTGAGAGGTTTAGACAGTTTGCATTTACCCTATTCTTTTTTATTCTAAGGACAATTTAGTATCAGGAAGTTAAGGAAACTAAAATCCTAAGTAACTATAGTATTATCATGTATTACATTTATTTCAACTTTATAGGTTGTTTTAAATGATTCATAAATGTTTTTTGAACAACATTGTGATAAACTAAAAATTTATTTGAAAATATTAATAAATTCTATGCATATTTTGACTTTGTATAATTTCTATAATAAAAACTTCAAGATATTATTATTTTTATGAAGCATAGTGGGGGTCACAAAATGCTCGAGCAGTTCAGAGGATGGTTGAGTTGATTAGCAGTGGCAATTTCAAAGAATTAGTATGATATGGGAAGAAAGGAAAATTAAAATTTATAAATTTTTATGGGTAACATATTGGGCTGACAATATATGGTAAAATTGGGAAGACCATGAATGGCCTAACTGCAGGTTTTTCTCCCCATTCTGCTCTCATGGATAGGGTATTATGGCCACCAGCACTCTTCATCGAACAGACCAGGTGCAGTTCCCACTTATTCCTGAGAAGCAGATTTCAGTTTTCTGTCAGGCTGAAAAATTACTCTAACAAGCCAATCATATTCTCCTGCAGGAACCAAGGAGCATCTCAGCCCTTTGATACTATAATGTCTGCTTCACACATCCTCTCTTGTTCACTCTGCTTTCAAATGCAATCTCTGTGTAGCTTGGTGTTCTTTGCTCCTGAGCTGTGAGTATACATGGCAAATATGTGTCAATCTCGTCTGTGCAGTTTGGGTGTGGTGTTTTCAAACTTCTTCTGATGAGAGCATAAGAAGCTAATAACAATTGGAGATCATGCATGTAAATTAGCTAGATTTTTAAAAACATTTTGTGAGCATTATAAATAAAATTTTTATCTTTCAATTTAAAAATAAACAAAATTGTAAAGATCGATATTGGAGAAAGTATGTAGATTTTCATTACAGAGAAGCTATGAACAAGGGAATAAGATTTTAAAAAGAATTTTGAACTAATGGTTAGCCCCAACATTATATAAAAGAATATTTTATCAGCAGAAAGATACTACATGAGAATATACAAGCTATTGTCTGAATGTTTTGTCTCCCCAAAATTCATATGTTGAAACCTAATTACCAATGTGTAGATATTAGAAGGTAGTACCTAATTACCAATGTGAAGGTATTAGAAAGGAGGTGATTAGGCTTTGAGGGTGAAACCCTCATCAATAGAATCAGTGCCCTTTAAAAAGTCCCCAAATAGCTGCCTTGGTCTTTCCATCATGTAAGATACAGTTAGAAAAAGCAATCTAAAGGCCAAAAATCAGGTCCTGACCTGACACTGAATCTGCTGACATCTTCATCTTGGACATCTCAGCCTCCAGAACTGTCAGAAATATTTTTGTTGTTGTTTATAAGATACCCAGTGTGTGGTATTTTGTTGTAGAATCCCAATGAACTAAGATACTATGTGATAAAAATACTATATAAGATGCAGAGAAGAGAAAACATGACACATTTTAGAAATTAAAAGAGGTTCAATATTGATCACAAGACATATCAAAGTATAAACTGAATCTGAAACATTATATTCTGAAATGTCTTGTAAGCTATTATTAAATGTTATGAACATAATTCTAAATGCAATGAATTCCAATAAAGTAATATATTATCAAAATAATATTATGTACTGAACTAATATGTTTTCTAATTTTGCAGAATGGAAAGAAGCAGAAAAATAGAAGTCACACAATATTCTTATGACACCCACTTGTGATGTTTATTTTGACCACATGATCCAGGTACTATTCCACTACCCTTGGTAGTAAAAGCTGGGTTTGAATAGATGTTTTAAGATAAGGTCCAAACATCATCTGTATGAAGACCACTTACATACCTGATCCTGAATTGTACTTCACATCTTTAAAATATATTTAAAAAAAATTTGAAAAAAAATAATGCAAATATTCTCCTGCTTATCAATATCTTTCCTATGGTATTTGTAATTATTGATTTTTCTTGTCTATTGAAGTCTTTACTGTAATGTTTACAAAAAAGATGATTTTCCAACTCTAGCATTCCTATCACATTTCATAGTCAGCAACCAACATCAGTAACTTCACCATTTTACAAATATAATTGAATGTATTTACTCTATCTTCTATCTATCATCTATCTATATCTATCATCTATCAATCATCTATGTATCTAACATAATATGAATTTATACATTTTTATTTTTGAATAGTTTATAATTTATTTATGTCCACATAATTGTGTTGTTAAATGTTTTTTGTGGTTTAGATAATAAAAGTGTCTTCTAGCTGGTTCCAAAATATTCCTTAAACATTTTTAAAAGAATTCTTTTAATTTCTGGCATAAATCATATTCAAGATTTTCTCTGTATCTCTCTTGTCCTAGAATTAAGGATTAAGTCTTGGAAAGAGGTAAGAAAGATATATGTATATATTACACATAAATGTTCATAGATATATGTATAGCTATAATTGTACATATATATTTGCACATATATGCATGCAAATACACACACACATCCCATACCCACATGGTTGTTAGGCTGTGTCTTTGCCTTTCCTACTTTTAAAATTTATTATCTTTCCGCCATTGTGTGAACTCTGTCTTCAAACATCTACTCATTTATTTATTTGTTCAATCCCATATAATGTGTCATACAGTAAATTCAGAATTGCTTTACACATAAAACTACAAAAAATATTTTTCAAAATTCAGACTTTTATTACAGTGCCTACCCCCTCATTACAAAAACAGTTAAAAACCAGAACTGAGGTTAAACAGTAAATTAATGTGTTCATAAGCTATTTAGATTGTTTCTTCTATAATCACTCAACTAGTGTGGTTGTATGAGTCATTTGCAAAACTGTTAGATTCAGTTTGACTTGCTTGGTTTCAATTTTCTTTTTTTTTCTTCTTTTTCATTCTTGTTGATGTAAAGCACTAGTATGCTTCAAAATGTCAAAACAACATAAAAGCTGTATTCAGAGAATGGTCATTTATTCCTTCCACTATATTCCACTATATTCTATTGCAGGTTAGTATTCAATTTTAACATTTTCTGCTTTATTGTTCTTATGTTTCCATAAAGATGAGATTATAGGTTTATATTTTCTCATTTTCTTTCTTCCTTAACAGTTTGCATAATAAACTCATTATTTGAATTTTCCTATTTCCACTAAGCAAATTATCGTTGAAAATGACTATACTTCAATAGAAGGTTAAAAGTATAAGTCTGGGGTTTTTTAATATTTGATTTTACCTGTACTTATTTTCACATTATTTCATGATGTGGTGTAGAAGAGCACCCTTTATCAAATTATTTTATATTCATTACTCAAACATTAAGAGATTTTGTGTTGTCCCAACATATTTTTATTCTTAGATGAGGATCACTTAGGAACATATTTTAGCTATTGGAATGTACATGAAGCACATTACATCCAACTTATTCTGTACTTATATACTTATTATACTATACTTATTTGGCAGTTTTCTCATTTCATTGTCCACATTATGTTGATAATCTAAAAACCTTTAAGCATTTTATTGTGATCATTATAGATTCACATGCAATTGTAAAGCAATAATATAGAGATATTTTGTACATTTTGCTAAGTTTCTGCCAGTGACAGTATTTTGCACCATTTTAGTATAATATCACAAGATGAATATTGACATTGATGAAATCTACTCATCTTATTTTTAGTATTATAGTGTACAGTGTTTGCATGTGGACTTTTTAATGTGTTTTTTTGGTCTGTGTTATAAGTTTTATACACTTTTGTCACCTGTGTAGGTTTCTGTAACTACTAAAGTGGCAAGAAACTGCTCAGTTTCAGCACCCATGAATTCCTCTGTTCAACTTGTGTAATCACTCCCACACTCCCTGCCTCCCACCATCTCTAACCACTGGCAGTAACTAATCTTTTCTTCAGTTTTGAAACTTTGTCATTAAAAAAGTCTTACATAAGTGACATCATACATTATGTAACCTTAGAGACTGACTTTTTATTCAATGTTATTCCCTATAGACTCATTAAAGTTGTGTATATCAATAGTTGTTAACTTTTGAGAAGTATTCTATGGTATGCATATAACATAGTTTGTTCAACCATTCACCTGTTGAAAGATATGTGTTTTGTTTTGTTTTCTGATTTTAGACTATTATGAATAAAATTGCTCTGAACAAGTATGTGCAAGTTTTAGTATAAACATAAGTTTTTATTTATCTGAGATTAATGTCCAGGACTGCAATTTCTGAATTACATGGTAATTGCATCTTTAGCTTTATGCATAGACATTTTCCAGAGGGACAGTACCATTTTACATTCTCATCAACAATGTATCAGTAATTCAATTTCCTCACATACTCCCAAATATTTGATATTGCCATTTAAAAAAATAGTCACTTTGATAGGTGTATAGTGATATCTCATTTGGGTTTAAACTTGCATTTTCTAATTGCTAATAAAATTGAACATATTTTCATAGCTTGAGTTATGTCTATCAACCTCAGTGAAATGTAGTTCTGTCTTTTGAACATACCTAATTAGACTTTTTACTGTTTTACTGTTGAGTTTTGATATTTCTTTATGTATTCCAGAATTCTCCTCAGATATGTAGTTTGCAAATCTTTTCTCTAACTTTGTAGATTGCCTTTTCATTCTCTTCACATAAGCTTTCACAGAGCAAAAGTTTTATTTTTGATAAAACGTACTGTGTCGAATTTCTTTATTTTTTGGATCTCACTTTTGGTGTCAAGTAAGAGCATTTTGCCTAGTCCTAGATTATAGAGATATTCTCCAATGTTTATTTCTAAAATTGTATAGTTTTAAATTTTACATTTAAGTCTATGCTCAATTTTAAAATTTCATTTTTTTCTGCTATGGATTTCAAATTTCTCTAGTATCATTTGCTGCAAAGATCAGCTTTCCAGTGAATATCTTCTATACCTATGTCAAAAATCAGTTGAACATATTTATGCAAATTTATTTCTAGGTTCTTTATTCTATTCCATCGATCTGTCTATCCCTCTGCTAATACCACACAGTTTGGAATAGTAAAGCTATATAATGAGCTCCATGATGAAATACAATGATTCTTCCCATTCTGAGTTTTCCCATCAAGAATGTTTGAGCATTAACCCATGTGCTTTCAAATAGATTTTAGAATAAGATTATCAATACCTACAAAAACTTGATGAGGTTTTTATAAGAATTGCATTAAACCTATAGATGTGTGGGAAAATTTTATATTTTTACTATGTTGAGTTTTCATCAACATTTTCATAATTATCAACTTGCCAATCCTGTACAGGTTAGTGTATACCTACATACATTTTATAAATACGTAGTTCACTTTATTCAGAATGACAACAGTAGCACTATGTTTTTAATTTCATTTTTGACACGTTCATTAAGATAGTGTAATTGTAATGTGCTAGATTTGGGGCTGTGGTGTTGTTTCCTGAGATGCTACTAAAATCAACTTTTTAGTTCTCTGATTTTATATTTTAGATTTCTTGCAATTATCTATTTAGACAATCATCTGCAAATAAATGTAGTTTTGTTTCTTGTTTCTTCCTTTTAAATCTGTATGTCTTGTTTCCCATACCTTGGTAAAGTGACTAGAATATTTTGCAACGCATCAAAAAAGGGTAGTGAGGAGAATTGATCTTTTCTTGTTCTCAATCTTAGAGAAAAAACAGTCTTTCATCATTTAGTATAAGTTTACCAGATGATTTTTGCAGATTTTTTTTTTAATCAGGTGGAAGTTTCTTCTATTTCTAATCTGCTGAGAGTTTGTATAATGAATGACTGTTTAATTTTGCCCATTTCTTTTCTATGCTAGTTAGTATTATATATATATATATATATATATTTCTTTTTAGTATGCTGATACAATGAATTTCATTCATTAATTTGCATATTCTTCACCAGTCTTAAAATCTGGGATAAATCCTAACTTGTCATGGTGTATAATTCTTTTTATATGTTGTTAAATTTGGTCCTGAATATTTTTTATGAGAATTTTTTGTGAAAGTTTATGAAATGTATTGGTGTTCAGTATTCCATTTTGTATTCTTTTCATCTAGTTTTGGTGTGAGGGTAATACTGGCTTCAAAAATTTTGTGAAGTAGTCTACACTATATTTCTGAGGAGATTGTAAAATATTGGTGTCAAATTTTCTTTAAGTATGTGATAGAATTCTTCAGTAAACCCATCTCAGCCTGGAGATCCCCTTTATTTGAATCTTTAAAATTATATTTTAAAAAATTGAGATTAGGGTCTCACTATGTTGCCCAGACTGGTCAGGGAATCCTCCCATCTCAACCAACTGAATTTTGGGTAATACAGATGCACACCAGCTACAAATTTATTTTTAAATGGTTATAAGATTAGTCATAGTTCATCTTGGTTGAGTTTTGTTAGCTTATGGTCTCCAAGGAATTGGTTCATTTCATTTTCAAATTTATAAAAGTAAAATTATTCATAGTACTTACTTATTTTTCTTTTTAATAGCTGCAGAATCTGTAGTAATATGCTTATTTCATTTCTAACATAGACAATTTATGTTCTCTTACTTTATGTTTGTCATTCTTGCTGGAGGTTTATCACTTTTATTGATTTTTTAAATATAATTTTAACTCACTTTCTATGATTGCTTTTTTATTTTCAAGTTTTTTGAATTTTACTCTTATGTTTATCACTTCTTTTCTTCTGCTTACTTTGGGTATATTATTGTTAGTTTTTTCTAATTTTTTAAAGTAAGAACTTTATTTATGGCCATGAGGACTTTTATCTAATGTAAGCCTTCATTGATATACAGTTTTCTCTTGACACAACTTTAAATACATCTCACATATTTTTATATGACTTGATTTGCTTTTTATTTAATATATTTTTTAACTTTTAGGACTTTTCCTATGACCCATGAATTATTTAAAAGTGTTGTTTTTAAAATACCTATGAGGTTAAAAGCTTCCTATTGATTTTCTGTTATTGATTTATAACTTGATTCATTATAATCAGAGAATACACTGGAAAATTTAAATTATTAAAAATTTTTTATAGCTGGGCTCAGTGGCTCAGCCTGTAATCTCACGCCTTTGGGAGGCCGAGGTGAGTGGATTGCCTGAGCCTGAGGGTTCGAGACCCGCCTGGGCAACTTGGCGAGACCTCACCTCTACAATAAAATTAAAAAAAATTAGCTGGGAGTGGTAGCACGCACCTGTAGTTCCAGCTACTTGGAAGGCTGAAGCGGAAGGATCACCGGAGCCCAGCAGGTCGAGGCTGTGGTGGCCGGGAGGGGCCACTGCACTCCAGTCTGGGCAACAGAGTGAGACTCCAACTCAAAAAAAAAAAAAATTATAAGATTTGTCTTATGGCCCAGGGCATGCTTTATATTGCTGAATGCTTCAATGTACATTCATTTCATAATAATAATAAGTTTCTGAGTACCACAAAGCTAGATATCTTAAAACATCACAGTTCTGAAGTCTAGAAGTCTAAAATTAGAATTGGCAAGATCATACTCTCTTTGAAATCTGTGAGAAAAAATATTTCTTGTCTTTTCTTAGCTTCTGGTGGTTTGTCAGCAAACTTTGCTTTGTTTGTTTGTTTGTTTGTTTGTTTGTGAATGCATCACTGCAATTCTTTCTCTTTACATGGCAATCTCCCTGTGCTCCCATCTGTCTCTCTTCTCTTTCTATAGAGTTAAAAATTATATTGTATTAGGAACCCATTCTACTCCAGTATGACCTCAATTTAATTAATTTATTCTACAATGATCCTATTTTTAAATAAAATGACATTCTGAATTGTTGGGTGTTAAAACTTCAACATATTTATCTTTTGTGTCTGTGGGGGGGGTCACAATTCAACTCAACATTCATGGGTTCTTGAAAAAACATTCTGGCATTATTGGATATATGTCAATATATCTTGTTGTTTGATTTTACTTTTCTCTATCCTTAGAAAATGTATTTCTAGTAGTTCTATCCATTGCTAATAGGGACTTCTTAAAGTTCCCTTAGCTGTGTGTAATTGTGAATTCAGCTATTTCTTCTGTTTGATCAGCTTTTGTCTCAGATATACTATGAATCTGTTTTTTGATATGTACACATTTAGAATTATTTTTCCTTGGGGAAATATTATTTTCCTTGGGGAAAAATTATTTTCCTTTATCATTGTGCAATGTCCCCCTTCATCAATAGTATGTTTTGTTTGTTTTTTTTTTGAAGTCTACTTTATCAGACTCTTGCTTTTTATGAATAATATATGCACACTATAACTTTTTTTGTTCTTTGACTTTTAAGGTACCTTTGCCACTTAATTTGAAGTGAAATTCTTGTAGGCAAAATATAGTTCAGTTATTTTTAAAAATTCACTTTGGTAATTTCTGACTCTTTATTAGTGTATTTAGACTATTTATATTTAAAATAATTATTAATACTGTAGCATGTGCTACTATAATAATATGTAGTGTTCAACTTTCTCATTTTAGATTTGTTTACCCTGGATCTCATACTACAGTTGCTTTTGTTTTCCTGAGGGTTACTTGAACTTTTTTTTGCAGGATTCTGTCATCATTTATTTATAGTTTTTTTTAGTACAGCCAGTCCTCCATACCCATGGGTTCTGCATCCTTGGGTTCAACCAGCCATAGATCAAATGTATTTTAAAAAATGCATAGGTACCGAACAGGTTCAGATGTCACTTTATTGTAATTATTTTCTAAACAGCATATTATAGCAATTATTTACATAATATGTTCATTGCTTTAGGAATTATAAATAATTTACAAATAAGAAGATTCAAAGTATACACCAGGGTGTGTGTTGGCTATATGGAAATACTGTATTGTTTTATATCATAGACTTGAACATTTGATGATTTTGGTATCTGAGGGAGGTATTGAAACCAATCTCCTATAAATACCAAGGGACCTCTGTATATCTCTTTGTATAATGTTCATGGTGTTTGGTCTGGGTATTGATATACATAATTTTTAACAACTTGAGTGATATGTGGTAATCACATTTCCATTTTGTATTTTTTAATAATATCATTGTCTTGAGTGTTAGATAGTGCCATAATGTGTTTCAAAGTTTAAATATAGCATATAGACTCATGAAGAAAAGGATAGTACTGTGTATTTTGTGTACTCACATTTCTACTCTTGTTATTGTTTTTTTCTTCCTGGTATTCTATTATTTCTTTAATTTTTGTTCTCATTTTGGGTTAAGTTATCTATTTGCATTAGTACTCTAACATCTTTATTTCTATTTCAGTATGATACATCTCATAGTATTTCCATAAAATGCTATCTTGATGAGTTTAAAAATAAATAACTTAAAGTGTTTGTTTTAAAAAATATGGGGCAACCCTCTCAGGTCCCTTCTAACTGTGGAAGTTTTTTTATCTTCTCAATAAATCCTGCATTCTCACTTAAAAAAATGTATTATCCTAAATTCACAGATTATACATATATATTTTCTTCTTCAAGGAAGCTGTCCCATATATATCAGAAAACATTATATTTTTATTATTTCTATGTGTATATGGGAACACGATCTTTCATTTACCTATCAATGTGAAAAGATCATGATTCAGCTACTAAGTGCGAGAAAAAATGGCTTTACAGATAAAATTAAACAGAAAAAGAAATTAGAGGAAAAATACATAGCATAGAAGATTTTAAAAAATCAAGTATCCTGTGTGATGAAAAGATAAAATAATGGCATTGAGGTCAAGAAATAAATGCTCTACATTGTGTAGGTGAATTGGTCTTCTCATTTGATGTCTTGTGGTAGTTCCCTGAATCTCTTGTGCTTGACTGCTCACATCTCCGGGGAGAGGAGGAAAATTTTCTTGGATTACCTCCTGGAATACTTGCTCTAAGTTATTCTCCATTTCCCTTTCTTCTTCTGAGATATAAATCAGACTTAGATTTGGTCTCTTGATGTAAGAACACATCTCTTGTAGGCTTTGTTCTTTCTTTCTGAGTCTTCTTTCTATGTTTTTTTACAGATTGGGTCAATTCCATGTTCTGGTCTTCAAGTTCTGAGATTCTATCTTCAGCTAGATTGATTCTGTTTTCCAAGCTTGTCATCTTGTTATTTATTTCCTGGATAAAATTTTTTATTGCCAAAATCTCTGTTACAAGTTCTTTCAGTGTTGCATCTTGTATTTCTTGAGTCTTATTCACTCTTTCCTTCCATTCCCTAATCTCTGCCACATTCTGGGACCAGTCGTTTGTGACTTCCATTGTTTAGCCACCAAGGTCTGATTTTTTTAGGAGATATGTCTTTGGTACACTTGAAATTGCCTGAGGTCTTCCTTTGGTTTTTCCTCATTTGTGACAGATCTCTTGTTTTTCTCTTCAGTTCTGTTATTCAGTGTCAGTGGGTGAGGCTTTCCTTTCTGATGTTTGCTTAGTCCTCTATTCTTCCCTGATCTGGGCTCTGGATTTGTTCTATTTTGAAATAGGACAGTGGATGGAAAGTTTTGCTGTTTCTTGTCATTTTTGAAATTTGAATAAAGTAGGGGATGGGGCACTAGGATTCAGAAACTACTTGCAAATTACAATGTACACTTATTGTTGGTATGTGTTCCCTGAGACCCATTCCCCACCACTACTCTATATGATGATGCAAAGCAGAAAGCAATGCAAAAAATAATTGAAAACACACACACAGACATGCACACACACCCCAAAATAAACAGGAATAACAACAAAATGAAACAAAACAAACAACAACAAAAAACCAAGAAAACTAAACACACACACACACACATGCACACACACACACACACACACACACCTAGCACAAAGTGAATAGAGAAGAAAAACAGAAAGACCCGAGGAAAAAAAGGAAAAAAATAAGGAAGTCAGGTCGAACCCTCACACATATATTTGAACACACCTTAAACCATAAAAAATGAAAATAAAAAACCAAGAAGAACAAAAGATCAAAAACAAGTCAACAACAACAACACAAGTGAAAAATGAACACTCAGTCATGCACATACACACATAAACGGTAAACAACAAATAAAAGAAGGAAGAAACAGAAAAAGAAAAGAAAAAAATTGGGGGGGGCACGCAGATCAAACCCTCACATACACACTCATGCACAAAGGAAAACTATTTAAAAAATAACAAACAGCCAAAAAAATTTAATTTTTTTTAATTGAAAATTTTAAAAAAACCCTGCCCTTTTGTGGTAGACTCTGTAATTTTTCCTCTAATCAGATCTCTCATGCAGAGCCACCTCTTTCACTCCCTCCTCATTGTCCAAAGCAGGGAAGGAGGAGGGGCAGTGAAGGTGGGTGGGGCTGCTGTCCTCCCCTCCCACTCTCCTATGGTCAGAGAGATCTCATCTGGTGGGAAGACACGGAATTGTCTCTTCCCCAGGTATGTACTCGTTCCCCAACCAGGTCTATCCTGGAATGGAGTTCTACTATTGCAACTGACGTCCAGGCTCACCTGGGTTTGTCCCTCTCAGTCATGGCCCAGTTGTCTGGGTCTGGCATTCAGAGGATTGCTGGGAAGAGGGGGTTTGGGTCAGACTCACCACTTATCTCTTTGGAGTTCTTCCTCATCCTTTTCTGGCCACACCCTTTGTCCTAAGGCTGGATCAGGATAGGGGGTGGGTCACCTGGAATTCAGTCACTTGTCAGGTCCCTCTAAAGTTTGTGCTTTCAGGATATTCCCTCTGGGTCACGATCAATTCTTGAGTAGTTGATCGGCCAGTCACAGAGATGGGGTCTGTTGTTCCATAGTGAGCAAGTCAGAGCACTTTCCTGTCCTGCCTTCAAGATGGTGGTGGGGTACCTATAATGTCCTCTTCTGGGACTTTGCCTCTGGACTCCCACTGCAGCCCCTGCTACCAGTGCCCTGCCAGGTGCTGAAGTGGTAAGGTAAAGCCAGGAGCAGGCAGTTTCTCTCCTGCTGCAATGGTGAGGGAGAGTCTGGGGCGATAGTTTCTCCCACCACTTATTCACAGAAAAACTTTTGTCCATTTTAAAAAAAATAATGGCACTGAGCTTCTGCAACCTGGGAAGAGCCTGGGACAAAGCACAGAAGCTGCAGCACCAACCGTTGCACCAGGGACCTGGCCACTTGCTCTCAAGCCCCCACTTAGACAGTCTGTCCAAGCATTTTCTTCCCAGGGAGGGTCTGCTCTTTAAAAAAAAATTGGCACTCAGATTCTGTCCTGAGAATTGCTAGGGTTCAAATCCAGCAGCCGTGGCATCAGCAGCTGCACCAGGAGAGTCCTGGCCACTAGCTCCCTAGCCCTCACTCAGTCAGCCACTCACATGCCAACTCACTCACCAACACAAACACAAAATTCTCTATCTACTCTCTCCCATGGGGACTTGTATAGTTCAGCAACTCGGCCGCCATCTTCCCAACCCTCTCAAACCTTATGATTAATTCAACACATTTTATCAGCTACCCTTTTATAATTACTTAATTACTAGCATTTTAAGACTACAGAAAAATAATTTTAAAAGATTGAACTAATGAATCTGCAGCAGATGGTTTGAAAATTGAAAGGCTCTGATCTTGTTGACTATATATGCACAACTAATATTTTCTATAGACCTTAATCTATTTTTAACTAGAATAAAACAACTATATTTAAAATTTTTTACTTTATACATACACAACCATAATCAGGAGATGAGTGCCTAAGCAGAGAACATGAAGTTTTAGATTCAATTGTCATTTTAAGAACATATTTCAACATACAAGCCCTTTTATACCTACATGGAAGTTTATTCACCACAGTAAAGGTGGCACAGTTTCAAATAGCATTTTGTCTTATTTTATTATTTTAAAGATGTAGGGTACTATTCAAACTTAGGTATACAAATGGTCATTGTACAGGTAAAGCTTTGGCCTCATTTTTGTCTCCACTTCACTGGGTTTGAGATCAGGTACACTTAGTGATGAAGTGTGCTCCCCCTCCCCTGGCAGTTTTCCACTACTGTCAATCCATTTCTTGTTGTATTATGATAATTGTTCAGGGTCCACTTATGAGTGAGAACATGTGGTACACAGTTCTTTGTTTCTGTGAGAGATCACTGAGTGTTACAGACTCAATTCATCCAAGTTGCTGCAAAGTTCATTATTTTGTCCTTATTTATGGCTGCATAATATTCCATTGTGTATATGTACCATGATTTTTTTTTTTTTGTCCAGTCTACTTTCAGTAGGGTGCATGGTTAGTTCCATGTTTTTGCTATTATGAATAGTGCTGCAATAAACATGTGTGCACAAGTATCTTTTTTATAGAATGATTTGAGTTCTTCCAGGTATATTCTCAGAAGGGGGATTGCTGGGTCCTATGGGAGGTCTATTTTTAGATCTTTTAGGAATAGCCACGCTGTTTTCCACAGAGATTGTGCGAGTTTACGTTCTCACCAACATGGTAGAAGTGTTCCCTTTTCCCTGCACCTTCTTCAGCATCTATTGTTTTTTGAGTTATTTATGATGGCCGTCCTCACTGAAGTTAGGTTATATCTCAGTGTAGTTTTAATTTGTATTTCTTTAATGATTAGGGAGGCTGAGCATTTTTCATGTATTTGTTGGCTGCTTGAATGTCTTCTTTTGAGAAGTGGGTATTCATATCTTGTGTCCACTTTTTAATAGGATTGATTGTGTTTTTTTTCCCTTTTGGCATGTTTTTGTTTCTTGTAGATCCTGGATATTAGTCCTGGATATATAGTTGGCAATTTTTTTTCCCATTCTCTGTGCTTTCTCCCTGTTCTCTTGATGGTTTATTTTGTTTTGCAGAAATTTGCCAGTTTGATGAGGTACCACTTGTCTATCTTATCTCGTATGGCATGTGTTCTTGGGGTTTTGTTCAGGAATGTTTTGCTAGTTCCAATTTCCTTAAGGGGTCTCTTGCATTTTCTAAGGTTCTTATAGATTATGGTTTTACGTTTAGCTCTTTTTTCTTTTTTTTAATAGATGTAAAATAGCATATTATCGTATGAAGTTTTGTCAAATTTTGTAATTTTTTCATTTCATTTTGTTAATTTATGATATAAATATATGAAATTAAATTGTTATTATATAGTCTATTGATAATATCTTATGTTTAATTACTTATTTAAATAATCACACCAATTCTTGCATATAAATTTATGAGTTCTTGAGAGGAAAAATTTGAAATATTCAATTTGCCATAAAAAAATTCTTTATTTTTATTTTGTCTGTATTTTAAAGATGTGGGGTACAATTCAGGGTTAGGTATACATATATTCATTATGCAGCCACCCTTGTTGATGAGATGCCCCTCAACTGCCAATAATACCCCATCTTCTCTGGCAGTTTCCCACAACTTCCAATCTCTTTCTTATAGTATTATGATAATTGTTCAAGGCTCACTTATGAGTGAGAATATAGATTACTCTGTTCTTTTAATAGGATTTCTGTGATAGATCTCCGAGTATGATAGACTCTAAATCAATGCAAGTTGCTGCAAAGATCATATGTTTGTCCTTCTTTGTGGTTGCATAACATTCCATTGTGTATATGTACCATCGTTGATTCCATGTTTTTGCTATTTTGAATAGAGCAGCAACAAACATGCATGTGCAAGTGTGCTTTTGGTAGAATGACTTGAGTTCTTCTGGCTAGATTCCCAATAGGGGGATTGCTGGGTCATATGGAAGATCAATTTCTAGTTCTTTCAGAAATTGCCATACTGTCTTCCAAAGAGTTTGCACTAGTTTGTGTTCCCACCAGCAGTGTAGAAACGTTCCTTTTTCTCCACATCCTTGCCAGCATCTGTTGTTGTTTGTTTTACTAATGATTATATTCGATAATATGTCAGGAGCCAGCCTCAGAGGCCTTCATGTTGACAGGGTCCCGAAGGCCGAAGACCCCAGGTTGCAAGGCAACTCTGGGCAGCTCTCGGCCCTGCTTCTTCTATCTCCACTCTTGCCCTTGCCACTGGAAACCTGGGAGTTGGAAGATGTAAAGAGTTTTATATGGGAGAAATAATTTTTACCAAATATATATTTGGTTTGAGATAATACTGCAGGTGCTAGGTTATAAATCATGACTATTATACCAAACCACATTTCACAAGCACAATTTTTAAGATTATCTTCAATTATCAAGGTTTCTAAATTGGAGATATCTATAAGCATACTCATTAGAGTTGATATAGACTCTTAGTTACAAATTTTACTTAAATAAATGTATAATTGACATAGTTCAGAATAGAATGAATCAAGTGAGAACTCTTATTTTTAAACCTTATAGTTTATTAGTTTTGCTTTGTAGTATTAATTACATATGGCATATTTCTTATATTCTAAGTTCTTACAAGGCTCAGTGACCTGGAATACTCTGTCCCTTAACATGTATTGACTTTCTTTCTTATCTTTTTTACTTAATTTTCCTTTTAAATACAACTCTATATTACAGTCTCCAAAAGAGATTTCTGATGCCCAGTGTCTGAAGTCTGTATCCCTTCATATGTGATATCTGTATTTTTTTCATGCATACTGTTAATTAAGATATTAGGCTCTAAGTCCTAAAATCATCACTCAGGTTCAAATCCTTATTCTATTATGTTATTTTTGTGTGAGTGTGGGCAAGTTATTTAATCTATCTTTTCCTCAGTTTCTTTCTTAAAATAATGATACTGTGTGTATTCATCCCATGTGTTTATTTTGAGGAATAATTTAAGTATTTTTGAAATACTTAGGTTGTCTATAACTCTTAAGTGCAAAGTAGGGCTATAATCATTGCATTTAAATATTATTATATTGTCCATTTCCTTTTTAAAAAATAATCTTTCACATAAGACTGTACTTTTCAAAGGAAACACCTTTCTCTATCTAGGTATTCACAATGTCAAATAAAGCAAGAGACATAGTAAGTATTCTATCATACTTTTGATGAATGATCACATACCAACTTTTTAAAAGTAGTCTAAGTTTCAACATATTAAAAAAGCATCTCAACAGAGATCGTTTTTTAATTGAAGATATCTATGCATTGATATAAGATTATAAAACTGCAGAGGCAAGTGTTCAAGGATCTAACAATTTCTCAATATTTAATAGGTCTTGATGTATATTGATTAATGTTTATACAGAAATTAATCTTCTTATTCTTTATACACATAAAGCAATTAAGCACTCACAAAACATTAAATGAAAGGACTGTGTAATTTTTAAATGATTCTCAGTTTCTAGTTCTTTACTCTGTGTTTCCACCCACTTTCTGTGTTCAATCTGAACTTTTATCAACTTGGTATAGATAATTGCTTTTGACTGGTATCCAAAAATATAGATTTCTATGATTTTATGAGTATAAAATTATTCTAACACTGAAATGTATCCTCAGCTTTAAACCATACATTATATATACATTTTGTCATTATTGCATATTTATACTTATATGTATTCATAATATTTTAAGATATTTTAGCTTTAAATTCAAGCAAAATTAAAAGTATGATATATTTTAAATATATTATTTGTTTTCTGAAGTAAATATTAATGTTCTTTGAATATGAACAAACTATGCAAGCAAGAATTTAGATAATTTTCAATGTTACAGCCATAAAATTAGCATTTGAAAATAAGATGGTATAAGTTTCAAGCCTAAGCTTATATATACTACATTCTACTGTGTTAGATATTGAAATTCTATGTGAATAAATTTAGACATATTACTATACTTTCTTCATGTGTAATTTCCACTTGTTTTTTTTCTCTTTCCCCATTTCCATGAAGAAAGAGGAAGAATGGGATGTCAATAATGCTAAAATTTATAGAGATTCGCTTATAAAAAATTGAATATAAGTTCTGGGAAAAGAGAGAGGAATGTTTGCTCTGTACAAAGATTACATTTCTAATTCCAAAAATATTTCATAATTTAAAAAAATTGTGGATAGCCCTCTCAGCTGGAACTGTTTAGAAACCATGTAAACTTATTTCTGAAATTTTATAAGTTTTCTATGTAGGAATGAGTTCATATCATATAAATTCCATGTTCTTTCTAATCCCAAGACTATGAAATAATCAATTGATTGATAGCAGCCAGGTATACCAGGAATTCTTGGAAACCAGGAGAGAAAATGCTTTGGGTGCCATGGCCTTAAAATCACACCATATTATATTTAGCATACTAACTTTATGTTTAACAACAGCCCTCACCATATCTACTGACTAAATATTGGCAATAGAACTCAAATTTAAATAATAAGAACTTTCTTTTTCTGGATAACAATTCAGATTGAGAGGGTAGAAGAAACTGGCCAGCAAAAAAGATACTATACTGAAATCATACTACAATCTTTAATTATCTCAACTAAAAATGATGCCAAATAAAAGTAAAGAGAAGAATAATTTCAAGTGCCATTCTGCAGCAGTTACTCAGATTGGAATTATGAAAGGTTATGAAACTACAAATTTGTCAAGACACTGATTCACTGTCTATAACTTTTTCTCTTCTCTACATGTTTCCATCTGAACATTTTGTCACACTAACAGGAGGAGAATCAAAGCTAAATTTACCTGTTGGGGAAGTCAGATGAATAATTACTGCTACTGTACCTTGTCATTAACATAATGGTCCCAGTTAATCATTATGATACCAATAAATAAGGCATCTTTTGCCCAGGTTTTGTTAGTTTGTTTATTAAACACCCAGTCTATGAGCATAGGCAACACAAATCTTACTTCCACACACATACCATCACTAAATCTAATATTATCTTTCTGTACATGTGAAATTGCTTGTATGTCTGTCTACATCAAAAACAAAAGTGTGAGTCTGTATATACATAGGAATATTGCTGACTGCATTAACTGCATGTTAAATTCCAGTTCACCTCAATAAAGTGAATATCACAATAAAACAAGTTACCTTTAAAACAGAAAAAAAGTTAAGTTTTGATTACTTTATTGAAACTGAAAAGAAAATAATTCTTTTTGTTATTCCAAATCATAACTGATAATTTTGGTACCATTTTTGGAAATTAAGTACCTAGCACTCAAAACATACCTGCGTAAAGTTTGGAAATATTATGAACAATATGCTGCGTCTAACAGAGATTTCCAGATTATGCATTTTTGAGGTGCCTCCAAATATCTCTCACTTAACGAAGATTTGACATGTAATCTAATAAGGAATATTGATAAGGCTGAAAATTAAAATTTTCTCATAAGTGTTAATTTATTTTTTTCTGTATTGCATCTTGTAATGTATCTTAGCTAAAAGAAGTACATATATATGAAGAGGTAACTTTAATCTTACTAACCTAAAACTTTCATAAACACAAGCATTTTAGAATCAGAAAATTACGTATGAGTTTATCCTCTGGTACTTACTGAACACACATATTTAGACAAGTCTTTGCTCTAATTTAATTTTTAAAAAAATTTTGAAAACACTAAGTTGTTAACAGCATTAGATGGCAAGTGTACGTGAAGGGTCAAATGTCTGACATAGGGTAAGTCTTAAAATTGACACATTTAAAGCAAAGCACAAACACACAAGAATACAATGACATTCTAATGTTAGTATTAAGAGGCAAAGGTGTTGAAAAATCACATGTGAAAAATCACATTATATTACAAGAACTGGGACCCTCCAGGATTCCCAAATATCTTTCCATTTTCCAATGCATTGATTTTTCAGTCTGTCTAGTCTACATCTCCTAATGCCTTTAACTTGTTATTTACATTACAGAGAAAATAAGTCTTTAGAAACTTTTATTTATTTTTAACTTGCAAATGTATTCACAGATTTTTAATTTTGATAGCTGTTTAGTTTAGATAACCAATGCTTATCACTGAAATTAATAGAACAGTCAATTAACTGGCACCCTGCCTCCAGTCTATTGTCTCCAAATCCAACCTCATTAAAATTCCTTCTTAGCACTTTGGTCAGAATAATGTTTCAAAACGCAAACCAGATCCTATCATTTTCCTGCAGAAAACATTTTATTGTCTTCCATTGCCTACAAATACAGTCTAATCCCTTACATAAAATACAAGCCCTTTAAAAATTGTTATTTACTCTTTCTTAATTTAGCATCATTTTTTTCTGATATGCAATATATTTATGTGAGTTACACATTTTTCTCCTCGTGATCCCAGTTTCTATGCATTTTCCCCACCATGTTGCATCCTCTTAACTCCTACTTCTTCCTGTAGTGCTCATTTAGACATTTCTTCATTTTTAAAACTGGGTTTAGTATCCCTTTTATATGTAACCACAGCATTGTCTACTTTGCTAGCACATTGACTATACTGCAATGACCAATTTCCTTTTTTCTATCCTTCAACAAACAATAGATGTTTTGAAGACAGACACATTATTTGATACACATTTGGGGCTCAATAAATATTTCTTGAATTAACCCTGAATATTTCTTGAATTAACAATGAATTTGGGTAAGACAAATTTGTACTCAGAAGCTACTGTGTTTTCAGTACTGATAAAAAAATCTACTAGTATAGAACTCTATTCTAAGTTTTTATTTTTTTAATTAAAACTTTTTAAATTCGGGGTTAGATATACAAATGTTTATTATGCAGGTACCCTTGTTGATGAGGTGTGCTCCCTGCTTCTCCAGAATATTCCCACTACTGTCAATCCTGCCCCCACCCCAGTAATTTCCCACTACTGCCAATTCTTTTCTTATAATATTATGATAACTGTTCATGGTCCACTTATGAGTGAGAACATATGATACTCAGTTCTTTGTTTCTGTGATAGATCACTGAGTATTATAGACTCTAAATACCTCCAAGATGCTGTGAAGTTCATAATTTTGTCCTTCTTTATGACTGCATGATATTCCATTGTGTGTATGTACCACTGTTTTGTTTTGTTTTTCAGTTGGAGTCTCACTCTGTCACCCAGACCGGAGTGCAGTGGCACACTCATGGCCACCGCAGCCTTGACCTGCTGTGTTCAAGTGATCTTTCCAACTCAGGGTTCCAAGTAGCTGGAACTAACAGGCAAGCACCACCATTCCTGGCTAATTTGTTAAACTTGTGGTAGAGTTAAGGTTTCACCAAGTTGACCATGCTGGTTTCAAAGCCATGGGTAACACAGTGTTTTTATCCACTCTTCTTTCGATGGGCAGCACAGTTGGTTCCATGTTTTTGCTATTGTCAGCAATGCTGCAACAAACATGCATGTGCAGGTATCTTTTTCATAGAGTGACTTGAATTCCTCCTGCTATATTCCCCGTATGGGGATTGCGGGGTTGTATGGAAGGTTGATTTTTATATCTTTTAGGAATCACCAAACTATTTTCCACAGAGGTTGTACTAGTTTGCACTCCCCCCAACAATGTAGAAGTGGTCCCTTTTCCCTGCATACTCTTCAGCATCTATTGGGTTTTGAGTTATTTATGATAGCCATCCTGACTGGAATTATATGATATCTCAAGGTGGTTTTAATTTGCATTTCTTTGATGACAATTGAGCCTGAGCATTTTTTCATGTGTCTGTTGACTGCTCATATATCTTCTTTTGTGAAGTGTCTATTCATTTCTTTTACCCACTTTGTAATGGGGCTGTTTGTTTTTTTTCTTTTCAGCATGTTTGAGTTCCTTGTAGATCCTATGTGTTAGGCCTTTGTCAGATATACAGTTGGCAAATATTTTTTTTCTTTCCCAGTCTGTGGGCTGTCTCCCTGTTCTTGATGGTTTCTTTGGCTTTGCAGAAGCTTGTCAGTTTGATGAGGTGTCACTTGTCTAAGTTTTTAAAGAAGGTTTCTATTTGTTTTTAGACAAAATCGGAAAAAAAGCATGACATTACTTATTTTGTCAAGATTTTTTTTACAGAAATATCAAATGTATTACCATTCATATGACATCATCTCAATTTAGCAGTGTTTGAAGTTGCTATTACGCAGAGACAAACTTTAAATTCTATAAAAGTATAAAAAAATTATATCAATTTTTAATAAACTCATACATAGCGTAAGTAAAATGAGCTGTGTGGAAAAATAAAATTTTCCTGAGATAGTCCAGTGGATTCAGTATTAATGAGTTAATGTTTGTAAAGACACTACAAAAAAACTAGCTTATTGGAACTGCTTATTAGGATACTTTTGCAAAAGCTCTAACAGTGGCAAAGCAGCTTTCATTAGATTCTTGACATCTGTAAAAATACATCGATTTTGTTTTATAATTTTACCTTGGGTCAAAGAGTCTAAAATGTATCATTGACATTTTGCTTTTTAATAAATTTCAGAATAAAATGTAAGCATATTTAAATATATATGTATATTCATATTATATATGTTAAACAACATATATGCAGTGTACGTGCATATATCACAAAATTTAATTTTTAAAATTGACATGAAAGTTTTTAGCTGACATATTAATACTTTGATAGTAAAGTAAGTTTTCACAAAAACAAAATCTGACAGAGGTAAAATATAAATTGTTGGGAACAAATATATATTAAATATTGTATTTACTTGAAAGATAAATAACCACAACATTTAATATTCAGAATTGTATCAACTGGGATAAAATTTTTGAGCAAGAGATGAAAAACAAAGTCAACTGTGACTTAAATATACAGGAGTAAATTCCCACCAACACACCATCAAGAAATGTAAAGGAAGATAAATATTTGAATTAGTTCTCCAGTTTAACAGTCAGAATGATTGAAAATTTTCACATGACACAATCATCTTAAGAGTCAGATTAAAGACTCTAATACTTAGTGATGTATCACAGAAACAAAGAACTGAGTAGCACATGTAGTCACTCATAAGTAGACCCTGAATATTTACCATAATACTATATGAAAGATATTGGCAGTGGTGGGACACTGCCAGAGGCAGGGAGTGGGGGTGGGGTGGGTGCACATAACATCAATAAGGGTACCAGATCTCAAGCAAGGCAAAGTGGGGACCAATAGGAGACCCAAACTTTAACTGTACAATGACCACCACTCATATATCTTATCCTGAATTGTACACCACATCTTTTTTTTTTTTTTTTTTTTGAGTTGGAGTCTCACTCTGTCGCCCAGACTGGAGTGCAGTGGCCGCTCCCGGCCACCGCAGCCTCGACCTGCTGGGCTCCGGTGATCCTTTCGCCTCCGCCTTCCGAGTAGCCGAATTACAGGCATGTGCTACCACGCCCGGCTGATTTTTTGATTTATTGTAGAGATGAGGTCTCGCTGCCCAGGCGGGTCTGGAACCCGAGGGCTCAGGCAATCCACTCACCTCAGCCTCCCAAAGGCGCGGGATTACAGGCTGAGCCACCGAGCCCGGCTGGTACACCACATCTTAAAAAAGATATAACTAAAATTAAAAAAAAAGACGTTGACCAAGGCAGTTGGCCTTTTGAGAAAGTGAAATGTTTCAGAGGGTCTTCAGATGTTCTGATGCTTCTCATGAAGATAATTGTTTCTCAGGTCACAAATGCTGCAAAAGAGATAAAAGTAAGCATTTGCAACATCAAACCTCTATTAAAAAATCAAAAAGCAGACAAGGAAAAAGAGGGAACAAAAGGATTATGTTTTGTCCATTATTGTATGATTGAAGAATTGCAAATCTTATGCTTTGGTTAATAAGATCTCACTTCTATAAAAGGGGACTTATCTGGTTTGTGTAAGCAAGAAAGAGAAAAGGAACACCATTTAAGTATTTATTGGCATGTTCTATGCATGCTTTTTTCATAGTAACACATGTTTTATGCTCTTTTTCTGAAATAATTTACGAAAAACTTTGGTAAGAATTATAGGTCTTTACAAAATCATGATTTATTTGTTTGTTTGTTTGTTTATTTATTTCTGAGACAGAGTCTCATTCTGTCACTCAGGCTGGAGTGCAGTGGCATGATCATGGCTACCACAGGTTGGACCGGCTGAGCTCAGGTGATTCTTCTGCCTCAGTCTTCTGAGTAGCTGTGATTACAGGCGTGCACCACCATACCTGACTGATTTTTTGATTTACTGTAGAAACAAGCTCTTGCTATGTTGTCCAGGCTGGTCTTGAACTTCAGTGCTCAGTCAGTGCTCTTGGCATTGGCCTCCAAAAACGCTGGGATTACAGTTTGAGCCTCCACTGACTGAACATCATGATTGATCTTTTCAGTGTGAAGACGGTTTTCCTTGACCCAGGAAACTTATTTTTATTTCATTTTTTAAGTTTTTCAAGAGAATATCTTTCAGCACAATTACAATCTTTTAACCCTCCATGCTCTCACTCATGTTTTGCTTGATAAATCATCTTAAAATAGCTTGGTGAATTAAAAGGTCACTGACAGAGACTATTGAACACATATCACATGTGAAGAGGCAATGCCTGATACTGGGGCAGCAAATCATGAGGAGACAATGAACAACAGGTGAATACATTCAGTAATCTAGTAGGGCTAATATCAGACTGCAGGAGTTGAGGAGCTTTAAAGCTGCATAACTAAAGAAACGCTTGCCACGATCTTTGTATGGTCATGGACTGGATGTAGTATTGTAACTTACTGTCAGTTTAGTTTATATTGTTGGGTGTAGCACCTAACCCCCCTCCTCTTTTTTTTTTTTAGCACAATGGGGAAAATTGAGTACAGTTTGGTGCAGCTGTAAGATAAAGTAAGTCAAAGGAAAGTATACCACATCAACAAACACCGCTGTGGAAGCCATAGCCCTTCCATGATATATCAACAACCTGGAATACAAATCTTTCAGTTGACCAGAATTGATTGCCTTATGTGCTGGGCAAAAAGTTGTTTCAGTAGAGTATTACAGAAGGCCAATATTCATCTGAGAGGCCAGGCTGAAGCAGGTAAGTTAATTTAGGAGGAAATAATTTAAATGAAATATTTTTGAAGGTAAGTTTTTTTTTTTAACTGAATAATATTCAAATTGGTTTTAATTGCATATCCCAATTATAAACCTTGGTAAGAATTGGAGATTTTCTGTTAGAGTTGCTTAAAAATTTATATTTTCTGGCAAAAATTTTTAAAATGTATTATAAATATTCATAAAAGTTTTGCTGGTGCCTGTGAAAGTTGAAAGCTTCTGTAATGAGGAAATAAAATAACTCTTATACTGTACTGATAAAATTTAAAAGAGAAACTAATATTTTTTAATATAACATTAATTTAGAATTAATTTTCCTCTATTGATAAACCTATATAATTTGAATTGTGCTATAAAGTTTGCACAATTATAATTAAAATTAGTTTTAAAATAATCAATATCATAGCTTTGTATAAGTACCCAAAATATTAACCTTTAATATGTTATTAAGACCATCTGTTTTATAATTTAATTAGTTCATAATAATGTCTGGATTATTTTTAATTCTAATCACCATTTATATATTGAACTTTTAAATATATACATATAATTAAATCTAGTTTTACATGTACATTTCAAACAGCACAATAGTTCAGTGGCATTCCCTGAAGAAACATAATTTTTAGTATCATAGTATAAATCAAAACTACCACATAGTTGTACCGGTTGATCATTACCTCATATATTTACTGACTCTAGGAGGAAAAAGAAGATATGACTACAATTTTACTTCAAAAAAAAATTTTTTTCAAATAATATTTTTTTAATTGTGAGTTTCTTATTGCAGTTTCTCAGTTTTATTTCACTACACTTCTTTTATTTTAAAGATGTAGAGTACAAGTCAGGATTGGTTTCATAAGTGGTTTACATACAGGTGAAGTTTGGGTCTTCCATTGAACCTAACTTCTCCTGGATTAGGACCAGTCATCCTTATTGATGTTATGTGTCCACCACTCACTCCCTCACCTAGCAGTGTCCTGCTACTGCCAATCCATTTCTTATAGTATTATGCTAAATGTTCAGGGTCCACTTATGAGTGAGAATATGTGGAAATTAGTTCTTGTTTCTGTGAGAGATCACTGAGTATAATAGACTCTAATTATATTCTGGTTCATGCAATACACATCAAATTATGAGCAACATTCTTCTCAGACCTAGAAACAACAATACAGGAATTCATACGGAAACATAAATGATCACGAATACCCAAAACAATCCTCAGCAAAAAAACAAAACAAAAAACTGATTTTAAAATTTATTGTAAAGCTATAATAATCAAAACAACCTAGTATTGGTACAAGAACAGGCATATAGACCAATGGAATAGAATTGAGATTCCAGAAGCAAAATCTCAATTTATCAACCAACTCCTTTGTACTATAATTCTATTATTGTACCAACAACAGGCAGTTTTGATTGTTTATAGAAAGTTTAAAGTCTAGGGGTGTGATATGTCCCACATTGTTTATTTTGCTGAGAAGTGTTTTAGCTATTCTTGGTCATTTATGTTTTCATATGAAATTTTGTATTGTCATTTCCAGGTCTGAGAAAAATAATATTGGTAATTTTATGGGTATTGTATGGAATCTGTGGATTGCCTTGGGCAGGATGGACATCTTAACAATGTTGATTCTTCCAATCCATGAGCATGGCATATTTTTCCATTTGTCTGAGTCTTCTTTTATTTATTTATATAATGCTTGGTAGTTTTTGTTGTAAAGGTCTTTCACTTCTCTGGCTAGGAAGATGCCAGGGTATTTCTTTTCTTTGTGTGTGTGTGTGTGGCTATTGTGAATGGGATTGTATTTTTTATTTGATTTTCTGCCTGTTTGCTGTTGGTGGATAAAAATGTGACTATCTTTTTCATGCTGATTTTGTATCCTGAGATTTTGCCAAAGTCCTTTATTAGTGCAAGGAGATTTTTGATAGATTCTCTTGGGTTTTCCAGGTTTAGGATCTTACTGTCTACAAAGAGAAATAACTTAACTTTCTCTTTTTGTATTTGAATATCCCTGACTTCCATCTCTTGTCTGGTTGTCCAACACTATGTTGAACAGAAGAGGTGAGAGTGGATAGTCTTGCCTTGTTCTGGTTTTCTTGGGAATGCTTCCAATTACTGTCTGTTTAGCAATATTGTTGGTTGTGGGTTTATCATTGATGGCTCTTGCTATTTGGAGGTATGTTCCCTCTATACCTAGGTGTCCAGAGGTTTTCATCAAGAATGGGTGCTGGATTTTTTTTAAAGCCTTTTAGGTGTATAATGATATAATCATGTGGTTCTGATTTTTACATGTGATTATGTATTTAATTACACTTATGGTCGTGTGGATGTTGAACCAGCCTTGCATCCCGGGGATGAAGGCTACTTGGTCATGGTGGATAATTTTTGAGATGTGCTGTTGGTTCTGATTTTCTAGAATCTTGTTGAGATTCTGTGTTCATCAGAGATGTTGGCCTGTGGTTCTTTTTCATTGTTGAGTCTTTGCCCAGTTTGAGTATCATTGTGAGATTAGCATCATAAAATAATTTGGGGAAAGCTCCATCTTTCTCAATTGCCTGGAATAATTTGAATAGGACTGGTATCAGTTCCTCCTTGTATGATCTGCAGAATTCTTCTGGAAAGCCATCTTGTCCAGGGCCTTTTTTTGTTGTTGGTAGTTATCTTATGGTAGAGTCAATTTCCCAGCTTGTTATTTGTCTATTTAAGATCTATATTTCTTCTTGTTTCAATCTTTGGGAGGTTGTTGATGCCGAAACTCCACCATTTTGTTTAGTTTTCCAAATTTGTTTCTATACAGGTGTGCATAACAATCTCTCATAATCTTTTGTATTTCTCAGGGTCAGTAATGACTTTATCATTTGTGTCTCTAATTGTGTTTATTTGGTCTTTTTCTCTCTTTTTCTTTGTCATTCTTGCTAGGGATCCATTGATCTTGTGTATTCTTTCAAACAACCAACTTTCTGCTTGGTTGATTTTTTCTTTGATTTTTTTTTTCCTCCTATGCCCAATATTTAGTCTTTGTTTTACTGATCTGGATTCTTCTGACATTATAGTTTTGGTGGTCTTGCCTTTCCAGCTCCCTTAAGTGATTTTTTTTTTTGAGTTGGAGTCTCACCTGGTCACCCAGACTGGAGTACAGTGACCACTCCCGGCCACTGCAGCCTCACCTGCTGGGCTCCGGCAATCCTTCCGCCTCAGCCTTCTGAGTAGCCGGAATTACGGGCATGTGCTACCACACCTGGCTGATTTTTTGATTTATTGTAGAGATTAGGTCTTGCTGCCCAGGCAGGTCTGGAACCCGCGGGCTCAGGCAATCCACTCACCTGGCCTCCCAAAGTTGCGGGATTACAGGCTGAGCCACTGAGCCCGGCCCTTAAGTGATTTGTTAGGCTATTGATTTGTGACCTATTTTCTTGATGTGTGTTTATAGAGATATAAATTCCCATCTCAGAGCCATTTTCATGACATCCCAGAGTTTTTTTGTAAGATGTGTCTTTGTTTTCATTTGTTTCCAACAATCTTATAATTTCAGTTTTGATCTAAGAGTTGTTCAGAATTTTCCTGTTAGGTGTCTATGTCTTTGTGTGTTTTAGGGGCATTTTGTTGGTGGCAATATTTATTTTTATTCCACTGTGGTCATGGCAGTATTTTGATCCTATGGAATTTATTTGTGCTTGATTATGGCCAAGGATATGATCAGTCTCAGAGTATTCTCCATGTGGTGCTGAGTAGAATGTATATTTCACTGTTGTTGAGCGTTTCCTTCTGCAGGTATCTATTTAGTCCATTTGGTCATGTATCAAGCTGTGGTTCTGTAGCTCCTTAAAAATTTTTTTCTTCAATGATATATCTAGGGTTGTTAGTGAAGTATTAAAGTACCCAGCTATGACAGTATAAAGGTAAATATGTATTTTTTAGTTTGTAAAGCAGCTACGTAGTTTCTTTATAAATCAAGGTGGCTCTGTGTTGGATACATGTATATTTAGGATGGATAGTTCCTGTAGATGGATTGAACGTTTCATCATTATGTAGTGTCTGTCTGTATCTTTTTAAATTTTTGATAGCTTAAAGGGTACATTGTCTGTTTGTTTTTATTCTCTAATTTTGAGTCTCTGGGTGTACTTTGTAGTGAGCTGTGTTTCCTGGAGGAAGCGCATTGTTGTGTCATGCTTTTTTATCCAGTTTGCCATTCTATGTCTTTTCAGTGGTGCATTGAGTCCATTCTCGTTCAGAGTGATTATTGAAATGTGAGAGTTTACCCTGTCATGAGGCTCTTGTAGAGTTTTTTTGTTTTGTTTGTTTGTTCTCTTTTAACTTTTGGAATAATGTGTGTATGTTTTAATGCTTACAGTCACCATATATTCTTTGTGGATTCTGTGTTTTTCCTGTACACTTGGGAAGTACATGATCATACTTTCTTTCTTCTGTGCTTAATACTTTCTTAAACATCTTCTGCAGAGCTGATCAGGAAGCAGCATAATCTTTTAGAGATTGGATGTCTGGGAAGTATTTTAATTCTACATTGCTGATAAAACTAAGCTTAGCTGGGTAGGAAAATCTTTGTTGGGATTGTTTATTATTGAGAACTTTGAAGATGGGACTCCAGTCTCTTCTAGCATGTAGTGTTTCTGAAGATAACTCTGCTGCTATTCTAATTGATCTTCCCCAGTAGATAGTCTGACTTTTCTTTCTTGCTGTCCTTTAGGATTTTTTCTTTTATACCTACTTTGTGTAATCAAATTACTATGTGTCTGGGAGTTGGTCTTCTCATTTGATGACTTGTAGAAGCTCTCTGAATCTCTTTTGTCTGGTTAGTTGCATCTTTGATGAGATGAGGGAAATTTTCTTGGATAATCTCCTGGAATGTTTGTTTCAGTTCTTTCTTTCTGCTTCAGGAATTCTGATCAGGTATAAGTTTGGCCTCTTAATATAATTTCATATCTCTTGGAGGCTTTGTTCTATCTTTTGTGGCTTCCTTTCTATATTTTTCATAGTTTGGGTTAGTTCCATATTTTATCTTTAAGCTCTAAAATTCTATCTTTTGCTTAGTTAATTCTGCTTTCATGCTTGCCAATTGGTTATTTATCTCATTCACTGTACTTTTTATGGCCATAATTTCTGTTATAAACTCTTTTATTCTTTCTTCTTGCCTTCTTGACATAAACCCAGAAAGCAGTACTGGAAGAAAGACCTTTTAATGTATGAATTAAATTTTAAAAAAGAAGAAAAAAAGGCTAAAAAAAAGAGAGAGAAAGAAATTAGAGGACAAAGGTATTATTTATGGGAATAAAAATATTTAACTCTATAAAAATATACAAGCAAGCAATAAAACAGCAATCTTTTGCTTACCAACCCCAAATAAAGTGAATAAAGATTTAACAGGTTAGACTGATATCACCTCTGTATGAGTGAGCCAGATCTTCAAATCATTAGACTTGATGCATACTGTCATGAAAGAACTGAAGAAATGGACACACCATGCTCCCTTCCCTGTGGTATAAATAAGATATTGACCCTTTTCTTATTTAAAGTCATGCCCTACATCTGCTCTTTGGAGTCTATTATTTATCTGGATAATTTTACCTTATCCATTATATTTGTCTTTTTCATTTATTCCCTCAGTTTCTCTAAACTGTATCTGTCACATTAAGCTTGAAATATACTCATGTTTCTTCATTGCTGTGAGATAAATAAAACCACATCTTTGTACACAAGATTGCAATTTCTGCTCCTGAATCATCCAACTTATTATTTCAACTTCAAGATCACAAATTTTGAAAGAGTCATCCATAAACTCCTCCTCTATGTCATCTCCTTCCAGGACATATGGGCTTACTTTCAATAGCTTCAGTGCACCATTTATTATCTTTATTAATTCTTTTGTCTGTAATATTTTCCACTGCACTTTTACCATTGACATCTCTTTTAGTTAAATGCTGCTCATCTTTAATTTTTGTATTTTTTTAGAAATGAAGTCCTACTGATTTTCTCAGGCTGAATTTCATATCCTAAGCTCTAGCAATTCTCATGCTTCAGTCTCTCAGGCATGCCACTATGTCCAGTTTATTTATTCTTTCGATATTAGCTCAAGCATAATTTCCTCAAAAACTTTCTATTCTTAATTTTGTATTAGTAACTCATCAGATTGTATTGCTTTTATTATATCATTTTTCTGTTTGTAGTCACTGCTTTAACAATGTGCTATTTTGATTACTGGCTTCTTAACTAATAGCAATAAGACCCATAAGAATAAGAGAGCAGGTGTTTTCTTTTAATCTAGAATCTTCAATGTTAGCCACCATTTGCACATAATAGGACTCAACAAATATTATTCAATGAAATCGCTTCAAGTCAGATTAAATGAGTGAAAAATGGTTAATTTGGTTCATTTATGTAGATCTGGCAATCCTCTAGTGATAAGTCAACAAAACTTGAAGATTTCACACTTGTAATTTTTTTTTTAAAGTAGTCTTGACTATGCAACAGATGTTAATTAATCTCAAAGCAAACATCTTCACTGCACGTTACTTAGGGGAATTATAAAATACACCAAAAAAAAAAAAAAAAGAAAAAGAAAAAAAAAACTTCAGTAATAAAATTTCAGTAGAATAACATATATTTTTAAGGCATAGGTTTTGTTCATCCTTGAATATAGAAATGCACTATGTATTAGATTTCTGAAAATTTTAGTTTGCACACTATTATAATATGCAGGATTTCATGTAAAATAAACTGCATGAGCTAATGGAATATAGATCTTAAATAGGTATATTATGAAGTAAGTGAAATTAAATTTTCAATGAAAATATTATTTTTGTGCAATCTGTGGTACACTTAAAATTGTTATTTGTATTTTTATATTTTTATAACTAATATTGCACATAATTCTTCAGTAATATGAAACATTCTAAAAATTATTCAGAAAATTGTACGTCTGCCTATAACGTTTTTCATAAAAAAGCATACTTCTGAACTGAATATGTATTTATTTTGAAAACACATATAAAATTTAATGAAAAATATTTTAAATTATTTACTATTGTTTATTGTTGTTGAAAATAAAACAAAAAATTATTCAATTATATTTATAAAACCAACAATATATTCTATATTAAAAGACCCTCTGTAATTCAAAAATTAATTATATAATCAAAGATCAAATTTAGATTAACATAAACCTTAAGAATAGACACTAAAACAATAACTATAAGGTACTGATACCTTGATGGAAGATACTCAACATTGTCTCTTTCTGTAAACCATATCTTTATATAAAGGAATAGCACACCAATAAGGAGGTTGGTAAGCTTGTATGTTAGCATCATTGTATGTTTTAGGTTTTTTTTGTATGAGAGTTGGTTAGTTTGTAGCCACGGTCTATTGTATTTGTATGTTTCAATTTTTTCCCCCTTACTCTTCTCTCTCTCCACCTCCCTCTTCCCCCCACTGTCTGCTCCATTCTCTTCCCTCTGTTAACCTCATTTTGCTTTCAGGGAGTAAAACTACAACCCCACTGCACAGAGCAGATTCCAAGGAAGTGGGAAGTGGGTTTCAGATTATCCATACACCTGTCGGCAGATACCAGGACCTGCAGATAGATTTTGAATCACATATTACCCCTTAAGTAAATCTCAAAACTGCAAAAAGGACCACCCCCAACCTACAGTGCAACTCCAAAATTGAACAAAGTAAGAGGATATACATAAAGAAGAATAGAAGATTAAAGAAACAGAAGTAAAAGCAACCCCTCCACCCCTGAATAACAGAATTAAAGAAGACGGTGACATGGAGGGAAGAAAAAAGTAGAGAGGGAAAAAACTGTACAAATGAAGAAAAACCAAAAGAAGAATATAGGCCTCACACAGACCACTGGGAGATCAGACACTGAAAAAACAGAATTCAGAACACAAACAATGAAGAGCCCCCAATATGACAGGTCACATGCAATAAACCCAGACATCAAGACATTAATAGAGAGAATTTAAAAAATTGAGGAGAGACAAGAGGAAACCAGGAAGGAGCTGATGACAGAAGTAACAGCAGTAAAGAATACTGTGATGGAAATAAATAACAAACTAATAAGCATGGAAAGCAGAATTAGCCAAGCAGAAGAAAGAATCTCAGAGCTAGAAGACCAAAACACAGAACTAACCCAAACTGTCAAAAACATCGAAAAGAAGTTTAAAAAGACAGAACAAAACCTGCAACAGATGAATGATTACTTCAATAGGAAAAACCTAAGAGTAATTGTGCTTCCTGAGACAGAGAGAGAAACAGAAGTCACACTGGAACAAACATTTCATGAAATCATTCAAGAAAACTTCCCTCATCTCATCAGTGATACAAAAACTCAAACATAAGAGATTCAGAGAACCCCTGTAAGACAACAAATGAGAAGACCCACTCCCAGACACATAATAATATGCCTAAACAAAGTAGGTATAAAAGAAAAAATCCTAAAGGCAGTAAGGAAAAAGAGTCAGACTACCTACCAGGGAAAACCAATTAGAATAGCAGCATATTTATCTACAGCCACCCTGAAGACTAGGAGAGCTTGGAGCCCTATCTTCAAAGTTCTAAAAGATAAACACTTTCAACTGAGAATAACCTACCCAGCAAAGCTAAGCTTCATCGGTGAGGGAGAATTAAAATCCTTCCCAGCTATCCAATCCCTAAGAACCTACACTGCCACCAGACCACCTCTACAAGAAACACTTAAGAAAGTATTGAACACAGAAGAAAAGGAAAAAAGAATAACAATGTTCTCCACAAGAGTACAGGCAAAAGATTAAAAACACACATTAACTAACTCCAGAATGAAAAGAAAGACAACACACAAACAGGAAGAACAACAACTCTGTTAGAACATTATGATAGGGATCAACTCTCACATTTCAATAATTAGCTTGAATGTGAATGGACTAAATGCACCACTGAAAAGACATAGAATGGCAAAATGGATAAAATATCACCAGGCAACAATTTATTGCCTTCAAGAGACTCACCTCACTAGAAAGGATACTCACAGACTCAAAGTAAGAGTATGGGAAACATTTTCAGGCGAACAGAACACAAAAGAAAGGAGAAGTCGTGATCTTAATCTCAGACAAAATACCCTTTAAACTATCAAAAATTTAAAAAAAGATGCAGAAGGCCACTACATAATGATAAAAGGTTCAATCCATCAACAAGAAATATCCATCCTAATCATATATACACACAACATAGGAGCATCAACTTTCATAAGGTAGCTTGTAGGTAAACTGAAAAAAGATATCCACAACAACACCATCATAGCTGGGGACTTCAATACCCCACTCACAGCCCTAGACAGATCATCAGGACAAAAAATCAGCAATGAAATCTGAAACCTCAATGTGACTCTTGACCAAATGGACTTAATTGATACCTACAGAACACTCCATCCAAAGACCACAGAATATACATTCTACTCATCACCACATGGAACATACTCTAAGATTGACCACATACTTGGCCATAAATCAAGTATAAGCAAATTTAAAAGGACCGAAATTTTACCATGTACCTTCTTGGACCACAGTGGAATAAAAATAAACATTAACACCGACAAGGTCCCCTCAAAATCTACATAGACATGGACACTAAACAGCATGATGCTAAAGAACTCCTGGGTCAACAATGAAATCAAAACAGAGATTAAAAGTTACCTAGAAACAAATGAAAATGAAGAAACATCTTACCAAAATTTCTGGGACACCATGAAAGCTGTAGTAAGAGGGAAATTTATATCCCTACAAATGCACATGAAGAAAATGGAAGGATCACAAATTAATAGCCTAACAAGCCACCTAAGGAAGCTGAAAAAGCAAGACCACAAAAACTCTAATTTCAGCAGAAGAATCCAGATCACCAAAATAAAAGTCCAAATCCAGGACATAGAAGACAAGAAGATAGCACAAAAAAATCAATGAATAAAAAGCTGGTTCTTCGAAAGGATAAACAAGATTGATGGACCCCTAGCTAGACTGAACAAGAAAAAGCCCAAATAAACACAATCAGAAACACAAAAGATGAAGTCACATCTGACCTTGAAGAAATACAAAAGATCATTAGAGACTACTATGTACTTGTATGGAAACAAACTTAAAAACCTTAAAGGAAATGGAAGACTTTCTGAAATCACACAACCTGCTTAGGTTGAAGCAAGAAGAAATTGAGACTAAATAGATCAATAACAATCAAGGAAATTGATTACATAATAAGAAATCTACCTACAAAAAAAACCCTAGTCCAGATGGCTTCCCAGCAGAATCTACGGGACATTTAAGGAGGAACTGATACCAATCTTACTGAAGGTATTCCAGGTGATTGAGAAAGATGGAACTCTTTCCAAATCATTTTATGAAGCTAACATCACATTGATACCCAAGCCAGGTAAAGACTCAACAAAGAAAGAGAACTGCAGGCCAATATCTTTGATGAACATTGATGCTAAAATCCTCAACAAGATCCTAGCAAACTGGATTCAACAACACATCTCAAAAATCATCCATCATGACCAAGTAGGCTTCATCCCTGGGATGTAAGGCTGGTTCAACATTCATAAAAACATAAATGTAATTAAATACATCAACAGATGTCAAAACAAAAACCTCATGATTATTTCATTAGATACAGAAAAAACTTTTTGATAGAATCCAGCACCCTTTCTTGATAAAAACCCTCGAACATCTAGGCATATGGGGAACATACCTCAAAATAGTAAAAGCCATCTACAAGAAACCCACAGCCAGCATACTCCTAAATGGACAAAAATTGGAACAATTTCCCCTGAAAACCGGAACAAGACAAGGATGCCCACTCTCACCCCTCCTGTTCATATAGTATTAGAAGTCCTGACTAGAGCAATCAGAGAAGATAAGGCAATCAGAGATATCCAAATAGGAAGAGAGGAAGTCAAGTTATCTCCCTTTGCAGAAGACATGATCGTGTACCTTGAAAACCCAAGAGAATTTGTCAAAAACCTCCTTACACTGATAAAGGCCTTTGGCAAATTCTCAGGATATAAAATAAATGTACAAAAGACAATCGCATTTCTTTACACCAATAATAAACAAACAAAAACCCCAATAAAAAACACAATTCCATTCACAATAGCCACAAAAAATTGAAATACCTTGGCATCTTCCTAACCAGAAATGTGAAAGACCTTTACAATGAAACCTACAAAACGCTGCTCAAAGAAATCAAAGATGACACAAACAAGTGGAAAAATATCCCTTGCTCATGGATTAGAAGAGTCACCATTGTGAAGATGTCCATCTTACCTAAGGCAATCTACAGATTCAATGCAATACCCATCAAATTACCAGCACCATTCTTCTCAGACCTGGAAAAAATAATACAGGAATTCATATGGAAACACAACCAAGAATAGCCAGAACAATCCTCAGAAAAAACAACAACAACAACAACAAAAAAAACAAAGCAGGAGGTATCACATTACCAGACTTCAAACTTTACTATAAAGCTACAATCATCAAAACAGCTTGGTATTGGTACCAAAACAGGCATATAGACAAATGGAATAGAATTGAGATTCCAGAAGCTAAACCTCAATTTCTCAACCAACTCATTTTGACAAAGCCTCCACCACCTACCACTGGGGAGAGGAGAACCTATTCAGAAAATGGTGCTGGGAAAACTGGCTGACCACATGCAGAAGACTCAAACAAGACCCCTATCTGTCCCCATACACAAAAATTAACTCTAAATGGATCAAAGTCCTAAATGTAAAACCTCAAACCATAAGAAACGTAGAAAATGCAGGACACACCCTTATGGAAATTGGAACTGGCATCCAATTCCTGAACAATACCTGAAATGCACCAACCATAAGAGATAAGATAGACAAGTGGGACTGCATTAAACTGACAAGCTTCTGCAAAGCCAAAGACACCATCAAGAGAGCAGGGAGACAGCCCACAGACTGGGAAAAAGTATTTGCCAACTCCAGGTCTGACAAAGCCCTAACATCTTGGATCTACAAGGAACTCAAATATGCTGAAAAGAGAAAAACAAACAACCCCATTATAAAGTGGGCAAAACATAGAAACAGATGCTTCTCAAAGGAAGACATCTGAGTAGGCAACAGACACATGTAGAAATGTTCAACCACACTAATCATCAAGGAGAGGCAAATCAAAACCACACTGAGATACCACCTAACTCCAGTCAGAATGGCAATTATCAATAACTCAAAAAATAACAGTTGCTGGAGAGGGTGTGGTGAAAAGGGAACACTCCTACACTGTTGGTGTGAGTGCAAACTAGTGCAACCTCTATGAAAAACAGTGTGGCAATTCCTAAAGGCTCTAAATATTGACCTCCCATATGACCCTACAATCCCCCTACTGGGAATATACCCTGAAGAACTCAAATCACTCCGTAAAAAAGATACCTGCACACATATGTTTGCAGCATTGTTCACAATAGCAAGAACCTGGAAGCAACCATGCTATCCATCAAAAGAGGACAGGATTAAAAAAATTTGGTACATATACATGATGGAATACTACGCAGCCATAAAAAGAACAAAATCATGAACTTCACAGCAACCTCGATAGAAGTAGAGTCAATAATACTGAGTGACCTCTCTCAGAAACAAAGATCTGAGTATCACATGTTCACACTCATATAGCAGACTTTGAACATTCATTGTAATACTATAAGAAAAGGACTGACAGTGGTGGGAAACTATGGGGGGAGGGGAAGGGAGGTGGGATTAACGGTAGTCCATAACTGTCTGGGGATGGGGAGACACCCCTTATCAACAAGAGTGCCTGAATGAAGCATATTTGTATACCTAACCCTTAACTGTACCCCACAATATCAAAATAAAAAATATTAATAAGAAAAAAAATGCTACATATAGAAATAAAAAGGAGGCAACTGAGAGTGATCATGCTGAAACTTAAATGAGTTTTATCAAGCTATTGTTTTCCAGCAGTCTTTTCAAAGTACATTTTGTTATAATATTTCTGGTTAAATATTCTAGTTTATTAGACTGTTAACTGTTCTAGCAGTAATGTGGCCTTATTTAACAATATTAAACCAGAATGACTGTCAATGTTGTGTTCCTCTTTGCCACACTTTTATTTCACATTTTAATATTTCCTCAATGGTGATGGACTAAGGAATTGATTTAAAAGTTTTTTGATAATATACAAAGTATACAACATTGAATACTTCATTTTTACCCATTGAGATGCAGAAAACAAAAGAAATATTGTTAAGGCAAAAAATGAGTCAAATTTCATAGCTGATTTAAAACTAAAGTATAATTCAATATAAAATTATTCATTTCTAGTTTTGAAAGGTTGTAATCAAATCATTGATTACATTATTTGAGTGTTTAACATGTATTCATTGTTTACTGGAAATAACATGAGATACTTTGTTATTTAAACAAAATATATATATGTATATATTAATTCATGCAGACAATTCACTCCTTAGAAGCTCATTTTCGTGATTGTTTAGATAGAAAACATGTTTGAGCCGGGCTCGGTGGCTCGGCCTGTAATCCTGCGCCTTTGGGAGGCTGAGGTGAGTGGATTGCCTGAGCCCACGGGTTCGAGACCCACATGGGCAACTTGGCGAGACCTCATCTCTACAATAAATCAAAAATTAGCCAGGCGTGGTAGTGCATGCCTGTAATTCCAGCTACTCGGAAGGCTGAGGCGGAAGGATCACCGGAGCCCAGTGAGTCGAGGCTGCAGTGTCTGGGAGCAGCCACTGCACTCCAGTCTGGGTGACGGAGTGAAACTCCAACTCAAAAAAAAAAAAAGGAAAACATGTTTGAGGAGACTCCAAGTAGTTCTACATATGTGCATAAAGTAATATTTTTATTTTATAATTCAATGAACAAAATGAATACTGGCACTGAAATAGCTTCACACGTATTAAGTAGAATTCTATATGAGTTATTCAGTGTATATTTTTCCCAGAGAAAGATATTATTTTTCTATTTACAGAATAGAACAGACTTCATACTTTGTAGGAATATTTAATCATATCAGTGCCCATTTTAAATAAAATTTATTATAGTTGCAGGCTTCTCTTTTATCAAGATAAGACTAGCAACAAAAACACCAAAATAAAACACACACAAAAACAAATTTGAAAAAATTAAACATAAGAGAATTTAAAGTTATATGACTTTTAATTTTTAAAAAGTTGAGACTAAATAGTACAAAGTTTAGTAAAGCTAGTTAGAAATTAGAACACTGAAGGATCATTAAAACTTTCAGAATCCTTGATTTGCTACAGAATACTATATCAGATGAGAAATTCTGGAATTGTATATTAATGTTTTCCCAAAATTATTCTGATATAGCTCATCCCAGAATTTGGAAATCACTGAAGTTTTAACTTCTCAATTTACATGAAAGAAAAATATTTTTTTTGCATGCAAAGTATCAGATGTTATTTACTATACTGAAATGATTTTTAAATTATACAAAATCTATCTAGACTGTAAAATTGCATAGAACAAATTCAATTTGGTATCTTTATTAAGATTTTGCATATTATCGAACACAATATCTATTACTGCCTCCTTAAGAAAAACTTATAGATAATGATGAAATAAAAAGTCTTGAATTAATTTGGTAGGCAAATAAATCTAATATTATAGTTACAAATTTTCAGAAAGATTAAGAAAGAGCAAATAATTTTTTTTTTTTTTTTTTTTGAGTTGGAGTCTCACTCTGTTGCCCAGACTGGAGTGCAGTGGCCGCTCCCGGCCACCGCAGCCTCGACCTGCTGGGCTCCAGCAATCCTTCCACCTCAGCCTTCCAAGTTGCCGGAATTACAGGCATGCGCTACCACGCCCAGCTGATTTTTTGATTTATTGTAGAGATGAGGTCTCGCTGCCCAGGCGGGTCTCGAACCCGCGGGCTCAGGCAATTCACTCACCTCAGCCTCCTGAAGGCACGGGATTACAGGCTGAGCCACCGAGCCCGGCTGAGCAAATAATTTTTTATTGGTTTAAAGGAAATGGCTATATTTAATTGATAAAAATATTATATCCATTATTGAGTTAGATACAGGAAACAATAATTAGAAACAAGAATCAAAACCAACTATGGAAAATCTTGCCATTTTAATGCACACAAAAGTTTACAGTGCATACGAATTTCATTAACACATGATTAAACTGATAATAAGCAGGTAAAATACAAAAAAAATTATGAATTAATGTGATAATCTGTAACCAAGGAAAATGCTAGGGGTGATATACTCTTTATTTTTTAAATAAAGCATTCTTAGAATAGTTATTAGGAGATAATTGTAAATTATTTATTCTTGCCAAATGCACGTATTTTGTGTTACTCTCATTTTGGAATTGAACAGAGTGGTAAGTTATGAGAAAAAATTGCAAATTCAATTTTCTTCCTGTTTTCATTATATTTTTGCCATTTCATCAGCATTGATATAGCATACTTGTGGCATTTGTGAGTTTGAAATTCTATTATGTAATAGCTGAATGAAACAATTAATTCAACAGACATTAAGCATATGTTATGCGCCTTTTACTGTGAAAGATACTGAAGAAACTGATGAATAAGACAATTCCTTCAGTGGTTCACAAGTCCAGTACATTGGTACCTTAATGTACTCATTACAAGGAACTTAGAGTTAAATTTTTTTTTTTGTAAAATTTACTGCTTATCAGTATTCATCACTGATTTTTAGACTTAAATTTATAAAGAATTATACTCACACAAAACTCACTTCTAAATTAAGACACTGTTACTAATCCCTAGAGTAGCGACAATACCTTAATTTGATTAATTATAGAATTATTAGTTTAGAAACAGGCCATTCTCACTTTTGCAATTTTTTTCTCAAGTAGACTCTCCAATTTCGATTGCTATAATCATAAAAAATGCACTTCCTGTAGTGAATAAAGTAATTGTGAAACAAACATTTGAACCACAAAATTTCCTATTGACCCAGAAGTATCAAATTAATACCTTGACAGAATAACATACTTAGAGATAACCAGAATACAATGGTGTCAACATGAAAAAGGACATCAATTCAAAACAAACTTTGTTTTCCTTTAGCTCATGAATTTATACATATGAAAGGCAGAGAGACAATTTTTTCATGACATATTTAAGTTTTCATTATATTATATTCATATAAAAATTTAAGAATAATTACAATGTCCTAGGCTAATTATGTGCCTCACATAAAGACTATTATTTTATGAGAAGATTAAATGAATATCACATTAATTCAATAATTTGACCTTCACAAATATTTGAGTAAGATAAAAAAGAAATCTTTAGTCAGTTTTCATCTTTAAAAAATAAGCTATTTCTGCTTTTCTACTTAATGTAGTTCCTTCAGTGTATGATTAGTTTCACATAATAACATTCAACCTGATGTTCATTAAGGAAAAGGTATGTATTATTACCCTAATAGGTTAAAACTGAGACCTGTGTAGATTTTGATTACACATTTGACTCCCTTTTTTTCATATAAAACAGTGCATAAAATCTCACTGATAGATTTAATTGTTAAATGCTCATTGAGTTTTTAGTCAATGTTCTTTTATTTTTGTATTTGAAAGACATGGTGTTCTAAGTGAAACATGAAAAGTAGAAAAATACAACAAAAAGTTGTCACTTTCAACAAGAATTAAGAGACCATTTTTCTCTCTGAAACAAATGTAACTACGGGTATTTCTCTATCCACCTGCTATACTGAACTGTGACATGGCCAATTCATTATTTTCAGCTGTCTTCATGATAGGTCCACAAGCTGTGTCATGTACAAGCTGATTTTTCTTAACCTTCTGAAATTGGATAATTCCGGTAACTTTATATAATAAATGTTTGTTTAATAACCGAGCTAAATGACATGTTGCATTTATAGAAACAAATGTTAATCCCTCATCCACATGCCTATACAACACCTTAACAAATTTGTCAGTCACTAGAGGTAAAGAATTCTATGCTGTCCTTTATACTTAAGTAGAAAAAAAGCAATAACTCAAATACGGAAACCCTTTTTTTCCAGACATGGGACATCTTGTCAATTCAAGTATTGTCAATAATTAAGAAAGCCACCTGATTTAAAAGTGCTAAAACAAAAGTAACAAATACAAGAGGAAAAAAAGTAATGGGCAGACTTCAAAATATATGCAGATAGGTGAGGTAGTACTTTTATACACATTCCAAGAAAATGTTCTGTTTCATATTCTTTAAGGAAAAAGTTACTTTCAACAACTTAGTTCTACAATTTCATCCTCTTTAGGAAAGCTGACAGCGATGTTCTTATGCTGATGTTGAATGCTTTAAATGGACAGGCCTCATCACTTCTAAGTGCTCTGTGACTTAAATCTGTATAGTGAGAACAGAATATAATTGTACTTAAAATATTCTTTTGCATTTCTTAATAAGTACTTATTTATTTCCACTTATCTGTGAATAGACAAGTCAACATTTATTTTCCTACAATCATTTTATTTTCACAAAATATTTCATAAATTTTTCCTTTTCCTATACTTTTAAATATTTTTTAAGCTTTTTTCTTTTTAAACTTTATTTTATTTTATTTTATTTATTTTTCTTTCTTTTTAAACAACTTTAGTTGTTTTCCATAAGTTTAAAACATTTAGAACTATTAGTATATAATTCTGGAAAATATTATTTTATCATTAAAAAACATGTATCATGGACATGTAGTATAGTGTATCTAAGGTCTATAATGCACTATTCCCTTGGACATAGGTAAATGTAAATACAGCAGTCAACATAGATGGTTATTTATTCTGACTTTAAATTCTAAATTTGCGTGGAATAGTGTTATGTTAATTAAAACAGTTTATTTCCACCAGCCATACTTTATATTAAGTTGTGTCACAAAATTTCAAATGATGAATTACTACAATCTAAGCTCATGTGGACCGTAGAAATGACTGCTATTTGGGGTCATATAACACAATAAAATTTACCTGAACCAGAAATAGCAGTGAGGACTGTCTTAGAGATATTTCAGTTGTCACCAAACTGAAACTTTGTCAGTGAATGCTCTGGGGATATATTTCCTGGTTTATTATATTGCATTTGTAGTCCATTACATCATGAGATTATCAGCTTCTTTATGGTAGTATTATGTTCTATTTTTGCATTTTCTATGCTGTCTATATTTGATAAGTGTGTTTTGGTCCATAGTAGGAAGATTACAGATATTCACTTGAAATGAAAATTCTAGAAGCCTTAATAAAACCATAATAGACTTTGACTAAATATTTTTAAATTGTTTTTTGTAATATATTAATTTTTTCAATTTAAACAAAAAAGAAATAAATCATGCAATAGACTAGTTATACTAGAATTTGAACACTTGCTAAAACATTAAATGCTTTAAAAATCTTAAATTAGTGTCATCTTTGACTTCTTTGAACAGGGTTTTATAGTTTTTATTGTAAAGATCTTTCACTATTCTGGTAAGAAAGATGCCAAAGATTTTTTTTTTTTTTTGGTGGCTATTGTGAATAGGATTGTACTTTTTATTTGGTTCTCTGCCTTTTTGTTGTAGATGTACAAGAATGTGAATGTCTTTTGTACATTTATTTTGAACCCTGAGACTTTGCCAAAGTCCTTTATCAGTGAAAGGAAGTTTTTGACCGATTTTCTTGAATTTTCAAGGTAGAGGATCACATCGCCAGCAAAGAGGGATAACTTGACTTCTTCTTTTCCCACATGGACACCCCTGATTTCCTTCTCTTGTCTGATTGCACTAGCTAGGACTATCAACACTATTTTGAATAGGAGGAGTGAGAGTTGGCAGCCTTGTCTTGTTCTGGTTTTCAGGGAAAATGACACAAACAAATGGAAAAATATTTTTATGTTGAATTGGAAGAATCAACATTGTTAAGATGTCCATCCTACCAAAGGCAATCTACAAACTCTATGCAATACCCATTAAATTACGAACATCATTCTTCACACACTTGGAAACAACAATATATGCCTGTTCTTGTACAGAAATTCTTATGGAAGCATAAATGACCATGATTAGCCAAAATAATCTTTAGCAAAAGAAACAAAGCAGGACGTATCACACTTCCTAACTTAAACTTTATGATAAGGCTACAATAAACAAAAAAACCTAGTATTGGTACAAGAACAGGCATATAGACCAGCTTAGAAATTCCAGAAGCAAAACCTTAATTTTTCAACCAATTCACATTAAAAAAGCTTCCAACAGCAACCAATGGGGAGAGGAAAACCTATTCAGTAAATGGTGCTGGGAAAACTGACTAACTATAGACAGAAGAATGAAACCAGGATCCCTACCTATCACCATAAACAAAAATCAACTCCAAATGGATCAACAACCTAAACATAAAACCTCAAACTTTAAGAATCTTAGAAAATGCAGATGTCACTCTTACAGAAATCAGAATAGACAACCAATTCCTGATCAAAACCCCAAAAGCCCATGCCATAAAAAATAAGATAGATAAGTTGAACCTCATCAAACTTAAAACCTTCAGCAAAGCAAAATAAGCCATCAAAAGAGTAGGGAGACAGTCCACATAATGGGAAAAAACATATTTGCCAGCTGCATATCTGAAAAAACCTAACATCCAGGATCTACAAGGAACTAAAATGTGCCAAAAGGAAAAAGAAGCAGGCCCATTAAAAAGTGGACAAAGGATATGAATACACACCTCAAAAAAAGCACATATGAGCAACCAACAGATACATGAAAAAATGCTCAGTCTCACTAATCATCAGAGAAATGTAAATCAAAATCACATTGAGATACCTCCTAACTCCAGTAAGAATGGCTATTATTAATAAAATAGTAAACAACAGATGTTGGCAAGGATATGGAGAAAAGGGACCTCTTCTACACTATGAGTGGGAATGTAAACTAGTTCAACCTCTAAGGAAATCAATGTGGCAATTCCTAAAAGAGGTTGATATTGTCCTTCCATACAACCCAGCAATCTCCTTTCTGGGAATATACCCAGAGGAACTTAAATCGCTCTACGAGAAAAGAAACCTGCACACACATTTTTATTGCAGCACCATTTACAATATCAAAAACCTGGAACCAACTGAACTGCCCATTGAAACTGGACTGGATAAAAAAAGATGTGGTACATATTCATGATGAAATATTATGCAGCTCCAAACAAGAACAGAATTATGGACTTTGCAGCAACTTGAATGAATTTAGAGTCAATAATACCCAGTGATTTATCACAGAAATAATGAAATGTGTACCACATGTACTCACCCATAAGCAAACCCTGAACACTTACCATAATACTATAAGAAAGGAATTGGCAGTAGCTGGACACTGCCAGGGAAGGGAGGGCTGGCACATAGCATCAATAAGGGTACCTGAATCAAATCAGTCGATGTGGAGACCAAAGGGAGGCCCAAACTTTATTTTTATTATGATCACTTGTATACCTAATCCTGAACTGTACCCCACATCTTTAAAATAAAACTTTAAAAAGTTTTACTTATGGCTATGTAGATATGCATTTATGTTGTGATAATTCAATTTAAACCAAATTATTTTGATCTAAAAACCTCTATCTGCAAATAATGCAATTCTCTAAATTGGACATTTCACAAATATTCCATATAATATAATAATCCTGAATAATATAACTGAATTCAAAGACAAAATTAGATTATAACTCTAAAATATTACATTATTATCAACTTGAAAAAATTAAAGTTGCACAGATTAAAATATTCTAAAAATATAGTACATTTATTTACAGAATCAATATTATATGAAACCATTAATACAATTTTTTATGTTTTGATTTCTCACAAAATATTTTGTTGTAAGTAAGCATACAACTATTCAGAGACTTAATAGAATCAGACACAGTAGGATTGTTTGGTAATGTAACTGCTAAGTCCAAAGGGTTTTTAGATATCTTCTGTACAAAAGGTCAAAAACAGATTTTCATGAACATTTCAAATCAAAGTAAAAAATAATAAAAAAAAACACTGAGTACTAAGTATTAAAGTTATTTGTATTTTTTCATTGGACATATTATAAGAAGATAAGGTAAGGTTTAGCTGTTTCCTTTTTTCTAATCTTATTGGTCTAATTTTGATTAATAATTACATATTTAATTTAAAGACCTATCTTTGCTTGCCTACATCCTTTTCCCTGTGAATGCTGTGGAAGCATAAAATGCTGTGGCATGGTAAGTTCAAATTTAAATCAGTCTAACACTAAGCATTCTTAGCTTATGTAGAGAAAGTGGTTATTGGCATAAGAACCTCTAGATAGCTTACAAGTTTTTATATTGTTTGTATTTAATAATTACAGACTTCCCCCAGATTCTGAATCAGAATTTTGGAGTAGAGTTTAGTAATCTGATATATTAACAGGTTTCCTAGGTCATTTTTATGCATAATAAAGTTTGAAAACTACAAGTTTAAAAATAGGGTTGGATAACAGTTACGTCTATCAGAAGTTTTGCTGTTGTTTTTCTTAGAAACAGGATATTACTTTCAGAAAATGAATAGTTGGGGAATAAGAAGGAAACAGGATGTATTTTTCAACACATAGCTTTAAATTCCATACCATGTGCATATGTTAACTCTTATAGACAGTCCTCTTTCTTTTTCTTTTAATTTCTGACTGAAGTATAATTTTTGACAAAGGCATATAGAACACTACCATAAATAAACGGATAATCTCATGATGTAAGGGACTACAAATGCAATATAATAAGCCAAGAAACATATCTTTAAAGCATTCACTGATGTGCTTCCAAAACATCTAAAACTTTGGTGACAATTGAAATATCTCTAAGCTGGTCTCCACAGCTATTTCTAGTTCAGGTAAATTTTATTGTGTTATATGATCCCATATAGCAGTCATTGCTGCTGTTCACATGAGCTTAGATTGTAGGAACCCATCATTTGAAATTTTGTGGTACTGCTTAATATAAAGTATGGCTGGTGGAAATAAACTTTTTTAATTACCAAGACTTACTTTTCTGTATGATGTAATGCATTACTGTGGACATATCTCTAGTGCCTTGTCAAAGCCAGGTTGCAAAGTCATTTTTTTATTACTGTAAAAGCTATTACTCTGACTTGTCACATTTTTATGCCTAACCCAATGTTTTGTGGCTCTCCTGAGAATATTATTTATGCCATTAAAACTTGGCATAAAGAGAAACGGTATGAGTTCTCACATTTATTTCAAATCATTCTGTGCCTTCAACCACCTTCTTCAATAGTCTATCTAGCTGAGAAATAAGCACTGCCCCTCTTGGTTTCAGAGAGGGCCCACTTCCAACTATGACTCAGACATGCTCTGCACTTTTTTCAGAATGAACCTTGAACAGTTTGATTTATTAATCCCTGGTCTCATACCTTTCCTTTTTTTCATCATGAGTAATGCTTAAAACAGTTTTTCTTTTATGCAATTATTTGCTTAAGATACGTAATTTTCATCTCTTTTTTCTCTTGCTTTTCACTAGAGAAAGGTATTCTCACAAGATAAGTTTTAGGGTAGTTTTGCATACATTTCTTTGTTACTATTCAGACCCACATATTTTTATCAAAGTGTTTTTAATAGGTCAACTATTACTTTCTTGTGATAAAATTAAGCGCACATTTCTCTGTGTACATACTCATGAGCTCTTTTGTAGCAGCAAATGCCAGTGCCATTTATTTCTTGAAATTTTCTTTCATCCTCTTATGAGGCAAAGCATTTTGTGTGTGTGTGTGTGTGTGTGTGTGTGTGTGTGTGTGTGTGTGTGTTTAGTAACTCTCTAAACATTTCTCACTGTATCTTATTAGAGACTGGATCTTTAATAGTAAAGAACAAATATCCAACAATAAAATGCTTGGTATATCTTGCATGACTTCTATTATTTCAATGTAAAATGAGTTAAATTACTTACCTTTCATTTTTTATCTGTTAAAATGTGAATTTTAATATTACCACTACATCATGTCTATTTGAGAGATATGATAATATTATTACTGGATAAAACAGTATTTGACACTTAATAACTACACTAGTTATTAGTTTTGAATATTATTTTTATAAAAATTATTATCAAATATATTCCTTTGTGCATCCTGATTTCTGAACTTAGGTCTGCATCTGAATATGACATTCTCAGTTTCCTACTGGAAATTCCAGATTCTTCAATTACAAACTACTGCTTTTCCTTAGTACAGATTTTTTTGTGCTATTTATGTATCTTTTTGTGTGATTACTATATTCTCCAAACTAGACATATACAGTAAATGTTATTTTTGAACACCACATGTCAATTCATATTTAATCAATTAATCTGTGTCATCCTTTGTGTTTTCACAGTCACTTCCCAGTTCAGGTCAATTTTCACTTGCCCCTAAAAAACTCTACCAGATTAATCTCATAATATTACTCTACTTTAAAGTGTGCCTAATTTTTTACTACAATTCCTTGTCTAAATTTTCTGTGCTTGTCCCTGGTTAACTTTTCCATTCTTTTTTATTTTTATTTTTTAATTTTAAAGATGTGGGGTACAATTCAAGGTTAGGTAAACAAATATTTATTATGCAGGTATCCTTGTTGATGAGGTGTGCTCCTTCCTCCCCTGGCAGTTTCCCTTAACTGCCAGCCCCATCCCCCTCCCCTGACAGTTTCCCACTACTGCCAATCCCTTTCTTATAGTATTAGGATAATTGTTCAAGGCCATCTTATGGGTGAGAACATATGGTACTCTGTTCTTTGTTTCTGTGATAGATCACTGAGTATGATAGACTCTAAATCCATCCAAGTTACTGCGAAGTCCATGTGTTTGTCCTTCTTTTTGGCTGCATAGTATTTCATTGCGTATGTGTACCATGTTTTTAAAAATCCAGTCAAGTGTCAATGGACAGAATGGTTGGTTCCATGTTTTTGCTATTGTCAACAGAGATAAGATAGACAAGTGAGACCTCATAAAACTGATAACTTTATCCTTTCTTATTTTCATGAAAATCAGCATTAGTAAATTTTTTTACATAGCATATTTGGGATTTTCTCAATGTTTTCTGTCCAGCGATTTAAATCAGACCTTGATTTTGCCTGCTAGAAAGAATTTCTAGGTATACCAAGTGGTACAATCGCACCAAGAAAAATTTTTTAAAACTTTTTTTGGGCAAACAGTGATTATGTATTCGCCAGCTCTAAAACAGTGATTTGGGGGCTCTACTGAGTGAACACAAGGGGAGTGCTTTTATAGAGTAAATATGAAAGTAAAGCAAATAAAACATTTGATAGGTTACAGTTACGCAGTTGTCTTATTTGATCTATCCTGCTGGAAAATCCCTATTTATACAACTTTAAATTATTTGAGAGCTTATGTTTGGTTATTCTTAAGTTTTATTTTTATTTACTATAGGACATTTATAATAAATAGCTTAAGTTTTGTTTATGTTTGCAGCTCAAGGAAGATTATTACTGTTATGAGGTCTAACTGGCTTTGCTCAGATTCTTCAGGGCCACTTATCATTATAATTTACACAAGAAACAGTGTTCAGAGCTTCTAAAATCACAAATGTATGCATTCAGTTCAAATCATTATTATCCATGAATTTATTTTTTTTCTCCTAAAGTGATCTCATGAAATAACTTTTCTTTCTCATAAAAAATATAATAATTTACCCAGTCTTACATTCGTTTATTTATTTGGACAATTTTATATTTGCTTTCTTCTTTATCCAGTGTAGATTCTGTAGTTCATTATTATAGTTACTCTCCCAAAAATTACTCCCTTGTCCACTTGGCCATCATATATATTTGTCTGGCATTCTAACTATGAGTAAATGCAAATATTTATTTTCCATATGTTTTACTAATGAAATTATTTCTGAAGAAACATTCCACCTGCTAGAATAAGAGTACTAATACAAATTTATGTGAGTATTTAAAGAATCCTTGCTCACTCTCTATATTTATTTTCTTCCATCTTTCCTCTTAACTCGAACTTGCCGTACTTTGCTCTCTGCTGATGGCTTTAGCCTTTATGTTACTGAGAAAATAAAAGCTATGAAACATAAATCCTTTCATCTTCCTTTAACTGAAATGTTTTATATATTTGCCTCTGAACCTATTATCTTTTCCTTTTCTTCTATAAAGTTTGAAGAAGAATTTCATCCTCAGTCAAAGGACAATCCTTCCACAGATATTATGGATAACATTTAAATGACTTATATTTCACTTATTTCTAAGCCTTATTTATAGCTCCTTCTCAAAAGAATCATTCACATTAGGAATTATGGCCCTTTTTAAAAAAATGACCATTCTTAAAGGAAAATCTTTCCTTGAATTTTATCTTATTGAAATTTGATATTATTTTTTTTCATAGGAAATAATTTGAAAAATATTACTGGCTTGATTTGCTTCTACTTCCTCACCAGGTATTTCCTTTTTAATCCATGCCACTCTAGTGTTTATTTCCCCTCTACCCTCCTGACCTCTATGCATGCAAATCCAATGTATTAATCTCTGTTCTCTTATTATTTCCTCTAAATGTATTTCAGATGGTTGACCTCTTCTCACTAGAAGCAGTTTCCTCTCTTAGTGTCTGTTATTCCCTGTCTATGCCTAGGTTTTTCTTATGATTCTTAGAATTTATCTCTGTTTTTGCTTTTAAAATCTCCAAAATTCTTCTATAAATTGAGATTTCTTTAACAATTCAGCCTTAAGTTATTTACCTTTTTTAATATATATGTTTATGTGATTACATTTGTACTTGTTATTTAAATGCCATCTATAAATCAACTGCTTCCAACATTCTATGTGTGATAGAAAACAATCATCTGAGTCACCAAACTATATACTTAACTACCTCATTTGATTCTATTTATAAATGTTTAGTAAATATCTGAAATACAACAAAATTTAACTCTTGGTTTACCCTATATTTTGTTACTAGTTTTCCCTTTCAAGCAAATATTAAGCAAGTTTTAATATTCCCTAGCATTTCAAGCCCAAATTGCAAGATTAATTAATTTCTTTCCATTATCCACCTTATTTATTTGTCAAGTCTACAGACCCAACCTCTAGATGATATAAGATTATATTATAAATCAATCTAAATTTCTTTATTTGCACTGACACCACTCTATTCAGGTGCACCATGTCATGTCCAGACACCTTTCCTTGCCTTCCTAAGTGGTCCATCTCTGTCAATCTGATCCAGTCACATCCATTCCCCCACCTAACTACCTTACTGATCTTTTGAAAATGTAAATGGCTTATGTTATTATGTTATTCTCTTCTCAGTGTTCAACTATAGATTTCCATTAAACTGAATACAAAAGAGATCTCCTTTATGTGGCTTGTAAGCCTTTTTACAATCTAGTTTTTGCCTATCTATAGAAACATCATTTTATTGAATCTCCTTTTTCATTGTTTTAGTCCTTGAGGCCTATGATAATGTTGAGAGAAAATTCTCGATAGATCTCTTGTGTTTCTTGCATTTAATAAACATAGACAACAGATGTCCATTGTTTTGGTTAATGTTAAGTATGTTTTTGTAGTAAATTACTTTGAAAGGGATAGAGGTAGTCTTTCTCCAGAGCAGAGTTTAGTTAAAGCCTTAGAAAATAAAGATGACATCTGCATCCAGATCAAAATGGCAGACAGTTCCACCCACTGAAAAAATGTAAATTGCTTCTGCTCTGTAATGCAATCCACTAAATATGAAAATGTGAGCTTGCCCTCTTTGCATTGAGTGGTAGGGAATGAAGTTGGAAACTAACACAAACACTGATAATCTGGCTGCAATTATTGTATGAGTCTTAACAGTAATCATTGTGGTGTGTGTGTTTGCTGATATTGAAAAAAATGTGAATATCTAGATCTACACTCCTCTTTAAAATTGTAACTTTACCCTAATCTGGGCCCTCAATTATTGGTAAAAATCATTTGGCTTGAGGAGACACTGATCTTTATGTGAGATGTACATTCTCAATTCACTAGTCATCGCTCATCCTCTTTTTTACCTTAATACTGAGATATGCTGTCATTTGTTATTTATCATTAAGCTTGCTCTACTGTTCTCAGTATTGCCAAGGTAAGGAAGGAAACAAAAGCTAGATCCAAAGGATCAGGGTTTAGCACAAAAATTATGAAAGAATATATTTCTTTCAGTTAGTCAAAAATATACATATGTGTTTAATAAGCAATCACAGAGTATCCCTGTGGGAAGAATACAATTAAGATTCTATTAACATGCAAATAAAGTGCATTTAGGTTAAAAAAAAAATTAAAGACACCCTTCTACTTAACTCATTTATCTAACCTAACTGGCCCCGATAGGCATTTGAGTCACAATCTCTGCTCTCTGAAAGTGCCCCATTTTCAGTTCCTAAAACAAGCCAAGGACAGTTGTAGTTAGTACTTTTTTATGTTTTCATGCTTTTTCATCTGCAAGGAGTGAATTTTTTGTGGATTTTCACAAGGCTTGTCTTTTAATTCTCCAAATCTTAGTTTAAATATCATCATCTCAGACAGGTTTTCTCAAACATCTTTTCTAATTAGATCTGTCCCTGTCATTTTTTACCATGGCATATTTTCATGATCTTAATGACACTTTTCTACATTTGGAGTTTCACAGTGATTTATTTATGTATATAATGTCTATTTTACAACTAGAATACAAGATTCTTGAGGTACCTTGTCAAGTTTATATATCTATTACATAACAAAGCACACAATTTTACTGAATTCAATATTTAATGGTTAAATTAAAAACATTGTTTTAAAATATATCCTGATGGGATAGTTTGACATGTTCACACTGTATGTGTTGTTCTTGGTACTGAGGAATTTTACTAATGATGTGCAATTTTTGGTGGTCTTGACCACTTAAGAATTTTGCTCTTTTGTGATGTTTAACCTAACAAAAAGTGAAAAAAAAATTCCTAGAATAAAAAACATAAATCTCCAGCTATTCCAATTAGATCAACTATTGTGTCATTCTATTTTATGGAACATACACCATTTACCTTTTTAGATAGTACATTTCACCTATATTTTGCCAGTTCCCAAATTATTATTTTTAATTTTTAATTATTTTATTTTATTTTCAAGTAGGTGGAGTACAATTCAGAATTAGATATACAAATGTTCATTGTACAGGTAAAGTTTGGTCCTTACATTGGTCCCTACTTTACCTGGTTTGAGATCAGGTACCTTATTGATAAAGTGTGCCCCCCTCAACTGGCAATTTTTAATAGTATTATGATAAATGTTCAGGGTCTGCTTATGAGTGAGAATATGAGGTACTAAGTTCTTTGTTTCTGTGGTAGATCACTGAGTATTATAGACTCTAAATACATCCAAGTTGCTGAGAAGTTCATAATGTTGTCCTTTTTTATGGCAGCATAATATTCTATCATGTATATGTAGCACATTTCTTTTAGCCAGTCCACTTTTAATGGATAACATGGCTAGTTCCATGTTTTTGCTATTGTGAATAATGCTTCAATAACATCCTCTAGGTATATTCCCAGAAAGGGGATTGCTGGGTTGTGTGGCAGGTTGATTTTTAGGTCTTTTATGAGTTTTCCACAGCCACTCTGTTTTCCACAGATGCTGTACTACTTTACAATAAATGCAGAAGTGTTCCCTTTTCCCCACATCTTCTCCAACATCTGTTGTTTTCTGAGTTATTGACGATGGCCATCCTGACTGCAGTTAGGTGGTATCTCAGTGTGGTTTTAATTTGCATTTATTTGATGATAAGTGAGGCTGATCATTTTTTCATGTATCAGTTGACTGCTCATATGTCTTCTTTGGAGAAGTGTCTGTTCATATCTTTTGCTCACTTTGTAATAGGGCTGTTTGTTTTTTTCTTTAGGGCACATTTGAGTTCCTTGTAGATCCCAGATGTTAGTCCATTGTCAGATATACAGTTGGAAACTACTTTTTTCCATTCTGTTCTCTTGATAGTTTCTTTTGCTTTGCAGAAGCTTTTCAGTTTGATGAGGTCCCACTTGTCAATCTTATCTCTATGGCATGGGATTTTGGGGTTTTAATCAGTAATTGGTTTCTAGTTCCACTTTCCATAATGGTGTCTCCTGCATTTTCTAAGCGTCTTATACTTTGAGGTTTTATATTTAGGTACTTAATTCACTTAGATTTGATTTTTTGTATTGTGATAGATAGAGGTCTTGTTTTAATCTTCTGTATGTGTGAAACCAGTTTTACCAGCATCATTCACTGAATAAGTTTTCCTTTCCCTAGGGATTTTAGTGGAGGCTTTGTCAAAGATGAATTGGTTGAGAAATTGAAGTTTTGCTTCCAGACCTGTTCCATAGGTCTATATGTCTGTTCCTCTACCAATACCAGGTTGTTTTGATTATTGTAGCTTTATAATAAAGCTTAAAGCCTGGAAGTATGATTCCTCTTGCTTTGTTTCTTTTGCTGAGGATTTTTTTTTGGCTACTAGTGGTCATTTATGTTTCCAAATGAATTTCTGTGTTGTCATCTACAGGTCTGAGAAGAATGATGTTGGTAATTTAGTGGGTATTGCATTAAATCTATAGATTGCCTTGGATAGGATAGACATAGAGACAATAGTCATTCTTCCAATCCATGAGCTTGGAATAATTTTCCATTTGTCTGTGTTACCTTTGATTTCTTTAAATAGTGTTTTGTAGTTTTTGTTGTAAAGGTCTTTCATTTCTCTGGCTAAAAGGATGCTGAGATATTTTAATTTTTTTGTTGCTATTGTGAATGGAATTGTACTTTTAATTTGTTTCTCTGCCTGTTTGTTGTTGATGTATAAAAATGTAACTGTCTTTTGCACATTTATTTTGTACACTGAGATCTTGCCAAAGTCCTTTATCAGTGAAAAGAGGTTTTTGACAGATTCTCTTGGATTTTCAATATATAGAATCAGGACATCAGCAAAGAGAGATAACTTGACTTCCTCTTTTCCTACTTGGATACCTCTGATTTCCCTTTGCTTGTCAGATTGTTCTAGCTAGGACTTCCAACACTGTGGTGAACGGAGGAGCAAAGGTGGGCAGCTTTGTCTTGTTCTAGTTTTCAGGCATAATGCTTTCAATTTCTGAACATGTAGCAATATGTTGCCTGTGGGTTAATCATAGATGGCTCTTACTATTTTGAGGTATGTTCCTTCTATGCCTAGTTATTTAAGATTTTTTATCAAGAAGGGATGCTGGATTTTATTGAAAGCTTTTTCTGCTCATGATATAATCTAAGAATTCCTATTTTTACATCTGTTAATGTATTTAATCACATTTATGTCTTGTAGATGTTGAACCAGCCCTGCATCCAAGTGAAAAGCCCACTTGGACATGGTTGATTATTTTTAAAATATCTCATTGGGTCCAATTTGCTGGAATTTGTTGAGATTGTTTGCATTCATGTTCACCAAGGATATTGGCCTGTAGTTCTCTTTCTTTGTTCGCTCTTCATCCAGTTTGGGTATCAGTGTGATGTTAGCTTCTCATCATGCTTTGAAGAATGTTCCATCTTTCTCAATTGCTTGGAATACTTTCAGTAGGATTGGTATCACAGACTCCTTGTATATTTTGTAGAACTCTGCTGGAAAGCTGTCTGGTCCATGACTCTTTTTGTAGGTAGTTTTCTTATGAAAGCATCAATTTCCTGGGTTGTTATTGATCTATTTAATGCCTCAGTTACTTTCTGCTTCAACTTTGGAAGGTTGTGTGATATAAGAAAGTCCTCCTTTTAATTTAGGTTTTCAATTTGTTTCTGTACAGGTATGCATAGTAATCTCTGTCATTTTTTTTGTATTTCTTCAGGGTTCACTGTGATTTCATCTTTTGCATTCCTGATTGTGTTTATTTGGATTTTCTTCTTTCTTTTACTTGGTCTATCTGGCTAGGGGTCTGTCAATCTTATTTACCCTTTCAAAGAAACAGAAATGTTTTGTTTATTTTTTCTATGATATTTTTGTCTTCAGTGTCCTGTATTTGGACTTTTACATTGATAATCTTAATTCTTCTGCTGAAGTTAGAATCTTGGTGGTCTTGTCTTTCTTGCTCCCTTAGGTGATTTGTTAGGCTGTTAGCTTGTGATCTTCCCATTTACTTGATGTGTGTTCATAAAGTAATTAATTCTCCTCTCTATAATGATTTCATGGCATTCTAGAGGTTTTGGTAAGATGTGTCTTTATTTTCATTTGTTTCTAGAAACCTTTCAATTTCTGCTTTGTCACCTAAGGAAGCTGGAAATGCAAGACCACCAAAACCATAATATCAGCAGAAGAATCCAGATCAACAAAAAGAAAAAAAAAATCCTAAATACAGGACATAGAAGACAAAAATATAATCCCCAAAATCAATGAAACAAAAAGCTGGTTCTTTGAAAGAATAAACAAGATAGATGGCCCCCTAGCCAGACTGACCAAGAAAAAGAGAGAGAAAACCCAAACAAAGTCAATGCGAAACACTAAGGTGAAGTCACAACTGACCCTGAAGAAATACAAAAGATTATCAGAGATTACTATGTGCAATTGTATGGAGGCAAACTTGAAAGCCTAAATGAAATGGAGGGCTTTCTGACATCACACAACCTCCCTAGGTTGAAACAAAAAGAAACTGAGACCCTAAATAGACCAATAACAGTCAAGGAAATTGATTATGTCATAAGAAAACTACCTACAAAAAAAGTCCTGGACCAGATGACTTTCCAGAAAAATTCTACAAAACATAGAAGGAGGAACTTATACCAATCCTATTGAAAGTATTCAAGGTGATTGAGAAAGATAGAACTCTCCTCAAATCATTTTATGAAGCTAATATCACATTGATACCCAAGCCAGGTAAAGACCCAACAAAGAAAGAGAACTACAGGCCAATATCTTTGATGAACATAGCTGCTAAAATTCTCAACAAGATTCTAGCAAACTGGATTCAACAACACATCTGAAAAATCATCCATTGCAATCAAATTGGCTTCATCCATGTGTTGCAAGTCTGGTTCAACATTCTTAAGACCATACATGTAATTATTTACATCAATAGATGTAAAAACAAAACCCACATGATTATATCATTAGAAACAGAAAAAGCTTTTGATAAAATCCAGCACCCATTCTTGATAAAAACCCTTGAACACTAGGCATAGGTGGATCTTACCTCAAATGGTAAAAGCCATCTGTGAGAAACTCACAGCCAGCATACTCCTAAACAGACAAAAATTGGAAACATTTCCCCTGAAAACTAGAACAAGACAAGGATGCCCACTCTTACCCCTCCTGTTCAACATAGTTTTGAAAGTCCTAGCTAGAGCAATCAGAGAAGAGAAGGTGATCAGGGTATCCAAATAGGAAAAGAGGAAGTCAAGCTATCTCTCTTTGCAGATGACATGATTGTATATCTTGAAAACCCAAAAGAATCTGCCAAAAGCCTCCTTGCACTGATAAAGGACTTTGGCAAAGTGTCAGGGTATAAAATAAATGCACAAAAGACAATCACATTTCTATACACCAATAATAAGCAAACAGAAACCCAAATAAAAAGCACAATTCCATTTACAATAGTCAAAAAAAAAAAAGAAAGAAAGAAAGAAAAGAAAAGAAAAAAAAAAAAAAGAAAGAACTACTTGGCATCTTCCTCACCAGAGACTTAAAAGACCTTTACAATGAAAACTACAAGACACTGATCAAAGAAATCAAAGATGACACAAACAAGTGGAAAAATATTCCATTTTCATGGATTGGAAGAATCAACATTATTAAGTTGTCCATTTTACCTAAGGCAATCTACAGATTTAATGCAATATCCAATCAAATTACCAGCAACATTCTTCTCAGACATAGAAAACACAATACAGGAATTTATATGGAAACATAAATGACCAAGAATAGCCAAAACAACCCTCAGCAATAAAAACAAAGCAGGAGGTATCACACTCCCAGACTTTAAACTATATTATAAAGCTACAATAATCAAAACAGCTTGGTATTGGTACAAGAACAGGCATATAAACCAATTGAATATAATTGAGATTCCAGAAGCAAAACCTCAATTGCTCAACCAACTCATCGTCGACAAAGCCTCTACCACCCACTACTGAAGAGAGAAGAACCTATTCAGTAAATGGTGCTAGGAAAACTTGCTGGCAACATTCAGAAGATTAAAACAGGACCCCTACCTATCCTCTTACACAAAAATTGACTCTAAATGGATCACAGACCTGAACATAAAACCTCTGACTGTAAGAACCTTAGAAATGCAGGAGAAACTCTTATGGAAATTGGAACTGGCAACTGATTCCTGATCAAAACCTGAAGTGCCCAGGCCATAAGAGATAAGATATACAAGTGGAACCTTATTAAACTGACAACCTTCTGCAAAGTCAAAGAAACCATCAAGAGACCAGGGAGACAGCTCACAGACTGGGAAAAAATATCTACCAGCTCCACATCTGACAATGGCCTAACATCAAGGATCTACAAGAATTCAAATGTGCTGAAAAGAAGAAAACAAACAGTCCTGTTACAAAGTGGACTAAAGATATGAATAGATACTACCCAAAAGAAGACATAAGAGCAGTTTACAGATATATGAAAAAATTTTCAGCCTCACTAGTCATCAAGGAGATGCAAATTAAAACTTCCCTGCGATTCCACCTAACTCCAGTCAAAATGGCCATCATCAATAACTCAAAAACTAACAGATGCTGGAGAGGATGTGGCAAAAAGGGAACACTTCTACACTGTTGGTGGAAGTACAAACTAGTTCAGCCTCTGTGTAAATCAGTGTGAAGAGTCCTAAAAGCTTTAAAAATTGGCCTTCCATATGACCCCACAGTCCCCCTACTGGGAATATACCCGGAAGAACTCAGGTTACTGTATGAAAAAGATACTTGCACACGTATGTTTGTTGCAGCATTGTTCACAATAGCAAGAACATGGAACCAACTGTGCTGCCAATCAAAAGAGGACTGGATTAAAAAAAATGTGGTACGTATACAGAATGGAATACTACACCATCACAAAGAACAAAATCATGAACTTCACAGCAGCCTGGATGGAATCAGAGTCTATAATACTGAGTGATCTCTCACAGAAACAAAGAACTGAGTATCACATGTTCTCACTCATAAGTGAACCTTGAACAACTACCATACTACTATAAGAAAAGGATTGAAAGTGGTGGGAAACTATGGGGAGAGGGGTGTGTGTGTGCGAAGGGGTGGGATTGCCAGTAGTTGATATCTGCCTGGGGAAGGGGAGGGCACACCTCATCAATAATGGTACATACATGGTGAATATTTGTATACCTAGCCCTGCATTGTACACCACAATTTTAAATAAAAATTAAAAGAGGCAAAAAAAAAAATTCTGCTTTGATTTCCATGGTGATCCAAGAGTTGTACAGAATCATGCTGTTTAGTATCCATGTCTTTGTGGGTTTTGGGGAGGATTGTTTGTGTTGTTATTTATGTTTATTCCACTGTGGTCTGACAAGGTTCATGGCAGTGATTCAATCTTATGGAATTTTTTTATGCTTGATTTATGACTGAGCATGTGGTTGATCTTGGAGTACATTCCATGTGGTAAGGAGTAGAATGCATATTCTGTGGTTGTGGGGGGAATGTTCTGTAGATATCTATTGAGTCCATTTGGTCAAGTGTCAAGATGAGGTTTCGGAATTCCTTGTTGATTTTTTGCCTCAATTATCTATCTAGGGTTATTCGTGGGATATTTAAGTCCCTAGCTATGATAGTGTTCGAGTTAATATTATTTTTTAGTTTGCTTAGAAGCTGTTTATAAAAGTTAGTGCTCCTATGTTAGATGCATATATGTTTAAGATGAATATTTCTTGTTGATGGGTTGAACCTTTTATCATTATGTAGTGGCCTTCTGTATATTTTAAATTTTTGGTAGCATAAAGGATATTTTATCTGACATTAAGATTGTAACTCCTGCTTTCATTTGTGTCTGTTCACTTGAAAATTTATTTTCCATTCTCTAACTTTGAGTCTATGAGTGTCGTTTCTGGTAATATGAGTCTCCTGGAGAGAGCATCTTGTTGCATCATGTTTTTTAATCCAGTTTGCCATTCTGTGTCTTTTCTGTGGTGTATTCACATTCAGGCTAATTATTGATATGTAAGAGTTTATCCCTGTCAAGCGATTCTTATATAGTTTATTGTTGTTTATTTGTTTGAGGGTTGGTTTTTTTTTTTTAATTTTGAGTTGATATATGTGTGAGTTTTCAATCTTTTTTCTTGAATTCTCAGGAAGAGCATCATTGTTCCCTTTTTCTTTCTTCTGTGCTTAATACTTTCTTAAGAATTTTTTGTAGAGCTGGTCTGGAGGTGGCATAAACTCCTAGGGATTGAATGTCTGGGAAGGATTTTAGTTCTCCATAGCTGATGAAGCTTAGCTTAGCTGAGTAGGTAATTCTTGGTTGAAATTGTTTATCTTTGAGAACTTTGGAGATTGGACTCCAGTCTCTTCTAGTCTATAATTTTTCTGTAGATATGTCTGTTGCTGTTCTAATTGGTCTTCCCTAGTAGGTAGTCTGACCTTTCATTCTTACTGCCTTTAGGTGTTTTTGTTTTAAACCTACTTTGTGTGAGTGAATTACTATGTGTCTAGGAGTTGGTCTTCTCATTTGATGTCCTGCATGGGTTCTCTGAATCTCTTGTCATATCTCTGATGAGATGAGGGAAGTATTATTGGATAATTTCATGGAATGTTTGTTCCAAGGTGGTCTATCTGCCTCTATTTTCCTTAGGAATGCCAATTAATCATAGGTTCCCCCTCTTGATATAATCACACATCTCTTGGAGACTTTCTTCTGTCTTTTTAAGCTTCTTTTCTATGTTTTCAACAGTTTGAGTTAGTTCCATATTTTGGTCCTCAAGCTCTGAGATTCTTTCTTCTGCTTTTGTGCTTGTAAGTTGTTATTAATTTTGTTTACTGTATTCTTTATTGCCATTATCTCAGTTATCAACTGCTTCATTCTTTGCTCTCGTAGCTCCCCATTTCTATTCATTCTCTCTATTAATATCTTGACATCTGGTTTATGTTTTGGACCAGTGGTTCTGAGGGATCTTCATTGTTTGAGTTCTAAAGTCTGTGTTCTCAGGTGCTGTCTTCCTGGGAGTCTGGATATGACCTGTGTTCTTCCTTTGGTTCTTCTTCATTTTTGATTCCCCCCCCATTTTGCCTTCCCTAATTCCATTGTTCAGTGATAGGTGGATAGTTTTCAGTTCTGTTTGCTCAATCACCTATTCTTGCATATGAAGATCCTTGGATTTGTTAAATTTTGAAGACAGACTGGAGCTGGAAAGGCTGTGCTCATTGCAGTTTTGAGATTTGATTAAGGTGTGATGGGGAAAGCTGTGGTTCAGAAGCTACCTGCAGATCACAGTTCTGCTGATTGTGTGTGTGTACCCCCTGAAATCTACTTACCTCCACCTTATAATCTGTCCTTGTGGTGGAGGTGTATGTATGCCCCTTGAAAGCAAAATGACATAAGAAAAAGACAAAGAATGAAAAAAAGAAGAAGGGTGATGAAAGGAAGAAGACGAGAGACAAGAAGGTGAAGGAAAACAGACAAGCACACTAACTAATGAATAAACAAAGAAAACAAAATAAAACAGAGACAAACATACAAAAAAAAAAACAACTAATGGTGCACTAGCCGTCAGAATTATTCATATGCAAACAGAAAAACTTAAAAACTAAAAACAGAACCAAAACAAATACAAAACTCATAAGCAAAAACGGGGGAAAAAGTGTTCTTTATGTGGCCATTTCTGGAACTACAGGTTTCTTCCTTTTTCTTTCTTTTTTTTCTTTTTACTGGTGGGTCCCAAGCACCACCACTGCTTTGGGTTGCCTCTGAGGTAGAGAGTGGGCTCCAGTCTCCAGTCCCTCTCCTCTATTCTCAGTGCAGGCTGATTGGGTTGCTCTCATCATGGGTCAGATGTTCCACAGACTGCTGTGGGAGGAGGGGTGAATTAGATCCGGTCTCACCCCAACTCATCTGCTATTGCTACAAAGTCTCTCACTCAGATCAGATATGTCCATGCCTGGTCCAGCTTGGGGGTGGAGTGTCTGTTTCTCCATGTCCATTACTGAAGTTTCCACTCTGGACCAGCAATGATCGATTCCAGGAGGGTGTAGAGATCATCTGCAGGTCTTAGGTTGGAGGTTGAACAGAGTTAGGTGGGCCAACACAGATCACTGCCTGGTCCCAGGACAAAAAAAATGGTGGCAGTAGGCATTTTCTTGCCAGTGGCAAGACTCAGCTCCAGATTTCCTCTACATGTCTTCTCCATAGTACCTGTTGCCAGTGTCTGGGCTGCTGCTATAAATGGTGGCATGGGCCAACTGCCAGGTGGTAGGGAGCAACTGATCTCTGCTGCCTTCTCCCTAGGGACCCCTGCGAATGATCTTGTGCACCAGAGGTTCCAATCTCAGAGCAGTGGTGTGTTGCAAACACCTTCAGAGGGGAGCCCCAGATGCTTGATCCTGAGTCTCCCCTCAGACGGACTTTTGCTTATCCACATGCACACCCCTGTGCATGCAAACTGCCTTTATGGACACTCACCTGGGCCGAGACTCTTACACTTCCACCATTTCCATCACCATTTTTTGACATTCCAACTGTTCCCAAATTCTTTTTTTTTTTTCTGAACCAAGAGATTTATTAAATGGGCAGTTACACGAAGGGACTCTAACCAAGGAAGAGCAAGAGAGAGACAGAGAAAGAGAGACCGAGAGAGCGAGAGAGAAAGAGAGAGTAAGAGAGTGGTGGGGAAAGAGAGACAACAAGAGAGACAGAGGTGGGGGAGAGAGTGAGAGAGCCAACAAGAGAGTGGTGGGGACAGAGAGAGAAAGCAAGAGAGAAAGAGGTCCCAAATTCTTTAACTCCATGCCTTCCATCCAGTGGTGACTTGAGGAAGTTCTGATTTGTAGCTTTTACCAATGTCTGTGTCATTGATGATATTAAGACTAATTTTAGGCTATTTACATGAAGTCACTGAATACAGAGTTGAAAAGAGATGTACACAATCCACTCTTAAGAGCTGGGGAATGTTTTCTGGAGCATACTACTTTTTATAATGTCCTCAATATATATGTTTATACATGTCAAGTTAGCAAATAGACTGATTAATTCCACCTGGTTGAGAAGTTGTGTCTTCATTTTTAATATTTATTTAATAAATAATTTGATGTTTAATATCTAAACTTGGAAAGTTCTCTTGCTTTATTTCTTTTTAAAGCTTATTTAGTGCTAAAGTGATTCTTCTTAAATTTTGGTTGCACATATACTTAGTAAATTTCTTTCTTGTGTTGTTATGCTTTCTTGGAGATAAGTAGATGATGTCATAAGGAGATGAAGGAGTAGATGTATCATCAAAAGACCTATTGCATATACCTTCCTATATTTTAATCAATGCACACATTTATTATCCATTTTCTCACTGTATTACTTACTTTAGTTTCACATATTAGGAATATGATTAAGCTACCACAAGGAAAAAATCTAGAATTTGCTTATAAGTATACATATATTGACATAATTGAAATGCACGCTTATAATATAAAACCATTGATCTGATTGCTATAGACATTATTGGATTTTTTCATTTTTTTTGAAAACTACTTTTTTGCCCACCTAAGGTGGTTTCAAGTGTGTATTAATTGAAGTAATATTACAATAATACAAATATTACTTTAAAAAATTCTTTTTGTGGTTACTTTATGTGCTTTTTATAATTATTTACTTTCTTTAATAAGGTCTTATTTTTACCTTTATTTCATGCTAGAGAAAAATGAGAAAAAATAAATAACTTGACCAATTACACACATATGATATGTAGAAGAACTGGGGAGCTGAGAGACACAGATCAGTTTGCAAATATAGGGAAGAACAGATGCACTAGAAAGTCTAGAAGAAAGACAGAAAAAAAAAGAATCCTCAAGTTCCTCAAAATCTCAAATTCCTTGTCTAAGTATTTTCTTAGGTCAGTTCTGATGCTAATTCATTGTCCATACATGTCATTATCCCCACTCTTTATATGCATTTCTCCTGTGCTGAAACTTGCTCAAGTGGTGTTTACTTGACCAAATTTAATGCCTTTCCTGTAGCAATTTACCCTTTCAAATATAAGTAATCATGAAATGAAACAACATCCAAGACACTGAAAAAAAATCAAACAGATATTGGAGTTGGTATTTGGTATGACTGATGAGCTATATTTAAAGCTCACATCAACAGTAACTTACCTGTTACCAATGTGATGCCCTAGTAAGAATAAAAAGTACTTAGAGCAAAAAATGAAAGTACTATAAATATTATAAATATAGATATTCCAGAGAAATGAAGCATACTTTAATTTTTACCTTTACTCATAATTCTATCTGGCCACTTGAAAAACAGTATAAAAATGATACAGTAGTACATTTGTTTTAGATGCTAATAAAATAATTTTGTTAAGATTTTTAAAAATTTCTGGGAAAGAGAGTGTTGGGCAAAGCAATTTATTCCACAGTCTGCATTTTTTAAAGAAAATTTTCATATATGCTACAAATCTATAATTTGGATAAAGTTTTATCATTACCTACTATTTTACTATGAGTTTGATTATATTTTTAACAAGTTTATGTCCTCAGAATACCAGGTAAGGGTGTAGGTGGCAAGTTTTTGTAAAACATAAGCCATTAGCACATTTTAGTTTCGTGCTTCCCTTTAAATATATGATTTCATTGCTAAATAATTTTTTTGAATAATGTTTTAGGTAGAAAAACTCAGTAATAATATTATAGTTTTATCCAGAACCTGTACTGAAACAAAGTGGCACGTATTTGTTCCCACATTACTAGGCTGTATGATTGATGATGGCAATTACTAGAAAGAACAATATTAGTTTTACAGTTATTGTTAATAACTTAAAGTACTAAAAATAAAATCCCATATTTCACTAGATACTCCTATCACCACCAAAATATGTGACAGAAGAACATTTTAAAATTCCTGTATTTTACACTGGCTGCATGAGTGGAAACTGGCAGAGTCAAATCATTTATATCTCCTTATTACTCACTTGCAGAGGCCATTGAGAATATGGAACTAGTGATGGATATTTTTGTGGCAGATGTTTTACACTGTATTAAAGTTACCATACATTAGTTCCACTACAGTTTATTAAAATTTCAGAAAAAGATTAGCAGTACAATAACAAGACATACAATTTGCTTACTTTTGTTCCTCATTGACAAAAAACATTTATTTACTCATAAATTATAAGTATTATAACTATGGAATATACATGTAGTCAGTAAATATTTAAGAAGACAATCTAAGTAAAGCATTCCAGACTTTTAGACAAATTGTTACAAAATATTTCTTCTTCTATAAATAAAATATACATTTGCTATGCTCTGCATTTTTATGTCTGCTATAAATTATACATTGAAATCTTAATTTCCAAGGTGGTAGTATTAAGAAGTAGAGCCATTAGGAGGTGCTTAGGATATGAGGGTTGTATCCTCATTATTGGAATTAATATCCGTATAAAAGAGACTTGAGGGAGTTCATTTTCCTCTTCTACAATGTGATACTACAGTGAGAAGATCATTTATAAAGAAGTCTATCACTAGGCTTTACATTTGTGATGCATTAATATATAACTTCACAGCTGTCAGAACTGTGAGATAAAAATTTCTGTTATTTATAATTGACCTAGTATATGGTATTTTATTATAGCAGCCCAAATGAACTAAAAGAACATCTAAATAACACATTATGTATACCCCTAAAATAAAAGGAATTAACAAGGCATTAACAAAAATATTTTCTTTTTTCTAAGAAAACTGTATTTAGTTTTATAAATAGGTAGTACACACACACACACACACACACACGAGTGCTATATATACATATAGAATGTCTAAGAGCATTAAGTCTGGAGCAAACTTCCTCAGTTTAAGTACCAGCCTACCAATTACTATGTGGCTTCTGAAAATTTACTTATACTTTATTGTGCCTTATTTTCCAAATCAATAAAATAAGAAAAAGATGACTATTTCTCAGAATTGTTATGAGGATTTTAAAAGTTTATATAAGTAATGCATATTAGACAATATCTGGCACAAAATTTATACAATTTGAATGTTATTTATAATTTTGATTCATTTCTGGAGTCCTCTTCATATCAAAACCATTTTGCATATCCATTTTCAGTAGCTATCACATACAAGCATCAATACACTAGAAAAAATAAAATTTTAACAAAAATATCTCAAACAATTTTAAAGTTATGTCTTATGTTGAGATTTTCACCTAAACATGAGCAAGACAAAGAAATCAGACAATAAATACAATTTAATTTAGAAAGCAGAGCATATGAAAAGAGACTACATATGTCAGCACAAATACTTTTTTTTTTTTTTTTTTAGTCTGTGTCTCACTCTGTCTCAGGCTGTTGTTTGTTCAGTGTCAGGATCACAGCTCACCACAGCCTCCAACTCTGGAGCTCAGGCAATCCTTCTGCTTCAGTCTCTCGGGAGCTAGGAGTACAGGTGGTCATCATTATGCCTGGATAATTTTTTTTTCTTTTGGAGAGACGAGATCTCACTATGTTGCCTAGTGAGTCTAAACCTGGACTCAAGTAATCCTCCTGCCTCTGCTCCCAAAGTGCTGAGATTATAGATGGTAGCTATCATATCTATCCACCCACAAATATCTTTTTTAAAAATATAGAATAGATTTTTAGATGAGATATTGAAAAGCTTTATAACTGGGGAAAAAATGAAAGCCATATTCATCTTCAATTCACTCTGAGCACATTCACTGTGAAATACATTTGAATTTGGTTCATTTATCACTCAACTCATATGACCCTATACCTTCCTTTCTTCTACTGTAGAGTGTAAAAAGTTAAATATTTTTCTCCTAACAATTTTCCAGCTAGATATAACTTGTTAAAATAGTTCTGGCCATTGAATAGGAAGCACAATTTTATCCTTCTAAATAAAAAAAGTCAAAGACTTGCAGTAAAAAGGTCTCTATCCCCTTCTTTCTTCTTGCAGTCTAGAATAGGGAAAGGAAGCTGGAAGTGAGACAGCCATCTTTCAGCCATGAAGATACAAGCATGAGGATGAAAGTTGGAAAGAGAGAGTCTTGTTCCACGATGTTATCCTTGAATTTATGCACCCGGCCTGGACTGCATATTTCTTTACTTGCTGTTAAGTGAGAAAGATAGATACCTTCTATATTTAAGCATTTTTTGTGAGTGTCCACATTGTATTTTTGGTTTTCAGACCTAGTTCTAAATGCCCTCTCATTTCTCTTTCATCTATCTGTACTTATGAAAACACCAGATAAAGGAAAATTTATTTCAATCAAAGTCCTCAATTCTTCTGAAAAACAAAATTAAAATGAAATAATAAGGAATCTGTTTTTAATTTTTATCAGCTTTCAATATTTATGGCATCAGCACAGAATGGAAAGGAGAGCATTTGAATAGGGCTTGAGGTGTTAATGCTTTTTAAATATTTAGCACACAACTTATTATCATGGACCCTCTACTTCTATTGCTTCGTGAGAAAATGGAAAATTATTATGTTTGATCACAAAATCACTCATGCTTTATCTCTGCAACTAAATTGTGAATCACTTAGAAGCTGATAATTTTCCCCCATATATTCTAGTGTAGAATTGTGAACAAAGTACATATTCAATAAATTAATAATGAATGAATTCACATTGAATGAATATACTTAATTGATCAATATTTTAACTATATAAAAACAATAAAATTCTCACAACTCATGCTTGTAGTAAACATGTCTTAAGCCATTAATACCTACATTTCTGTCTCATCACATAAACTAGATATAGTGCCAGGAAATATAACCGATGATATTCAATATTTGTTTACAAAAATTCAATTGCGGGGTTTGCCAGATTACATTATTCAGATGTCAGAAATCAGTAAAAGATTTTTCATCAGAGAGTATATTTTATTCAGTGATCACTTTGTGGAAGGTTTTCTAGCTAGTAGTTACTTGGATAAGGAATAAAAAATTTTGTTTACAAGTTAACCAGGTTACCAATTTCTGTCCCATAATGTTTTATGACCAGTAGACTGTACTCATTGATACCTCTTTAAAAAGATTTAGTCATAAATCATAGTTTATATAAACGATTCTTTAAACCTATTTGAAATTCAGAAATGTGTAACTTTATCTCAAAAAAAAAAATTCAGTGGTTCAACAAGATTTTTTCTACATTTTACCCATATGCAGATTTTATTTTGTGAAAGTTGAAGCTTATGCAATTTCAGGAGGGGAAATACTTTAAGCAAAATAATATAAAAATTATGATCAACTTAATGATAGAGTGCATGGAAATGTGTGCCACAATCAATTTTGACTTCTGTTGTAATTGGCACTAAATTTGCACAAAATCCTTTCTTGTATGTACTAAATATGTATATTTAAAATATCCATGACAAATTTCTTGTCCAACAGTGTTTTCAATTTTCTACTTTCCAAAGTAGCTTTGGAAATTTTGAATACATTTTTTTTAGCTTTGTTCAAATCAACTGATTTTACAAAACATTCTTTTCAGAGTAGTAAGAAAAAATAGATTGGGAAGATAATCTCACACTTGACTTGAATTCACTTGATAGAAAATTAAAATTGCAGGTTTCTGACCTGTATCTGATGATGTATTTCACTATAAATTTATGTCACAGGGTATTTAGTGAACTCAGGGAACATTAGGTCCTATTTTTTCTTAGGTGTTTTCTTATGTTGTTAATGTATTCATTAAGAGTTTCAAAATGAAAATTAAAAAACAATTGCGTTAACTGTTTTTAGTGAGATCATTTAACTTATATTTTATACTTAGTCCTTATAAACTACTCTTCAGAATTAAAATAGCAAGTATGCATTTATTGGTACACTAAGCCAATTGCTAATTAGTATCACAAGGTACAGATAGAGTTATCATTTTTTAACAATGTGTCTATATATTCATTATTTTAAAAAAATTTATGCGTGTGTGTGGTACATGATATTTTTTTTACATGGGTATAACACATAGTGATGAGGTAAGGATATTTAGGGTGTCTACTTCCTAAGTACAATATACTTTTTAAGTATAATCATGCTACTCTGTTATCAAACATTAAATGTATTTTTTTACCTTACTGTATGTTTGTATCCTATCTAGCATTAAGTTTACAATGTAAATTTTACAAAGTATGCACTGCCATAGCGTTTACAGCAATTTTTATTTTTATTTTAGTGTATATCCTTCTTGATCCCTAATGCCTACTAATGAATTCTAAGTAAAGTCAGTGTGTCGTACAAGCTTTTTTAGTAATAACAGTATTGTTATGGACAAAAAAAAATCATGATTCTTTAATAAATGTTAATAATTTATTTTATTTTGTTTTATTGGATGGTGGCAGAATATTTTCAAATATGTATGTTTATTGACATTATTTATTTGTATGATTAATTAGTAAATATGTTGTCATATAAAACTATGACTATACACAATTATAATATATAGGCTAAATAAAACATGAAATTAAGCATTTTTCAGCATAAATAATATATTTATATTTTTTATAGAATTAGGGTCCTGATAGCTAGTTTATAAGTCCTATTATTTTTTTCAAGAATTCAGTTTTAATTTGTGCCCCAATTCCTACATTACTCATACTTGAATTTTTAAAATCAATAACTATCTTAAAGTATTTTAAACAAAGAATGTCACAGGTATTATTAGAGTTTAATATTTTATTAATTTGTTAGTTTGGCTTGTTTGTTTAATTGAGAAGTTTTCTTAAACTTTTAATAATTTTTTTTCTGCTTTGCTTGCTCTTAGCATTCATATGCATTTCTAAAGAAATGTTATCAACTCAAATTGTCATTTAAAAAAACATTAAAACTATCACCTTAAATAAAATTATGTACCCATAACCAGTTCTCATAATTCCACTTTAAATTAAAATGCTTCTTTAGAGAAATTAATATTTAAGTATTTAATGAAATATAATTAAGTACTGAATTTGATGGCCCAAGAGAGATCAAGAAGAATATAGTTGAGCATATGACCTTTATTTTAAAATTATGTATTCCTAAATAATGCCTTAATATAAAAAATTTTTCCCTTCTAATATCCTAATGATAGCCACCATTGATTTTGTATCTATTAAGATATAATTTTCGGTTCATGTTTAAGTATACATAGATGAATATTGACATAGATATGATTAGTATGGCTATTTTAATTTTAAAAATAATATCAAAAATGTTTTATACAATCAGTGTCACACCATGCACATGATTCTGTGATTTTTTCATTAAATGTTATCCTCATTTGAAAAACAAAGACTTATTATCATAAAATCTAGTAATTACATATGCTTTGTCCAGTATGCATCATTTTGTTATCTAGGTTTTTTATCAGAGCAGTAGATTTATATAAACTTAAAATGTTATAATCTCTATTACTAGTTTTTTCCACTGCTGATTAATTTAGGTAACAAACTTCAAAGTATTTTCTTTAGAGACCACATTTTCTTAAGAATGATTCTAATCTACCTTCTAATCTACCTTCTTAGATCATTCATTGAGTTAAGGTGTTTTTATCATTACCCTTATGAAAAAAAAGTGTTTAAATATAGAAGGCTACTTACAGTTTAATAGTAATTACATTTATATTTAAATAGTAATTACACAAAATTTAAATAGTAATTACAAAATGATTCATCTATTTTTTGTCACTGAGAAGGGTTCAATTTCCTATGTAGTCAGTAGATGGCAGGCTTGTATCATATACAATGTTAACTTAGAGTGGTATGCTTACTTGTTATGGCAACATGAATATCCACCAATAGGCTCTTTTCGTTGTCTCTGTGTAGATACACTACAATAAATAACTTGTAAAATTTTTCTTTAAACAAATGAAATTATTTGTTGAATGATCTTAAGAGCTACATAACTTAAAGTCACCAGGGAAACACTAACACTGCTAATTAAAATAGGATTTTACTGAAACTAAAAGTTGAAAAATAAATGTTAAAAAATTTTAGAATTTTTTCTAGCTCTACATAGATTTTTAATTTTAGAAAAGTATAAGTATATTTTATAAGTATACTTATATTTTATAAGTATATTATAAAAACTAATCCTTATGGAGCATATATGTTCTTAAAATTTAATATAATATTAATATAATACACATGAAGAACTTATTTAAAAATAAAATGAATGATATTAATGCTCAAAAATTTTTAAATGTCTGTATGAAATCTATATGCTTATTAATTCAACCTGAGAATCCACAGAAATGGGGTTTGAAGGAAGGTGTTATTTGATATTTGTGTCATACAATTATATCACTCATGATATGCTATATGCAAATTGCATGACATGTCCCTTACTAGCATGGCAAAAATAATCTCTTCCACTAACTATATAGCTTATTTTCAAGACAGTAAATTTTATCTGCCAAAATTATCATCTCTATACTAAAGCATATTTAAAATAAGATTAGATAGACTTTTAAAAATCTTCTCATTTCGTAAGTTATGCTACTGTAAAAAAGGTACATTCAGTAACATTGTTATGCACTAAATGTAATAGTTATCACATATTTATTTATTTTTCATTTCCACATGAAATGAGTTACCTCTGATAATCAAGAGATTAAGAAACCTGTCCTTAATTAAGTTGCCACCAATAAACTTTCCATATATCTCTTTCTAGTTTTGTTGTGGTCTCTGAGGTGAGCTAGCTCTACATAGATTTTTAAGAGAAAACCTGCTTTTGTACTGAAAACTGACTTTAAAATTATTAGAGAAAAAGCAGAAGGGCTTCACAACATGGTTTAATTTGTTTATTACCTCTTTAGTTTGCTTGTTTGGCTATTTTGTGTGTTCTCTTGAAATTCAAATTGCTAACTGAAAAAGACTACATCTCAGCAGACAGGGGCTCCGAATTCAACAATCCTGGTGTAATAATCATATTTGCCAGCTATTCACACAATGCATATGTATTATTACTATTACTGCTGTTGGTTTTGGTGATGCTTAGCTTTTAAATTCATTTAATGTTCAGTTTTCTGAAAGCTGGACAAGTTAATATTCCTCTTTTCCAGTGAAAATCTCTAATGGATTTTTTTCACCTAGGGTATGAAGTAAATTTAAATTTTGCCTAGACTGTTTACTCTTTCAACAACTTCTGCTATTTCTATCTGTCCTTAGGCAAATTGGAGTAGATCAGTAAGTGATGCTCCCAATAGTTTTATGCTACTTAATACTTGCTGTTCAGAGTGTGGTCCACGGAACTGCAGATTCAGCATGACCTAGCAGTTTGATAGAAATGCAAAAGCTCTCTAGTTACTTGGAAGACTGAGGTGGAAGGACTGCCTGAGCCCAGCAGGTCAGGGATCCACTGGCCATGAGTGTGCCACTGCACTCCAGCCTGGGTGACAAAGAGTGAGACTTCAACTCAAAAAAGAAATGAAAAAGTTCAACATCCTGCAAAAGTTTCCCTAATCAGAAACATTTGCACTTCAAGAAGGTCCACAGGTGATACATAAGCATATTAACATTTCAGTAGCACAACTGCTCAATGCCATTTTGCAAAATAAATAAACAGAAGTGGAAATAGAAGCAGAAGAAGCAGCAGAAGGTAGAGGAGGAGGAGGAGGAGGAGGAGGCAGCAACAAAACAAAACAAATCTTGGCCCATCTGGATTTCCTAAAGCACACTAAATGTCAGCTTCAAGAAAGGGCAGTAGAAAAGAAATTTTTTTTCTTCAGCCAAGTCATGTGAATGAAATCACCTGTACTATTTTGAAATAACACCAGTCAACAACAGCCTCATTTTAAAAATAACCACTGTGGCAGAATGCAGCAAATGCTCAAATATATTTCTTGTATGATTGAGTGAATGAAGGCAGACACACTATTAGCTGCTTTGGAATCAGCAGTTGGCCCCATGGCAATCATCTAGGATGACAGAATGTCTCCCACTAACCCTGTGGCAGAAAGGGGGATTGGTAGCAGTTAAAGGTATTTCCTTTTGAAAGCCAAGCTGCAAGCTTTAAAGACCCGCCAGGTGCCAGGATGGTTTTGTTTGAAAAAGACCAAATGGCTAGAGACTCGTGGCTCTCATGGAAATGCAAAAGAGTAATTCACAGACTTATCCAAAACCCCTCTTCTGAAGTTGACAGTTTATGGTTTACAACCCTGCTGTTCCTGGAGACCATTTGTTCTTTGAAAAATCTGATTTTGCTGAGTACAACCTTGTAAGATTCCATAGGAAATATGTAATCACTCAACATGACCCCCTCCCTTACCTAAACAAGGGTATAAGACCCCGCTTTTCCTGTTCTGTGGGGCTCAGTTTGGATGCATTAGCCTTCAAGTCCGCTGGCGTAATAAAGTTGCCACTTCCCATAATAGTCTCGGTGTCACGATCTCTCTGTCTTCCTGCTACACTACTTCCTGTAGAAACAAACTCACTTGCAAAATTTAATAAATTTGTGTGAATAACAGGACTGAGATTACAAAATTTCTTGATGTATGAGTTAATAGTAGGTTTCTCCAGTGTTAAAATCATAAGTAACAGAGAAGAAAACTAATAGACATGGTTTAAAACACCTTCTAATGCAAAGTAGAAGACACACAACCATTCTTTTTTTTTTTTTGTGTTGGAGTCTCACTCTGTCGCCCAGACTGGAGTGCAGTGGCCGCTCCCGGCCACCGCAGCCTCGACCTGCTGGGCTCCGGCAATCCTTCCGCCTCAGCCTTCCACGTAGCTGGAACTACAGATGTGCGCTACCACGCCCGGCTAAATTTTTTATTTATTGTGGAGATGAGGTCTCACCTGCCCAGGCGGGTCTCGAACCCGCGGGCTCAGGCAATCCACTCACCTCAGCCTCCCAAAGGCACGGGATTACAGGCTGAGCCACCGAGCCCGGCTTACAACCATTCTTAATTTGTATATTTCAGTGTCCTCCATTTATTCAACAAAATCTAGGGAATTATTTCATTTTTATTTTCCCCTTTAGTGAAAATTCTGCAATGGTCTTTGATGTTGATGCAGAAAATAAGTAATGGTGTGAAGTGATTTGTAAGGGAATGCTTTATTAGAAAGTACAAGTGAGGGTAAATGAACTCATGCAATTCAATTTTGTTTCAGTTTCAAATATAAAATGCAAATCTCTACTCTCCAAAACCCCATAAAATGATTTTCTGAACTCTATTACCCTAGTTTTAATACAGTCATTAGGTTGTCCTTTCCATGTTGTCAGAAGCCATGCTATTTAAGAGTTTTCTAATTGTTTTATTTCCTTTTTGATTATTTTATTCACTGTTATTATTTTAACTTTGGCATCAGACCACTCTATGATATTAGACTTGCATTTGATTAGGTTTTAACTTTCTCTGATACACATGATGACGAGGTTCAAATCAGTGACTATATTTTATGCTGTGGTCTATCTCATTGTTCTAATTCAAGTATCAAATTGCTATTTATTTTTATTTATATTTCAGAATGTGAGTTTCTATTATTTAAAGGAATTTAAGTAATCAAGCATGTACTTAACAAATAACAGTAAAACAATTCATAAAATCATAATGTTTTGTAATTTTGGATTTGAGTCTTGCTACAGATATTATAAACATACAAAAAAAGGAACCTGGTTTTAAATAAACGATTCTACCTTTTCAAGGTCTCACAGTAATTTTGAATGAGCTATATCTAAACCATACGTTGATTTCTTTAGGTTTTTTTGTTTTTGTTTTTTTAACACTGAAATCACCAAGCTACTTCTAGCCCTTATTTCTTCAACTTGGATAATCAAAATGAGTTTAATAAAACTCTGTCACCCAAATATCACATTATGCATAATGGCATGTATCTTGAAGGTTACACTGAATGGGAAGATAAATCTAGAAAGCTAAAAGTGGAATTCATGGCTCCATGTAAAATCACCATGGAAACAGCTTTTATGGTCAATTTGTGGGAAGAAGTCAAAAGGCAGTAACCTGTGACTTCTTTTCTCTATAAAGCCCTGTCTATGAAGGTTACAGGTTTTATACCTGCTTTCAAGATAACATTTGTCTATGTTTTTTAAGTTTCTTTTCTGATAAGCACAAAACCCTGCACCAAGTTGAACCTGTCCTTTGTGATGAAGCTGTTAAACAGCAGAGCAGCATGGCAGTCAATCTATTCTTGCTCCTCATTCAGTGAAATCCCAGCTATGATCCCTTTGAGATGGTGAACAGGTTGAACCCGGGGAAAGTGCTATCCCTCAGTACCCAGACTTCTTCAGAGAACCATGGGGTAAAACTTCTTGATTAAGGTCATGTTCTTAGTTCATAGTATCAATTTTTTATGAGCTAAAAGTTGTCTATCTGCTAATCTAAAAAAGAAAAATCCTTCTATAAATATATAGATATAACAGATAAATAATAATTTAAGCTTATGTTTCCAAATCATGAAAAAATTTAAAAAAGAAATCATACAATTCAGATGTTTACTTTGTGTCATTATCTTATAGACAGTAATTTTACATTGCAGCTTTATCAAAACTGGATTTTGGAGGACTTTATACAAATCAGAAATTAGTGTCAGGTTTTGTTTTACTGCAAAGTGAATATATCTATACTTAATGAATAAAATAGTTAATTATATATAAAAACTTTAATCACTACAAGCCATGAGTTTTGGATGTTTTATGATCTTTTAATTAGTTTATTTCTACCAATTTTTAATTTACATACATATGTATTTCTTTATATAGAAAATTATTTATATGATATGAAGTTTTTTAAAGTTTCTGGTATTCAGCTTTATAGATTTGAATAGAAAGCCTTGTGTCCTTGGATGGGAATTTACATACTAAGACTTTACAGAATTTATTTTTATGTAAACATACTGATAAACAAAGATACTTTGTAAAGTAATATTGCAGTGAATTTCATGGGTTTTTTATTATTCAATAAATGTGATTTATCACATGTACTACTACCTAAATTTCTGGTTCTCAACCTACTGTAGTTCTTCACCACTGGTTAGCCAATAGGCTGTTTTACTCTAGAAGAAAAGATCAAATCCTATTGATTAGATAACCAGAGATTTTCTAGAATTTTGCAGATTCATTTTCTGTCTCACCATGACAAAGCATGGAAAGCAGAATTTACCAAGCAGAAGAATCTCAGAGACTGAGGACCAAAATATGGAACTAGCTCAATCTGTTAAAAACATAGAAAAGAAGCTTAAAAAGAACACAGGCTCCAAGAGATGTGTGAAAATAATGTTACAGATATCGGGAGATATTAGTTATTTTTTCGGATACATATCCCCAAGAGATCCAAAACAAATATCCTATTTTAAAATTAATAACATACTTTTCATACAAGAAAGTATACTTTGACAAAATATTTTAGTATTCATAAACAAGAAATAACAAACTTGAGGTTCTAATATATCAGTGGCAAATTCTGTTACATTCCAAATATTTTAATTCTAACATAATCAAAGAAAGAGGAGAAATTAGCCAGAGACTAATAATGAGAGTCCTTGGTATACCATAGCATTGTCTCATTGGGTTATTGTAGGTTTGAAAAGATTGTAACAATTTTTTCTTCACACATTTTATAATATCCACTGAAGAGCATTATATGTTCATTGAAAGAGTCATCAGTGAGATATAGTAATTTGTTGTTGCTTTTTACTCAATATTTCTTATACACATAGGCATCTGAATGAAAATTTATTTTGAAAATTGCAATATGTATAAACAAAACAACTTACAATTTTTGTGCCATATTTTATAATTTGTCTTTGAAACCATATCATTTTTCCAAAGATTTTAAAAGATTAAAATTTATAAACGTAACCTATTTAGAAAATTTTAAATAATATGCTGAGGCCAAGAGCGGTGGCTTAAGCCTGTAATCCCAGCACTTTGGGAGGCCAAGGTTAGAGGATTGCCTGGGGTTCGAGACCAGCCTGGGCAACTTGGTGTGACCTCATCTCTACAATAAATCAAAAAATTAGCCGAGTGTGGTAGTACCAGCTTCTTGGAAAGCTGAGATGGAAGGATCACCTGAGCCCAGCAAGTGGGGTGGCTGTGAACCAGCCACTGCACTCCAGCCTGGGTGACAGAGTGAGCCTCTGACTCAAAAAATAAAATTAATAATAATAATAATAATAATAAACTGAGTTGATAGAATAACCCCAAAGAAAGGAGCTACTCTAAGTAACCTTAAATTATAGTAATTTGACTTGGATTTCTTGTGAGAACCCTAAAAATGGGGGAAGGGAATGTCTAAAACTAATTTCATATCACATTTTTATTAGTATTATGGAATTATTATTCTGAACTAACAAATATGGAATTAAGTTGGTGTCTACTTAGTGTGGAAAAAAAATATTGATTACGTATACAGTTCTGAATTTAAATTTTATATTTGAGCTCATCATGTATTGTAATACTTACTATGCATTTCTAGCTGTACTAATGGAAAAAGCCTAGAAAAAAACCAAGTAAATAAGACAATTTTGGAACATCTTTTTATGTCAAAAGTAGGACATATGGAAGTTTGCAAGGGTCATGTCAAACTAATGTAGACGCCAGACTGAATAAGTTACCATGGACCAAAATCTGAAACAGTTATGTTTTTTTTTTCTCATTTATACTAGTCATCTTTATTCCAAAACCATGCAAAGAAAATTCCAATAATTAAACCCGTAGAAGTAATACATTAAAAATTAGAGAGTATGCAGATAATGATTCTGACAACCGAACATTCCATCAGACAATATAGTTTGACCTTTGTATTCTTATTTTAAAGCACAAGAATTACATATTCTTGTATAGACACAGGAAATCAGATCCATACCCTGTCTACTTCCCTATGCATAATTAAAATCACATGGTAATATATAAAAAGAAACTGGCAGCCCTGGCTAGTTTCTACAGACCAGTATATATTTTAATAATCTTGGTGCTAATTCTGCCCAAAATCCGGAAAACTTTTAGAATTTTAGTCTTAAAAACATAGTAAATGTGTCTGGGCTCGGTGGCTCAGCCTGTAATCCCATGCTTTGGGAGGTTGAGGTGAGTGAATTGTCTGAGCCTGCAGGTTCAAGATCCACCTGGGCAACTTGGCAAGACCTCATCTTTACAATAAATCAAAAAAATTAGCCGGGCGTGGTAGCGCACCTGTAGTTCCAGCTATTTGGAAGGCTGAGGTGGAAGGATCGCTGGAGCCCAGCAGGTCGAGGTTGCGGTACCTGGGAGCAGCCACTGCACTTCAGTCTGGGTGACTGAGTGAAACTCCAACCCCAAAAATAAAAATAAAAAAACATAGCACATGTCAATAAACTAATGGTCAAGATGGACTCATCAAAATATTAAATGACCTTTATCACAAATATCTATTTATTTGTTAGTAATTACCACACTTGATTTCAAATAGATTTTATTTTATTTACAATAGCAAGCCCTCCACACACATTGTATAGAAAAATGCTCTCACAAATAGGAACATAAATATAGTACAGTAAGATATAATTAAACTATGTACATTAAAATTAGCAGCTCAAATGAATGGAAAACTGTAAGCACCCATCACTAGCATGAGTAGCTAAGTTCTCCAAAGACTTGAATTTGCTCTCTGTTTTAAAAGCGGTTAGATTCTAAATGAATTAAAAGGAAAACCATCTCCTGGGAAGTTGTATACCATCTCAATGACTGATCTAGAAAAGTTTTTTCATATTTTAGAGTATGTTCTTGTATATGACTTTTGCTTTTCCTAATACTATAATTTTTCAGGAAATTCATATATATTAATTCTCAAAGTATTTAATAAGTAACTCTACTATGTTTTTAGCCGAGATGTTGAATAGTTGTTAAGCTCAATAAACTATTTTCTTTTCCCTGTAGGAAACATTTAAGCATTTTTCTGTATAAAAAGTAAAGTATTTGAATACATAAATGCTTAAACCCATAATGTCATACTAGCCCTCAAAAACAAACAAATGAGAAAATCTCATTAGGTAATTTGAGAAAACCAATTATCATTATTCTGGAGAATAAAATATAAAATTGAAATTACTATTCTTTTAGAGTAACCAACTAGTGATTTTTAAAAAATCTGCTTTATAGGCATATACCAGCTGATAAATGAAGAAAAAGATAAAATATTGCCATTGTTCAAAATTTTTATAAATCATGGGAATAGGCAGAAAGAAACTTTTTTTTTTTTTTTTGGCTAGTATAACAAAGGGGGAAAACTATATGTTTTGTGACTCCTTTTTTGTTTTATTTTGAGTCAGCCTGTTGCCCAGACTGAAGTGCAGTTATTTTTTTTTTTAATTGTAAAGAGGTGATCTCGCTATATTACCCAGACTGGTCTCAAACTCCTGGGCACAGGCAATCCTCTGGCCTGGATGTCCCAAAGTGCTGGTATTACAGGTGTGAGCCAATGAGCCCTGCGTGACTCCTTATATAAATGTACAGTAACACTACTGAAGAAGTCCAATTTAAAAAACCAAATATAAAATGTTCTTATCAAGCCTATCCAATCAATTTATAGGAAGTATAAGAAACAGAAACATATGTCAAATAACAACACAAGAATGCAATAAACAAAATAAAGACTTGAAAATGTTACAAAGCATGCAAAATAGCTTTCTATAAACTAAATTAGAAGAAGAAAAAAGCTTAAAGAACAACCTAAGCCGGCACGGTGGCTCAAGTCTAATCCCAGCACTTTGGGAGACCAAGGTGGGTTAGAGACCAGCCTGGGCAACAAGGTGAGCCCTCCTCTCTACAATATAAAAAAATAAACCCAGCAGGGTAGCACACGCCTGTAGTTCTGGCTACATGGAAGGGCTACTTCAAAGGCTGAGGTGGAAGGATTGCCGTAGTCCAGCAGGTCGATGTTGGGTTTGTGGTGAGCATGCCACTGCATTCCAGCCTGGGCGGCAGAGTGAGACTCCAACTCAAAAAAAAAAAAAAAAAAGGAAAGAAATAATCTATAGCTTTTAAAAAACACATATTAGTCAATTATAGTCAATTACAGTATATGAACTGGGTTTACTGATTCAAGCAAACAAACTGGTTGGTTAAATTTTTAAAGAAAATTTCATCATGATATTGGCCTAAAAATTAAAATGATTTCTTTAAAATATGTTAAGTTTATTTAAAAATCCACATTTAATTAAATCAACAATTTAAAAATACATCTTTGAGAAAATGGAAATGTTAGAGTATTGTTGGAAACTGGCCACGGAGGCCCACTGAGCATTAGGGATCAGGAAGGGCCGTTGACCCTGAAACCACTAGGATGTGTTTGGGAGCTGTTGACCCCATTCCCTCCCTCCTTTTCCATTTGGCATAAGCAACCAGGAAAGGCTCCAGCTGGCTCTAACAGAGGACTCTGAAACTGGAATGAACACAGCTAACTTGGGAGTCTATTCCCATTTTCCACAGTTTATGCTTTTTGCTTTTAAACAATTTAAGTTTAACTTTGAGTCACATTGAGGAGCCTTAGTGCAAGTCACAGGTTCTCTTGATGTGATTGTAGAAATTTATAGATATAGGTTTTAGAATATAGTTTATATCGATTAAGAAAATTTAAGTAACCATTTTGTTATAGAAGTGTGGTTAGTTCAGTTTGATTCAGGGGGCCAGTGAAGTTTGAATTAGGTTTGCTGGTGCTAGGAGAGTGTAACTATAGCAGCAACTGTTTCATAGAAACTAGTTTGAATTAGCATAGAATAGTAAGAGGTAATATATCATTTATGTTGGTTTTGGGTGTAAGCACTGAATGATATTATGTAGCTATAAACAATTAAGGGTACATAGAAACTGGATAAGAACTTCATGTTTTTCTTCATGTTTGAAAAATACATCTGCTTGAGAGTAGGGGGTGTCCTGCGTGTACCTGGACCTGGTCATGTGAAAGGCACATGCTACCTTTTGTGTAACCATAATAGCAGGAGTTCCCATGATGATAACTTTGCAGAGTTTGGGGATAAAAGCCCTGAGATTACACCCATTAAATGGCTTCTGGTCACTTGAACAGGAGTCCAGTCTCTTTCTTTCTCTTTATATCTATCCATCCAGTTTAAATCGCCGATGCCACCACACCTACCAAGGGACCCCTGATCTCCACAGGGGCAGGATCCCTGCAGGGGCAGGATCCCTGCAGAGTATGAACTGGATGTTTGATGCTGGGTGTTTTATAATATGGAATCACTAATAAGTCTATTAAATGTCATAACAGCATGAGGGTTACATAAAAAACAAAGAGTGCATTTATCAGAAATGGATACTTAAGTTTTGTTTGTTTTTTTTTTTGATTTGGAGTCTCACTCTGTCACCCAGACTGAAGTACAGTGGTCACTCCCAGCCACCGCAGCCTAGACCTGCTGGGCTCTGGCAATCCTTCCACCTCAGCCTTCCAAGTAGCTGGAACTACAGGTGCACGCTACCACACCCGGCTAATTTTTTTGATTTATTGTAGAGATGAGGTCTTGCCAAGTTGCCCAGGCAGGTCTCAAACCCACGGGCTCAGGCAATCCACTCACCTCAGCCTTCCAAGGTGCAGGATTACAGGCTGAGCCACCGAGCCTGGTTGGATACTTAAGTATTTATGAATAAATTAAAAATTGTATATTATTTAATTTTCAAAAATTCAATTGAGAGAAATTTAAAGTAATCCAATTAAATAGAAAAAAGAAAATAAAAGGATGTAAAGAAAAAAGAAGATATTGTAGCTAATAGAGAGACAGAAAAAATATTAATTGCCATTGATACTGGGTGATATATGCATGGGAATTTATTGTTATTATGCTGTTATACTTGAAATTATCCATGATGTAGAGTAAAACATCAACAAACCAAACAAAAAAATTAAAAACCTGCTTATGACTCATCTTCACTATTCATAATTTAATCAGTCTGGGGTCAGCTATTAATATTTTTTTATACATACTCAGGACTTCTAATCTATATGCTATGCAGGGTTGGGAATAACTAAGGACAAGATAGATATAAGCAAGGCCCCAGATACATCTTAATGCTTAATGAAACCTTTTAATTTGAGATAATTTAGGACTTACATGCAGTTGTAAAAATAATACAGAGAAATTCAGTGTACAGTTTACTGAGTTTTTCCAATGGTAATATATTGCAAAACTATAGTATAATATCACAATCAGAATACTAGCACTGATATAGCCAGACACAGAATATTCTACCACCCTGAATCTTAGGTAACCCCTATATAGCCACCTACCCATCCATCCTTATCCTTAAACTTTGGCAACCACCAGTCTTTTTAAAAATTTCTTCAATTTTGTAATTTCAAAAATACAATATAAATGGAATAATACACCATGTATGTTTTTTTCGGATTGAGGTTTTCATTTAGCATAATAATTGACAATTACTCCAGTAGTTGAATGTATCTGAATTTGCTTGTTTTTCTCTTCAGCACTAGAAAAACATGTTTTGCTACTTCCTTCTGACCTTCAAGATTTCTAAAGAGAAATCTGCTGCCATTCACATTGTTTTTCCTCTTTAGAGAAGATCTCTCTCTCTCTCTCTCTCTTTCTCTCTCTCTCTCTCTCTCTCTCTGTCTCTGACTTCAAGATATTTTTCTTGATGTTTACTTTTCAATAGTTTGACTGTGAAGGGTCTTGGTGTAAATTTCTTTGAGTTTACCCTAGTTGGGATTTCACATTTTTAAATCTATACAACTATGTGATTTGCTAAATCTAGAAAGCTTTATGCACTATTTTCTTGAATCTTTTGTTTTTTCAATCTTAACCTCCTTCACTTCTGGAACTCCAATGACATGAATACTCATTTTTTTGTTTCAGTCATACACTCCTTGAGGTTCTGTTTATTTGTTTCATTCTATTTTTCTCTATGTTATTCAGATTGAGTAAATTTTATTGTGTTGTCTTCTAGTTAATATTTTTTCTCTGTTTTGTTTATTCTGTTCTTGAGCTCATTTGATGAGTTTTATATTTGGTTATTATATATTTTAACTCTAAAATCCCCATTTGGTTCTACTTCATTTCTGCTATTTATTTTCTGAGACTTTCTATTGTTATTTACTTCAAGTATGTCTTTAGCTGTTGATTGACTTTAAAACCGTGGCTGCTATAAAATCTTTGTAGGACAATTCTAGCACCTCTTTGTTTAATAAAGAGTTTGACTGTATTTTATGATGTTTGATTTTGATACATTTTAAAAACCTCATTTTTTAAACTTCACAGCTCCTCATTGCCCTTCTTCCTCACATCTGGGCAACTTGGTAGGAAAACTAGTTGCTCCCTTTCTGGAAACCAGTGAGACATATTAGGTACAAAAACTTCTTCCTTCATATAGGAATCATCACCCCGATTCCACATTTGAACCAGTAAAATCACAAGACAGTCTCCTTTTGTGGAAAAAGGAAGGCTACAAAGATGCCTATACTGAATAGGAAACTGTAGATAGGTTTATGGCATTTTATGTGATGTTTTGAGACGTATACTTGGCTTTCTCTAGTTGGAGGTATGGATGGGCAGAAAATAGAAAGGTTGGAAGTCATTGACCAAGTTCTATTTGTTTTGGACAGATTCTGCAGAAATTTTGTGTTGTCTATGTGCATTGCTTGCTATATATGTTGTAGATCAGAGTTTTATTGTTGTATATGATTTTACCATTATCCTTTTGTGTATTCAGCCTTTCTAAACTAGTTTAATCCAACTTAGACAATAATGGTACTCAGGTATCCTTTCTGAAAATGTACTTGAATATAGCTTTTGGCTATTTAAACAGTGTCCCAAATAATAAGTTTAAATATTATTTGAAAAGGTAAACTATGATATAATAGGAATGACACTTCACATTGAAAGTAATTAAATATGGAAATGTCTAATTTTCATAAAACTTTATATAAAATTTAATTAATGTTGAAAAGACTATGTATTATACAATGTTAATAATGATTGTGTTAGAATTTGTATTTTATACATAAAAACCAGGAAATGTGGAAGAAAGGATAGGATTTATAATAAGAGAATGTAAATATATGTGAAATATTTCAATGTATGTAGAAAAAGCCAAATGTATTTATTTTTAATGTTGATAGAAAATTATTCTGCAATTAAAACTTTAAACTACTTTATACCTAAGTAGAATAAAAACTAAATACATCTAATACTCTGAGAAAAAATTGCAACATACTTGTGTTCACAAACACACAAATACAAAACAGTTAACATTTCAAAAGTCAAACTTTAATAATATTTGAAGATAGAAATAAAACAAATTAAATTAGAAAGAAAGGTTTTATCAATTAATATGAGAAAACATTCATATTTTAAAATTAAGACTTTATTTGCTTATTTGATATCTAATAGTACATTTCTTTCTTAAAATGAAATTCTGTAAAGGAAAATTTCAAATAAGTTAAAATCCTTATCTCATACAGATATAGATATAAACGTGTTAAAATTTTTATTTAGTTCATTATTAATGAGAGAATTAGTAAGATGTAACAACCAGTTTACTTGAGAATCTTGAGAACAGACATTTATAGATCAGAAATATTTAAGCAAATTTAAAATTTTTTAAAAATCCTGCTTTTTCCACAGTGGCTAAGGAGAATCATTTGAATTCCTAACTGACAAAATTTATTTATGTTTCTAGAAAATAATCATTTTGCAATTTAAGGAGTTGTAAAATATCTCAAAGGAAAAGAAAAAGCATAGTCCCCACAGGGTCAGAATCAGATAGCTCCTGAAAGGGTATGCTCTGAAAAGTATAATTTTTCATAGAAGTAGGATAAATTTTCTACACTCCTGAGAAAAAATTAATAATAATAATTACAATAGTAATATTTATTTAACATTACTTTATGCAACTACTCAAAATGATTCTTATGTATTTACTGATCCTCACAGTAACTATTTTTGAAGGAGGGGCTAATATTTTAGCATTCTTCTAAGCATATTGAGTTGAATATATACAAAGTGAAAGTTAATGGTAAGAAATATAGAACTAGAGATTTTGAGTGAGATGTGATTTACAGATACAAATTTTGAAAAAAATAGTTTTTAGTGATGTTTTTACTTTGAAATTTTTGCTTAAAACTTTTTTTTTTTTTTGCTTAACTATCTTGGTTTAACACATGTCCATCTTAGGGCATAAAAAAGTCTTCCGCTGAACATCCTGCTGAGGTTTATACTACATATCTAAGCATCAACTTTCTCATCTCCCTTATATGCTTGACATACAAGATAGAGCATTTAAGCAGAGAGCAACTAAATATGTTATCCTCTGTCCTCATAGTACGTATACATATTGATGGTTGTTTTTCTTTATCACCCATTTTTAGAAATTTCTTTTTGTTAATTATGGCCAAGAGTGATTAAACTCACCTTGTTCTATGGCAGTACTTAATATTCTTAAATCTTATTCATCAGCGATAAACTTTGCCTAAGTTTTGTGTCCCCAGTAAAAAGTGATGAATAAACCTACCCCAAACTTACATTTTACATTTTCTTAAGTTTCTCCTCAACTTTTTGTGCTCTGATAAATGACTTGTTGCAAGGAACCACCCTTTGCCCTATGACTCTATTAAGACACATAGATGACATCCTTGTAAAGACCAGATGAGTCCCATGATAAGATCAGGACGTAGACTCTCAAAATTTCCAGTTTTGATCTCATAAATTATTAGCTTGTCTGTTTGTGCCCCCATCCTGAAATTAGCTGGACACTGAGATATTGAATAACAAATAGATAATGATTAGACTCTGTACAAAATAGATGTCTGACCAAAAAATTGCAAACAGCAAGCCCAGGAACCCAATCTATTATTTATAGTAACTATCACAGAAAGATAATTTCAATCAACAAGTCAGGTCTTAAGGAAGTCAGACTTATCTCTAGCAAGAAGTTCAGGATTCTAAACAACAGCCTATGTAACAATCAGTTTCACAGAGTCAGGACTTGATTAATAATTGACAGCTTCCCTAACTATTATTTCTATTTCTGGCTTCCGCCAAACCAAGAGAATTCAAAATATATACCTCTAATCAATCACATAGGTTGCCTAACATTTAATTAGCCTGTCTACATCTGCCCCATGCCAGTAACCTCTAATCATGGCCTACCTGAAGCCTTTCCCTTTTTCCACTATAAAGATTTCCCACTGCCCTATGGCCTTTGAGTCTCTTCCAAATATAAATGATGCTTGGTGGCTGACTTATTACAGCAAACACTGAGTAAACAGCCTTTCCTTTTTCTTTTTCTTTTTTTTTTTTTTTGAGTTGGAGTCTCACTCTGTTGTCCAGACTGGAGTGCAGTGGCCGCTCCCGGCCACCGCAGCCTCGACCTGCTGGGCTCCGGCGATCCTTCCACCTCAGCCTTCCGAGTAGCTGGAACTACAGGCATGCGCTACCACGCCCAGCTGATTTTTTGATTTATTGTAGAGATGAGGTCTCGCTGCCCAGGCGGGTCTCGAACCCGCGGGCTCAGGCAATCCACTCACCTCAGCCTCCCAAAGGCGCGGGATTACAGGCTGAGCCACCGAGCCCGGCTTGCCTTTCCTTTTTCTTGTTTGGCTGATCTTTGTTTATTTCCACAACACAGAGATAAACATTTTCTGACTCTAATTCCTCCAGTTTACAAAAACAATGACAAGTGTAAAATTACCTCACATGTGACTTTCCACTGCTCTCTAAGAAAGTCTAAAGCAAAACCACAATACTGTCACACTCTGATATATTGGGAAGCTAAGGATCTGAGGAGATCTTCACAATAGCTTGAATAAAATAATTTCCTAAGGTCTCATGAACAGTATATTCTATCTACAACTTAAACACATATTGGCATAACATGTGTAAAAAGTATCATTCCCTTAAAATATAATGCCAACTTTATTTAAATGTTTAAGCATACAAATGAAACGAGGGTAGAATAAATGATGGAAAGTTAAGTAGGAAGGAGAAAAAAAGTAAGTGATGGGGAGGAAATTGGGAGAAAATGTCAGGGAAATTATGTTACATTCTTTAAAACAAGGAGTTTGTTCTAAGTGTCTAAACCAAAGATAGAAAAGAACACTCAATGTATAAATATCAATGATATGCTCTGTAGGAATTATGTCTTTTCCAAGAGAATTTTCTCCGTTATTTAAAGAATGTACAGGCAATAGCTTCTACTTTCATTTTATCTTTGTGGTACAAATTAAAGTTGAATATCTTATTCAAGAACATATAAATCCAGGTTAGGAAAATAATTTAGAATAGGTGGGTAGTTCATTCTCTGCTCTTTGTACCAATGCATTGCTCATTTCCCACATGTAGAGGGAAAAAATGAGGCTATCATTGACTACATTTACCACTGATTCATTCCACTGAACAAGTAAATCATTTTTTAAGCAACCACAATGTGCCAGGCACTGTGCTTAAAGCTAGAAATTAAAAGATGCATAAGATATAGTTATTTCTGCTTCCAAGAAACTGATATTTCAGTTTGGATGATAGACTTTGGAAAAGATAACTGAAAATGGAATACACATTTTATTATTTCTCATTTTAGGGTATTTTACCCAATTTGACATTAATTTCATTTTCTGCTGAAAATTCTTCTTTATTTTTATTATTCATGGATAGTTACAGTGAGCACTTATTTCCATTTATAGAACTACTATCTCATATTTCAAAAGAACCACCAAAAGAGAAGCATTTTAGATTAGATAGAAAACTACTTTTACACAGTTGAAAGAATATAGTTCACACATTTATAAATTCATCTTGTTTCTCACTCAGACACCATGTTATCTTTTCAAAATTTGTAACATTCTTTTACTGATATATAATTATCAAGTGCCTTGATATTCCTCATGCTTAAAACACTAACCTCCCTGCTAAAAGGCTTGACCTTCAGAGATTTGTTCCATTTTGGTTTGATGAACTTACTGTTAAAAAAAAAAGATTAGAATATTTTCTATCTGTGGATTCATATTAAATTTTCAAATACATTTCTCCAGGGCTATACTGTCACAAATAGTAGCTTCTTTCACTGCTGAATGATTATAACCAGCTAATAACTGAAACTTTATGTTATTTGCTTTGGAATATTTCACCATTTAAGCAAGAATGCATTTTTTGGTTTTCTTTTAGCAAGATTTATAAATGAATAGCATGTTAACTCTCAAAAATAATAAAATTCTTAAGTAGTGTGTTTGACAAATATAGCCTTGATGATGGGATACATAATCTAATTTTTTATAGCTTACTGAGAAAATGATTATTAGAAATGGTGAAAATCTCTACCACGTAGTCAGAGCAACAGAATATCTATGTTCCAGCAGTGAATACATTCCATTTAACATTTCTCTCCTTTTCTTCCCTTCTATTTCCCATAATCAAAAAAAGAAACACTTTTTAACACCATCAACAATCTCTGTGAAACTTTCCAGGGAAAATTTATTAAATTTATTTTTGTTCAACTGCTCTCAGAAAGAATATACTGGCACCTACTCCCAATTGGAGTAAAATGACATCCTTAATCCTTCCTGATCTCTTATTTTATGCATCTCCAACTGTGTAGTAAAGGAAAAAAAAAAAAAAAAGGAAAAAACTTAACCTGGATTCATAGATAATAGATGATGTCAAAAGGAGAATCGGTTAGCTCAGATTATTAACAGAGACCTGCTACATCTGGTCATGGCTGAGTTTGTTTGTCAAGAAATATCAAATAAATGATGAAAATCAAGCACATATGTTCTCTCCATACATGATCTTGTTTCTCCAGTGTATGAAAATGCACTTAATTTCATCTGATGATTGTTTTCTTTAACTATGCAACACAAAATCAAGATCTGGAAAATGGGAAATAACCTGGAAAAATACATCTCTATATGTTTATTTAAGGTTTCCTCTTGCATTTTGCCTTTGCTACACTAAAACGTTGTAGAATTAAAAAGAGTCTGTGTTCTTGCCTTTCACTCACAGTACTGAAGGAAAACCTGCTGGGATTGACTGCAGATGGTTTCATTGCAAGACAAGAATGTGCTTCCTTTTGACTGACTGTTAGTATGCATGATCAAGCTCTAGTCAATGCTTCATGTGCCTCATTAACTGTGGAAGAAGAAGAAACATGATGCTACCCAAAATGCATGCCCTTTTCTCTAGTTAAGGCCAATAGTATGAGAAAGAAACACTTGCAAATTAGAAGTTTAAGTACTGATAAACATTTTTTGCAACTAAACTCAGTCTCCTTTGCTGACTTAGTGACTAACTGGCAAAATGTTATTCAAGGAGCACATTAGTTCACACTGACTTGTTTACTGTAAAGTAGTTAATACTGAAAGAGAAATAAACCACAATTTCTTAGAACCCTCAGCCTGAGATACATAAGGTACTTAACAATGCATGATGCAAAATCAAAAAGACCAATTGTTTGAGAAAATCAGTGTTATCTTAAAACCTGTTTACCCTGGGAAATTTTGCATTAGAATATTCACTAAATTACAATTTTGCCACTCTAAGAGACCCAAAGCGGTTTCAAATTTGTTTCTAAATTTAATTAAAGCCTATTTTTAAATTATTTAAATGAAAATAATTAACATTCATTCAATGTTTTCCAAAATCAAGTGCTTTACATTTATATGTAATTTTATATTCCTAGTAGTAGAGAAAAGTAGTTATGAACACATGCTATAGGTAGAACTAACAAAAATGTTAACTATGTTGCTTAATATTCCTTCAAAAAAGTCAGAGAAGAGTAAGCCAAGATTTTTTCTTTCAGGTTGATAAAAATCTTGAGTCTTTTTTGCTGTATCAAAAGTTCATTAAGGATAAGGTTAAAAGCAAGCAAGAGAAGAGTTTGTGATGGATAATTCCTAAATAGGTAACTCTTCTGCTTCAAAGTAAAATTTTAATTAGAATATCTGGAATAGTCAATTGTTCAAGTGGTAGACCAAAAGCAAAGAGAAATAGTTATTTTTAGCACAAAGGATTAGAACTTTTGTTATTAGATAATGTTCATGCTTTTATTATTATTATTGATTTTAAATTAAAATAATATAACAACTAAAATATAAAGTGAAACAGAAATAATTAAATGCAGTGGTCTATATCCTAGCTCCAATTTTTCAGAGGAAATTACTTGTAACTACTTCATACTTATAGTTTAGTTACCTTGTTCTATTTAAATAAGGTGTATTGATTTACTATTTTATTTTATGTATTCATTTATTTTTTTGAGTTGGAGTCTCACTCTGTCGCCCAGACTGGAGTGCAGTGGCTGCTCCCGGCCACCACAGCCTCGACCTGCTGGACTCCAGCGATCCCTCCGCCTCAGCCTTCCAAGTAGCCGGAATTACAGGCATGCGTTACCATGCCCGGCTGATTGTTTTTTGATTTATTGTAGAGATGAGGTCTCGCTGACCAGGCGGGTCTCGAACCCATGGGCTCAGGCAATCCACTCACCTCAGCCTCCCAAAGGCGCGGGATTACAGGCTGAGCCACCGAGCCCGGCTGATTTACTATTTTAGATAGTATGCCATCTTCTTGCTGAAATGCATGATAATTTCTGTAACATATAATATCCTCAATCTCTTTTCCACCACCTCCAAAAACGTTGACAGTTATTATCATTATAAGCTGTTTTGCTGCAAAATTGGTTCACATGATATTAGTACATAGAAAAGTAATGTCTGCATTAATGTGGAACTTGTACATATTTTTTTCCTAAGATAAGGGAGACAGAATAGCAGAAGTAAGATATAACTTAGAGGAAAAAAGCACTCTGCTCTCTGCTTGTATAGGCAAGTAGCCCTTTCAACTCTGTTTTAAGAAAATTATTAGCAGGGCTCAGTGGCTCAGCCTGTAATCCCGCGCCTTTGGGAGGCTGAGGTGAGTGCATTACCTGAGCCCATGGGTTCGAGACCCGCCTGGGCAGCGAGACCTCATCTCTACAATAAACCAAAAAATCAGTTGGGCATGGTAGCGCATGCCTGTAGTTCTGGCTACTCGGAAGGCTGAGGCGGAAGGATCGCCGGAGCCCAGCAGGTCGAGGCTGTGGTGGCCGGGAGTGGCCACTGCACTCCAGTCTGGGCAACAGAGTGAGACTCCAACTCAAAAAAAAAAAAGAAAATTATTTTGGGGCACTTGTATGTAATTCTCTCCCTGTTTTCTCATATCACAGCGGGTTACATGATTTTGACTTTCCATGGTCCCCTTTTTCCTGCACCCTATATCTTGTCATTTCTATAGGGTGAAATCTTACAGAACAAAAGTTTATTTTCAGGAACACAGGTATTGTGGTACGGCAGAAAGCCCTCTACTTTTAAATTTTGTTTTGTTTGACTTTGCAAAGTTGGTAGAATTAGATAGATAAATCTCTCATATTGATTCTGACAAAAGTTACCAGAATCCTTTAGTTCTCTTTTCCCTTGGTTATTAGAGTATTAACTCCCTTTCACTTTCCTCAAACTTTCCTACCTTTTTATCCTTTTACTTTACTTTTGTTTTGCCTTTCTCACTGCATGTTAATATTATTTGCTTCTTTTTGCTCTGTTCATAGGTTTTAAATCATTAATAAATTTTAATTATTGTACAACTACACTTTGCTACAAACCTAAAGGAACTATTTGCAATGTGATTACATTATACATCTTTCTGGTTACAAGATCATGAAAACTTTGTTGCTAAAATGAGAATAATTCTGGTGTAAAGTTCAAATGTTTTCTCCTTTGCAGCTTGTTTCATATTTCAAACATGTCTTTTTTTGTCAACTTTTTTGGTTTTATTTTTCTTTTAAGTTTGTTTCTGTTTGTGTATACATTGTCCTCTATTTGCCTTATAATTTTTTTTTGATGGAGTAGTTCTAATATTTTATTTGCTTTTTCTTGTAATTTATTAGGTTTTTTGTAGTCTTATTGAGGTATAACTACAAATAAAACTGTATATATTTAAGACACAAAACATGATTTGATGTATGTATACATTGTAAAATTATTACCATAGCTAATTTAGTTAGCATATCAGCTCTCATAGCTACCACTGTGTGTGTGTGTGTGTGTGTGTGTGTGTGTGTGTTGTGTGTGTGATGAAAACACACAGAATCTATTCTTTTAGCAAATTATAAGTCTGCAAAACATATTATCAGCTATAGTTATCATACTGTACAGATGATTCACAGAACTTATTCATCTTATAATTGAATGTTTCTACTTTTTGACCAACATCTCCTCATTTTCCCCACCTCTGGCAACCACCATTGTACTGTTTCTATGAGTTCAACTTTTTCAGACAGTCAGATCGTTCAGTATTTGTCTTTTTATGCCTGGCTTATCTCGCTCAGTAAAATGCCCCCCGTTTTATCTATGTTGTCACAAATGTCAGGATTTCCTTTTTTAAAAAAAGGAATATTGTTTCATTGTGTGCATAGACATATATAATATATCTAGGTATATGCGTACACCCACACACATATACACACAATTGGCTATTGTAAATAATGTTACAATAAATATGGGACATGGGAGTATAGATATCTCTTCAAGATACTGATTTTTTTGATATATAGTTACAAATATAATTGCTAGAGTATATGGGGTTATATTTTTAAGTTTTTGAGGAACTTTCATACTGTTTTCCATAATGGGTGTACCAATTTGCATTCCCACCAACAATATAGAAGTGTTATTTTTTCTCTACATTCCATTATTTTTGCTCCCTTTTCCTTTGTCTGCCAGACTCCCAAATCAGTGGTAACATTTTGCTCTTTTTAATATGTTACATTCTTATTTGATACAGAACATTCTCTGAAATGCTACGGGAAGAGAAGATATTCTGAGTTTTTGTATGTTGTTGTTTTATTTATCTCATTTATTTTTAAATTATTTTTAGTATATAGTTCTCTCATGTCACAATTATGTTCTCTTAAAATACTGATACCTTGCTTCATTGCTTCCTGGCTTTCATTGTTGAGTAAAGTTAAATGATATTACATGGGTGTCGCTTTCAATAACGACTCTCACACGATTCTTCTGCAAGCTGCTTTAATCCCAGGTTACTACATCGTTCTTCCTTTTCTTTCTCCTATTCGTGACCTTAAATCTAGTATCTCTGCCAATCAATTAAGGTAACGCGGCACCCACCGATAGGCCCGTAAGAGAGGATTGTATGCTGACATCCTTTAGTTGCCTTATTAGGGCTTGTTTTGTCTTGTGGTCTGGCTGCTTCGGGCGCCATGTTAGGGCGGAGGCGCTCCACACATGGGTTGGTAATGCTCCACTGAAATAGATTTTCTTATATTCAGCCCTCACGATACCAAATCCAATGCATATATTTCAATCCTCATTTGACTTGTACACCTATCAAAATCTGACACTGATTACCATATTTTTCTTATTAAAATACTACTTTCTGTCAGTATCTAGGGACTTTTTACTTCTAGATTTTCTCATGCTATCTCCCAGTTTCATTTGTGCCTACTGTGTGACTCTACTTCATAGTTACCTGAGATACTCTAGTGCTTGGTTTGTTGATACTTACCTTATAGTTTATACCTTTCTAATGACCAAGACAATCACTTTCACACTTAGAGCCATAATCACTAACTAAATTCTGATTACTGCCATTATAATTCCAATATAGATCTGAGTTCCAAATTTATGTGTCTCTCTATCCATTCTGCATGCAAGCACTATATCACCCACACTCTCTCTTGCATTTGGGTTATTCTGTCTCTAAGTCTGACGCTAATAATTATTCAGTTTTCTTAAGGGAAGAAAACAGAAAATGTTCCTGATGCTATTGCTTCTTTACCTCTCAAATTTACTCTAACACAATGTCTGATTTATTTTACTTCATAAATCTAATTAAACTATTTTATACTTTATCTATACCTTCACCTTCTGATATAAACTATCATCTTGAATCAATGGACCATTACAATGGCCTCCAACCAACTTGACTCTGTCCAATGCAGTCTGCATTTGATAACCAGAATTTACTTTTCTTTTTTTTTTTTTTGAGTCGGAGTCTCACTCAGTCGCCCAGACTGGAGTGCAGTGGCCGCTCCTGGCTACTGCAGCCTCGACCTGCTGGGTGATCCATCCACCTCAGCCTTCCAAGTAGCTGAAACTACAGGCACACGCTATCACACCTGGCTGATTTTTTGATTTATTGTAGAGATGAGGTCTGCTGCCCAGGTGGGTCTCGAACCCGCGGGCTCAGGCAATCCACTCCCCTCAGCCTTCCAAAGGTATGGGATTACAGCCTGAGCCACCGAGCCTGACTGAATTTACTTTTTTAAAATAGCAAATGTAATTATGTCATACTGTCAGCTAAACATCTGTCAATGGTTTTCTGTTGTTCTTAACATAGAAGCAAAGCAACTAAATATGCCCTGCCATATCCTCCATTGTTTGCCCTGAGTTCAACTTAATTCTGTATCTTCATCTGTCACCACAGTTTTTTCATTTCAGTTAGCATCACCTTGGTCTTCTTTCTATGTCATTTCTTGAAATAGCATAACTTTTATTTTTGCTTGATTATTTGTATAAAATAATCTTGGCTTACATTCTATCATTGAAATTACCTTCTCTAACCTAGTTTCTAAGACTAGATTGTCTTTTTAAAGAAACTTGTAAAATATTTTCCTTTTTTAGTTTACTTAATTCGATTTTAATTGTGAGTGTATGTGTACAATTATGTAATCAATGTTTGTTTCTTCTATTAAAGTCTAAGATCTGTTAGAGCAGGCACTCTTTCTCATTGCTTACACTTACTACAGAACCTATACAACAACAGACATATAACTAAGGTCTGTAAAATTAGTCAATAAATAAGTAGAGAGGAGGAGACTGAGTCCTGGAATGCAGAGAGATAAGGAGATGTTTAAGCTGTATTTTACGATGATGTAAAATATCAAGCCATATACAGGTAGAGAATTAATATTTTCTATTTTTGAAAAAGCAAACATTATTTTCTCTTTATTTATTTATCTATTTATTTATTGTGAAGCTATGAAAAAATGACTGAATTTCTCTCTCATATTTTTAGGTATTTTTTCCTATTTTGGACATTCTCTTCCTTTCACTTTTCTCTCTTACAACATTCCTCTAACTTGTTTTCAGAATTTCCCCCTTCAGTATATTATTTTAGTTATTACCAACTATCTATAAATAATTCAAGACTGGGCAAGGTGGCTCAAGCCTGTTATCAGGAGTTTGAGACCAACCTGAGCAACTTGGCAAGACCACATCTCTATAATAAATAAATTTTTAAAAAATTAGCTGGGTATGGTAGCTTGCACCTGTAGTTACAGCTACTTGCAAGGCTGAGGCAGAAGGACTGCCTGAGCCCAGGAGGTCAAGGCTATGGTGACTGTGAGCATGCTACCGCACTCCAGCCTGGAGTGATACTCCAATTCAATAAATAAATAATAATTCAGAAAATTTTTACCTGTTCAGATATAAACAAACTAATAAAGTTTTTGTACTACCTACAATAATATTTCCTAAATCAAACTTACATACTCCAAGGGAGTCTCAGGATTAAAAAAATTAATTGTTAGATGTATTTCTTATACCTTTTATAAATCTAAAATAAAAAATTAAGCTGTAAAAATATTTAATATGCAGATTGTCACATGTCAGAGAGTAATGTGACATTTGATTAGGTTTACAAATAAGGGAAATTATTAAGCTACATTAATTTGCCAAATTTATGCAAAGGTATGTGTGTATAAGATACAAATTCCTCTTAATTATCTCCACTAATTGGGATTAATCATATGCTGATATCCAGATATTATTGAGTTAAAACAATAGTACTAGATATTTCTTCTTCCTTAGAAAATAATTAGAAGACTTATAGACTTAAAGTAAACATATGATAGGTACTTTTTTATATGTAAACATATATATGCATTATAGGAAAAATAGAATGTCTTGTTAGCATTACTTCAATTTCTTATGATGCTGATAAATTAGTGAAGTTTTCCAGAAAATATTAGTTGTGAGTTTGAAGAAGCATATTTTTTAAAAAATAAACTCAGGTTTTAGATTCAGGAGACCACTACTACCTTACTTGCTAGGTCTTTATTTTAATGTTTTACCTTTTAAGTAAAAAACCATGTAATAGATACATGCAACTTATAATTTAATTTGTAATACTTATGAAATATTTATCAATCCAATAAAAATATTAGGAGAAGATAAAACAGCAGAACAAATATAGGCAAATATACGGCCTTACACTGGCTCTATTTATAAATATGTTTGCTTTATGTAAATCGTTATTCCAGTCAAATTTAATCAAACTTTATACACAAGACACATTATGGGTATGCCACATAATGTCAATATTAGGAATATTGTTTTATAATTTGTGAAGGTTTGACTAACTAGCCAAAATACTTGTTTTACTTTCACTATAAATTACTATACTAACCTAAGTTGTGTAATGAATTTCAGAATATTACTCACAGTCTAAACTGAGCCAGGCAAATTTTATAGACTGGACAAGATGAATACAGCTCAGTGTAGGATGAGCAGATAAATTTTTATTTTTCCTTCAAGTGGTCTAATTGAAATGTCAGTGCATGTCAATTTCTGGCTACATTATTTTAAACCACATATGCCCATAAACAGTATTCTCCTAATAGTAAAGCATTATCCTATCCTTTTTTTTTTCTTAACATACACATTTTTTACAAATTTTTTTTTTTTTTTTTTGAGTTGGAGTCTCACTCTTGTCGCCCAGGTTAGAGTGCAGTGGCATGCTCACAGCCACTGCAGCCTTGAGCTGCCAGCCTCAGGCAATCCTTCCACCTCAGCCTTTCAAGTAGCTGGAACTACAGATGCATGCCACCACACATGGCTAGTTTTTCTGATTTATTGAAGAAAGGAGGTCTCACCAAGTTGTACAGAATGGTCTCGAACCCCCAGGCATAGGCAGTCCTCTCACCTTGGCCTCCCAAAGTGCTGGGATTACAGGCTGAGCCACCATGCCTGGTCCCCAATTTTTTTTTTTTTTTTTTTACAACTGTTTATTTGTGGCTTCTATTTTTTCCCAGTGCAACCAATTAAACTCTGACAGTTAAATAAAAATGTTTTCTTTTTTAAACTAATGCAATATTTTATTCATATACTTTTTAGAAATTTATATATATATATATATATATATTTACATTTCACAAACCACAAAACTTCAAAAAAGATAAAGGCAATTAAATAAATTAAATGGAATTTTGTGTAAGTTTCCATGAGTGTAGATCTAAGATCAGCTTTATTAAAAATAATATTTTAAAATGTTTGGATACATTGTTTTTATTTTTATTATCATAATTACCTACTTTTTGAATTTATTGTTTAAATAGCGTTTGGAGAAGGAAAAAAGTTATATATTACACACTGATATTTAATCTTAACTCTTTACTACTTAAACCTTTAGGCAAATATTTATATATGTCATTTTATACAAATTAGGAGTCTCTAAAATGTTCCAATTAAGTACTTGCCTGATTGTATTGTCCTGATTTCCTCTATCGTAAATCAGAGAATCAACAATAATTACGATTGTGACTTCACACAGAAGACAATTATATCACAAAAAAATTTAAATATTGAATTTGCCTGAAAAAAAATGTAGAAGATATCAAAGCAATAAGTAGTGTAGTCAAAGGCACAAAGATAATCACATACTGTTTACATGTTGAAAATTTCAAAAGGTTCTATATTTTCTAATATTTTAAAAAAAACAAGTTAATATATGAGATAAGTTATCATGGTTGGATATGTGCTCACCTCATGAATGTCAATTTTGATTCACTCTAAGCTATTTTGCTAATGTTTGCTAATGTGAGCTGTTTGTGGAAAGTTTTCTGTGTTAAGTTATATTATTTACATCCTAATTAGAAGATCAGTTCTTGTGTAAAACAGTTGAGCTTTCCTCTGTTCAGATTTACAGATTCAGTCTGCACTTAGGCTGTCTTGAAAGGAAATCATAGAATTTTGAAGCTGCATACATAGTCTTAATGGTAATTCAGTTCATAATGATATCTAGATATCTAGTTCATATATTCATAATGGTAATTCAGTTCTATTGTGAATAGAGCTGCAACAAACATATATGTGTAGAATTTTTTTTTTTTGTAGAATGATTTGAGTTCCTCCAGGTATTCCCAATAGGAGAATTGCTGGGTCATATGGAAGGTCAATATCTAGTTCTTTCAGAAATTGCCACACTGTCTTCCAAAGAGGTTGTACTGGTTTGGATTCCCACCAGCAGTGTAGAAGCGTTCTTTTTCTCCACATCCTTGCCAACATCTGTTGTTGTTTGTTTTATTAATGATAGCCATACTTATTGAGGTTAGGTTGTATCTCAGTGTGGTTTTAATTTGCAATTCTCTGATGATGAGTGAGGCTGAACACTTTTTCATGTGTCTGTTGCCTGCCTGCATATGTTCTTTTGAGAAGTTTCTATTCATGTCTTTTGCCCATTTTTTAATGAGATTTTTTTTTCCTTTCAGTGTGTTTGAGTTCCTCTTAGATCCTAGACATTAGGCCTTTGTCAGAATATTATGTAACCATAAAGAAGTACAAACATATGGACTTTGCAGCAACTTGGATGGATTTAGAGTTGCTCATACTCAATGATCTATCACAGAAACAAAGAACAGAGTACCGTATGTTCTCACTCATAAGCGGATATTGATCAACTATAATACCATAAGAAAGGGATTGGCAGTAGTGAGAAACTGCCAGGGGAGGGGGATGGGATATTGGCAGTTGAGGGAAACTGCTAGGGGAGGGAGGTACCTGCATAATTAACAAGGTACCTGTATAATCAACGTTTGTATACCTAACCCTGAATTGTACCCCACATCTTTAAAATAAAACGTAATGAAAGGAGTTTACTAATCTTAATAAAAACACAAGACAACTAAATATATATAAACATACTTTAACTATAAATAAAGGACTTACATTTCAGTCTTTAATCTGTTTATAGTTTATTTTTGTATTGGGGTGAGATAAAGCTTCACTTAAGTTCTTCTGCATATGTATTTAGTTTTGTCAACAACATTTATTGAAAAGCTAGTCTTTTCCCCACTATGTGTTCTTGATATCTTAGTCAAAAATCAATTAACTGCAGGTGTATGGATTTATTGCTGGGTTCTTTTTTCTATCCCAATGATCAGTTCGTCTACTTTTATGTGACTACCATGCTCTTTTGATGACTATGTCTTTTAATAATATTTTTTAAAATCTTTTGACGTGGTACATTCAGCTTTGTTAGCTTTGCTCAAGATTGCCTTGGCTATTTAGTATCCTTTATTAGTCCATATAATTTTTTTTCTTGCAAAGAATGACATGAAATTCTAATAGAGGTTGTGTTGATTCAGGGTAGTATAGACACTTTAAAAATAGTAATTATTTCAATCAATGAATACAAAATATATTTTTATTTTGTTATCTTCATTTGTTTCAACAATATTTTACAGTTTTCAGTATACAGATTTTTCACTAAATTTACTTCTAAGTATTTTTGATGCTATTGTAAATGAGATTTTTTTTCTTAATTTCTTTGTCAGTTTATTGTTAGTGCATAGAAATACTATTGATTTTTGTAAGTTGATATTGTATCCTGCAATTTTACAGAATTTGTTTATCAATTCTAATAGTTTTTTTGGTGAAGTAGTCAATATTCTGTATATATATCAAGATGAAGTCATCAGCAAATATAGATAATATCACTTATTTCTTATTTGGATGCTTCTTATTTCTTTTTCTTGCCTAATTATTCTGGTTAGAACTTCTAATATTATGTATAATAGGAGTGATGCAAATGGGTATTCTTATCTCGTTTTTGAACCTAGAAAAAATGTCTTCAACTTTATACCATTGAATATGATGTTAGGTGCAAAATTGTCATATATGGCCTTTATCAGGCTGAGCAACAGTTCTTCTATACCTAGTGTATGGAGAGAGGGATTACTATGAAAAAATGTATTGAGTTTTATTGTCTAATAACTTATCTGTGTCTGTCAAGATAGTCATATGTTACTGCCCTTTATTTTGTTAAAATGGTGAATCACATTTAAAGACTTAAATGTAAGACCTGCAGAAAATAGGGGAAAAACTGCATGTCATTTCTCTGGGCAGTGAGCTTTTGGATAGGACACTAAAAGCACAGCTGAAAAAAAAGCAAAAATAGACAAATAGGACCATTTCAAACTAAAAACCTTCTGTACAGTGAAGAAAATAAAAGAGCGAAGAGATGATCCATAGAGTAAGAGAAAAAATTTGCAAACTATATATCTGATAAAAAGCTAATATACAAACTCCACAAGAAACTCAAACTACTCAATATCAAGAACACAAATTATGCTATTAGGAAAAAAGTTCACAGCCGGGCTCGGTGGCTCAGCCTGTAATCCCGCGCCTTTGGGAGGCTGAGGTGAGTGGATTGCCTGAGCCCGCGGGTTTGAGACCCACCTGGGCGGCGAGATCTCATCTCTACAATACATAAAAAAATCAGCTGGGCATGGTAGCACATGCCTGTAATTCCGGCTACTTGGAAGGCTGAGGTGGAAGAATCGTCGGAGCCCAGCTGGTTGAGGCTGCGTTGGCCGGGAGTGGCCACTGCACTCCAGTCTGGGTGACAGAGTGAGACTCCAACTCAAAAAAAAAAAAAAAAAAAAAAAAAGAAAAAGAAAAGAAAAAAAGTTCAAAGGATCAGAATGCATATTTATAAAAAAACACAAAATGTCAACATATATAAAAAAAATGCTCAACATAATTTTTCATCAACAAATGCAAATGAAAACTATGAGATAGTATTTTACACCCATTAGATTGGCTGTTATCAAAAAGATGGAAGATACATATTAATGAAGATGGGGAGAAAATAACACATTTACACTGTTGGTGGTATTATAAATTAATACAGCCATTGTGGAAAATAATAATGAGGTTCTACAAAAAATTAACAAATAGAATTACCACATGATCTATCAATTCCACGTCTAGGTATAGATCCAAATGAATTAAAATAAGTATATCAAATAAAATTTTTTTTTTTTTGAGTTGGAGTCTCACTCTGTCGCCCAGACTGGAGTGCAATGTCCGCTCCTGGCCACCGCAGCCTCGGCCTGCTGGGCTCCGGCGATCCTTCCGCCTCAGCCTTCCGAGTAGCCGGAATTACAGGCATGAGCCACCAAGCCCAGCTGATTTTTTGATTTATTGTAGAGATGAGGTCTCGCTGCCCAGGCGGGTCTCGAACCCGCGGGCTCAGGCAATCCACTCACCTCAGCCTCCCAAAGGCGCGGGATACCAGGCTGAGCCACCGAGCCCGGCTCAAATAAATATTTTAACTTTCATGTTTATTATAGCACTATTCACAATAGTGCTATAATTCACATGTGGAAGCAACACAACTTCAAGATCATTCAGAAAAGGAATTCAAAATTGTATCAAATAAATTTAACACAAATTTTGAAATACTAAAAAAAGCAGAAATTTTATAGCTGAAAAATTCAACTGACAAACTGAAAATGCATCAGAGTCTCTCAACAGCACAATTGATTACGCAGAAGAAAGATTTAGTGAGCTTTCAGACAGACTAAATAAAAATACACAAGAGGGTGATGCATAATATCGCTAAGGTACCTGATTCTAAACCAGAGGAAGTGAGGACCAGTTAGAGTCCCAAACTTCACTTGTACATAGACCACTTATGTACCTAATCCTGACTTGTACCCCACATCTTTACAACAAAATAAAGAGAAAAAAATAACAACAACAACAAAAATACACAGGCAGAAGAGAAAAAATAATTTTAAAAATGCATGCCTACAAGAGCTAGAAAATAGCCTCAAAATGGTAAATCTAAGAGTTATTGACCTTAAAGAGGATGTAGAGAAAGAAATTGGGTTAGAAAGTGTATTAAAAAAAATAACAGAGAGCTTTTCAAACCTAGAGAAATATATAAATATCCAGATACAAGAAGCTCAAAGACTACCAAGAAAATTTTTCCCAAAAAACATTCCCTCAAGGCATATAGTAGGCAACTATCAAAGTTCAAAAATAAATAAAGGCTCCTAAAGCAGCAAAAGAAAGACAATAAATAGCATGTAATGCAAAAGAAAGGAAAATTAATCGCATCTGGCAGCATACTTCCAAGCAGAAACTTTACAGGCCAGGAGGGAGTGGAATGACTATTCAGAGTCCTGAAGAAAAGAAAAAGAAAATCTTTCAACTTGAAATTTTACTTCCAACAAAGTTATCCTTTAAACATGAAGGAGAAATCAATACTTTCACGAACAAACAAAAGCTGAGGGCTTTTTTTTTTTTTTTTTTTTTTGCCAACACCAGACCTATCTTACAAGAAATGCTAAAAGGAGTTCTTCAGTCAAGAGAAAATCATGATATAACAACAAGTACTCACCTAAAGGTATAAACTCACAGGTATATTAAGTGCATAGACAAATGCAAGGTGCTCTAACTCCCATAACTGTATGTGTAAACCAATCATATTATTAGTAGTAATAATAAAAAATGGCCAGGTACGGTGCCTCACGCCTATAATCCCAGCACTTTGGGAGGCTGAGATGAGAGAATTGCCTGAGCCCATGGGTTTGAGACCACCCTGGGCAACTTGGTGAGACTTCATCTTTACAGTAAATCAAAAAATTAGCCGGGAGTGATGGCAGATGCCTGTAGTTCCAGCTACTTGGAAGGCTGAGGGGAAGGATCACCTAAGCCCAGCAGATTGAGGCTGCACTCCAGCCTGGGTGACAGAGTGAGACTCCAACTCAAAATAAATAAAGAAATAAAAATAAATAAAAATAATAAAATACCTATCAAAAAAAGTCAAGACAATGTTTTATAAGATAGACAATATCAAAAATGTACAAATATAGACAACAAAACTCAAAAGACTGAGAGAGAAAAAAGTAATTTTTTTCTTTGTTTATTCTTTGCTTGTTTTACTTTTCTTTGTAAACAAAGATAATACAATAACATTAAATTGTCATCAGTTTAAATAATTGGTTAAAGATGTTGTTTGGGAGCATCAAGGCCATCACAAAGCAAATCTAATAATAAAAACACAGTAAAAAAAACCCAATAAATTAAAATGTAGTACCAGAGAAAATCACCTATACACTAAGGAAGACAGGAAAGAAGGAAGAAAAGATAAAAGGAATGAATGAAGAAAAAAAGAAAGGAAGAAAGGAGGAGATGACCCCCCCCAAAAGAAACAATTTTATTTATTTATTTATTATTTATTATTACTTTTTGCACTTTCTTTCCTTTCCATTTTTTTTTTTTTTGAGTTGGAGTCTCACTCTGTCACGCAGACTGGAGTGCAGTGGCTGCTCCTGGCCACCGCAGCCTCGACCTGCTGGGCTCCCGCGATCCTTCTGCCTCAACCTTCCAAGTAGCTGGAACTACAGGCACGCGCTACCACGCCCGGCTAATTTTTTTGATTTATTGTAGAGATGAGGTCTCTCCAAGTTTCCCAGGCGGGGCTCGAACTCGCGGGCTCAGGCAATTCACTCACCTCAGCCTCCCAAGGCACAGGATTACAGGCTGAGCCACCGAGCCCGGCCTGAATGACTGTATTAAAATAAAGAAGACCCATGTGGTACATATACACAATGGAATATTATGTAGCCATAAAGAAAAAAAAAAAGTTTCTTCTGTCTATAAGAAACTCACTTTATCTTTAAAGACACAAAGACTGAAAATAAAGATATGGAAAATGATATTCCATGCAAATAGAAGCCTAAAAAGAGCAGGAGTAGCTATACCTATACCAAATAGTATTGATTTACAGAGAAACAAAGAAGTTATTATATAATGATAAAGGAGTTCACCAAGAGGATGTAACAACTGCAAATATAGATGCAACCAATTTTAACTTTATTTAGTGTTAAAGAAAAAGACAGACAATAATACAATAGTAGCTGAAAACATCAACACCCCACATTTAGCATTGGACAGCTCATTTAGGCAGAAAATCAACAAAAAATAATTGGACTTAATCTGCATTATAGACCAAATGGACCTAATAAGCATTCATAAAACATTTCACCCAACAGCTGCAGAATACACATTTTCTCCTCAGTACATTAAACATGGGACATTATCTATAATAGACCATACGTTAGACCAAAACAGGTCTTAAAAATTTACAAAACACTGAAATTATATAAAGTTTTTTTTTAACACAATGAACTAAAACTAGAAATTAATTACAAGAAAAACTGCTGAAATTTATAAAAAGACAGGGAAAGTAAATAACATGTTCCTGGACAACCACTGGGGTTGATGAAGAAATCATGAGTTAAGTATTAAAATTTTTTCACACAAATGAAAATGAAAACACAACATACCAAAATCTATAATATACCAAAAAAGCAGTACTAAAAGACATTTGTAGCAATAATAACTAATATCAAGAAAAGAAGATAATCTTCAAATAAACAACCTAATAATGTATCTTAAAGAACTAGAAAAACAAAAGTAAACCAAACACAAAATCAGGAGAAGAAAAAATAATAATAAAGATCAGAGAAGAAATAAATAAAACTGAGAACCCCCCAAACTACAAAATATCGATGAAATGAAAATATGGTTTAATGAAAAGATAAACAAAATTGAAGAATTTTTATCCAGACTAACGAAAAAAGACAAAACTCACATATATAAAATTAGACAACTAGAAGAGACATTAAAACTGGTACTACAGAAATTTAAAGAATTATTAGACAATATTATAAATTGAAAAATCTAGAAAAAATTATAATTTCTAGACATATACAACCTACCATGATTGAGTCATGAAGAAATCTAAAACCTGAACAGACCAATAAAAAGTAACAAGATAGATGTATTAATAAAAAGTCCTTTATCAAAGAATAGCCCAGAACCTGGAGGATTCACTTCTGAATTCTACCAAACATTTTTAAGAGAACCAACCAATACTACTCAAACTATTCCAAAGAACTCATCTGACAACGGATTAATAACCAGAATACATAATATCCTCAAACAACCCAACAGAAAAATAATAGTCATCCAAGTAAAATATGGGCAAAAGATCTGAATAGACATTTCTCTAAAGAAGACAAAAAAGAAGAAGAAAAACCTGACAGGTGAATGAACAAGTACTTCGCATTACTAATCATCAGAGAAATGCAAATCAAAACTACAATGATATATCATCTCAACTCAGTTAAAATGGCTTTTCTCAAAAAGACAGGCAATAACAAATGCTGATAAGAATGTGGAGAAAGGGAAACCCTCACACACTGTTGGTGGGAATATAAATTAATACAACCACTATGGAGAACATAGAACTACCATATAATATAGCAATCTCACTTCTAGTCAAATATCCAAAAGAAAGTTCATTAGTATATTTAACAGATACCTGAACTTTCATGTTTATTGCAAAACTGTTCACAATAGCTAAGATATGGAATAAACTGTGTGTCTATAAAGGGGTAAATGGATTTAAAACTGTGGTACATGTGCACTATAAAATATTATTCAACAATAAAATATGAAATCCTGTCATTTGCAATAACATAGATTCAACTCGAGAACGTTATGTTAAGTGAAATAAGCCAGGCACAGAAAAACAAATATTACATATTCTCACTCATATGTGGAAGCTTGAACAAAAATTGAAGACATTATGAAGATAGAGCAGAATGATTACTGAATCTGAAAATGGTAATGAGAATGGGAGGGTACAAAATGAATGACTAATGGGTACAAAAATACATTTAGATAAAAGGAACAAGATCAAGTGTTTATTAGCACAATAGGGCAACTACAGTTAACAATAATTTATTGTATATTTAAAAATAACTAAAAGAGTGAAACTGGAATGTCCCTAATGCAAAGAAATAACAAGTGTTTGAGGTATCACTCAATGGATTTTTCAGTCACCCTGATTTTATCATTACACATTGTATGCATATATTAAATTACTACATGTACTCCAAATATATTTACAATACTATGTATTCATAGTGATTGGGAATTTATTTTTAAGTAAATGATTTTTTAAAAAGCAAGGAAAAATTAATATTAGTAAATAACTATTTTTTAGAAAAACTCATAGAAATACAAAACCAGTTTTAATGAAAAGATCAATATAACTGTAAATGTCTAACAAAACTGCACTCAAATGCTTATCACAGCACTATTCACAGAGCAAATATATGAGATCAACTGTAATCTATCAATAGATAATTGGATAAATAAAATATATATACACACAATGGAATTCTATGCATCCATAAAAAAAGAATAAAATTTTGTCTTTTGAAGCAACATGGATGAAACTGGAGGCCCTTAATCTTAAATGAAATAACTCAGAAACAGAAAGTCAAAGTTGATTTTTTAGTATGAAGAATGAGAAATTGCTTAATGGATACAATGCTTATTATTTGAGTGATAGTTACATTAAAAGTCCAGATTTTGCGACTATGCAATGTATTTATAGAGCAAATATGTACTTGTTCCACCTTAAATTTATATAAATAAAAAAATAACATAGCAAAAAGAAAATAAAGGACACCACTTTACCCATGGGCAACTACCAAAAACTTTAAAGTAATTTTATACATGGTGATGTAAAATGAATGTTTCTCCACAAAATAAGAAATATATTAAGTGTGATTTTTGCTGCAGAATTTTTGTTAATAACTTTCATTATGGTAAATTTTCATCTACTTTAAAAGTAATTACATTTTGTAACCATAAGTTAATGTTAAATTTTATCAGATATATTTTATTTATCTTGAGATGATTATATGAATTTTCTTTTTATTCTTGTGTATAATATTATATTTCAAGATATTATTTTGTTAACTCATAATTATATTCTCTATTGACAAGTATGTCCTTCTGATAGACGACTGTAACCAAACACTGGCAATAGGAGCGTAATAATACAATGCTTGGATGAAATACTCTATTGAAATCAATACATAGAGGTAGTGGTTGAGGATAAAAAGAAAAAAATAGCCCTATGGAAAAAAGATTATTGAAGAATGGAGATATAACAAAATTGCAAAAAGAGTCATATACTAACAAATTTTCCTTTATTGTAGAAACAGTCAAATATAAACATACAAACCCACTGAGATATACATAAAATGGATACTTTTAATACTTATTATCACAGAGAAGTTTATTAACCAAAGATCTTTTACAGGCTAGGAACACCAGGCTAATAACTCCAATCTTACCCAATTCTTAACAATTCTGTTTTATTTCTGATTCGATATGATACTTACCTTGTTTTAGAACATTGTAAAGCACTTAAATATATTTTAAAAATTTGTTTATCATTTTAATAAATGTGTCCAGGAGAAAATGGTTCAAAGAATTAGATTACTTATTACACCTGATAAGAACTGATCTCTAGTATATCAAAAAATTTAATAAGATTTTGAATTAATATTGATTCAGTTTATGTAGCAGAAAGATGCTATATAAAAGACAGTTTTAGAGGCTCCATAGACTTGGCCCATGATAAACTAAAATGAATTCATTCAAATATATGCTGTGTAAGTATTTTAACATATTTTAGTACATAAAATCATTTGAGAAATCCCCTAATTGATTAATACATTATTTTCTTGAAAATCTGAAAACAAAAACAAAGTTTTAAAATATTTTTGCTTTTATATTTTTATGGTTTCACATATGTATGCATTTTGCTTGATTTGAGAATCTACCATCTTTCTACAAGACTTACATTACTGTGTATAATTAACTATTTTAATATATTTATTAATTTTATTTTAAAGATGTGGGGTACAATTCAGGGTTAGTTATACAAATGTTCATTATGTGAGTACCCTTGTTGATGAGGTGTGCCCCCACTCCCCTGGCAGATTCCTGCTGTAATTCTCTTTCTTATAGTAGTATGATAATTGTTCAAGGTCCATTTATGAGTGAGAACATGTGATATTCAATTTTTTGTTTCTATGATAGATCACTCAGTATTACAGACTCTAAATTCATCCAAGTTGCCACAAAGTTCATAATTTTGTCCTTCTTTATGGCTATTATTCCATCATGTATAAAATGATTTGGGGAGAGTTCCATCTTTCTTGATTGCCTGGAATACTTTCAATAGGAACAATATCAGCTACTCCTTGTATAGTCTGTATAATTCTGCTGGGAAGTCATCTGATCCAGGGCTTTTTTTTTTCTTTTGGTAGTTAGTTTTCTTATGACATAGTCAGTTTCCTGGGTTGTTATTCATCTATTTAGGTTTTTGATTTCTTCTTGTTTCAACCTGTGGAGGTTGTGTGATGTCAGAAAGTTCTCCATTTCATTTAGGTTTTCAAGTTTGTTTCCTTACAAGTGTACTTAGTTATCTCTAATAATCTTTTGTATTTCTTTAGGGTTAGTTGTGACTTGATCTTTGGCAGTTCTGATTGTGTTTATTTGGGCTTTTTCTCTCTTTTTCTTGGCCATTCTCCTGCATTTTCATTTTTCTGTATTATATTTTTGTCTTCTATATCCTGAATTTGGGCTTTTATTTTGGTGATATGGATTCTTCTACTGAAGTTAGGGCTTTGGTGATCTTGCTTTTCCAGTTTCCTCTGGTGATTTGTTAGGCTGTTAACTTATGATCTGTCCATTTTCTTCATGGGTACTCATAGAGATATGAATTCCCCTCTTATGACTGTTTTCATGGCATCCCAGAATTTTGGTAAGATGTTTCTTCATTTTCATTTGTTTCCAGAAATCTTTTAATTTCTGTTTTTATTTTCATGTTGACTCAGAATTTACTCAGCATCAAGTTGTTTACTGTCCATGTGCATGAATCTCTTATGCTTGAATGGTCATGTCTTTGATGAGATGAGGGAAGTCTTCTTGGATAATTTCAGGGAATGTTTGTTCCAGTGTGGTCTCTGTCTCTTTAACTGCCCCAGGGATTTCAATTAATCTTAGGTTCAGCCTCTTGATATAATTGCTCATCTCTTGGAGGCCTTGTTCTGTCTTTTTAAGCTTCTTTTCTATATTTTTTAACATCTTGGGTTAGTTCCATATTTTGGTCCTCAAGCTCTGAGATTCTTTCGCTTGATTCATGCTGCTTTCCCTACTTGCTTATCAGTTTGTTATTTATTTCATTTATTTTTACTATTATCTCAGTTATCAACTCCTTCATTCTTTCCTCTTGTCTCTTCTCAATTACATTTATTCTCTCTATTAATATCTTCATATCTGGGTTTGTGATTTGAGACCAGTCATTCTCAGGGCTCTTCATTGTTTGAGTTCCTGTATTGTCAGTTGTTGTCCTCCCAGGAATCTGTATGAGACCCATATTTTCCTTTGGCTTTTCTTCATTTGTGTAAATTTTCCTCCCTCCTTTTTTACCTCTTCTTTAATTCTTTTGCTCAGTGATGGGGGAATAGCTTATACTTCTGTTTGTGCCATCTCCCATTATTCCTTATGTAGATTATCTGGCTTTGTTCAATTTTGAAGCTGGACTTGGGGTGGGGGGCTCTCCTTTTTGCAGTTTTGAGATTTTTTTAAGGGGAGAGCTGTGCTTGAGAAGCTATCTGCAGATCCCAGTGTCCGCTGACATGTGTGTGGACTCCTGAAACACACTTTCCACTGCCTCAAAATCTCTCCATGCAGTGGGGGGTGTACGTTTGCCCCCTGAAAGCAAAATGAGATACGAAAAAGGAAAAGAATGGAAAAAGGAAGGAAGAAGAACCGAAGGTGGAGAGAGAGAAGAAGAAGTGGGAAAACAGAAAGGCATAAAAACTGATGAATAAACAGAAACAATCAGAGTAGAAAGAAACAAAATAAAAAACATATAGATAATCACACAAACAAACAAACAAAAACTCCCCTGCTGATATGCTAGCTCTCAAAAATACACACACACAAACCAAAAATCTATAAAAAAGCAACATTAAAATAACAGAAACAAAGCAAGTACAAAAATGTAAACAAAAACAGAAAGTGAGAAGAAACTAAAACAAAACAAACAAACACAAACAAACAAAACAAAACTCACTCTGTGGCTGTTTCTGTGACTCCAAGTTTCTTTCAGATGCCACCACTGCTTTCAGCTGCCATGGCTATGTTAAGGAGCGGCTCTGGTCTCCAGCCCACCCTTCTCTCTCAGCACAGGCTGATGGGGTTTCTTTCTGCATGAGCTATGTGCCCCACAGACTACTGTGGAAGGGGGATGGATCAGATCTGGGCTCACTTAACTCATCTGCTGCTGCTGCTGTCAAGACTCCCACTCAGATCTGACCTGTTTGTGCCTGTTACAGAGTAGGGGAGGGACATCTGTCTTAGAGTCCAATGAAGGAATAGTCTTTGGGTTCAAAGTTGGAGACTGGACAGAGCTTGGCAGGGCAATGCAGGTCTCTGCCTGGTCCTGGAAGAGAGAAATGGCAGCGGCTAGTGTCTCCTCACTGGTAACATGGCTTCATCCCAGATTTCCATGCCCTACCTTCTGCAGGGTTCCTGCTATTATTTCCCGACTTGCTGCTGCGGGTGCTGGCATGGGACAGGTGCCAGGTGGTAAGAAGCAGCTGTTCTCGTCTCCCTCCACTCAAGAGAACCTCGAGGACTGCAGATGATCCAGCACACCAGGGACTCCAATCTCAGGAAAGTGGTGGGTTGCAGTCACCTCTGTAGGAGAGCCCTGTGTGCATGAACCCGAGTCTCTCCTCAGGCAGACTTTCACTCATCTACCAGGACACACCCATTCACACAGAGAGTCTGATGGAGGTAGAGAGCATAATGATGGATAACAGAGGCTAGGGAGGATGTATGGAAGTGGGATGAATAAAGAGAAGTTGATTAATGGATTAAAAACATACAGAAAATATAAATAATAAGCTCTAACATTTGATAGTACAGTAGGGTGAATATAGTTAAAAACAATGTATTATATATCTCAAAATAGTAGAAGGGAAAATTTGAAATGTTTCCAACACAGTGAAATCATAAATACTCAAGGTGATGGACACCCTAAATACCTTTGATTGATTATTGGACATTCTATTCACATAACAAAATATTACTTGTACCCCATAAAAATGTACAAATATGCGTCAATAAAAAGTTTAGTTGCTTTTCAAAATGGCAGGTTGGAGACTTTCCTTATCCTCTACCAGCTTGAATATAGAAAAATAGTATAGAAAGAACAACTCAGTGAGATCAAATTCAAGAAAAAACAAAAAAGGGTATTCATCAGAATGGCAAAGGGCACTCCAGAGCCTGGGGAAGAAAAGGTGGAAAAACAACTTCTGTGACAGTACACAATAGAGTAATGAGACAGAATGGAAAATTTCCCTCTGAGTCATAACTCTCAGTTGGGGACGTATTCTACCTAGGCTACAGAAGAACACCCTATTTCTCTCAGGCCCTGAAGATAACTCAGGGAGAGGCTAAGAATTGGTGAGAATAAAAGGACACTAGGTAAAGCTGCAGACATTCTCCCAAATTTGAGTCCATGAAGAGGATGTAATTTTTGATCCAGGACCAAAGAATGCCAGACAATGACCAGAGACTGGCAATAACTGGAGGCATTTTGGTTTCATCCCAGATAGAAGAGCACTTGTTCTGGAGTGAAGGAAAGAGCCCTCACAGCTGGAGTGGGGTGATGATCATGTGCCTCAGGGTTTGGACTCAAAATTGGTCTTGTTCCAGTTGTAGATCTGGAGTCACAGGAGAGCCGTCAAAGCTGTTTTCTTCTGGGAAGTGAAAATTGCAGCAAGGGCTCATTTGCAAACTGGAATCAGATTGTGTCACTAGTCAGGCATTCCAGTCCACCTTTCAGGACAACTTCCATAAAGTGCCCCAGCAGCAATGAGGATTACCCAGAATAACAGCCTAAACAATAGGAGCCCAGTAAAATGCCCCCATTCCTGTGCTCCTATATGTGCAGCATGAACAACAGAAGAGCTGCTATAGCCACAATCTCCCATAAACAATGTGTCCTGCAGCCAACGTCAGTTATGCAACCCGGAAATGTTCAACATGTACTACTGCTGAGAGTCCTAACCTCTCCCCCAGCAAGATAGGATATAGTATGCCCCAGTAATACTGAGGAAAAGGTAAAACCCCACTCCTGTACATCTGAAATAGTAATGTAAGCATCAGGTGAACAAGAGAGACTGCATTCTTCTGCACTTGAGTGGCAGGAGAGTTCTGGAATCTGCGGTTTCTTCCAGGTAGTGAGGCCCGAAACCAGGGTTAACTCTGTGACCTGGAATCAAGCTGTGTATCAAATAGGGGTGCCCCAGTCTATCGCTCTAGTCAGTTGAGGGTGTGCCCTTCCAGTAGTAAAAGGCATGCAGACTCCATTCTACACACCAGAATCAGCAGTCTAAGCTGCCCTACCCTTTCTATGCAGTGATTCTTGAACAATGGGGTTCCCAGTGTTCCATGCCCTGGCACTTCTCCAGGCATTCAGAGCCTCTGCTTGTGTGAGTCAGCATACTAAGCTGCTCCATCCCTCCTGTGCAGGAAATTGGTGACTAGTGTCCTCCTCCACCCCATACCCAGGCACATCTCCAGGCATTTGGAACACTTCCTGCTTACCTGAATTGGTAGCCTGTGTGCCCTCCCCTTTTTCTGTGCAGAAATCCTGCTACTGGAATTTTCACTGTTCCATGTCCAGGCATCTTCCTAGGTATTCAGAGCACCTATATGGATTGGCAACAAGCTGCTCTGCCCCTCTAGTAGAATATTGGTGGTAAAGTGGTGCTTCTTCTGCTCAAAATCTGGGCACACTCCTGAGCATTCAGCACTCTTGCCAGGCAAAATCAGTTCTCTAAATTACTGATTGCTCTTCTTGCAGTAACCTTTGTGACACCAGTGGCTATTCTGCCCCTAAATGAGTGAACTAATCTCAGGCATCTAGATATGTCCCCCACCCCCAGATTAGCAGCCTGAATGCCTTATCCATGCATCACAGGGGCCTTGGTACAGGAACACTTTCTCCACTCCACATTTGCACTCATCTCCAGACATTCAATGCATCTGAATGTCTGATTAACAGTCTAAGCTGCAAACCCTTACACACACCAGGGCATACTTTCAGGCAGTTGGTTCATACATGGATTAGGGGACTTAGCTACCCCTCCTTCCTTGAATAAAGACCCTAGTACAATAGCATACACTCTGCTCTATGTCTAGGCATATCCCCAGGCTTACAAACCTTAGAACCTTGACCTGCCACTCCCCTTCTACACAAAGAAACTGGTGTAGCAGTATTTCTTTTGCCCCATACTCAGGCATAACCCCAATCAGCACACATAACACCATTGTCCAGGAATTTGAACCAATTCCTTTTTCCTGTGCAAAGACTGTATTGTGGAATGATCTCTCTCCCCCCACCCCAGACATTTTGCCAAACCACAGTCATATCTCTTCTCCTGGGTAGGCCCACCCACCCCCACAAATAACTAATTACAAAAGCAATTTATCCATTCCTTACCAGATTGCATACCCAGACATCTAACACACCTAACCAACTGGATTAGGAACCTATGCCACTCCTCCCTCCAGGGATATAATTCTTAGTGCTATGATATTCTCTCTGCTCAACACTTAGATATATCCCCTGGTGTCTAAATCTTTCACTCTTCTATATTAAAAATTTAGGCTTTCCTCCCCTTCTTGGGCAGAAAGCTTAGGACAATGAAGGTCTCCCAACACTAATACAAGGTATACTTCTGGTCACTCTAATGTGACTTACCAGGCCTTGTCTTGGAATTGAAACTTGTGCCTGCCATTGGTGGGCCTGTCCAGTTCTTCCCCACCCATCTTGGTTCTCCTCTTTCCTGGGGCTGAACTGAGACCTCAAACCACTGTGCAACTCACAGATCATCTCACTGTATGGGATAATAGAGAGCTTCTCCCAGTAAAAAAGGATCAAGTAAACACCCATCCACATTGGCAGTAGCCAGGTCTTACTCTTAGGCACCACCTGCCAGCCTAGAGCTAGAACTACATAACACAACAGGAAATCTTCTGGCATTAGTATATACCACTAAGAAACAAGATAAGCTTCCCAAGATGCCCACCACCCCTGTTCCACAGAATGTAGTGAGCCAGGTCACATCCCTAATACGTTACTACTACAGCTAACATGTAGGATGGCCTACATATTCAGGCTATCTATATTCAAGGAACTCGTAAAGACTAGTTGCTGTAGTTCATCCAGGTGAAAAAGAACTAGGTAAATGACTATGAAAGTATATTAAAAAAAAGAGTGCTCTTCCACAGGGACACTCTTCAACAGTGGATGCTAACCAAAATCAAATCCTTGAAATGTAAATAAAAATTCATATTATTGATTTTAAAGAAACTTAAAAAGATCCAAGATGTAGCTGATAATCAACACAAATAAATCAGTAGAACAACTTAAGATATAAAAGGAGAGATTGACAACATTTAAAAAAGCACTAATAAACTCATTTAAGGAGATACAACACACAGTTGAAAGCTTTAACAGTAGTCTAGACCAAATGGAAGAAAGAATCTTAGAGGTGAAAGAATTAATTCAGTTAGAAAAAAATTAAAAAATAAAATAATTAAAAAGGGTGAACACAGAAATGTGAAATTGAGAAATATGAGATATATAAAATAACCAAATCTACAAGTCATAGGGATTCCACGGGAAGAAGTAAAAAGTTTAAAGTATGGGAAGCATATTCAAGAAAATAATTCAATAAGTCATTCTTGGTCTTGAGAATGACCTAGACAAGACGCTCGAAAGACTTCTGCAGGATACATCAGAAGAAAAGCCTCAGGAAGGCAGATAGTTGTCCAAAATTCCAAACTCAGCATGAAAAAAAGAAAATGAATTCTAAGAGCAGCAAGAGATAAGCACTAAATCACTTACAAAAGAAATGACATCAGACTAACAGTGAAATATTCAATGGAAACTCTATGCCAGAAGAGAATGGGGGGGCGGTAGGGGGACTATTTTCAACCTCCTCAAAGAAAAATATTGTCAGGCAAGAATTTCTATATCCAGACAAACTAAGCTTCATAAACAAGAGGGAAATAAAATACTTCTCTAACACTAAGGGAATTTGTCACCACTAAACACACCCTAAACAAAAAGCTCATGAGTTCTAAAAATAGAACAAAATAGCAGCATTTGCTGTCATAAAATTATAATGCACCTACACATTTGGAACCTCAAGGCAACTGGCTTACAACACTATGGCAAGAACAAAACATCTTATATCAATGTTAACTCTGAATGCCACGGTTTAAACACCCTATGTAAAACATACAGAGTGGCAAGCTCAATTTTAAAAAAAGGAATCAACAATCTGTTGCCTACAAGAGACCCATCTACTAGCCAAAGACAGTCACAGACCCAAAATAAATAGTTAGGAAAAGATATATCCTGTAAATGGAGGACAAAAACAAAAAGAGTAGTCATCTTCATATCAGATAACACAGACATTAAACCAAAAACAAAAACAAAAGGCAAAGAAGGGTATTATATGATAAAAGATTTAATTCAACAAGATTTACTTATCTCTTTTTTTTTGAAAGTGAGAAAGTAGGATTTATTAAGAGGACAGAAAAGTTCCCACAGTAGGAAGGGACCCAAAGGGGTTGCCCTTAACTATCTCAAACCTATATGCACCCAACATTGAAGCACTGAACTTTATGAAGCAAATACTACTTGACCTTAGAAAACACACTGATAGCAATTCAATAATAGTGAGGACTTCAACCACCCACTGACATTGCTAGAGTGATTATGAAGCAGAAAACCATCAAAGGAAAAAAAAAACTACTGGACTAGACTTAAACTGAAATATAGACCAAATGAACATAACAGATATCTACAGAACTTTCCACCTATCAACTACAGGATATATATTCTTCTCATCATATAGAACATTCTCCAAATTTGGTAATATGCTTGGCCATAAAGCAAGTCTCAATAAGTTCACAAATATTAAATTTATAACAAGCTTCTTCTCAGACCACAATAGAACAAAATTAGAAATCAAAACTAAGAAGAACTCCCAAAGCTACACTATGACATTAATACATTAATACAATAAATAAATGTTTATCCAAGGGTTATTCAAGATGCAGAAATGTAAAAACTCACTGAAATAAATGAAATTAGAGGCACTATATACTAAAATATCTAAAATAGAGCAAAAGCAGTGCTGAGAGGAAAGTTGATAGTATCAAATGTCTACATCAAGAATCTAGAAAGACTTGAAATTATTAGCATAATCTTGCACCTCAAATAGCTAGAAAAATAAGTACAATGTAAATTAAGTTAGCAGAAAATAAAAATAACAAAGATCAGAAGAGGATTAAATGAGATTGAAATGAAAATGCAAAAGGTCAATAAATCACAAAGTTGATTCTTCACAGAATAGAAAAATCAATTGACCAATCACTAGTTAGACTAAACAAGAAAAAAAGACAATCAGAATAAATAAATACAAACAGAAATGATAGAGGTGGCAAATCTTGTCCCAAGGATATACCAGAAAGATATAGAATCTCCAGAGAAACTAATAATGAGCAACAAAATTAAATCATTAAAAAATTATGCAACTAAAAAGAAGACAGGGCCACACAGATTCACAGCCAAATTTTATCAGTTGTATAAAAAAGATCGGGTACCAGTCTTACTAAAAGTATTGCAATAAATTGAGAAGGAAGGACTTCTCTTTAACTCATTCTATGAAATCAATATCACACTGACATCTAAATCAGGCAAGAACACAACAATAAAAGAAAACAAAAGGTCAATATGTCTGATGAATAAAAATGCAAATATTCTCAACAAAATACTAACAAACCAAATTCAACATCTCAAAAAAATAATAAATCACTACAAAATGAGTTGTACCCCAGGGATGCAGTAATGGTTTAATAACCATAAACTAATAAATATGATTCACCACACAATCAGAACAAAATACCATATAATTATTTCAATAGATATAGAAAAAATATTTGATAAAATTCAGCATGACTTCATGATAAAAATCCTCAACGAACTAGTCTCAAAATAATAAGAGCCATATATGATGATCCTACAGTCAACATCACGTTTAATGAGAAAAACTTGCAAACATTCCTTCTCAGAACTAGAACAAAACTGAGATGTCCACTTTCATCATTCCTATTTAACACTGTATGGCAAATCCTAGAAAGAGGAATAAGGCAAGAGGAAAAACAAGAGGAATTTAATCAGCTAGGAGACAGACTACTACTGTTCATTGATAACATGATTGTATACCTGGAAAACCATAAAGAATTTCTCAAAAGATTCCCATACCTGAAAAACACCTTGAAAAGTAAAGTCTCAAGAAACAAAATCTTTTAGGAAGTGTCTGTCCAATTTTTTTTTTTTTTGAGTTGGAGTCTCACTCTGTCGCCCAGACTGGAGTGCAGTGGCCGCTCCCGGCCACCGCAGCCTCGACCTGCTGGGCTCTGGCGATCCTTCCGCCTCAGCCTTCCAAGTAGCCGGAATTACAGGCATACGCTACCATGCCCAGCTGATTTTTTTATTTATTGTAGAGATGAGGTCTCGCTGCCCAGGCGGGTCTCGAACCTGTGGGCTCAGGCAATCCACTCACCTCAGCCTCCCAAAGGCACGGGATTACAGGCTGAGTCACTGAACCCGGCTGTCTATCCAATTTTTTTTTTATAATTAATCAGTATTTATTATTATGGTTTTGTGGGATACAGTTAAGGGTTAGGTGTACAATTACGTTTCATTCAGGCACCCTGTTGATAAGAGGTGTTTTCCCAGCCCCAGACAGATATTTGCTACTGTTAAACCCATCCCCCCCCATAATTTCCCAGTACCGTCAGTCATTTTCTTATAGTATTACATTGGATGTTCAAGGTCCATTATATGAGTGAGAACATGTGATATTCTGATCTTTGTTTCTGTGAGAGGTCACTCAGTATTATAGACTCTAGTTCCATCCAGGTTGCTGCGAAATTCATGATTTTGTTCTTTTTTATGGCTGCATAGTATTCCATCATGTATATGTACCACATTTTTAAAATCCAGTCCTCTAAACCATAAATGTAATTAAATACATCAACAGATGTCAAAACAAAAACCACATGATCATATCATTAGATGCAGAAAAAACTTTTGATAAAATCCAGCACCCCTTCTTGATAAAAACCCTTGAACATCTAGGCATACGGGGAACATACCTCAAAATAGTAAAAGCCATCTATGAGAAAACCACAGCCAGCATACTCCTAAATGGACAAAAATTGGAACCAATTCCCCTGAAAACTGGAACTAGACAAGGATGCCCACTCTCTCCCCTCCTGTTCAACATAGTATTGGAAGTCCTGGCTAGAGCAATCAGAGAAGAGGAGGCAATCAGAGGTATTCAAATAGGAAAAGAGGAAGTCAAGTTATCTCTCTATGCAGATGATATGATGGTGTACCTTGAAAATCCAAGAGAATCTGTCAAAGGCCTCCTTACATTGATAAAGGCCTTTGGCAAAGTCTCAGGATACAAAATAAATGTACAAAAGACAATCGCATTTCTCTACACCAATAATAAACAAACAGAAACCCAAATAAAAAACACAATTCCATTCACAATAGCCACAGAAAAAATGAAATACCTTGGCATCTTCCTAACCAATTTTTAATAGGGCTGTTTGTTTTTGTTTTTTTGCTTTTGGCACATTTGAACTTCTTGTAGATCCTGGATGTTAGGGCTTTGTCAGACATAGAGTTGGCAAATATTTTCTACTGATTTATGGGCTGTCTCCCTCCTCTCTTGATGGTTTCTCTTGCTTTGCCTAAGTTTTCCAGTTGAATGAGGTCCCAGTTGTCTATCTTATCTCTTATGGCATGGACATCTGGGGTTTTGATCAGAAATTGATTGACTTTTCAAATGTCTTTAAGGGTGTCTCCTGCATTTTCTAAGTTTCGAGATCAATTTTTTCAGCACCATCTACGGAATAGGTTCTCCTCCCCCCAGTGGGTGTTGGTGGATACAACAGATACAAGAAAAAATTCTCAGCCTCACTAATTATCAAAGATATGCAAATCAAAACCACATTGATATACCACCTAACTCCAGTCAGGATGGCCATCATTAATAACTCAAACAGCAACAGATACTGGAGAGGATGCAGAGAAAAGGTAATGATTCTACACTGTTGGTGAGAGTGTAAATTAGTGCAACCTCTGTGGAAAACAGTGTGATGATTTCTGAAAGATCTAAAAATCATCCTTCCTTATGACCCAGCAATCTCTTCTGGGAATATACCCAGAGGAATTCAAATTATTCTGCAAAAAAGTAACCTGTGTATGCATGTTTATTGCAGCACTATTCACAAAAGCAAAGACAAGGAACCAGCTGTGCTGTCAATCAAAAGTGGACTGACTTACAGAACTGTGGCATATATACGCAATGGAATATTGTGCAGCTATAAAGAAGGACAAAGTTATGGATTTTGCAGCAACTAGGATCGATTTAGAGCATATTGCATTCAATGATCTCTCATAGAAACAAAGAACTGAGTACCACATATTTTCACTCATAAGTGGACCCTGAACATTTATCACAATACTGCAAGAAACAGATTGGAAGCAGCAGAACTTTGCCAGGGGAGGGGAGAGACACATAACATCAGTAAGAATATGTGATCCTAAGCCAGGAAATCAATTTTTTTTAATGAACAAGTATCTTTCCTTATACTGTAGAATCCTCTTTTTAGAATTAGAAACTAATCTGTGATCAATAATTTAAGTCAAAGGAATTATGTTACTGTCTCTGAATTAAGTGCCATCTCCTTTTGTAACACTTACCTATAAAAATTTTATTTATCATTTATAGTTAAGGTCCATGTGAGAATATTCTGTACTTTCTTTCCAGTCATAATATTTTCTTTGCTCTTTCCTCTAAAATTGATGTCACTTATTACTGCTGATAATCATATAGCATCTAGCATTTGATGGTGACTTTTTTCTTTTTTTGAAGTTGGAGTCTCACTCTGCCACCCAGGCTGGAGTGCAGTGGCATGCTCACGACCACACCAGCATTGACATGCCGGGCTCAGGTGATTCTTCTGCTTCAGCCCTCCAAGCAGCTGGAACTACAGGCATATGCTACCATGGCCAGCTAATTTTTTGATTTATTGTAGAGATGAGATCGCGCCAAGTTGTCTGGGCTGTTCTCGAACCCGTGGACTCAGACAATCCCCTCACCACAGCCTCTCAAAGTGCTGGAATTACAGGTTTGAGCCATTGTGCTCAGCCTGGTGGTAACTTTTAAAACATAGTTTTATCTACTACCATTAGATTATAAGCACAAGGAGTATAAAAACACATTGCTGTTTCTTTTATAGCACTCCTCCAAGTTTTCCAGACTCACGTCATTGTTTATCAAATAAATCATGAGTCATTTTTAATCAGCTGCTCTTCTAATATCCCAGAAAACAAGTCCATTGTGATATTGAATTGTAAACATACACAAAAGATAGAGTCACAGCTTCTGCAGATATGAGTTTCTATTTCAAAGCCACAGAGGGAGCAGATTCTATGAACACAGAAAAACCCCATTATCAGAAAAACAGGATAAGACCTGAAGTGTATGCACATAACTACATGTCAATTTTATACTGCTGAAATTTGTGGATTTGTTATCATAATTTTGTATTAAATGTCATTCAATGCTTTTCACTTTGTCTTAAAGCTATTTATTTTAGTTTATATTAATTTCTTAAGGTTAAGATGTTATTACATAACACAAAATGTGAAAGTTTTTTATTTAATGTTTTTCAAAATATTTTTTGTTTGTCTTGCAAATATTCACTTTATTTTTGAAGTTTACTGTAAAAAATATTATCTTAATAGAATAGAATTTCAAGTTTGGAAAACTCCTTAAAATGTACCTGTTCTGGTGTTTCTTGATCTGCTTCTTTTTTCTACCAAACAGTTTCTTAGAGAAAGTGAGTTCTACTATGAGTAAAAAAGAAAGCCACTTCAGCCAGGCTCAGTGGCTCAGCCTGTAATCCCGCGCTTTGGGAGGCTGAGCTGAGTAGATTGCCTGAGCCCACAGGTTCGAGACCCGCCTGGACAAATTGGCGAGACCTCATCTCTACAATAAATCAGAAAAAAGTTAGCCAGGTGTGGTAGTGCACACCTGTAGTTCCAGCTACTTGGAAGGCTGAGGCGGAAGGATCGCCAGAGCCCAGCAGGTCGAGGCTGCAGTGGCCGGGAGTGGCCACTGCACTCCAGTCTGGGTGACAGAGTGAGACTCCAACTCAAAAAAAAAAAAAAAGAAAGCCACTTCTTCCAAGAATGACATTGATAAGTTATTTGGAATTCCGTTCTATTTATCACAGCTAGAAAGTTTCAAAACAGCAAAACATTTCCAGTGGTAGTCCTTGGAGTAAGTTTTATTTGTATTACTTCCTGTGTTGAGTTGCATAGTTCTGTAACATATAAAAAATGGATTAAAACCAGAGCAGGTTTTATAAAAATTCAGTTAGAATAATGAAAAACCCAATTTTCAGAAGCCTGAAATAGTCAAAACATTAAAATTTTGTATCACCTTTTTGTTTTAGTAAAAGATAGACTTACTGAAATAAAACAAGCTGGATGAAAAATAACTGATAAGGCAGACCAATAGTGTAGTTTTATTTCACTCATCACAAAAATAAATAGCAACATTATTTCTGAAGGAGATTGGACAATTGAAATATAATACTAAAATAAAATAATAATATGTAATCAAAGGGATATATTGAAAGACGAAAGCCAAGCATAATACAACTTGAAAAGAAATTGTATGTAGCAGATATATAAGTATTTCTAAAGTACAGATGAGGCAGGAGAATATTATAGACTAAAAGCTAAAAGGTAGGCGCAGTAAAGTAATAAAAATCAGTTTTAAAATATATCCTTTTGTATATATCAACTAGGAGGAAAATATTACTTTTAGAGTTAGAACTTTATTACAGACAATATATAGTCTGCATAAAATAAGTTGTTGTAGGTCAGTAGTGCTTAATAAATTAACAGGAGAGAAGACAACTTTTTACTGAAAACCTCTTCTTAAAGTCTGTTTATGAGCATTATATTAAATAATCAGAAGGAAAGATGGATGTATCTTTTCAAGTCCAGTGCACAGTTTTTCAGTATTTCCAACAGTAATTTTTTACAGGAAATTACTTTCTTAGAATAAGTTTATAATTACCATAAGTGGATTTCATTTTTAAAACATTAACAGATTTTGATGCGTAATATAATTATCTGTTTAAGAGCTTTTCTCATTGATCAGAAACTGTTATTTTTGTTTTCTTGTCAATTTTATAAAACACTTTGCAAAGGCAGTCTATTGTAAAGATTTCATGTTTTATATTCAGCATTTATGTGAGCTTTACAATGTTCATTTTCTAATATGACTAGATGGTTGTAAATAAAATGCATTGATGCAGGTACAATCTAACACTAATGATGCCAAGCAACTGGAAAGATGCTATAGTAATAGCAAAGAGGTTGATTTAAAAAGGGAAAACTCAAAATGTATTTCATATGAATTGTTATTACTCAAAGTAAAACCCAAAACCTCTGAATTATCATATAGTGTAGCCTGTGTGCAGAAGTCCCCTTTCCTGTAGTTTTAAACTTTTCTGAATTGATGCATTCTGGTGACATGAGTGTCCAAATGGCTAACGTACACAGTGAAACAGAGACTGATTACTTTATTAAACCATTGTAGAAAGTTATATTTATGTATCAGTGGGAGGTATAAAAGGGAGAAAAAAGGAAGCTTATTTGGATGAAGTTTATGAAATGTGCAGTTTAACTGTCACCATAAAAATAAATGAGCATGCAAGACATATTCAGAAAAAAGTCCTTAAAATATTTTTTCTTAAAAAAATAGGTGAGGTTTTACTACATTTTAACCTGCTAATTTTATCACTTTTAATAAAATTTTTGAGTGGGCAAGTAGAAAAATAATCATTTCAATTTCTATTAAATGTTATTTCAAGTTATATTTTCAGCATACACTTTGTGAAGACTTTTTCAAGGTGATAACTGAGTTTATCACCAACTGAATGCCTTACTTAATGAAATCGTACTGACATATTTTTTATGACTAGCATTTTTTGTAGTTTTATCTTTTATATATTATGTAATGTGTCCAGGGATAGACCCCTAAAAATTGCAGAAGTAAAGCAAACAGGCTGCAGTGTAGATCTAAAAAAATTCCTAGAACAATAATTTTAAGGTTATTAAATTGATGCATTTGTATGTTATAAATAGTAAGTGAACACTGAATAAATATTCTAAGTTGGTACAGTAGCAATTAAATTATATATTATTTCATGACTATATAAATGATGCTTGTACTTCATTACCTTATTCTCTAAAGTATGTTATCAACTATTTTACTATAATTATTTGTAGTTGCCTTACCATGCTTGTTTCAAACCTATAGTTTTTCTTAGCTTATTTTCTCAATATTGGAAAGCTATTGGCTCAATTCTGAAAAGACTTTTATCATCATTACAAAAACTAGAGAGGACATCTCTGCTTTGAGAAATACTTCTATGACCCTCTCACTATTCTCCATCCAAAATTCACATAGAAATCTATATTCACACTCTCATTTGAAGTTAACAATTTCCTCTTTTTTCAATTTTGTATTATTTTGTGTTGTTATTATTACTATTATTATTTACTTTCTATGAGACTGTGAGTTGAGGACAGACTATGCTAGTCTTTGAATCCAAATAAATCAGTTATAAGCAATGAGTATGTCTACACTATGAATTTGTAAAGTAAATGAATTCACACAAAGAAGAGGTATGTTATTGTGTTCTTTAGTACATCAGCATAATTTTATGTATCTTTTTTATTCTTTAGTCTCTTCCTTCTCTTTCATGTAGATACTAGTAAGAATATTTGTTAATTTAGAGTTTACAAAGTTCTTGTTTTTACTTCTCTACTTTACTTTATTTACTTCTCTACTTCTTGTAAAATATATTATTTGCAATTTTAAAAAAGGTAATTAAGAAAGACATATTAACTGCAAAATACTTATATTTTTATAGTGGATATGTTTTGAAGGTCAATTTATTTGATAAAGAAAAAATAAGTTAGCCTATTTTTGCAGATGTGACATGTCAAATTTCAGCATGAGATGATTATTTATAATTTATTTATACCCTTTCGAAAATAATAATTTCAGATAAAAAAGCAGTCAGGTCTTTAATAGCCCAGTAGACTACTAAAATTTGGTGCTTGATTGGAAGTTGTTGAAGTAACTAATTTTATTTTGCATTTCAAAGTCATGTTTCCCTTTTCTTCATCACATTTCAGTCATCAAATACATGTTAAAAATAAAAGTGATGTAAGCATTTATTCTTAAGCTGAAAATAGATATAATTTAGAATGGCTCAGTTGGATTTTTAAGAAATAAGTATTTTTAAGTATTCAACTCAAAAAATCTTCCTGTATCTACTCAAATTTTTATTTTCACAATCCATAAAATTTAGACACTGTGATGTTCTTTAAATTCTGGGTGGAAAATTGACTTCCAACTTGTTTTATTTTTCTCATTAGTTAGATTCCTTCAGGCAATCTACCTATCTTTCTATGCCTCATTTTCCTAATATATATTAAAGAGATTTAAAAATAGTAAGAATTTCATAGAGTTCTGAAATTTTAAAAGATAATACATTTTTTAAAATCTGCAAAAATATTTTGTCTGTATAATTATTGTTATTAATATTTCTAAATATGATACACTGATATAATCAATCATATTTTTATAATTAAACGTTATTGAAAAGTAGAGAAAAAAGACAACACAGAAATTTTACTGAACACAGAAATGTTGTCACCAAAAATTGCTACATCTGTTTACTTTAAAATTAGTTGTTTTTTTCTTACAATAAGCTTATGGGCATCAGTGGTTTATATATTACTGCTTTTATTTTTAAGTTATTCTTATGTTCATAGAATATATGTTTTAATCATAAATCCATCTTCAAGGGTTTCAGTATGTGGGTATTTGCAAAGTTATAATTTGTATTGTAAACTATTATACAATTAGAGATAACAGTCCTACTATACAAGAAACAGCAAATGTCAATTCATGCACATATATGTTGTTAATGTAGACTGTTTCTTCTCATTCATAATAATATAACTTTTCTCAATATAATAAAAGCAAAGACTTGCTCATTTAAATCTTGTTTTTTACTTAGTTTTGTAATTTGTCAAATTCACGTTAGAGATTTAAAATTGAAAAGTAGGATAGTAATTTCATGTAATTATTTTTCTAATGTCTACAATGACTCAGTTTGGTTTGATTCCCTGGACACTAATCAGCATAGCTTGGATAATTGTGAAATTTGTACAAATTATTCATCACAGTAGCCTCTTTTCTCTTTCTCTTTCCTACACAATTCTAAAGAAAGAGAAATTCTGAGATACTTTATATGTCTGTGGTGTCGTGAGTTATTTATCGTTTAAAATTAATATAAATTAATCTCTTTAAATTAATGGTAATATTTTATTTGATCAATGCATTTATATATTATGTGAGTCTCCAGGGCAACATGTTTTCTTTCTATTCACTAGATTCCTATACATTATTAAATCTAAAATAAATTAACATGAGTCCATGTAATAATATAGATTTGTAATTATTGTATGCAATTTAACCAGAATAGAACCTGTATACACACATTGCTTTATTTTATTGTCTTCTTTTCTATTTCATTTATTAAAAAATAAACCTCATTTATTTTACTATGATATTTCAGGTAGGAAAATAATTTTAATATTTTGTGCAAAGTAGACTAGAGTATGAAGTCCCATAAAATGAGAGGAGAGGAAAGCAAAAACGTCACATTTTCTTATGTACTCTCTCCCATAATTTGATACCCTTTAGCCACCTCTAAAATGAGTATTGAAGTTTACCTTCCCTAAAGCATGGGAGAACTATCTGGAGACCTGAAAGAAAATTGAAATTTTTCCTCAGAGAGAATGGCTTAGGTGAAAATAACAATATGCACTTGACCTTCTAAGAGCAAAAGAGGTAGCCTAGGTATTATAACAGGAAAGGAAGAGAACAATTCAGTCTTGTGGAGTATGCTGTAAGTTATTTACATATGAATAAAAGATTCTAAAAAGCTATCTTAAAGATTATTTATGTCAGATATTGTTCTAATGCATTAACAAGAAGCACTTGCTTCTTGAGAGTCACTCAATACTTTAAAAATGAAATGTTTATACATTTGATTTCAATAAAGCAAGATAAGACTCTCTGTGTACATGTACACAGTCATACAAAACAAACTGATGTTCCCAGGTTAGGCAACATAATTTCATAACAAAGATTAGTAGAATAATTTGTTCATGCCAGTTGTCAGTATTGCCAATTGTGCATCAGTTAATCTGAGCTATTGATGAATAAAGAGAAAACATGTAAATTTCAGAATTAGTACCCTAGTTTTATATACATATTTTTAAAAGTCCTGCACCTAAAAAGTAAAAGATAATGTAGGCTTAGTGTTCTGCAATAGTTAGCTATTCATACATACTTATCTAACTAAATTAAGAAATTTAGTCAAACAAAATACAGTTGAAAATTTAGTAAAACTAGTCAATTTTTTCACACTAAAATTTAAATTTTAATAAAATGAGAATAACTTAATTTCTTATCTCATCTATAGCTAAATGTTTATTGAAAGATTTTGTTCATTTCTGATTATAGCATGAACATTGTTTAACATGCTAATCTCATAAGATTTTAAGATTTTTTAAATTTTTTTTTATTTTAAGGATATGGAGTACAATTCAGGGTTAGTTACATATGTGGCCATCATAGGGGTAAAGTTGGGGCCTCCCTTTAGTCCCCACTTCACCTGGTTTGAGATCAGGTACCCTTATTGATGTTGTGTGTCCCCCACCCTTGCAGTGTTCCACTACTGCCAATCCTTTTCTTATTGTATTATGAAAAATGTTCTGGGTCTACTTATGAGTACATGTGGTACTCAAATCTTTGTTTCTGTGATAGATCACCAAGTACTATAGAATCTAAACTCATCCAAGTTGCTCAAAATTCATAATTTTGTTTTTCTTTATGGCTGTGTAATATTCCATCATGTATATTTACATTTTCTTTTCCAAACTGAAAATTTTCTGCAAAGCAAAATAAACCAACAAGAGAGTGAAGACACAGCTCATTGAATGGAAAAAAAATATTTGCACTGTATATATGACAAAGGCTTAGCATCTGGGATCTACAAGGAACTCAAATGTGCTGAAAGGAAATAAACAAACAACCATATTAAAAAGTGGGCAAGAGATATGAATAGACACTTCTCAGAGGAAGACATATGAATAGCCAATGGATACATGAAAAAGTGCTCAGCCTCATTAATCAGCAAAGAAATGCAAATTAAAACAACACTGAGATACCACCTAATTTCAGTCAGGATGCTCATCATTAATAACTCACAAAACAACAGATGCAGGAGAGGACGCAGAGAAAAGGGAACACTTCTACATTGTTGATGGAAGTGCAAATTAGAACAACTTCTGTGGAAAACAGTGTGGTGAGTCCTAAAACAAAAATCTAAAAATCAACCTTCCATACTACCCAGCAATCCCTCTTCTGTGAATATACCCAGAGGAACTCAAATCATTCTATGAAGAAGATACCTGCAAACACATGTTTTTCACAACATTATTCATAATAGCAAAAACATAGAACCAACCATGATGCCCATTCAAAGTGGACTGGATCTCATAATATTTAAAATAAAAAAAAATCATGAGACGGTATAAAGGAAGGATGAAGAAAAAGAGATCAAATTTATGTAATCATGTAAATATTTATTTGGATGTCAGAATATCTGAAACTTAATTTAAAATATTAATCCTTAATTGTCTTTCAGTGTAGATTTTGATTTTTGAGAGAGTCTCAAAAATCACTTATTGTCTGTAACAAAATATACATCAGAACAAATCTGGTAGAAAACTTCTAAACGCAGTTTCACAGCAATTAACATTAAGTATTTTTATATAGGAGAATAATTCTTGTCTTTTTTTCCTGAGGTACTTATGGCAAAAGACAGTGTGCTTGCAGTATGTATATCTCAGTTTTCATAAGTTCTACACATGTACACTGTGTGGCATTCATGAAAATTCAAATAAATACCCCTTACCATGAGTAAATTTGAATACTTTAAAATATTTCTTTCCTGGCTTGTAGACATTTATTAATACTATCTAAATTGATTGGGAGCAATTAAAATAAAAGTATTTGTAGACTAAAGAATATTAATTACAAACAGTAGCCAAGAAAAGATCAAATCAGAGATAGAATATTAGAGATTACATATGCTATGTGGTATACAGATTAATTGAGAGGCTAGTTCATGAATGATTTAGACACATAAATGAATGCAAAATGTATAGAACCCCCAGAGTTGTTTTTTCTTCTTTTCTTTTTTTTTGTATAAATAGACTGACTCCATCTCAATAAGATCCTAAAATTGCTAGAAAGAAATTGTTGAAAAATATAGGACAGAAATAAATATAATGGGAATAAATAGGAGAGAAAAAAATAAAGGGAAGCAAACTCTGTGTCTCAGTGAAAAGATAAATATGACAGTTTATACTGGAGATAAATTTAGACTCCAACCTAGAAAATATAAACTTTCACAATGAATATATAGTGTCGCTTCATGCTGTGGGATTAGAAGATGAAACAATGTATGTTGCAGACATGATGCCTTGCTTTGCCTCTTTCCTCATCACTCTAAAATAAATTTAGAAGCTAAAATCTAAGATAAGACAAATTCATTTTGTATCATTCTCTAAACACAATAGACTGAAGAATCAGGAAATATATTGCAAAGCACTGCATATTCCTCTTTGTCATATTATGTATGTAGTCTTTTTAAAAAGTATACTTAACCTTGTTTATTCAAATGGTAATAAAGTTTACATATATGAAAATCAATATAAACTATAAAAATAATAATCTTAATTAGAAGCATTTCAATTCAAAATAAATGAATCTAAGCAATGTTTATGGGCTTATGCCTACATTCATAACTACCAAGTTATTCATATAAGGCTGAGAAATAATTCACACAGATTTTTGTCAAAAATATTTCAATGCTGTTGTACATACAAATTTATAAAGTAATTTTGTGTTTATATGTATAATTTGTATAGAAATTTTGTACGTATAGAGTCTAACAAGTAGTAAAATATAACCTTGTAAGTCTTGAGGGACAGAAAAATTACCTTGGATAGAATTCATTTAAATATTCCTATGCCACCATTGTATTCTTCTCTCATAAATAATATTACAAAAGTCATACAACATTTTCAGTATATAATGTCAACATTGACAATATATTTCTTCATACTCTTTTTGAGAACTTTTCTGTTTAACATGCAACAATTGTGCAGCTTCAAAACAAATTGTCTAATCTTCATACTAAATTTGTGCCACAAATCACTTCTACCAATTTTCTTAACTTTTTTTTTACATAATAGAACACCCAGCAAATTATAATATTAATATGAGGATGACTGCTCTGCCCAAAGTCAACCATCATACCTTAGTTAAATCCTATCGAGCTGCCCAAGACACGAGGGGAATTACATTTTCAGTACATATTACCTATCAAGGGTATACTGCTAAGGTTAGGGCCCTGATAACATAGATGTAGTAAAGTCAACATGGATGTACAATTTAACCCAAGAAAATGGCTACATTTATTCTCACCCAATTTATTTCTGCTTTGGTAGCTTTATGTATTTAAATACATTTCTCTCTTCCTTCCAGTATACGTTATAAAATACACAATACCAGTTAACAGCATTATGCTAAAATTTTAAGTATTATACAGTTACACACAATTACTTTATGTGGAATAAATTGCTATCTCTACTTCTTAGGTAAGGTCACTTTGGCTTAGGGAAGATACATATTTGGCCTTAGAATGCATAGCAAAAAAAGTAAAAAAGGCTCAATCTCATGTCCCTCTGATGCCAGAACAATTTGTCTTTTTTCTATTGTGCTAAGAAGCACATAAACCCTGTAAAAATTCTATTCTTTCTTTATTTGTTTTTTATTAGTATGTGGTCTAGGTTAGAGAAGTCATTGTTAACATTTTAACCTCTTCACTAAATAGTATATTGAGGTACACTGTTCTTCAATGTATCAAGAAACTGGTTATTCATTTTAAAACTTCACCTGTACCTAAGCCACTTATGTATGCAATTCTGACTTGTACCCCACAACTTTAAAATAAAACAAAATTTAAAAAAAGAATAATGGCTGTGAACAGAAACAAAAACCCAGCAGAACATGATCAGAAATCATTAGATTAGAATTTTTAATCAATTTAATTACCGTTATAATTATTGTCAGTGTTATACAAACACAATAGAGTTCATTAAGATCGTTTATATTTTAAACTATAATATTTCAAATCTCTATTATTGAAGTCATCATTGCCAGTTTTATGATCTGGAAATATGTTTAATTTTGGTGACTAACTTTTGTTGATTACATCTCTTTTTTTCTAGTAATCACACACAAAAAAAGAAAATTTAGATCCAAATTTACTTTGTTACTTCTCACCAAACAACATAAAGAAAATTAACAACATGAAGTCAAATACCATTCCAGCGTTAAATTTTGGAACATGTTGCTTATTTCAAAACATTTTAGAGCCAGGCTCAGTGGCTGAGTTTGTAATCCTGTGCTTTGAGAGGCTGAGATGAGTGGATTGCCTGAACCCGCAGGTTCGAGACCCGCCTAGGAAACTTGGCAAGACCTCATCTCTACAATAAATAAATAAATAAATTAACCGGGCGTGGTAGCGCGGGCCTGTAGTTCCAGCTACTTGGAAGGCTGGGGCAGAAGGATCGCTGGAGCCCAGCAGGTCGAGGCTGCAGTGACCAGGAGCGGCCACTGCACTCCAGTCTGGGCAACAAAGTGAGACTTCAACTCAAAAACAAACAAAAAAACAAACAAAAAAAATTTTAGTAACATTATACTTATCAAAATAAAGTGCAATTATTGAATAATTAGAATCTAATGTAAAATTTTATTATGTATTTATTGCTGTTTCCATTTAACATCAAAATGCAATCATATTTTCATGTTATTTACTATTTTTGCAAAATTATCACTTTTAGTATGACTATAAGTTTTTAAATTATTATATATTATTTACATTTTATAATTGATTTAGTCATTGCAGTACAATAATGTTGTAATCCTTTTTGTAATTTAAAAATTTCTGATATATTAATTTTATAGTCCAAGAAGCAAAATTATTAAATAAAAATTTTGATTATTGTAAAAGTTTTTGCTACATACTAGCAGAAATGTAGCGTCTAATACTTTGCTCATTCATTGTTGAGTCCTTACTATTTTGCTGGTGCTTTGTCAGAGCTGGAGAAACAAGGACAAATAGTACATCATTCCCAAATTCACAGTGTTCCATTAAACAATCATAGGAATATCTATTGGAAAGTGTGAAAGAGATATTGTACTGAATATCTTGATTTACAATTCAAAACTAATATTCCCATAAGAATACATGTAGAGTAGGGAGGATGCGTTTGTTCTGCCTTGAAGCAAAATTTTGCCTTTGGACATATGTTTTAAGCACATAAACACTTGATGTAGAACATTTTGTTTTATTGTCACCTCTTGTTAAATTACCAAGTATACTTTATTCATTAGCACCCACATGTTTTGACTTAGTGACACATTATAGAACCCTTAACCTTACAAATATGTGGCAAACATAATATCCTTTCTTTTACCTAGCCACATAATATCTGCACACTTTTGTAAGTGCTTTCAGCTTACTTTTTTATTTTTCTGCTTTTCACTAATATAACTCAGTCTTTGCTCCAAAGTTAGCAGTACAGTATAAAATTTTAAGACTTTATTGTATCATTTAATCACGTTATTATATATTAAAGTTATAGATTGTAAAGTACTAACATCCCCACTTATGAAAAATTTGGAAGTCAATTTGACACTATATTAAGTTAGTTTAAATTACAATTGCAATGCCTCTTAAACTACTAGTACTATGTAAATAACAGTTTGCTGCATACATTGCTGTTGAAGAATGATTGATTTTCTTTTAGTCTATCATACTCAGTGATCTATCACAGAAAGAAAGAACAGAGTACCATATGTTCTCACTCAAAAGCGAACCTTGAACAATTATCATAATACTATTAGAAAGGGTTTAGCAGTAGTGGGGAACTGCCAGGGGAAGGAGAGTTGGATTGGCAGTTGAGGGAAACTGCTAGGGGAGGGAGGGGCACACCTTATCAACAAGGGTACCTGCACAATCAACATTTGTATACCTAACCCTGACTTGTACCCCACATCTTTAAAAGAAAAAAAAAAGAAAAACTAAAGTGGGTCGGTCGTGTGTCAATAATTTAAATATAATTTGTAAGCCATTTTGTCTTTAGCTTTGAAAATGTGTAATTTAACCGGGCTCGGTGGCTCAGCCTGTAATCCCGCGCCTTTGGGAGGCTGAGGTGAGTGGATTGCCTGAGTCCGCGGGATCCAGACCCGCCTGGGCAGTGAGACCTCATCTCCACAATAAATCAAAAAATGAGCCGGGGCGTGGTAGCGCGCGCCTGTAATTCCGGCTACTAAGAAGGCTGAGGCGGAAGGATCGCTGGAGCCCAGCAGGTGGAGGCTGTGGTGGCCGCGCGGCCACCGCACTCCAGTTGGGCGACAGAGTGAGATTCCAACTCAACAAAAAAAAGAAAGAAAGAAAAAAGAAAATGTGTAATTTTGGAGACTTTAAAAACATTCTTCAGCTGGGCTTAGTGACTCAGTCTGTAATCCCATGCTTTGGAAGGCTGAGGTGAGTGGATTGCCTGAGCCCGCGGGTTCGAGACCCACCTGGGCAACTTGGCAAGACCTCATCTCTACAATTAAAAAAAAAAACCAAAACAAAAAATACTAGCCGATTGTGGCAGCACGCACCTGCTGTTCCAGCTCCTTGGAAGGTTGAGGTGGAAGGATCACTGGAGCCCAGCAGGTCGAGGCTGTGGTGGCCAGGAGCTGCCACTGCACTGCAGTCCTCCAGTCTGGGTGACAGAGTGAGACTCCAACTCAAAAAAAAAAAAAAAAAAAAGCATTCTTCAGGGACTTGCATTATTTTATATTTTATGCATAAAGCAAGATATTTATTAATATCATATCATAATATTTGAAAAGAAACTATTTAGAATTACTGAAATGTAATTGTATGCCAATCAGCTATTCATTTATGCAGGTAATACTGGAGTTATCATAAATAAAGAAAAGATTAGAATTCAGATTGAGCTCTCAAAATTGCTTACCATGGTTTAAAATTTAAAATTTAAAGGGAACGAGGGATATATGATAGTAAAGAGAAGCACTATCAAATTCAAAGATGTATTTTTATTAGAAGGGATCATGTGATGCAGTAAAATTATTTTTTTAAAACATGTCATAAAAATTAAATTAAGTCACACTACTGTGAAAAATCTACAATGTGATTATTTTAATAAAACTTTTGGACATTTAACTTTCTGCTACAACATAAATTGTCTTCTAGATTGTCATAGTGACAGATATCAAGGGAAATATGGTCATGTTTTTAGATAACCTTCTAATGTTGGGTTGAGCCCTGATATTGAATGTTTCTCATTTCCTTTCAATGAGAAGGAAGGTGTGTGCTTTTTCAAAAAATAACAACTGTCATAAAGGAAACAAAGAATAGTTATTGTTAGTACCTTAAAAGTTACTTTTGTGTGGAATGCAGCAAAATAGGGTGAACAGTTACCTTGTGGAATATTTCAGTTATCCAGAACAAAGCAATGTTATAAAGTAGCTAAAAATTCGAAGAAATTCAGGAAAGTTACAATCTGTATGCACTCTTAGAAGAGACATTTTATTATAACAAGAAAAATGTGTTGATTTATGGGGGAGAGATCTGGCAATTTGTCAGATGAGCTACTGTTTCTGATAACATTTACAGATCACATATATTTTCAAAAACTCAACAGAAGTGAGCTTGCTCAAATGAGACTTACCCATCTGAATTCATGAAATTGTTAGGAGTAAAGACTGAAGCATACTGTAAAACATTTTTATACTCACATTTATGAAAGAAAAATTAAGTTAAAATTTAAAAGTCAGAAAAACTTTTATTAACCAGCTTTAAATATAAATATAGTAACTTACTGAGCATTACTGAGAAGCCAGGCAATGTATCATAGAATTATGCATGGATTGTTTCATTGAAAAAATAATACTGTGCCATAAGAAAAAAAGTCATCTTTAAATGCACTTGAGAAAAACAAATTAAATAAGGTCATTTAAATTTCTCAAACACTTGCCACTCTTTAAACCATATGCATTATATATTCCAATTATTTTGAAGAAGTAACACATTCTAAAAAAGTTTTAAATCTAAAATAAGTAAACTTAAATTATTCACTGCCTAAGAAGTGTTTCAAAAATACTCTCACTATTCTCAACAAAATCATCTTTAAATGTCATTAGAGCCAAAAATACTTAGGAAAACATATTATATTCTATTGCTTCATAGATATAAGTTAGGAAGATGATAATACATCTAAATAATAATTTAGAAAAATTTTTGAGAGAGCAAAATTAATTTGTTGCTTGCTAAAAAATTGATTACTAAAAATAATTTTATTTTTATGTGATTTAGACTAACATTGTTTTGAATTTAATTATTACTTTGGTAATTTTTAAACAATTTTGTATGCCTAAACTGACCATGAGCTTTATGGAAGGATGTAGAGGCTCACACCTGTAATCCCAGTATTTTGGAAGGCCAAGACAGAAGGAGAGCATGAAGCCAGGAGCTCCAGACCAGCCTAGGCAATATAACAAAAGCTTGTCTCTACAAAAAAATAAAAACAATAATAGCCATAATAGCCAGGTGTAATTAAAAAATAAAAACATAATAGCCATTATAGGTGTAATGTGCCTATAATCCCAGTTACTCTAGGCTAAGGTGAGAGGATAACCAGAGCCCAGGAGGTGGAGACTACAGTGAGCCAGGATCGTGCCACTACACTTCTGCTTGGGTGACAGCATGAGACCCTGACTGAAAAACAAACATGCAAACAAAAACAAACAAACTAGCCACGAGATGTTAATGTTATTAGATGTCCATTTGCTTTATCACATACATGCAATTTTGGAAATATAACATCTCTGTGTATTTTTCAATAATAATATAACAGCAATATAATAAATAAATTTTAAGAAGAACTTTTCTATGACAAAAATACAAAAGTAGTAAATAATAAAAATAATGATAATGGATAATTTAACTAAATCTAAATATCATTCATTCATATACAAGGCAGTGTGTTGAGAGATTGTGACACATTATCTAACTTAATTTTCTAGCAACCTTTTCATGTTTATATTGTTACCCAAAGTTTACTGGTGAGATTGTTGAGAAATTGAATAGCTTAATACTTAATTTAAAAACTTAAGAAAGAAAATGCTTTCAATAAGTGGCCAAACTAATTCTGTAACCCTGGTCTTTGTTATAACAACTTTTTGCTTAATTATTCTATGCTAATTTTCTAAGGAAGTGTGTCTAGCAAAAACAGCCCTTTACTTATGAAAACATAAACAATATACTTGCAAATAGGATAGTGCTAGACAATTTAGTTATGAATATCTGTTTGAAGCATTGAATACATTTGACAATTTAGTTATGAATATCTGTTTGAAGCATTGAATACATTTGACAATTCTGCATATTTTGAATTATTCCTTGTAAATCATACACCATTTATTTCCCTCCAAATAAAATAATTTTAAATAAAAATAAGTTTTATATAAATTTTAAATTATTTGAAGGCAGTAATGCTGATTTGTGTCTCTTTTGTAGTAATGTTTCTTATCTAAGTGTCTTAAATTTCTATTGTATTTCAATAAAAAAATTAAATACTAAATTCCAAATGTATTTTTGTAGATGTCTTTTTAAATAAATGACTTTTGACTAATGACTGATAATTAATAATTTAATAATAAATTAAGGAGCATTTAATTTATTTTTTTAATTTACTTTTTTGGGGCTTTGTTATAAATATATTATGTACATCCAAAACATGACATTAAAATATTACTCCGTGTTACAGAAAAGATATTAAGGCCTTCTATTATTTACATTAAACAAGCAAGCACCTTAAAAAAAAAAATGAAATAAAGCCCCCCTCTTCTTTCGCTGACACATCCTTGCCAGAGGGGACACTGTGCCTCTTCCAAATGCCCAAAAACCCTTTGCAGGGGTTGTGCCCTGCGAAGGCATTCAGGTACTGGCGACATCAGCTCTGGCTGGAATCACGGGGCATGGGATTGAGGCAGCGGAGGAGGAAGTTCAGGCCTGGGCAGGAGGTTCCAGCCTCTCCCGGCCAGCTGCCCAAGACCGCTGCTGAGCCTGGCCATCCCTGGGCAGCAAGGCTGGACTGAAGGTGGTGGCTGGGTCTGCCCTCCGCCTGGAAGCCTTCTGGGGTCAGTTTGCAGGGTCGTGGCAGGACACTGCTCTGGGGACACTTAGGCGTGCCCAGGACTCCCTGGATCACTGGGGCCAGACGAGGAGGGACAGACAGAGGCAACTCAGTGGTCCCAACACCAGCCACACTGAAATGCTGCCCGGCGGGGCGGGGGCGGCAGGTGCGCAGGGCGGAGGTGAGTCCCCTCGACGAAGCACGGCCAGCAGGGCGGGACTTCCTTTTCTGCCGTCAGGCTTGGCAGATAGAGGGGCCGAGGCGAGGCCGAGGGAAGAAAACGAAAGGAGGAAGGAGAAATCAGTGGCTCACGTAATCTGTGTCACGCGGGGTGAGCGGGTGCCCGGGTCCAGCCCAGACGTCCTCTCGGCGAGGCTGCATTGGGCAGATGGCTTTGGGGTGGGGCGGGGCAGCTTGGCAGCCAGGCGCAGGCCGCGGGAGCTCCTTGACCTTCTGGGCTCGCTTCACGTCGTCAGCCCCGGCTTCTCGTCGGTCAGGCCCTGGCTCAGGCCCTCCGGGGGCCGCCAGAAACCTATCCTCTCCAGGGGGTAGTTCAGCCAGCCTGTGGTGATGCAGAAGTAGGTCTCGTGTGGCGAGACCTGGTCGATGCGGTGGTGCTTGCATGGCAGGATGACGTGCCAGTCCTGCAGGAATATAAAAATAACTTTTATATAAATTTTAAATTATTCGAAGGCAGTAATGCTTCTTTGTGTCTCTTTTGTAGTAATATTTCCTATCTAAGTTCTTAAATTTCTATTGTATTTTAATAGCAAAACTCACCTAATACTGAATTCCAAATGTATTTTTGTAGATGTCTTTTTAAATAAATAACTTTTAACTAATGATTGGTAATTAACAATAAATTAAGGATAAATTAATAATAAACTAAGGAGCATTTTATTTTTATATATAATTCTAAAAAAAAGAGACAAGTGTTCAACAGTACTTTTTAAATAAAAAGGTAGAGTAAAACCTTAATATTTTGAAGAAAACCTTCTTCAATGAGTACTCATTAGATGATTTGCAATTATTTAAATTAGCATAGTATAGCATTGAATAAGTTAAAAGAATAATTAGATTGACATTCTCTTGATCTACAAATGATTAGGTATGAATAATATCTTAGAAAGAGTTACACTATTATTTATTCCCATTTTTCTGATAAGAGTCTCAGATGTTGGTAGCAAAAAATGGCAAACCATTTCAATATTAATATAATGACAACTTGGGGCTGAAACGGATTTAAATTGAATAATTTTACAAGAATGTGTAATTATGCACCTTTTAATTTAAGATAAATTTAGCTTGAAAGCTTCTAAGGTCACATCTAAAACAGACTATATGAATAAAAAAAATCTAATTTTGTAAAGATTGACTTAACTCAAGAAACCTAATTGCATGTAAACTATAGATCATGAGACAGTTTCTAAAAATTAATGTTATGATTACCTTATGTTGAAAAAAAAGAAAAAAGTTTGTATTAAATCTGCTAGAATTTAAAATGTGTCACTTTTTTTTGTAAAGGATTACAGTTAAATTTGCACTATAACAACTGACAAAAATTATGTTGATTCTTAGTTGTAGTTAAATATAAAGCAATGAAAAGTATAGTAACAATTGCATTTCTTAATGTTAATCTCTTCCTAATGTGATAGGTTTTGAAAATTAATAAAAATGACCTCTATACTATGATTATACAGTTCAGTAAACTCTACATGAGACTTTACATTTTACCTAAAGCAAATTCATTTCCTAGAAAACCTTAGTCTATTAACTACGTGATCGCAGGGATTTCACCTGTCACATTGACATGCAATAATAATTGTTTAAGTAAATGCATTAGAATAAGGCAAATGTGTTACAAAGAAATATTTTTACCACCGTGATTGTCAATCAGAAATGTACATTAGAAGTATGAGGTGAGCTTACAAAAAGTACAAGCACTCAAGATTTATCACTAGGGTTTCAGGTTTACATGCTCTGGCATGGGGCTGTGAAATTGGACTGATATAAAGTATCAAATCTCAGTGTGTTGCTCATGTAATTGGAAACATTCTCAATTCATTTCAAATGTCTGACTCCTCATATTTTTGTTACAATTATGAAATTGTTCATCAAATTTTGCCTTAGAGGTGTGGATGATATTTGTGGTCATATGATTTTCTTCAGCCAATAAAACATAAGTGGAAGCAAAATACATAACTTTTGAGCAGAAGTGTTAAAAATAATAGCACAGTTTATCACATTCTATTATTCTTTATTTTGCTTATTTAGGAGCTGTATTTTAACATACAGCACTCTATAATCTGGCCCTTTTAGGTAAGAGATTTTCTTGTCTCTTTCTCAACTTGTAGTGTGAACAAGAAATGAGCTTATGCAATTAAGCTTATGAGATTCTGGGACACTTTGTTATTGCAACACAACATAGAATACTCTGACCAATAATACTATTTCTAAAATTAAACTCATAAAAATAAGCAATAACAATACTTATTTAGAAATAACTTATCTGTTTGGTTACATTTAGAAAGATAAATATCTTGGAACCAATCCGCAAGTGAATCAGGGTCATGAACATAGTTAGGTTATAACACCTTCCTACTGAATAATTAATATACATAATACCTATGTGTATGGTAAGGAATTAAAATATACTTAGTGTAATTACTACAGTTTTAAAAAATGTCAGAGCGGCCAGACTCTGTGGCTCAGCCTGTAATCCCAGCACTTTGGGTGGCTGAGGAGAATGGATTGCCTGAGCCCGCGAGGATTTGAGACCCACCCAGCAACTTGGGAGACCTTGTCTCTACAATAAATCAAAAATTAGCCAGGCGCTACGACCTTGTCTCTACAATAAATCAAAAATTAGCCAGGCGTGGTAGTGCGTGCCTGTAGTTCTGGTTACTTAGAAGGCTGAGGTGGAGGGATCCCTGGAGCCCAGCAGGTCGAGACAGTGGTGACCGGGAGCAGCTACTGCACTCCAGTCTGGGCGACTCCAACTCAAAGAAAAAGTCAGAGCATATACCTTCTAGCTACAGATCAGAATAATTTCAACCTATGTTATTTTCTTCTTATTACTTAGCTGTTTAATAATGTGTTTTAATAATTCTTTTAATTCAAGTGCTTACTTTGACATAAAACAGCATAAATTTTCATATTACTTTTACATTGTGTTTAGGGCATTTCAATGCTTGTTTTCTGAAAACACTTTTTTTTCTTAGCACACATACTTAGGATTAAACACACACACAGCATTATCTTTATTCTATATAATAAAATTAGTACTAGGAAATCTTATAAAAGCCTTGACTTCTTATTAATGCTTTTGTAGATTAAGTATATTTTCTTCTTTTATTTGTCTAATTAAGATTCTTAATAACTTAAAAGCTTTATTTATAAGGAGGGTTTAGAAATAGATAATTATCATGGGTTAAAAAAAGAACACATTTAAGATTATACAACATAATGTTGCATAAATAAAGAATAATGAAATCATTTAAATTACTATATTCAGGAGACAGTTGGTAAAAACATATTTTTACTTAGCATAGCTTCCTAAAACTGTAGTGCTTATAAAGTATTCAATGATAGATGACTATTAGAAACCCTTTTCCAGTGAGATACAAATAAATTATATTCATAAGAGTGACAAGCTGAGGAGTTTCTACAGATTATGGGCTGTATCATAGATATTACAGAAAATATATAATTCATTCTATTTTTCTATTACCGAGCTATGCCACTAGATAGCAAGTCACTAGATAGAAAGTCTGGTAATATTCTATATTACCAGAATAACTCTGAATTTATTTTAATTGTTTTGAAGATAAAGTTAAGCACTTAGTAATCTAATATAAATACATTTTTATCTATTACTTATAACTGTATCTCACTTCGCAAATTATTGCAACTCACTATCAATAAACAGGAAAAAAACTGCTGGCATATAAGACTTCTGTCATTTTAGTTGCTTTACTATTGTGTCAACTTTCATAATTTTATGTGTTCAGAAGTTTTCTTTACAGTTCTATAACATACCTTCTAAAATGAGACCGTTCTGATGATTATTATTTGAGTAACAACTGTCTCCTTTGTAACATTTGTTTTTTGTTAAAAATGTGTGCTATGACAAAGGAGACAGTACTATTTGAGTAACAACTGTCTCCTTTGTCATAGCACACATTTTTAACAAAAACAATTTGATGGGGAAAAATTCTGCCAATATTTATGAGCAAATATGTAAACCAAATATACTAAAAATTCATTTTTCCTTCATGTCTAAAATATAGTCAGTAAAAAAAGATAAGAAAATCAAACTTTAAAAGTCTGGAAAACTGGGACGTTTGCATTATCTGCAGAACATTATTATAGTTATATTTTATAGGCTGTCTGTATACTTTAAATGTTTAGACATGAGAAATACCCTCTATTAAAAAACAAGTATTTTAAGTCTTTGTTTTTCTTTTTCTTTTCTTTTTGCTTTTTATTTATTTTTTGAGTTTGAGTCTCACTCTGTCATTTAATAACTCAGGTTGGAGTGCAGTGGCAATCACAGTGGCAAGATAATTGTTCTCTGCAGCCTCAATCCCCTTGGCTCAGGTCATCTTTCCATCCAACCATCTCAAGTAGCTGGGACTACAGACACATGCCATTCTACTTTCTTTCTTTCTTTCTTCTTTTTTTTTTTTTTTGTAGAGTTGAGGTCTTCCTGTGTTGCATAGACTGGTCTCGAACTCTTGTACTCAAGCAATCCTGTTGCCTCAGCCTGCCAAATTGCTAGGATTATAGGTGTAGGCCACCACACTCAGTCAAAAATACAAAAACAAATGTTTTCAATGACTATTTTCTCATATTTCTTATTCAATTTTATTAGTGATAGTTTACTATACATAGTAAAAATTATCAATAGTCATTAATTGTAGATATTCAACTGATTATTCTCTTCTTAGCAATGCTAACTACCTACAGTAAAGAAAACACAAAACTGCAAAGAAATCAGAACTTGATTTTAGAATGCTGTCTACAAGCCGGGCTCGGTGGCTCAGCCTGTAATCCTGCGCCTTTGGGAGGCTGAGGTGAGTGAATTGCCTGAGCCCGCGGGTTCGAGACCCGCCTGGGCAGCGAGACCTTATCTCTACAATAAATAAATAAATAAATAAAATCAGCCAGGCGTGGTAGCATATGCCTGTAATTCCCAGCTACTCGGAAGGCTGAGGTGGAAGGATTGCCGGAGCCCAGCAGGTGAGGCTGCGGTGGCTGGGAGTGGCCACTCCACTTCAGTCTGGGTGACCGAGTGAGACACCAACTCAAAAAAAAAAAAAGAAAAAAATTTAAAAACTAAAAATAAAATAAAATAAAATGCTGTCTACATGACTTGATAGAAACTAATTCTGAGACCATACAATATTGTTGCCCTGATATTTAATTTTAGAGAAAATCGACTCAAGTACAATATAGTAGTATTTATTCATTCTCTAAAATAGACCTTAAAGAAGCTGACTAAAGAATGGTATACAGTTATGCCAATCAGAATTCAGCAATTATTATTTTGGGAAAATAATATAATGAAAATTTAATGTCTTATTTTCTATACTCTTATTAGCTACTTTATAATTGTTTCCCTAATTTTTAAATTTCTATTTTAAACAATAATATTTCTAATTTACAGTGACTTAACTTGTTAGCATACATTTTTCGATAAATAGCAACAGAAAACAGTAATTTCAAGCTGTACATTATATTAAATGTAGAGAGAGAACAATATGCTGCTCTCCCTTATTTACATTTTTCCAATTTTATTTATTTATTTATTTAACTTTATTTTGTTACAAGCATGAAGGATACAAGTCAGGATTAGGTACGTAAGTAATTTATGTGCAGATGAGGTTAGTGCCTCCAACTGACATCACTGCCCTTTGTTTAGAATCAGGTACCCTTTGTGTTGTTACACCCTCTTCTCTCCTCCTGCCCCTGGTAGTATCCCACATTTGTGGATCACTCCTTTGTGCTTTTGTGGCTAATGTTCAAGTCACACTTATGAGTGGGAACAGGTAGTATTCAGTTCTTTGTTTCTGTGATAGATCACTAAAATGCAAAAGGACTTTTTTTCCTTTATTTTATTATAAAAATATGGGGTACAAGTCAGGATTAGATACACGAGTGGTTTACAAGCTCATAAATTTGTGCCTCCATCTGAACCTCATTTCACCTGGTTTAGGGTCCAGTACCCTTAGTGAGGTCACACACCTCCCCCATTCCCCGGAAGTGTCTGCTATTGTCAATCCCTTTCTGCTAGTATTGTGAAAAATGTTCAGGATCCACTTATAATGAGAACATGTGATATGCAGTTTTTCGCTCCTGTGATAGATCACTGACTATGATGGACTCTAAATCCATCCAAATTGCTCCAAAGTCCATAATTCTGTCCTTCTTTATGGCTGTGTAATACTCCATTGTGTAAATGTACCACATTTTCTTTATCCAGTCCACTTTTGATGGGTAGCAGGATTGGCTCCATGTTTTTGCTGTTATGAATAGTATGGCAATGAACATGCATGTGCAGGCATATTTTTGTAGAATGATTTGTGTTCCTCCAGGTATATTTCCAAGAGAGGGCATTGCTGGGTCATACCGTGGGTCAGTTTCTGGCTTTTCTAAAAATTGCCACACTGTTTTCCATAGCGGCTATACTAGTTTGCTTTCCCTCCAACAGTATAGAAGCATTCTCTTTTCTCCACATCCTCACCAGCGTTTGTTATTTTTCTATTTATTGATAATGGCCATCCTTACTGGTGTCAGGTGGTATCTCAATGTGGTTTTGACTTGCATTTCTCTGATGATTAGTGAGACTGAGCATTTTTTTCATGTATTTTTTTGGCTGTTCGTGTATCTTCTTTTGAGATGTGTCTATTTGTATCTTTTGTCTACTATTTTATAGGGCTATATGGGGTTTTTGGTTGTTTTGTGTTGTTTTCCTTTCAGCTTGTTGGAGTTCCTTGTTAGATCCTGGATGTTAGTCCTTTGTCAGATAAACAGTTGGCAAATATTTTTTCCCATTCTGTTAGCTGTCTTCGTGCTCTCTTGATGGTTTCTTTTGCTTTGTGAAAGCTTTTCAGTTTAATGAGTTCTCACTTTTCTATCTTATTTCTTATGGCATATGCTTTGGGGATTATGATCAGGAATTAGTTGACTATTCCAATGTGCATATGGATATTCCTGCGTTTTCTAAGATTTTTATGGTTTCTAAGATTCTTATAGATTTATGTTTAGGTATTTGATACATTTAGAGTTGATTTTTGTGAATCAACTCTTTTGTGAGGGTCCCATTTCATTCTTCTGTATGTGGTTAGTCAATTTTCTTAGCACCATTTGCTAAATAAGATCTCCTCTCCCCAGTGGTTGTTGTTGATGACTCTGTCAAAGTTGGTTGAGAGAGTGGGTCTTTGCTTCTGAAATTTCTGTTCTGTTCCATTGGTCTACATGCCTATTCTTGTACCAATACCATGCTATCTTGATTATTGCAGTCTTATAATAAAGTTTAAAGTCAGGGAGTGTGACACTTCCCACTTTGTTCCTTTTGCTGAGGGTTGTTTTGGCTATTTGTGCTCTTTTTTATTTCCATATGAATTTCTGTATTGTCTTTCTAGGTCTGAGAAGAATGTTAGCAATTTGATGGATTTTGCATTGAATCTGTAGATCGCCTTGGGTAGAATGGACATCTTGACAATAATGATTCTTCTAATCCATGAGCATGGACTGTTTTTCAATTTGTTTGTGTCATCTTTGATTTCCTTGAGCATTGTTTTGTAGTTCTCGTTGTCAAAGTGTTTCAATTCTCTGGTTAGGAAGATGCCAAGGTGTTTCATTTTTTTGTGTGTGTGGCTATTATTAATAGGATTGTGCTTTTTATTTGGCTTTCTGCCTGTTTCTTGTTGGTATCTAAAATTGCCATTGTCTTTTGTATATTGATTTTGTACCCAGAAACTTTACCAAAATCATTTGTCAGTGTGAGGAGGATTTTGACAGACTCCCTTGGGTTTTCAGGGTATAGGATCATATTGTCTGCAGAAGGATAGCTTAACTTTCTTTTTACCTTTTTGGATACACTTGATTTTCATCTGCTGCCTGATTGCTCTAGCAATGAACTCCAGCACTATGTTGAACAAGAGAGGTGAGAGTTGACAACACTGTCTTTTTCCTTTTTTCAGAGGGGATGCTTTCGACTTCTGTCCATTGATTAATATGTTGGCTGCAGGCTTATTATACATGGATCTTATTGTTTTGAGGAATGTTCCTTCTGTACCTAGGTGTTTAAGGGTTTTTGTCAAGAAGGATGCTGGATGTTGTTGAAAACTTTTTCTGCAACTAATAAGATAATCATGTGATTCTTGTTTTTACATCTATTAATGTATTGAATTACATTTATGGTTTTGTGAATGTTGAGCCAGCCCTGCATCCCAGGAATGAAGCCAACTTGGTCAAGGTAAATAATCCTTGAGATGTATTGGTTGATCTGATTTGCTAGGATCTTACTGAGAATTTTTCCAGTTATGCTCATCAAGAAGATTGGTTGTAATTCTCTTTCTTTTTGGGATTTTGCCAGGTTTGAATAGCAAGGTGATGTTAGCTTTATAAAATGATTTGGAGAGAGTTCCATCTTTCTCAATTTCCCAGAACATTTTGATAGGATTGGTATCAGTTTCTTCTTGTATGTTTTGTAGAATTCTGTTGGGAATCTGTCAGATCCCCCAATTTTTTTGGTAAGTAGATTTCTTATGACAAAGTCAATTTCTTAGATTGTTATTGGTCTATTTAGAGTTTCACTTTCTTCTTGTTTTAACCTTGGGAGGTTGCATGATTCAGAAAGTCCTCCATTTCTTTTAGGATTTTGAGTTTATTTCCATTCAAGTGTGCATAGTAATCTCTGAAAAACTTTTGAATTTCTTATGTATCAGTTGTGACTTTATCTTTTGGTTTCTAATTGTATTTATTTGGATTCTCTCTTTCTTTTTATTAGTCAGTCTGACTAGGCATCCATTGATCTTATTCATCTTCTCCAAGAACCAGTTTTTTGTCTTGTTAATTTTTTTCTATATTTTTGTCCTCTCTGTCCTGCAGCTGTAGCTTTATTTTGGTGTTCTGGATTCTTCTGCTGAAATTAGGATTTAGGTGATCTTGGCTTTCTAGCTCCTCTTGGTGTGATGTTAGGCTCTTCACTTGTGATCTTTCAGTTTTCTTGTTGTGGGTATGCAAAGCTACAAATTTTCCTCTTAATACCATTTTCATGGCATCTCAGAAATTCTGATAGGATGTTTCTTCATTTTCATTTATTTCCAGAAAACTTTTAACTTCTGTCTTGATTTTTGTGTTGACTCAGGAGTCATTCAGCAGTATATTCAGCCTCCAACTTTGTGTTTGTAGGTGTCCTTTGTAATGAAATGGATTTCCTGGAGGCAGCCGATTATTGGAACAGGATTTTTATTCAACAATCTGTGAACAACAATCTGACACTCTGTGTTTTCAGTGGTGCATTTAGTTCATTTATGTTCCGGCTGATTATTATTTTTTAATCAATATTTTTTATTATGATATTGTGGGGTACAGTTAAGGGTTAGGTATAAAAATATGCTTCGTTCAGGCATCCTTGTTGATAAGAGGTGTCTCCCCATCCCTAGACAGATATTTACTACCGTTAATCAGGCTGATTATTGAAATATGAGAGTTTATCCCTGTCATGAGGTTCTTAGGATGCTTTTTTTCTTTAAGTTTCATATTAATATATATGTATTTTCATTTTTACAAATGCACTTTATGCTCTGTTCACACTGTGTTTGCTTGTACTCTTATGAAGTGCAAAGTTGTTGTTTTTGTTGTTTTTGCTTTATTTTCTTCTGTGCCCATATCTTTTTTTTTTTTTTTTGAGTTGGAGTCTCACTCTGTTGCCCAGACTGGAGTGCAGTGGCCACTCCTGGCCACCGCAGCCTCAACCTGCTGGGCTCCGGTGATCCTTCCGCCTCAGCCTTCCAAGTAGCTGGAATGACAGGCATGCGCTACCACGCCCAGCTGATTTTTTGATTTATTGTAGAGATGAGGTCTCGCGACCTAGGTTGGTCTTGAACCTGCAGGCTCAGGCAATCCACTCACCTCAGCCTTCCAAAGGCATGGGATTACAGGCTGAGCCACTGAGCCTGGCTTGTGCCCATATCTTCTTAAGTGTCTCCTGAAGAGCTGGTCTGAAAGCAGTATAATCTCTTAGGGATTGGATGTCTGGGAAGGATTTTAAATCTCTATCCCTGATGAAACTTAGCTTAGCTGGGTACAAAATTCTTGGTTGGGATTGCTAATCTTTGAGAACTTTAAAAATTAGACTCAGTCGCTTCTACCTTGTAGTGTATCAGCTGATAAGCCTGGTGTTATTCTGATTGGTTTTCCCTGGTACGTAGAGAAAGTCTGAACTTTCTCTCTCACTGCCATTAGGATTTTTCTTTTTTACCTACTTTGTGTAGGTTACTTGTTATATGTTTTGGGGTTGTTCTTCTCACTTGATGTATTGCGGGTGTTCTCTGAATCTCTTGTACTTGGAAGGTCATGTCTCTGGTGAGATGGGGAAAGTTTTCTTGGATGACTTCATGAAATGCTTGTTTCAAGGTGATCTCCATTTCCCTTTCAGAGACACTAATCAGGTGTATGTTCAGCCTCTTTATATAATGTCACATCTTTAGAATGCTTTCCTATTTCTTTTTCAGTTGTCTTTTGATGTTTTTAACAGATTGGGTTAATGTTATAGTTTGATCTTCAAACTCTGAGATTCTTTCCTCTACTTCATAAATTTTTCTTTTTCATGCTTATCAACTTGCTGTTTACTTCATGGATAGAGGTTTTTATGGCCAAGATCTCATTACAGTTTCATTCAGTTTTGCTTCTTTTTTTCTTATTTCTTGTCCACTCTTTCCATCTATATCCTGATCTCTGTTGTATTCTGAGGCCAATTGTTGTGAGTAGTTTCCATCGTTTGAGCTCTGGGTCTCTTTTTTTCAGGCACTGTCTCTTTAGGACTTTGGGGTTTACCTGTGTTCTTCTGTTGACTTTTTCCCCTTATTTGTGAATGATCTCTTTTCTTTCTCTTTAATTCCATTACTCAGTGAGAGGAAGAGAAGCTTTACTTTCTGCTTTATGCTCATTCCTCTATCTTTCTGTGAACAGGACCTCCAAATTTGTTCAATTTTGAAATAATGCTGGGGTGTTGTCTTTTTGTGGTTTGAGCATTAAATAAGATGGAGGGGGTTGCTAGATTCAGAAATTACCTGAAAGTCACAATGTTCACTGACTGGGGTGTGGTCCATCTGAGACCCACTCCCCATCACCACACAATATGTCCATGCAATGGGTATGTATGTGTACCCCCAAGTCCAAGATAAAGTAAAAGAACAGAACAAAGAAATGAAGAAGGAAAAAGAAAAGAGGTGGGAAATAAAGAAAAAGAGAAAAACCAACACACACACATACACACACACACACACACACACACACACACACACACACACACACACAAACACACACACACAGAGCCAAAAAAATTGTGCAATTTGTGAGTGCTGAGCTCCCTCTTGCAGCAGATTTTTTAACTTCGGGTTTTTTTATCTGCTGTTTGTATGATTGCTGGCCAGCACAGGAGGCTTGGGATGTGCTGACATGTTTCCAACCTCCACAGTGTCTAGCTCGTGGTGCAGGGAAGGGACATCTAGCCTCCACTCCTGCCTTTCTGCTTTTCATGTGGTCAAGGGGATTTTTTCTGGCCTAGTAAGGTCTCATGTCCCCAATTGTGCCAGGAGTGCCTCCTACAATTGGTTGCTACATCCCCACTCTCCTTCCTGTTCTGTGAAAATGGTGCTGGGTTGTCACTTCCCCATGAGCTGGTGGCAGGAGCATCAGCTAGGCTCACTCCACAGGAGAGTCTTCTGGGCAGCATCCATTTCCAGCTCTACCTATGTTCTGTTCCCTCAGCTGCACCCTGGCCAAGATTCCTCCTGTATGAGTCTGACTTTTGTGGTCTGCTAAGGAACAGGGGTTGGATTCGTTTAGCACTCACCACTCACCTTCTCTGGCTTGATCCTCCTCTTCTGTTTATACCTGTTGTCCTGCAGCTGATCGAGGGTGGGGGATGTGGTAACTGGAACACCACAAATGCCTTGTCCCTCTGGATATTCTGCACTCAGGGATATCCCCTCTGGGTTCTCAATGATCAACCCCAGAGAGATGTGGAGTTCACCCCATAGTCTCAAGGCATCAGTTTGTTGCTAAATGGTAATCACCCATGACCACTCCTCTGCCCAGGATTCAAGATGATGACAGAGTGCCTGTGTTATCTCCTCAAGGGTCTCAGTCTCTGGTTCCCTTGCTGTGTTCCCACTGTAGCACAGGCTGATGCAGAAGGTGGTGGTGGCAGAGCCACATGTTGAGTGACAACCACTCCCTGCAGCTTCTGCATGAGGAGAGCTTTTTAAGTTTCAGAAAATGGCACTTGCTCCTGTGCTGCAGGGAGCATTGAAGTTATAGCAGCAGGGTTGGTGGCCAGTGGCTGCTTCGTGAGAAGAGCCCAAGCTGCTTGTTCTCAAATCACCACTAAGTCAGAGACTCACACACCCACTTACACACACACACATGCATGCACATTTGTCCTTGCACACACTCACTCACACAGAGTCTCAGTCACTTCACGGAGAGCCAAGGTCACTTATTCCTGTGTTTCTACTCAGACACCCACACACACACTTATACACACAACATATATTCATCCTTGTACACACTCACTCACACAGAGACTCACACAGATTCACACATTCCCACTAGCTCTTCTGCCATCTTCCTTGAATTCTCTTTATTCAAGCATTAATGGATAAATTTTGTATTTGAGCATTAAAACTGAGATAAGCCTGGGTTTTATAGTATCCATAATAGGTTTTAGTTTTCAAAATTCTACTTTTAGTAATGAATCTTTTAAGATTATTATCAGAATAATATTACTAAAATAGCTTAAAGACTTAGAAATGCATTAATTTATAATCAATTTAAGATAGCCACTTTCCCATGTAAGACAGTATATATCAATATATTGGATTAAATATAAATACAGAAAATAATATCACAATAATAAATTTCAGTATTATCATTAAGCATGGAACTGAGCATAAAGCTTACCAGGTAACTGTATTTTTCCATCAGCATAAATTCATGCACCACAATGTCATAATATTTATATTGCAACTTTGCCCAGGCTTTTTGCAAAGCCATTTTACATGATACCAATCCATTAAGATTCAATATCATGATGCTATGTCTGCTTAAAGTGCCAGAACATGGTTTTGAAATTATACACTGCCTTTGAACAGTAGTACAAAACATATAATAATCACAAATAGCATGAAGACTATTGATAGTAGAGAAAAAAAGACTTTTCTTATTGGTATGCAGAATTACTATTATTATAATTTTTTTAGCATTTTTTCTTTTTTCATGGGGTTCTTGTTTATATATTTTTTCTTTTTAAATAAATTTCTTGACAATAATTGTACATATTTATGATTTGATTACTAGATATTGTTTACATATATATAGCAGTCATTTTGACAAACTTTTTGCTTAAATTTTTAGCCTCCATAAAATCAAACTATAAGAAATTGTGTCAAAACATTTTGTAAAGTCTGTTTTGAAATTTGATTAGTGAATATAAAACATTTTGGGTAGTTCTTTTTTTCTTTTTTTTATTTTAATCAATATTTTTTATGATATTGTGGGGTACAGTTAAGGGTTAGGTATAAAAATATGTTTCATTCAGGCACCCTTGTTGATAAAATGTGTCTCCCCGTCCCCAGACAGATATTTACTACTGTTAATACCATCTCCCTTCCCCTCCCCGCCATAGTTTCCCACCACTGTCAGTCATTTTCTTATAGTATTACATTGGATGCTCAAGGTCCACTATATGAATGAGAACATGTGATACTCAGATCTTTGTTTCTGTGAGAGATCACTCAGTATTATAGACTCTAGTTCCATCCAGTTTGCTGCAAAATTCATGATTTTGTTCTTTTTTATGGCTGCATAGTATTCCATCGTGTATACGTACCTCATTTTTTAAATCCTGTCCTCTTTTTGATGGACAGCATGGTTGCTTCCAGGTTCTTACTATTGTGAACAATGCTGCTATAAACATACGTGTGCAGGTATCTCTTCTATAGAGTGATTTGAGTTCTTCAGGGTATATTCCCAGTAGGGGGATTGCGGGGTCATATTGGAGATCAATATTTAGAGCTTTTAGGAGTCGCCATACTGTTTTCCACAGAGGTTGAACTAGTTTGCACTCCCACCAACAGTGTAGAAATGTTCCCTTTTTGTCACACCCTCTCCAACAACTGTTATTTTTTGAGTTATTGATAATTGTCATTCTGACTGGAGTTAGGTGGTATCTCAGGGTGGTTTGATTTGCATCTCCCAGATGATTAGTGAGGTTGAACATCTTTTCATGTGTCTGTTGGCTGCTCGGATGTCTTCCTTTGAGAAGTGTCTGTTCATATCTTTTGCCCATTTTATAATGGGGTCATTTGTTTTTTTCTTTTCAGCATGTTTGAGTTCCTTGTAGATCTAAGACGTTAATTAAGCCTTTGTCAGATCTGGAGTTGGCAAATACTTTTTCCTAGTCTGTAGTCTGTCTTCCTATTCTCTTGACAGTTTCTTGGCTTTGCAGAAGCTTGTCAGTTTAATGAGATCCCACTTGTCTATCTTGCCTCTTATGGCCTGTGGCTTTTGGGTTTTGTTCAGGAATTGGATGCTAGTTCCAATTTCCATGAAAGTATGTCCTTCATTTTCTAAGGTTCTTATGGTTTGAGGTTTTACATTTAGGTCTCTGATCCATTTAGAGTTAATTTTTGTGTATGGGGATAGATAGGGTTCCTGTTTCAATCGTCTGCATGTGGTCAGCCAGTTTTCCCAGCACCATTTACTGAATAGGTTCTCCTCTCCCCAGTGGTAGTTAGTGGAGGCTTTGTCGAAGATAAGTTGGTTGAGAAATTGAGGTTTTGCTTCTGGAATCTCAATTCTATTCCATTGGTCTATATGGCTGTTCCTGTACCAATACCAAGCTGTTTTGATGATTGTAGCTTTATAGTAAAGTTTGAAGTCTGGTAACGTGATACCACCTGCTTTGTTTTTTTTTTTTTTTTGCTTAGGATTGTTCTGCCTATTCTTGGTTGTTTGTGTTTCCATATGAATTCCTGTGTTGTTTTTTCTAGGTCTGAGAAGAATGTTGCTGGTAATTTGATGGGTAAGATGGACATCTTCACAGTGTTGATTCTTCCAATCCATGAGCATGGGATATTTTTCTACTTCTTTGTGACATCTTTGATTTCTTTGAGCGGTGTTTTCTAGTTTTCATTGTAAAGGTCTTTCACATCTCTGGTGAGGAAGATGCCAAGATATTTCATTTTTTTTGTGGCTATTGTGAGTGGAATTGTGCTTTTTATTTGGGTTTCTGCTTGTTTATTATTGGTGTAAAGAAATGCGATTATCTTTTGCACATCTATTTTATATCCTGAGACTTTGCCAAAGTCCTCTATCAGTGTAAGGAGGTTTTTGACAGACTCTCTTGGGTTTTCAAGGTACATAATCATGTCATCTGCAAAGAGTGATAGCTTGACTTCCTCTTTTCCTATTTGAATACCCCTGATTGCCTTCTCTTCTCTGATTGCTCGAGCCAGGACTTCCAATACAATATTGAACAGGAGGGGTGAGAGTGGGCATCCTTGCCTTGTTCCAGTTTTCAAGGGAAATGGTTCCAGTTTTTGTCCATTTAGGAGTATGCTGGCTGCAGGTTTCTAGTAGATGGCTTTAAATATTTTGAGGTATGTTCCCCATATGCCTAGGTGTTCGAGGGTTTTTGTCAAGAAGGGGTGCTAGATTTTATCAAAAGTTTTTTCTGCATCTAATGATATAATCATGTGGTTTTTGTTTTGACATCTGTCGATGTATTTAATTACATTTATGGTTTTACGAATGTTGAACCATTCTTGCATCCCAGGGATGAAGCCTACTTGGTCATGATGGATGATTTTTGAGATTTGTTATTGAATCCAGTTCGCTAGGATCTTGTTGAGAATTTTGGCATCTATATTCATCAAAGATATTGGCCTGTAGTTTTCTTTCTTTGTTGGGTCTTTACCTGCCTTGGGTATCAATGTGATGTTGGCATTGTAAAATGATTTGGGGAGAGTTCCAGCTTTCTCAATTGCCTGGAATACCTTCAGTAGGATTGGTATAAGCTCCTCCTTAAATGTCTTGTAGAATTCTGCTGGAAAGTTATCTGGTCCAGGGCTTTTTTTTTGTAGGTAGTTTTCTTATTACATAGTCAATTTCCTTGATTGTTTTTGGTCTATTTAGGGTCTCAATTTCTTCTTGTTTCAACCTAGGCAGGTTGTGTGATGACAGAAAGTCCTCCAGTTCTGAAAGGCTTTCAAGTTTTTTTCCATACGTGTACATAGTTGTCTCTAATGATCTTTTGTATTTCTTCATAATCATATGTGACTTCATCTTTTGTGATTCTGATTGTGTTTATTTGTACTTTTTCTCTCTTTTTCTTAGTCAGTCTAGCTAGGGGACCATCAATCTTATTTATCCTTTCAAAGAACTAGCTTTTTGTTTCATTGATTTTTTTGTATTATCCTTTTGTCTTCTATGTCCTGGATTTGGACTTTTATTTTGGTGATCTGGATTCTTCTGCTGAAATTAGGGTTTTTGTGGTCTTACTTTTCCAGCTTCCTTAGGTGGCTTCTTAGGCTGTTAATCTGTGATCCTTCCAGTTTCTTCATGTGCATTTGTAGGGATATAAATTCCCCTCTTACTACACCATTCATGGCATCCCAGAGATTTTTGTAAGATGTTTCTTCATTTTCATTTGTTTCCAGGTATCTTGTAATCTCTGTTTTGATTTCATCATTGACCCAGGAGTTGTTTAGCATCATGCTGTTTAGTGCCCATGACTTTGTGGGTTTTAGGGGGACCTTGTTGGTGTTAATGTTTATTTTTATTCCACTGTGGTCCAAGAAGGTGCATGGTAAAATTTCAGTCCTTTTAAATTTGCTTATGCTTGATTTATGGCCAAGTATGTGGTCAATCTTAGAGTATATTCCATGCAGTGATAAGTAGAATCTGTATTCTGTGTTCTTTGGATGGAGGGTTCTGTAGGTATCAATTAAATCCATTTCATCAGGAGTCACATTGAGGTTTCGAATCTCATTGCTGATTTTTTGTCCTTATGATCTGTCTAGGGTTGTGAGTGGGGTATTATAGTCCCCAGCTATGATGGTATTGGAGTCGATATCTTTTTTTAGTTTACCTAGGAGCTGCTTTATGAAAGTTGGTGCTCCTATATTCAGTGAATATATGTTTAGGATGGATATTTCTTGTTGATGGATTGAACATTTTATCATTATGTAGTGGCGTTCTGTATCTTTTTTAGTTTTTGATAGCTTAAAGGGTATTTTGTCTGAGATTAAGATCATGACTCCTCCTTTCCTTTGAGTTCTATTCACCTGAAAATTTTTTTTCCATTCTCTTACTTTGAATCTGTGAGTGTCCTTTCCAGTGAGTTAAGTCTCTTGAAGGCAATAGATTGTTGCCTGGTGATATTTTATCCATTTTGCCATTCTATGTCTTTTCAGTGGTGCATTTAGTCCATTCACATTCAAACTAATTATTGAAACGTGAGAGTTGATCCATATCATAATGTTCTTACAGAGTTGTTGTTCTTCCTGTTTGTGTGTTGTCTTTCTTTTGGTTTTAGACTTAGATCATGTGTGTTTTTAATCTTTTGCCTGTTCTCTTGTGAAGAACGTTGTTGGTCTTTTTTCCTTTTCTTCTGTGTTCAGTATTTTCTTAAGTGTTTCTTCTAGAGGTGGCCATTGGCAGTGTAGGTTCTTAGGGATTGGATATCTGGGAAAGATTTCAATTCTCCTTCACTGATGAAGCTTAGCTTGGCTGGGTAGGTTATTCTCAGTTGAAATTGTTTATCTTTTAGAACTTTGAATATAGGGCTCCAAACTCTCCTAGCCTGGAGGGTTTCTGTAAATAAATCTGCTGCTATTCTAATTGATCTTCCCTGGTAGGTAGTCTGACCTTTTTCTCTTGCAGCCTTTTGGATTTTTTTCTTTTATACCTACTTTGTTTAGGCGAATTATTATATGTCTGGGAGTTGGTCTTCTCATTTGTTGTCTTGCAGGGGTTCTCTGAATCTCTTGTGTTTGAATTTTTTCATCCTTGATGAGATGAGGGACATTTTCTTGAATGATTTCATGAAATGTTTGTTCCAGTGTGGCCTCTGTTACTCTCTCTGCCTCAGGAAGGCCAATTACTCTTAGGTTCAGTCTCTTGAAGTGATCATTCATCTCTTGAGGGTTTTGTTCTGTCTTTTTGAGCTTCTTTTCTATGCTTTTGACAGTTTGGGTTAGTTCTGTTTTTTGGTCTTTGAGCTCTGAGATTCTTTCTTCTGCTTGGCTATTTCTGCTTTCCATGCTTATTAGTTTGTTATTTATTTCCATCACAGTATTCTTTATTGCTGTTATTTCTGACATCAGGTCCTTCCTATTTTCCTCTTGTCTCTCCTCAATTTTTTAAATTCTCTCTATTAATGTCTGATGTCTGGGTTTATTGCATGTGACCAATCATTCTGGAGGTTCTTCATTGTTTCTGTTCCGGAATCTGTTTTCTCAGAGTCTGGTCTCCCAGGAGTCTGTGTGAGATCTATATTCTTCTTTTGGTTTTTCTTCATTTGTGCAGTTTTTCCCCCTCCCTACTTCTTCCTTCCCTCCACTTCACCATCTTCTTTAATTCTATTATCCAGGGGTGGAAGGGTTGTTTTTACTTCTGTTTGTTCAATCTCCTATTCTTCTTTATGTATGTCCTCTTACATTGTTCATTTCTGGAGTTGCACTGTAGGTTGTGGGTGGTCCTTTTGCAATTTTGAGATTTACGTAAGGGGGGAGCTGTGATTCAGAGTCTATTCGCAGGTACTGGTATCTGCTGACAGGTGTATGGATAATCTGAAACCCACTTCCCACTGCCTTGGAAACTGTCTGTGCAGTGGGGTTGTAGTTCTACTCCCTGAAATAAAATGTCGTTAACAGAGGGAAGAGAATGGAGCATACAGTGGGGGGAAGAGGATGAGTGGATAGAGAGAGGAGTAAGGGTGAAAACAGATGAGTGTACCAACAAATGAAGAGAGAGACAAAAATTGAAACATATAAAAACAGTAGACCATGGCTACAAACTAACCAGCTCCCACAGGAACAAACTAAAACATACAATGTTGCTAACATACAAGCTTACCAACCTCCTTATTGGTGTGCTATTCCTGTATACAAAGATATCGTTTACAGGGAGAAGAAAAGAAAAGAAGGGCAAAGAAGGAGGGCAAGAAAGGGAGGGGGGAACAAAACAGAAGGAATAGAATCAAGTCAGTAGACTAACAGAACCAATCAAGCACACTCTGAGACTTTTTGTTTAAATCTAGTGTCCTTTTAGCTCTGATTTCTAGCTGTCTTTTCAAGCTGGTAAGTTTGTTCACAATTAGCATCAGTTGCCCCTGGCCTGCTGTGAAGGGCAGTTCAGATCACATTCAGTTCACGACTGCCCTGTTCACCACTCAGATCTGGCCTGTGTCTTGTCAGGCTTCCATTTTCCCCCTTTCAGTGTTGTTACCTTGAATCGCTAGCAGGTGGTATTATCCCTTGCTCCAGATGGTCTTTATCTCAGCTGCTCACCTGCCCCTAAGGGGAGGGAGATGTTGCCTCAAGGCACATGGGAGGAGACCCACAGCCTGGCAGGACATCTAGGTGATTGTAGATCCCAGGAGATCTTGCTCACAGGGGCTTCAAGGTCTGAAGTCATGGATTGCCTCAGGCACGGGCTGTGCAATGTGTAATGGCTGCCTTGGCAGTGGTGGCTGTGACTCACCTTAGGCACTAACAATCCGATGTGAAATGGCTGTTTTGGCAGTGGTGGCAGCAGCAGCCACAGCTGGCCTCAGGCACAGGTGGAACAATGTGTCCAGAATTATTGATGAATAAACTTGTGTAGTTGAATTGTGTCTAAGTAATAAGTAATTATATATTTTACAGAAATAATACTTTTGGGGTAAATATAATGTATTTTTTAATTGGCATAAAATATATTTCATGATGCTATAGCAAGCACTTATAAAAAACTAATCTTACCTTCCAAATAAGAAAGACCAATTCCAGACCACAGGTCTTTCATGTTATAAATAAAAGAATTGGATTTTTTTTAAAAAGGAAAATGTTGGCCAGGCTCAGTGACTCAGCATGTAATCCTGGCACTTTGGAAGGCCAAGGCAAGTGGATTTTCTGAGCCTGCAGGTTCAGGACCCACTTGGGCAACTTGACGAGACCTTGTCTCTACAATAAATCAAAAATTAGCTGGACGTGGTAGTGCATGCTTGTAGTTCCAGCTACTTGAAAGGCTGAGGCTGAAGGATTGCTGGAGCCCAGCAAGTCGAGACTGCAGTGGCCAGGAGCATGCCATTGTACTCCAGTCTGGGTGACAGAGTAAGACTCTAACTCAAAAATAAAAGTGAAAATAAATATAAACATTAAAAAAAGGAAAATGTTTAAAAAACAAAATAGTTATGAGGATCAAAATAAAACTTATTGCTTTTATGTGGTAAATATATTTCCTAAAATAATTAAGTTGATAACTCTTTCTGAATGCCATTTATCTTGTTAGTGACTACACTGGTAGAATTAATGATTGATTATAGAAATGCAGATTCAAGCATCATGTTTTGAAATCTCTGGTTATATTTAATAATTTATTAATTTTCAATGTTTGAGAATAAGAGTTATTTGTCAAATCTGAGAATTTTAGAATAATCATAAATATATTGAATTAAAAATTAAATAATATTAAATAATTTTGTCTATGTTACTAAGATTAAGCTATAATTTCAGAAAAACTTTAAAATATACATTGGCATAGAACATAATCTATTCTGCAGAATAAATAGCAAACCTTATGGAGAAAATAATGTAATTCTTCATTTTATTTTATTATGTCAGTAGTGTTTCATTGGACTTTATATTATGGTAATCTAATGGATGAGTTTGAGTATCTTCTGTAGTAGTATAACCATAAAGAAAGTTCATTTTTTAAAGTTAATATTATATTACCTAATTGTAGCTTGAGCATCTTGGGTGCATATCATTATTTTTAAATAAAACTTCACTCTGTAACAATTCAGATTGTTCTGCAGTGGTAGTCTATCCAGAATCCATTCGGTGGGTTACTGATTAAGTACTATCTTTTAATGCTTTTCTTACAAATAAAATAATCATTATTTTCTAAAGAAATGAAAATAAGCAATTCAGTTATACAATTATTCGTATGAACAAAAATATATCTGTATCATATATGGAAATTTATGATGTAACTTTGAAGTAGTTACAGGTTAAGAGGTGGAGTCAATGAATCAATAATAAAAGGAAATGATCCCAGACTGTCTTGAACATAATCCATTGCATCAAAATAAAATGTTTGATAATAATCCCTACCTGCGATTCAGATAAATTGACAGTTTCTAGAAGAAACAGCCAGCTTGTTGTCTTGGATTTTTAACACTTATTTGACTGTCATCTATGTTCTCAAGTTGCACTTGGTTGTTTCTGACATTGGTGCAGCCACCATAGGCAAATGCATACAAAAGGGGGCAGAAGTAACAAGAAGCAGACAATGTGTGAAAAGAAATGTCTTTAGACAGACTGAAATTAATTTTGAACATAGAAACTCTGAATACACTAAAAATACTCCTGCCTAGATCTAGATATGGCACTCAGGTAGATTGGTAAGCAAGAGATTATAATGGAAGAGATAATGAGAAATATGGCCTTGATATTTTGACTATAAATTCTCATTAATTGACACAGTTACCAATATCCAAATACTGTGTTTCATGAGGTATATTTTAAAGATCGTTTCCCAGCGTTAGTTCTGACACAAGAAAAATAAAATAGATAGCAATATGTTGTCTCTAGGCTCCTCCTATCTGCTTCCCAAGTGATAATATAATTTTGATTGATTTGGAACTAATCTTCATCCTGAAGGAGAGCCTGCTGAAGTAATTATAAATTCCATTTATAATATTCAAACTGCTAGAATAATTTTATTGATTATGACTGTGGCTAGAATTTACTGTCCAAAGACTCTTATCATTAATTTAGTGAGCAAATTAGACTCTAATTTAGTTATTTAAGCCTCTACACAAATACGATTTTTTCTTAAAAAAAACTCCAAACTCATTTTATCATATTGAAAGATTTGTTTCAAATATCAATGTTTTAATAGCTATGATATTATATAGAGTTATTTAACCACCATAAATTGCATTTAAAGCAGAGGATTAAGAGAAATCATTATACACTTATAGGTCTTTGGTGATGTATCATTATATATGCTAAACTTAGCATATTTTTCTGCAATTTTTCAGGACTGATTATCAATATTAAGGCTCAAGCATGTATTTTTCTCCAGGAATAAATTAGAAGTTGTTCATTTTGTGGACTCTACATATTACTCAGAGACATTTTGCTACCTTCCAAGGTCTTTCTTAAAGAGAAGGGACATCAATACAATGTCCAGGACACTATGACAGCATAGACCAACCACCAACACAATTGAGGCAAAATTATCAATTTTAACTCTGTTCGGCAACAGTTTTGGTGACATATTTTTGCCCACAGACAGGAGGTAATAATTTGGAAAATAAATGAAATATAGGCTTAATTACTACAACTTAGTAGGAAGAATTTTTTAAGAATTCAGACATTTTCATATGGAAATTTCTATTCTATACGTCATATTTGAACCTTAGTGGAATTTTCAGAAGTTTTTTTATTGAATGAGTGACTAGAGCTGAGGAGAGAATTGGTGAGTTAAAATAATCTCTTCCTTTGGACCAAATGAGAATTTGAGAGATATAAGAATTTTACTTTCTCAATACTTTGGCATAAAACATCAGATAATTTTAGTGACTCTGACTTACTTTGAATTATTCATCATAAACCTATATTGACCACAACTTAATCAGTTATTCTCTTAAGGACTTACGAAGTCTAAAAGTTTTACCTAACAATTATATCATTTAACACCAAGGTGTATTCAACTAGAATATTAATTCTGTCAAATTACAATCTTTAAAATTAGATAGCAATCAAAGCAAAGAGAATGTTGCCCAGTGGCAATAATAAAGCTTTCTACAAAAATGTCTTAGGTCTCTGAGCTATAACAACAACAAAAAAAGACTCTTTAATCTAAAATTAAAATAGCTACATTTTAATATTTTGATCAAAATAAAATTAACACTACAAGCATTTTCTAAATTGTAACATTTAACAAAAACTTTTTTGGACCAAAAGCCTTCATTTTTTATTTTTTAAGAATTATAGTATTTTTGATAAATCAATCATTGACTGAGATTTTAAAACTTTTTATTTAAGACACTGTTTGTTAGTTCTTAAAAATTGATCCTTACTTTCAAATGAATGTTTTTAAAAATGTTATATTTTCCATGACTGTCTTGATCTATAAACATTTTTGTGTATTACAACATTCTATCTTTGAATAAATTTTAAACTGTAAACCTTAACAAGTTGATTGGTTACTCTCACTTCCTAAGAGTACAAGATTTTTCCTTTGTTTAAAAATCTGTATTATTTGTTCTTTATTTTAGATAGATAATATTTACATTCTATATAGGACTTATAGTTAACAAGTTTTAATTTCAACTTTTACTTGAAAATATGACGTTCCTAAATTTACTCTATTTCAATTAAAATAATTTCATTTTAAGCAAATTTAATTAGTAAATTTTTGGAAACAGATTTATTGGAAACTTTTCACATACAACATGTACTAGGTACTGTGAAGTTATAAAAAATGTTTCTTTTTTATTTTTATTTTTATTTCTTATTTTAAAGATGTAGGATACAATTAAGGGTTAGGTATACAAATATTAATTATGCAGTTACCCTTGTTGATGAGGTATGGTCTCCTTCCCCTAGAAGTTTCCCTCAACTGCCAATCCCACCCCTCCGAAAAAGTTTCTTAAAAGAGAAAACTCAAGCACATAAATACCTCTAATAAAGATATAAATAGATGTATCTTATTGCAGAAAATTTTAAGATTTTTAGAAATTTAAATAGCAGAGCAATTGCTTTCTATAGGAAATGTATAGAAACATAAAGTTGGCTTAAGCATTAAAAATATATGACAGAAAAGAGCATTAAGGAAAAATGTAGCAAGAATAAAGTCAAAAATAAGAAATTTTGTTATTTATAAATAATTTCTCAACTTAAGTTTTTATTTTGAGGTTTTTGGCTCTTAAGCTAAAGTTTTTATAGTTAATCACAAAAATAATTGAGAGCCATGACAAACTTTGAACATAAAATTGAGATGATCAAAACTATGCTGCAAGAAAAATAATTTACCTAATTAACAGTATTTGTAAGAGTGTGGAGTACACTTAAAAGTCATTTGGAATAGTTATGACATACATATTGGCTGAAAAAGATCTAGTGGTGAAAAACTCAAGAAGAATATATAAAGTTTCATGAAGATTTTTGCAAAAATGAGTAGTAAAAATAAGATATAAGTAAATATTAATTTATAATAACAGCATGCTATATTATAAAATAAACACTGTATAAATTGTATTTCTCATAACCACTCTATGATATCATTGGGGGGAAAAATATTGCCTTCTACATTTACTTGAGGAAATAAAAGTTTAGAGAAATCAAGTAATTTTTCCTAGGATTATACAGAAAATGAAAGCATAAAATTCAAGTTTTAATCCATACGTTCCCAACACAAATTTAGTAATTTAGACTTGAAAATATGTACAGAGCCATATTAGAAAGCATAAATAATATAAACATGAGTAAGACCTGTTACCTTTTATAACAAAGCAAATCACACTATCTAGTAATACTATTGATTCAAAGTACAATAAGTAAATCAAAAAAAATGTCAATTTTGACTAGTTTGTCTACATAAGCAGAAAATTATATGGAAAAAATGGTAATTATGCTGAATTATAAAGAGTTATCAGAATTTTCATAAATATATAGATTAAAAATTTATTTAAAAATATAGGAAAGAGTAGTACAAATGAAGGTAAGAAAAGAGAAATGCGAAAATATATTCAGAGTATATTTACAGCATCTTGTGATAGAGACAGAAAAACTATGCAGTATCTTCTCATCAGGATCTTTAATGCTATGATAGATACATCAATCTTGTTGTCGTGTAATGATAGAGTCTTTCACTATAACAGTTAGTGTTTGACATGATCAGAAATGTGAATGAGCATGACAGTTGTGTGTAGGCAATAGAGATGATTATAGGCATATTCTTGTGACTATATTTGGTTGTGAAAAATTTTAGAGTTTTAAAGTATTTATTTCCTAGGAAGCAAATGTTGACCTAAGAACCCAGAATGACAAAGTTAGACTTAGAAAAGTGAATACACATATACACTGCCTCATGCGTAATATTTAAAAATTAGGATCTAGCAAGTGAAAATATACATACATAAAGTAAATGATATAATTTGGGATGAGCCATCAGATATCTTTAAACTTCTAATTTTTGATAAAGTTTCTTGAAAATGCTAGTTATTGATGTTGAAATTGGTAAGAAATACTGTAAAAAATATTAATATTAAACTTAAGGTTACTCAGATATAGTAATCCTAGAATGTAATATAAACTTCTACATGCCATATACCTAATGTTTTCCCCACTGATCTCTTAAGCAGGTAGTATGCTCCCCGATATCTTCCCCTTATGTGTTACAACTTTTTGTAGGCCATAATTATTTACTCTGGACTATACTTGCCATCCTTCTCTAATACTTGCTTCTGTAGAATATTCTTTCAGAATATTGGTCTCAATACTACATATCATGTAGCTTTCTATATATTTTAAAAAATATCATTAGTGAGACTCTAGGTCTCAGAATACTCTTGACTACTATCTAGATTACCCTCAAGTGCAGTTACCATTTTGGGAGGAGGTCTGAACTTCTGAAATCCAAGTATATATTGGAGAGTAAAATAAAGCCATTATTTCAAAAATATACACTATGAAATATTAAGTATTTTTTGAGAAATTCATGAGTGTAGTATACAAACTTCATCACTCTTCTAATGTGTTAGTTTTTAATTAGATAGGATTATAGATAGAATATGAAAATATAAAATACAAATCTAAAATGTGTAACAAAAGTTGGCAGTTTTCTTAAAAATTAATTTGCCTTAAGATGGCAGCATTGCTGTTCCTAAGATTTAAAAAAGTTTTAGAAAAGGCTTCGTGAGACAAGAATAGACTTTCTAAACACTTTCTTGCCCTCACTTAAATACAAAAACCCATGCTTATCAAGGAATTGGGTGGATGTAATATACATACAGGTTAAAACTCTATACTAACAGTGATAGTGGGTAAAATCACAAGCAGTGCAAATCTGATTGACATGTTAGTTAATTAAAAGGAGCAAGAAGAAAAGGTTTTGGATTACACAAAGTGACAAGTTCTCCAAATTATTTTGTTTTGGTAAAGAAGACAAAATATCAGTAAGTAAAATTTAAAGCAAACATACAAACAAAACAAAATCCTCCAGGGAAATATTGCATGTTAATAAATCAAGTGAAAGTCAAGGTTATTTTAAAATTATCTCAGGCAGAAGCCAGATTATATTAAAAACATGATGCATAATTGTGCCAAAGGGTAAAGATTCCTGATTATCAACCACTGAGGAGTACTTTTCATATGTTTCATTAACATTCGGCATGGCTGACCCATGTTTGGTCAAAAGCCTTTCACATTTTTACAGTCTGGTTAATTTGAAATATAAAATATAGCAACTCTTTTGTTCCTTAGAGTCTCTGAGTTAGTCAACAAAAACCATAAGCATTTTCAACATGCAAATCAAAGTCCTAAACATGCTAGGGGATACAAATGAAGATGCCCTTACAGTCTCATCACTTATAAAATAAAGCGGTTCTAAATAACACTACAGTCATGGTATTTGTTGTTAGGTAGGGACATACCTTGAATGTTCCTGAAGTGTAGATTGCCATAATGACAGACTTTACACTGTGTTACTTCCCATCCAAATGTCTATACTACCTTATAGGTAAAGTCATTTTTACTTTCAATCTATATTTCTGTATTTTAATAATATCTGTTGCTTCAGATAGATAGGTAGATAATCACTGCTTTATACTTTCTACTGCCATAGGCATACTCATAATTCTCTTATTACACATTTAACCTAATATTTCAAGAAAAATGAAATCCAAGTACCTAGTGATTTAAGGTATTGTGCTGTTGAATACAATTTATCACAAAATATCATGTATACACTGAGTTTTGACATGAACTGGCCCTCTTCATTGATTTATCCAAAATTGTTTCTCTTTAATAGTGAATGAAATTATTGTTGCTAAATATCAGTCTGAAAGTTGTACAGAAGTCATTATTGAGGACTGTTTTGCAAACTTATTATGTGTCCTTTGAGTTTTTTTCCATTGTCTCAAATTTACATTATATCAGGACCTTAAACAAAGCCTTATTGTTAAGTGACTTTGTGTTCAACACTTAACACAAAAACCAAAAATGTTGCTTTATTTCCAATTATAATTTTTATTTTAGGCAGTTATCCAACATGATAAAGAACATTATCAAAATAAGGATTATCTCATTTGATCAAAAAGCATTTATTGGTACAATGCAAATAAAGTGATTAGGCAAGTACTCTTCATTGATGGAGCATCCAGTTAAGAAATAAACAAACATTAAACAGTTTATTGTGTGATATATTTTATAAGTGAGAAATCACTGATAGTAATAGAGGTTTATAACAAAAATAGTTGATCTATTTGAAGTCTCATGGCAAATTGAAAGCTAAAGAATGAACAGAAGTCGGGCTCGGAGGCTCAGCCTGTAATCCCGCGCCTTTGGGAGGCTGAGGTGAGTGGATTGCTTAAGCCCGTGGGTTCGAGACCCGCCGGGGCAGGCGAGACCTCATCTCTACAATAAATCAAAAAATTAGCCGGGCATGGTAGTGTATGCCTGTAATTCCAGCTACTTGGAAGGCTGAGGCGGAAGGATCGCCGGAGCCCAGGAGGTCGAGGCTGCGGTGGCCAGGAGCGGCCACTGCACTCCAGTCTGGGCGACAGAGTGAGACTCCAACTAAAAAAAAAAAAAAAAAAAAAGAATGAACAGAAATTATTTATACTCTATAAAGAGATAGGGTAAGAAATAAGAGCGGAAGACAGAGTCTCCAAGTATGGCCACAGTGTGACATGCTGCCTGATGTCCAGTGTGACTAGTGAATTAAAAGGAAGAAAGTGATGTCCAGTATGACTAGTAAATTAAAAGGGAGAAAGTTTGAGAGCAGGCTGCAATCACAGGTAAGTATCTATTGGGTGATGTGTCACATGAGAAACTAATCTCTCTTCACCTTCTTGGGAAGACAAAAAAAGGTTAAAACAGAAATATTGTATGATCAGATCTGTTTTTTTTAAAAGTTCTCTTGAATGTCTATAAGCAGACAAAAAAAAAAAAAAGAAAAAATGACAATACATGTAAAATAAACCTGGACTAATGTGGTGGAATCACTTTCCTTTGAACTACCTGCCTTTATATTTATCCTTTCAAACATTAAGGATTTCTTACTAAACTGAAATTTGTATACAATGAATCTTTTCTAAAATGAACAAAGGAGATGAGATAGGTAAAAGATAATAATCATAATCATACAATGCAAGACAAGTGTGTTCCTCAGCTGTCATATATCATCTGCAAAAGCCTCACTCCACATCCAAAATCTGTACAGCACTATATGAAGAGACAATATAATATACTTGATTATAGTAATAACAGAAAATTTTATCTATTTTATATTGAAATTCCTTAATTTTGTAAAAGTTGATATAACATTTTTATGCATTTATCATGTGCATGATGTTGTTTGTGGAATGGTTAAGTATGGCTAAATAGAAACATGTAAATTATATTTAAATCTCTCTTTACTACCATACATACACAGTTATCTCTAGCATTAAGAAGAAAAAAATTGCTTGAGAGGTTGTGATATTCACAAGTTTGATAGCTGGTGTTGAACCCAAGTTTGTCTTTATTTATTTTACAAAATATTAAACATATAAAAATATAAAGTATAACAAATATCTATTAGACATAATTATCAATTTATAGGTCCTACTCAATTCTGACCTATTCTGGGATTATTTCCAAGAAAATCTCAGACGTCGTGTTACCTCATTATATATATTTCTGTACATATCTCTAAAAGAAAAAAAAACTTTTCAAAAAACATAGCTATATAACCCTCCAAAATTTTCCAACTTGAAAATATCAACAATTCAAAAAAGAGGTCTCTGTTTAGTGTTAAAATGTTCTCAATTATTTCTTAACAGAATTTTAGTAGTGTAATTTGTTCAGTCAGATTTGGAAGGTTTCCTATATTTCAAATGTTGATGCGTCACTCATCCATGTTCTTGTACACACACTCTCTGTCTCCTCCTTCCCTCCATTTATATTTGAAAGGACTATATTGCTTGACTTATGCTTATAGTTTCCTCTGATATGGATATTGCTAATGGAAGACTATGATATTATTTTACAAATGCTATTGATTCATATATTTCTGTTTACTGGTCAATAGAACAAGAAGACCATCAAATTCAGGTTTCAGTATTTTTGACAAAACTTCACGATCTTGGTTTTTCTATAAGGAAGTATACTATATCTTTTAAACTCATTTTTTGCTGCTACTGATAATCATTTATTAAAACTATTATTTAATTGGCATTGAAAAATAGTAATATAATAATTCTATTATTCTTCATTATATTTAGACTATTTTTTAAAAAAGAAAGACTCAATAATACTTAGATACACTGAGATAAGTTTGTAATAGGTAGTCTACTTAAGTGCTTGTCACTTTCAAGTTTTCCAAATTATTATTACTATTATTATTTTTGTAAAAAACTTCAATAACTTTAGGGGGTACAAATAATTTTTCATTACATGGTTGCATTGTATAGTGGTGAAGAAGTCTCGACTTTAATTATACCCTTCATTCTCTTCTGTGTACATTGTACCTGATGCCCCTTCTGAGTCTCCCATGTCCATCATATCATTCTCTATGCCTCTGAAGATCCTCAGTTCAGCTCCAAATTATAAGTGAGAACATGTGGTGTTTGGTATTTCTGTTGTTTTACTTAGGATGCTGTTCTTCGGTTCCAACCAAGTTGCTGCAAAAGACATTATTTTGTTCTTTTGATGGCTGAATAGTTTCCATAGTGTATACATACCACATTTTCATTATCCACTGATCAGCTGATGGGCATTTAGATTGATTCCACATCTTTGCAATTGTAAAGTGTGCTGAGGTGAGCATGTGAGTGCAGGTATCTTTTTTTGTATAATGGCCTCTACTCCTTAGGGTAAATACCTAATAGTGGGATTACTACTAGAATAGATTTACTTTTAGTTCTCTGAGAAATCTCCATACTGATTTCCATAGAGATTGTACTAATTTATACACTCACCAACAGTGTGTAAGCATTCATTTTTCACCACATCCATGCCAGCATTAATTGTTTTTGGATTTTTTTTTTTGGCAATAACCATTCTGACTGGTGTAAGGTGGTATCTCATTGTTATTTTAATTATTTGCTTACCCAGTGGCCATTTTTATTTTTTAGTTGGAGTCTCACTGTGCTGCCCCGGCTGGAGTGCAGTGGCACGCTCACCACCACCGCAGTCGCGACTTGCTAGACTCAGGTGATTCTTCCGCTTCACCTTCCAAGTAGCTGGAACCAGTTGGCCATTTAAAACATAATAATCAGACAACCCCTTCAGGTCCCCTTCCACTGTGGGAGATTTTCTGTCCTCTCAATAAATCCTCCTTTCCTAAAAAAATAAAAAATAAAAAATAAAAATCACTGTGAACTCATGAATTTAAATGTATTTAAATGTCAATATATTGCTGTTACTACTCTTACTGATATTACCTTTGGCTTTTAGAAACCTTTTAAAACTGACAGAGGGCAAGTTTTTAAACTCTATTTTTGGCTAGTTATCAAAATGCTTGATTATTTAAAAAATTTCTTTTTTATAATACACAAACATGTCATGATTTTACTACAGCCAATATACTATTGCAAAGACTTTATATATACCTGCAATTAATCTGTGTTTCTAGTATGTTTAACTGTGTTAGTTATCTCTTATTGATGTTCTTAGTCCAAGCTTCTAAGAGTGTGACTTCCCTGGTTTACCTAAAAAATTAGTCTATTTGTTAGTTTATTTTATTCTGTTACAACAAAATATCTGAGACTGAGTAATTTATAATGAACAGAAAATTATTTCTCACTGTTCTGGAGGCTTTGGAGTCCAAGATCAAGGCGCCAATATCTAGTTGGTGAAGATCTTGCTGTGTGCTTGCATGGCAAAAAGCAGAAAGCAAAGCAAACTGAATGTTGCATGAAGCCACTTTTATAAGGTCCGTAATCTTATTTATGAGGAAGAAGCCCTCACAAACTAATCACTTCTTAAAGCCACACACTGAATTTTAGAGTGGATTAAGTTTGAGCATGAATTTTGAAAGGGACAAAAACATTCAAAACATAGCAAGGCCTTTTAGAATAAGCAAAATATAGTGCCTTAGTGTAATCACCAAAGGCAATCTGCCTAGATATATTTGCAATTTACAAACTTGAGAGACTGAAAAAAATTATTTAAACTCTGCAATTTGGTATATGCATGTATAAAATAAAGAAGATAATAGTAAAAGTTCAATAACATTTTAGTGAATATTAAATTAATGTATTCAAATACTCTGAGGAGTACTTATCACATATATTACATTTACTAATTTTTTTTGTCTTTTATTCCATCAAATTTTCCTGCCATTGTCCTAAAAGAACTTTCCTGAAACAAAAGGGAAACAATCTTTGAAAGAAGTACACTTAAGTCATCTCTGCACTCATTTTCTTGTTTAAAAAAAAGTTTTTATGCAGATACCTTAAATATAGTGTTGTTGACCTTAAAATTAGTACACAATTCAGTATTTTTTAAACTAGGAGATAGACATTATTTTTTTACACATCTAAGAAATGCTGTGCTATATTGATTGAGTTTGTTCAGTTAAAATATTTCACACAATGAAGTGGTTGGCAAAGGAGCACATGCCATATCTATTGTGAGAATGTCTTTTTAAAGTATTCATAAGTATAAATTTTTCAGCTGAATAGAAATTGATTTTTTCCTTTGGATCTTTAGTGATATATAATTTGAATCCATATAAGCTATGTAAGATACGCTTTCATACAATTTGTATTCACAAATTTTTGAAAGCTATATTGTATTCCATCTTCTTTCTCTGTTCAACACTAATGTAATATTTAATCGTCTTTCCTAAAATTATTCCAAATACAAGTGTTACACATGAATGCATCATTAATGAATGGTTTTTAATTAGGTAACTTTAAATTTACATGGACATTCTTCTTTTACAAAACTATGTCATTTTATGTCTTTTTCAATACTGTAAGAAAAATCAAATCATAGCTTCCAAGCAACCAAAGATCTTCTTAGGCACTATTTCATTTGAAACTTTAACAAGTTGTATTAGAAAAGTATTATCAACTCATTCCATTTTTATGTTAACAGCTGGAAATATTAGTATATGTCTTTACACAATATGCCATATGTTAAAATGTTCTTCACGCTTAGTGATAATATTTTTTTGTCCCTACAATTTAAACTGGTTGGTCATGTAAATGAAAACCCTTTTTTTTTTCTTTTGATTGTCTGGATTTAATTCTCAGCTGAATTCTCAGCTTTCTGAAAATCACTGGGAACATTAAAGATTTTTACGTTATTACAACTTAAACCTTCATAAAATTTTATTATCTCTTTCATCATCAGATAATCATATTTCCCTCATCATATAATTGCATAGATTTCTATAGGTGGTGAGTATAACAATCATTCTAAAAATACCGTGTTTTGTTAAAAACTTAGTTGAAGCTGAAATATGGAAAGACAATGGAGAGCAATATTGCATAATTTAGAAAATGACAGTAATTGTTATCCATAGATCACCTACTTCCTATCAACTTTACACTAAACTCTAGTCACTAAAAAATACTCATTAAAAAATAATAATTATCACTTGGGTCAAAATTGCTTCTCAGAACAAAGTCCGGTCCTTCAAATACTGAGTCCTTCTACTTTTTCTTCTTTTTTTTAGTGATATTGACCATCTTTCCCTAATATAACATGATCTGTTTTACACTTTTCTGACAGAATACAAGTTTGAATATTTTAAATGAGAAGCATCTCATATACTGACCTCTCATTTAGAATGGTTAAAAAGGTGGCTTATGTACTATGTACATAATAGCAGCTTTCTTAAATGTATTGCTCAGTAATAAATTATTAAAAAGTTAAATTTTTATTTAAAGTGTGCCTTTGAAATTCACCGTTTCTATAGTAGGAAGGTTGAAAAAAAGGATATGAGCTGACACCGTTAACTTGATATCTGTCAAGCAGTTGACCCTTGACATGAAAAAAAGAAGACTACTCTGTCTTTTCAAATAATAAAAAGCTCTTTACATTTAAAATGAAAGCTATTTACTAGAAAGCCTTTGAAAAGTATGTTTCTATGAGTTTTAAATACAAATCAGAAAATAATGATACTAACTGGTGATAGAAGCAGGAAGACATTTGTGTAACTGTCGTTGCTATTCTAGGGATTTTGCCACTGGGCCACTGTTAAAATTAAGCTGGTTTTGATTATAAATGACAATTTTTTGGTATACACTTTGCAATTAAAATAATTGCACTGGATTTCAAAACAAGTTATAAAATATTGGCCCTTATTGAACTGCTATTCATTTTAGATTTTATTACTCTAAGGAAAAATTTGTAAAGCTCAAAGCATATGAGAATGGGAAAAATTTCAAACACTACACCTAATTTTAGTGTTATTTTTCCATCTATTTTAGAAAATAATACATTTTTAAGTTTTAAACTTCAAAATTTATGGGGGAATGTATAAGACCGTAAGATCCAAGGATTTTTTGAAACGACTTCACTTAAAGAGGTTATAGAAATTAAAATTACATTTTTAAAATGCGAAAGGTCATTCTCTGCTCCTGCTTCTTAATCTGGGCAATGGCATTACCCATCATGAAGCCCTACCTTCCTGACTAGCAAGTCATGGCTGAGGCCAGGACAGGCCCAGGCCTTGGGAGTGACTGCAGAGCCTCCTGGCTGCCCTGTTCACTGCGGTAACAGCCAACCAGGAGGTTTTCAGGCGCACTACTGCAATAAGCGTGGGGACCTTGGTTGCTTCTTCTAGTGATGAACTGATAACGACCAGGTCCTGTGTGAAGAATGACGTCTTCCGTACTACACGGGGGACCATTGCCAACTCCGTGTGCTCAGGAGACACTCGGCACTCCAATTTGATGTGCGACTGTTGCAGAGGACCTGTGGTGGGCCCCCTCAAGTGCAGCACCCACCAGGACGAAAAGTATGCTGGCAGACTGCAGAAGGGCGTGCTTGGAAGCCCCCAAACTCAAGTTCCACAGCCCCTTCAGGTGCCTCTCCTAGAGCTTCTCACAGCCACTGGATCTGGGAGCTGAAATACGGGTAAGCCAGGCTGGCAGCTGGGACCATCAGGAAACTGGAACCTATGTTCTCCTGCAGTAGGGCATGCCTGCTCCAGCCCCACTGGGGAGTCAACTTGTGGTCACCAAAGAACAACAACATGCATTTCCTATGGAAGGTAAGGGAGAGTATGGCAGCTGCCCTCAGGCCTCTGGGCACTGAAATTGATGTTGATGTGGAAAAAGGAGGGAAAATAAGCTATCTTCTCTCCAGATAGTTCCAGCACAAAAAGGAAGGGCAACTCAGCCCAGCAGCCACTCTTCAGATCCCAGACCCAATACACACAACAGAAACGTCAACATGTTAGCAATGTGGCACAGTCTCTGGCAAAGCAAATGAAACCGATAGCCCTGGATTCCATGGGGCAGCCTGAAGAACAGATGGACTGTGATAACTGTCCAGGAGAAGATGACTTCATTCATTTGTCTTCAAAAGAAGTGGTCCTGTCTACAGGTGAACTCCAGTCTCTACCGATGCCAGAATTCAGGAAAACCCCACAGGGCTAAGGGAAGCTGCCTCATACCCACATCTTCCACCACAGGCTGACCCCTCGCTGATGAACCTCTCTCCCAAATGCCGTCCATGGAGTTCTCTGATGAAGGTAGTTGGCTCACCGGCTCCTAGAAACAGAATTACAACATTAGGGTTGCTCTGGATACCATCCAATATTCCCAGCTCTCACTGCCTTTGTGACAATTTTTGCTCAATTCTTCCATAGCCTTCCCCACCCTCTAAAGCCCCCGCTTTTCTTTTTTTGGTCTCACAGTTGTGTTGAGCTAGTGTAGAACAGTAGGGCATTTGTAAGGGCCAGTTTCTCTACCTTCTTCTTCCAGAATCTGGGGGATGGAGAAGCGTGAAGCCATTTGAGATCATAGAACAAGTAACACAAAGGGAGAAAGCCAAGAGTGTTTGCTGATGTCTGAGAATCAAAGCCAGCTTCCCTTTAGTGTCCTGCAGCTTCCCTGTGGCAATGTGAGACTTTGCCCTTATTGAGGAGAGCAAGGGCACTCTGCAGCCTCTTCCTTCTCTTTCCCCTGCCAAGATCACACGAGTGTTCCTGAATTTATCTTGCCTAATGACTTTCTGTTTTTGTTTGTTTTCTAACCGTACTTGGACATTTAATTAATTTTGCTCAAGAAACTTGTTACACTCTGAGTCTAAATAGAGTATTACCAAAGTTTGGTTAGGGAGCAGTAGAAGGAGGTCTGTTGTGGAACAAATACTGGGGAGAATGGGACAGTATAGTGGTGTGGTCTTTATACTTGGGAGCATAGGATGACTAATAAGGAAAGTATGTAATACCAGTTTTCAACTGAATATTGCCTCCATGTTTGATAACCACTATATTGTAGTCCATTCTTATCTGTGGTTGACTTTCTGCACTTTCAGTTACCTATAGTAATCATGATTTAAAAAAAATAGGTTAGTACAGTACAGCTACACACACACACACACACACACACACACACACAGAGAGAGAGAGAGAGAGAGAGAGAGAGAGAGAGAGAGATCACTATGATCCCAATTAAAATTCTAATAACATTTCTTAAAGAAATAGAGGAAGCAATAAAATTTGTGTGGAACTATAAAGCATTCTGTATAGCTATAGCAATCATTAGCAAGGTGAACACATGTGAGATATCACACTTCCTGACTTCAAAATCTAATACAAAACTACAGTAATCAAAAGAGCATGGTACTGGCATAAAAACAGACACAGAGTTTAATGGGACAGAATAGAGGCACATAACTCTGTTTTAGGGAGAGAGAGATAACACCTTCATGTAACTTTTATTACAACCTATTTTTGTAATTGTTCTATTTTACTATTAATTATTAGTGCTGATCTCCTACTGTGCCTAATTTGCATATTAAACTTTATCATAGGTATGCATGTAAAAAAAAATAGTATATGTATGGTTTGGTATTATTCAATGCTTTAAGCATCTACTGGGGTCTTGGGACTTATCTCCTGAAAATAAGGGGTGACTATTGTAGTTTTCTTGTTTTCAAATATATGCATTTCCTCTAAAGTAAGAAAATGTATTGTAGCCATCTTATGATCATATGTGTAAACACCTTGTAATTAAATGGTATAAGGCCTCTAAAAAATGTGGTGAGTGAGAGGTGTGGCAGGAGGGGCTATTAAGAAATTACTTGATGGATTCATAGATACATTATTTACTGATAGATACACTAAGAGTCCTGGCTTCACTACTACTTAATATATCTATGTAACACAGTTGTATTCTATAAACTTATACAAATTATAAATAAATAAATAAAACTTGTATTTGCAATGTTTGAATTTAAAGAAACCAGATAATTCAATCAGAGGAAAATTATATATATATGCATTGTATTAATGGAGTCAGTAAATGGTCTATACTGAACTAACCAAAACTTAGAAAACTTAAGTAAAGCACCCAAAGTCTGTCTTTAAATATATTTACCAAGGTCTGAGACCTAATTCAGGATTGATTTGATCTGTTTATATCTTATACTGAAACCCACATTAAATTGCTTCTTGTAAACAATGGTTTTACTAGGTGTTTTTTAATAGTTTTATCTTTACATTACTGTTATTATTATTATAAAATTTTTAAAGTAAACACTGTGTGTTAAATGTTGTGCTTACCATCTGTTGTATATAATACTAACCAAACATGAGGTATATTGACAACTCAAAGTACAAATATTCAACTTTCCTTGTACAATTTTTTATCTTAATATCAAAATCTTCTTAATATTCAAAGTCTTCTGAGAATATGAAATTGTTCAAAAAGCTTTTGAGAATCTGAAACTGAGCACATCAAAGGAAACATGCAATTCCCAGTATCATGATTCAGTACCCATATGACTATATTATGAATTTGTAACTTCAAGATGATCAATGTAAGCTAAGAGCCTCCATCACAAAATACATAGAAAACAAATTAGTTTGTCGAGGTAAACAAGCTGAAAGCTGTTCATAAATGTTTTTGTAATTTTGTGTTGTCAAATCATAAGCTAATAGTCAAAAATTTAGGGCTATCAAATCATTAATCTTTTGATAGACCGGAGAGAGCGCTAACAATGAAATATGAATGCTAGATAGAGTCACTATTCTGAAAATTTCAGAAATTTGTCTTAGGATAAGTCAGAATATTTAGATAAGAATTTATAACATTGTTGCTTTAAAAGTAGAAATAGGTTTCAGGTTAATATTCTAAATTAAAAGTGAGCAATTTGATTATTAGAATGTTCTTGTAAAATTGTCTCTGGTTAACGATTATATAATTTATATAGAAACTCCTAAATATTCTAACAAATAAAACCCTGCAATAACAAATAAATTCAGTAAAGTTGCAGGATACAAAACCAACATACAAAAACTGATATCATTTATATACACCAACCAATAGCTGTCTGAAAAAACTAAATAATAGTACACTTTAAAATGTCAGCACAAATTAAAATAAAATATTTAGAAATAAATTTAACCAAGGATGCAAAAGATCTTTACACTGAAAATAATAAAACATTGATAAGGTCAGGTATGGTGGCTCAAGCCTGTAATCTCGGCATTTTGGGAGGCTGAGGTGAGAGGATTATCTTAACCCGCAGGTTCGAGACCAGGCTGGGCAATATGGTGAGACCTCATCTCTGCAATAAATAAAAAATTAGAACTATATCTGTAGTTCTGGTTACTTGGAAGATTGAAGTGGAAGGATTGCCAGAGCCCAGCAGGTTGATGTTGGGGTGGCCACGAGTGTGCCACTGCACTCCAGCCTTGGTGATGGAGTGCAACTCCAACTAAAAAACAAAACAAAACAAACAAACAAAAAAAAACCCACACACACAAAATTGATAAAAGAAACTGAAGAAGACAAAAATACAAAGTTATCCTCTGTTCTTGGATTGAAAAAAAATGACATTATTAAAATGCCCATACTCTCCTCAAAGCTCTCTATAGGTTCAATACAATCCCTATTATAATTTCAATGATATTTATCAAGAAATAGAAGAAACAATCTTAAAATTTGTATGGAACCATAAAACATACTGTCTAACCATAACAATCATTATCGAAGGGAACAAGCATGAGGTATCATACTTCCTAACTTCAAAATCTAATACAAAGCTATAGTAATCAAAACAGTGTGGCATGGTCCTAACACAAAAAGAGATGCAGAGATGAATGAGACAGAATAGAGGCCCAGAAATAAATCTGCACATTTATATTCAATTGATTTTTGACAAAAATACCAAGAACATGCATTGGGAAAGTATGCTCTCTTCCATAAATGGCACAGCATACAAAATAATGAAATTAGATCCTCATCTCACACCATATACAAAATCTATTCCAGATGGATTAAAGACCTAAACACAACTCTGTAAAATTCTTAAACTGCTAGAAGAAAACATTTAAAAATTTTTCGTCACCTTTATCTGAGCACAATATTTTAAATTATGACCCTAAAAGCAAAGTCCACAAAAGCCAAAGCAGACAAATGAGATTGTATCAAGCTAAAGAGCTTCTGCACAATAAAGGAAGCAATCAACCGAGTGATGAGAAATTGGAGAGAATGTTTGCAAAGCCATACATTTAATAAGGGGTTAATATCCAAAATATATAAGAAAATCAAACAACTCAAAAAACCCAAACAAACAAATAACACAATAAAAAAAACAAAGAACATAAATATAAATAAAAAAGACATAAGTGGTCAGTAGGTTGGAGTCTCACTCTGTCACCCAGGCTGGAGTGCAGTGACGTGCTCCTGACCACTGCAGCCTCCACCTTCTGGGCTCTGGCACCCAGCTAATTTTAGATTTATTGTAGAGAAGAGGTCTCACCAAGTTGTCCTGGCTGGTCTTGAAACTGTGGGTTCAGACAGTCCACTTGCCTTGACCTCCAAAGTGCTGAGATTACAGACTGAGCCACCGAGGCTGGCCCTAAAAATGGTTATTATTAAAAAGGCAGGTAAACTGAAGAAGATGGCAGGAGAGTCAGTCAGACTATGCAAGTCCAGTGTGAGTGAATGGATGGAAATTTTGCATGTGAAGTCAGTGAATAAGTGGGTGTGTGAGTGGCTGACTGAATGGGGACTCAGTAGCAAGTGACCAGAGCTCTCCTGGTGAAATAGCCGGTACCACAGTGCCTCTGCTTGGGCCTAAGTTCTTCCTGGGCAGAAGCTGAGCACTATTTTTTTTTTTTAATTGACAAAACAAAGGTCTTCCTGGGAAGAAGTTGCTGGGAGAGACAGACTGAGTGGAGGTTCTGAAGCAAGTGGCCAGGGTACTCATGGTGAAACAGCTGATGCCACAGCTACTCTGCCTGGTTCCTAGCATTTCCCAGGGTACAGAAGCTGACTGCCATTTTTTTAAACCAAAAAAGGCCTTCCAAGAAATAAGATGCCAGGAGAGACTGCTGGCTCCTGTCTCTTCTTTGTCACTGCAGTGGGAAAGACTGCTGACTCTAAGCTCTGTCTCACCATTGCAGTCCATAGCCAGATACTGGCAGCAAGAGCAGGAAGGAACACACTGAGGGAGCCCAGAGGCAGAGTTTCTCTGGAGAAGACAACAGAGGCATCCTGTCACCATCTTGCAACTGGGCAAGAAAGTACTCCAGCTTACCCAACATGGAGAAATAGACGCAATCTCTGTGACCAGCAGATTAACTACACAGTGGTTGACTGTGATCCAGAGGGAATATCCTGAAACCACAAACTCCAGAGGGACAGGATGAGTGCTGATTCTCAGGCACTCCACCCGCTACTCTGATTTAGCCACAGGACAAAGGGAGTGGCCAGAAAAGGACAAGGAAGAACTCCAAAGAGACCAGTGATAAGTCTGGGGCTGAAGCAACACCCTCCTCCCCAGCTATCCTCTGAAAAACAGACCCACATGACTGGGGCACAAATGAGAGGGACAGACCCTGGCAGAATCTGGATGTCAGCCACAATAAGAGGACTCTACTCCAGAATAAGCCTGGCTGTGGTATCCTCCTACCTAACCACTCATCCCCATCACCCCACCTACTTCTCTGGGCCAGACACTAGGGAGACTGTGAATGAGGCCAAAGTTCTGCAGGAGACAGAAGAGAAACAGCTGAGAGAAACAATTACAGACCTTGCCACAACAGGACAGGCTTGTTGTTGTTGTTGTTGTTGTTGTTCTGTTAGTTTTTTAAAGATTTAAATATATTTTTCCTTTGTGCATGAATGTGTGTGTGAGGGGTTGCTCTGCATCCCTCCCCTTTTAAAATTATTTTTCTTTCTTATTTTTTTGTTTATGTGTGTACATGAATGATTATTTGTTTTTGCTTTTTTGTTCTTCTCTTTTGTTAGACTAAAGTGTGTGTGAATATATGTTTGAGGATTTAACTTGAATTCCAATCTTTTTCCACTTTCTTTTCTTTTTTCTTCCTTTCTTTCCCTTTTGCTTATCCTTTCTCTTTGTGTTGGGCATGTGTGCGAATTTGGTTTTCCTGAGGAGTTTTTTTTTTTCTTTTTTTTGCTTTGCTTTGTTTTCCTTTGCTGTTATTCCAGTTTGTTTTGGGGTGTGTGTGTGTGTGTGTGTGTGTGTGTGTGTGTGTGTGTGTTTGTGTGTGTTTGTGTGTGTGTGTTCAATTGTTTTTTGCTTTGTTTTCTGCTTTTGTGGTTCTTTTTTTAAAAAAAAAATTAAATATTGTTCATCTTATTCCATTCTACTTTTCTCTGTTCTCCTCACTGCTGTTACTGTGTCTTAGACTCACAGGGTACACACACATACCCATTGCATCATCATATAGAGTGATGGTTGGGAATGGGTCTTAGGGAATCCATACCACAATCAGTGAACATAGTGATTTGCAGGCAATTTCTGAATCCTAGCTCCCTATCCTCCACCTTATTCAACTTTCAAAACTACAATGCTTCCCATCTACAACCCTGTTTTTAAAATAGAACAAATCCAGAGCACAGATAAAGAAAGGAGGGCTGAACAAACATTAGAAGGGAAAGCCTCTCTCACTGCCACTGAGTACCTGAACTAAAGAGGAAAGAAATAGATCTGTCATAAATTAGGAAAAATCAAGGGAAGACCTACAGGTAATTTTCATTTTAACAAAGGGAAAACACATGAAAACTCAGACCTCAGAGTACAAACAATGGAAGTCAACAACAATTGACTTCAGAATACAACTGGGGTTAGAGAATGAATGAAAAGAGTAAATAAGACTCATAAAAGACAAACTGCAACACTGAAAGAACTTGCAAAAGAGATTCTGGCCATAAAAAGTTTCATCTAAGAAACAAATAACAAGATGATAAGCATGGAAAGCAGAATTAACCAAGCAGAAGAAAGAATCTCAGAACTTGAAAACCAAAACATGGAATTAACCTGATATGTAAAAAACATAGAAAGAAAACTAATAAAGAAAGTACAAAGTCTATAAGAGATGTGTGACTATATCAAGAGGCCAAATCTGTAACTGATTGGTATCCCAGAAGAAAAAGGGAAATGGAGGACACCTTGAAACAGGTATTCCAGGAAGTTATCCTAGAAAACCTTCCCCGTTTCAACAGAGATGTGACCATCCAAACACAAGATACAGAGAAACCTCTCAAGACATCAAATGAGAAGACTAATCCCTAGACACAGTAATTTGCCTAAACAAAGTAGGAACAAAAGTAAAAATCCTAAAGGCAGCAAGAAAGAAAGGTCAGACTACCTACTAGGAAAAACCAATAAAAATAATAGCTGTCTTACCAACAGAAATACTACAAGCTAGAATGGACTAGAGTCAAATATTCAAAGTCCTCAAGAATTTCCTACTCACTCAAGCTCAACTTTATCAGCGATGGAGAATAAAAATCCTTCCCAGACATCCAATCCCTAATAGATTGTACAGGTTCCAGACCAGCTCTACAGGAGATGCTTAAAAATGTAGTAAGGACAGAAAATAAGAAAGACCACATACTTCCCAAGAGAACAGCAGAGCACAGAATCAACAGAGAACACATTGCAATGACAAGCTTGAAAACACACACATACATCAACCCAAAAGTTAAGAGAAAATGAAAAACAAAGAAAAACTAATGATAGGGATAAGCAATCACATTTCAATAATCAGCCTAAATGGATTGACTGAATGCACCACTGCAGAGACACAGAATGGCAAACTGGATAGAAAAATCCAAGACCCAATTATTTGCTACATCCTGGAAACTCATTTTAACGCAAAAGATGCACACAGACTCAAAGTGAGAGGATGGAAAATGAGTTTCCAAACAAATGGATCACAACAAAAGTTGTGATCTTAATATCAGACCAAGCAATCTTTAAACTATCAAAAATTTAAAAAGATATGAAAGAACACTACATAACAATAAAATGTTCAATCCATCAGCAAGAATTATTCATTCTAAATATATGTGCCCAATACAGGAGCACCATCAATTATAGCAACTACTAAGTAAATCAATACAACTATAGCTGGGGACTTAAATACCCCACTAATAACCCTAGATAGATTATTGATGCAAAAACTCAACAAAGAGATTTGGAACCTCAACTTCATGATTGACCAAATGGACTTAGTAGATACTTACAGAATATTCACCCGACAACCACAGAATATTGATTCTACTCACCATCACATGGAATGTACTCCAAGACTGATCATATCCTTTGCCATAAATCAAGCATAAACAAATTCCAAAAGATCAAAATACTGCCATGCACTTTCTCAAACCACAGAAAAAAATAAATGCCAACACCAACAAAATTCCCCAAATACACACAAAGACAAGGACACTAAGCAGCATGATGCTGAACAACTACTGGATCAGAATGGAAATAGAAATAGAAATTAAAAGATTCCTGGAAACAAATGAAAATAAAGAAACATCATACCAAAACCTCTGGGATGCCATGAAAACAGTTCTAAGAGGAGAATGTATATATCTGTGACCACACATCAAGAAAATGGAAAGATCAAAAGTTAACAGTCTAACAAATCACCTAAGTGAGATGGAAAGACAAGACCACCAAAACCCTAATATTAGGAGAAGAATTCAGATTAGTCAAACAAAAATTCAAATAAGAGACATAGAAGACAAAGATATAGAAAAAAAAATCAACAAAACAAAAAGCTGGTTCTTTGAAGTAATAAACAAGATTGATGGACCCCTGGTCAGAATGGCCAAGAAAAAGAGAGAAAAAGTCCTAATAAACACAATCCAAAATGCAAAATATCAAATCACAACTAACCCCAAAGAAATAAAAAAGACTATAGAGACTGCTGTACACACCTGTATGGAAACAAACTTAATAGCCAAAATGAAATGGAAGTTTTTCTGACATCAAACAACCTCCCAAGGTTGAAACAAGAAGACAGCAAGACACTAAATAGACCAATAACAACTCAGGAAATTGACTCCATCATAAGAAAACTGCCTTCCAAAAAAAGTCCTGGACCAGATGACTTTCCAGAAAAATTCTACAAAACATACAAGGAGGAGCCAATACCAACCTACTGAAAGTATTCCAGACAACTGAGAAAGATGGAATTCTCCCCAAATCATTTTATGAAGCTAGCATTTCGTTGATACTCAAACTGGGTAAAGATACAACAACAATAAAAAAGAAAACTACAAGTCAATATCCCTGATGAAAACAATGCAAAAATTTTCAACAATATTCTAGCAAATTGGATCCAACAACACATCTCAAAAATTATCCACTATGATCAGATAAAATTTATCCCTAGGATGCAGGACTGGTTCAACATCCACAAGACCATAAATGTAATTAAATACATCAACAGATGTAAATACCAAGAACCATATGATTATATCATTAGATGCAGAAAGAGCTTTTGATAAAATTCAGCATCACTTCTTGATAAAAACCCTCAAACACCTAGGCATTGAAGAAACATACCTCAAAATAGTAAACGCCATCTATGACAAACTGACAGCCAGCATATTGCTAAGTGGGCAGACACTGGAAACCTTTTCCCCTGAAAACGAGAACAAGACAATTCTGCCTACTTTCATCACTCTTGTTCTACGTTGTGTTGGAAGTCCTAGTTAAAGCAATTATACAAGAGAAAGAAATCAGAGGTATCCAAATAGCAAAAGAAGAAGTTAAGTTATCCTCTTTGCTGACGATATGATCCTATACCTCAAAAATCTAAGAGAATATGTTAAAAATTTCCTTGCAATAATAAAGGAGTTTGTCAAAGTCTTGAGGTACAAAATAAATGTGCAAAAGACAGTTGCATTCTTATATGCTAACAACAAGTAGGCAGAGAACCAATAAAAAACACAATCCTATTCACAATAGCCACAAAAAATAAATAAACAAATAAAAGGAAATACCTAGGTATTTTCCTAACCAGAGAAGTCAAAGTTCTTTACAATAAAAACTACAAAATATTTCTCAAAGAAACCCAAGAAGACACAAACAAATGGAAAAATATTCCATGCTCACGGATAGGAAGAATCAACATTGTAAAGAGGTCCATCCTATCAAAGATAATCTAGAGATTCAATGCAATACCCATAAAATTATCAACATCATTCTTCTCAGACCTGAAAATAACAAGACAGAAATTCATATGGAAACATAAATCACTATGAATAGCTTAAACAATCCTCAGCAAAGAAACAAAGCAGAAGGTATCACATTTCCAGACTTTAAACATTACTACAATACGGTTAAAATAATCAAAACAGTCTGATTTGAATCCAAGAATAAGCATATGGACCAATGGAACAAAGTAGAAATTCCAGAAGCAAAACCTCAATTTCTCAACCAACTCATCTTTAACAAAGTCTCTACCAACAAACACCAGAAAGGTGAGAACCTATTCAGTAAATGGTGCTGGGAAAACTGACTGACCAAATGCAGAAGATTGAAACAGGACCCCTACCTATTACCATACACAAAAAATCAACCCCAAACTGGTAAAGACCTAAAAGTAAAACATCATACTATAAGAACCTTAGAAAATGCAGGAGACACTCTTGTGGAAATTGAAACTGACAACCAATTCCTGATCAAAATCCCAAGTGCCCACACCATAAAACACATGAGTGGGACCTCATCAAACTGAAAGCATCTGCAAAGCAAAAGAAAGCATCAAGAAAGTGGGGAGACAGACCACAGAATGGGAAAAAATATTTCCCAACTATATATCTGATGAAGGCTAAAATCCAGTATCTACAAGGAACACAAATGTGCCAAAAGGAAAAAAACAAACATTTCCATTAAATGGTGGGAAAAAGACACGAATAGACACTTCTCAAAAGAAGATATACGGACAGACAACAGACACATGAAAATGTGCTCTGCCTCACTAATTATCAGAGAAATGCAAATTAAAACCACCTTTCCCCAGTAAGAATGGCCATCATTAATAGAGCAAACAACACAGATGCTGGTGAGAATGTGGAGAAAAAGGAATATTTCTACACTGCTAGTGGGAAGACAAACTAGTGCAACCTCGTTGGAAAACAGTATCACAATTTCTGAAAGAACCAGACATTGATCTTACGTATGACCTAGCAATTTCCCTACTGGGAATATACCCAGAAGAAAAGTCATTAAAAAATAAAAATGACACCTGCACATGCATGCTTATTGCAGCACTATTCACAATAGCAAAAATATGGAACCAACTGTGCTGCCCAACGTAACTGGACTGGATTTTAAAAAATGTGGTATGTATACACACTGGAATATTATGCATCCATAAAGGACAAACATAAAGAAGGACTTCACTGCACATTGGTTGGATTTAGAGTTTGTCATATGCAGTGATCTATCACAAAAAAAAAGAACAGAGTACTGCATGTTCTCACTCATAAGCAGACCCTGAACATTTACCATAATACTATAAGAGAGGGATTTGCATTAGCGGGACTCTGTCAGAGTGGTGTTGAGGGTGAACACAACATCAATAAGGTACCTGATGTCAGACTAGACAAAGTGGGGATAAAAGGGAAGCTGAAACTTTGTATACCTAATCCTGAATTGTACCCCACATCTTTGCAATTAAAAGCAATAATTATATTTTTAAAATAACTAAAAGAAAATAAAAATAAAAAGATAATGAGTGTTGTCAAGGATGTGGAGTGAATGGAACCCTTTTCCACTGTTGCTAGAAATGTAAATTAGTACAATTTTTATGAAAATAGTATTAGATATTTTTCAAAATTGAAAATGGAACAATCATATGATAGTGCAATCCGACTTATGGATTTGTATCCAGAGTAATAAAACAGCATGTCGCCGGGCTCGGTGACTCAGCCTGTAATCCCGCGCCTTTGGGAGGCTGAGGTGAGTGGATTGCCTGAGCCCGCAGGTTCAAGACCCGCCTGGGCAGCGAGACCTCATCTCTACAATAAATCAAAGACTCAGCTGGGCGTGGTAGCGCATGCCTGTAATTCCAGCTACTGGGAAGGCTGAGGCAGAAGGATCGCTGGAGCCCAGCAGGTCGAGGCTGCTGTGGCCGGGAGTGGCCACTGCACTCCAGTCTGGGCGACAGAGTGAGACTCCAACTAAAAAATAATAATAAATTAAATTAAAAAAAATAAAACAGCATGTCAAAAACATACCTCCACTCCCATGTTTATTGCAACACTATTCACAAATAGCCAAGCTATGAAATCAGTTTAAGTATCTATTGAGGGATAAGTGGATAAAGCAAATGTGGTGTGTGTGTGTGTGTGTGTGTGTGTGTGTGTGTGTGTGTGTGTTGTATACAATAAAATAATAATTTTTTTAAAAAAAGAAAATCCTGTGATAACATAGATAAACTTGAAGGACATTATGCTAAGTAAAATAAGCCAGGCACAGAAAGACAAATAATACGTGATCTCACTTGAATGAAAAATCTACAAAAAGTTGAACTCATAGAAGCAGAGAGTAAAATGTTTGCAAGGGCTACTGATGGGATAAAATTGGAAGTTGTTAAAAGGGCACAATGTTTCAGTTAAACAGAATGAATAATTTCCAGAAATCTTTTGTGCAGCATGGTGACTATAGTTAACAACATATTGTATACTTAAAAATTGCTAGGTCATTGACTTGCTAAGCTATAGTGCAGCCACATGCTCTTTTAGCTACGGCCAGGCCATGTTTTCTTATGCTTATGATTCACCTTGGGGAGATGAATCCTCTCTTTCTCTCTCTCTCCACTTTACTTTTAAATAAATTATATTTTCTAATATAAAAAAATTGCTAAGAAAGATCTTAGTCACACCACTAAAAAGTGACAAGTTTGCGAATTGATGGATATGTTAGTTTGATTTAATCATTTCACAATGTATACATGTAAGATAGCATGACATTTTATAATGTAAATATACTTTTTTTTTCTGAGGACAAATAAGTTTCTTTACACGAAATAGAGGAATAAATATAAAGAAAGAAAAAAGTGAGATGATTAAGTAGCACAAAGCATAAATGTAACCGAATTTCAATCATTTAAAGCAGGCTTGCTATATTACACAACTACAATAGAGCATAATTTTATAGGTATAAAAACAAAATAGTGAGAAGTATCTAGATTTATTCATTATACACACAAACACTCCTAAGGTTATATAATGAAATATACTTTCAGAAATTATTTTTACTTGGGGAACTATAGTTATTTGCTTTATCAGTTATCTGTATATGTATTAAAAATTTAAAAAAATACTCAGAATTTAGTGACTTAAAACATAAAATTATTATATCTCTTGATTTTGTGATTTGGCAGTTCAGTTTTTCTCATACTCTTATCTAGGCCCACTCACGTAGCTGAATTCAGCGAGTAACCTGGCTCATGCTGGGGGTCTCAGAGGGTCTTACTAACATGTCTTTTGCCTACTCCTGGGGATGGCAGGACTTTTCTCTTCCATATGATCTTTTAACATGGCCACTTTATATGATAACAATAGCAATTAAGCTGAACACAAGGTGAATTAGAAGTCCATTTAGGACTGCCATATTGTTATTCACAGTGTGTCACAAGTATGGAGAAATAGGTATATCATGAGGCACAAGCTGCAAAACATAGTGGCCATCTTTTTCAGTCCATCACATAAGCTAGCATAAAGTTGCAAAAAATTTTCAGAAGTGATACCTGTAACAAAAAGAGAGGTTCAAACACTCACATCAGAGTAATAATGAGCACGTATTTTAAATACAGAGTTGAGTTTAAATCATCTCAATGATCTTCACTAGCTTCGTGAGTTAGACAATTTAATAAGCCTGAGATAACTTATGCTTCAAGTGGGCATTAAAAATGCCAACTTCATAATGTTGATAAGATAAGCAAATGGAATCCCCTATGTAAATTACCTAGCCTACTATTTAGCACATAGTATAAACTCTAAAAGACAATTATTATTCTTAATTAATTTACAGTTAAGATTGAATTAGATTCTTTAGGGTATATATTGAAAAAAGTTACCATTATTTTATAAATCAAATATTTTATCAAATCTTCTTTTATGCCTATTCTCTACCTCTGTCATTACCTTGAATAGATCACATAGCATTTTCTGGTTTCACACAACTGTTGACAGAGTTTTATCACTTTAGGTATTGAAGTATAAGTTCTGTCTAATATTAAACTTCTGTCTCTTAGCTAGTTCAGTGTTACATTCTATTCCCTACATTAAGACTTAGACTATTGAATTTCCATTTGGGAATGTTATAATTGGATTTTTTTTTTACTATTGTCTTTAATAAACTTGTTTTACTCCCATATTCACTTCCTGCCTTTAGTTCCTTCAGGATTGACTTGAAGGAATTAAGTTTCAGCAAGATTTTCCTTAATAACATAACAAGAAATCATCCATTGTCTTCTTGTGTGTGGCAAATATCAAAAGGCTATGAATCGAATATTTTTACATTCAATTAAAATCCATATATTGAAGTCCTAACGATAGAGATCTTTCTCTGATTGGCTGGGCTGCAAGAGGGTCAGCTCAATGGGTCAGCAAGCTAAACCACGAAGAGTGTCAAAACAATAGGCTGGCAAGCCAAACTCTGAGAGTGTTAGTGCTAATGGACTGGCAAGCCAAGTCCCAGGTGTGTTGCTGGTTTGGTGGACTGGCAAGCCACCTGCCAAGAAGTGTGTCAGCTCTGGAGTCTCACTGTCTCAGTCAAGCTGGTTCCCTCATCTGGCAAGTCAGCCTCATGGGTGCATGCCTTTTCACCTCCAATGATCTTCAGCAGCTTCTTGGGTTTGGGTTCTTGTCTCACTCCCAAGCGGAATGAGGGACACCGATGGCAGGAAGGTGAGAAAGCAGGATTTCATGAGAAGACAGAAAAACTCCTATAGTGGGAGGGAATCCTAGGGGACTGTCAATTTGGAGATGAAACCTGGTGCTTCTATAGCCCTAGGATCAAACTGATTGGCTAGCATGAGCTGTGAGAAGATTGGTTAGCACTAACTGTGTTGATTGGTCAGTACTAAGAACCAATCAACTGGAGGTAGGGGTCTAGTAGGTGAACTGATTGGTTGACACTTACCAGTGAGGTGATTGATTTGTTTTCCAATCCCAGCAGTGAGTGTTTTTGCTCTAGTCTGAGGGGCTTTTAGTGAGCTTGTTTACTAACCCCAGTGTTTCACTTCCAGAGGTCTACAGGAAGTTTGTTACTGGGGACATACCCTATCTGTCTGCCTAACTGTTTTCCAGCTACTTTCTCTTACACTAATCCGAAATGCAATGTTATTTAGAAATTAGGCCATGGAAATGATCTGGTCATTAGAGTGGAGAGCGCATCAGCAGGAGTAGTGCTTTTATAAGAAGAGACATGAGAGAGGTGTTCTCCTTCTTTACCATGTGAGGCTATATTTAAAAGGCAGCCTTCTACAAACCAGGAAAAGGACTCTTACCAAACATCAAATCTCTTGGCACCTTGATCTTGGACTTCCTTGTCTGCAGAAGTGTGAGAAATACATGTTTTCTTAGCACAAATTAAGTTAGCTACTTTTTGCTTGTCTCATATACAGAGTAACCATTTAATTTATCATTTAAAATGGAATAATTTTATAGTAAAATGGAAGATCTAAAAGTCATTAAAAGGCATGAATTGACTACTAGTAAGCATAAATTGGGAATTTTCTGAGAAAACTGAGTGAACTCTACAGCCTATTGATGGAACAATTTTGTAGATTTCTGGAAGTTTCTTTTACTGGGTACAACCAACTAGAGTTTTCTGGTGCGGTTGCTATCTGTAGTTAATATATGACTTTTGCACCATTTTTTCTGTTGAGGTAGCTTCAATTGGAATCCCACTTTGGTGAAATCTTATGGAAGATAACTTTTTCTGTGGGATAGAAAAAAACATAATATAGAAAAGCATAGAAAAACATGTATCCCTTCTCCCTGTTGACTAATTGTCTATTGTCTTTCTTTTATTAGTTATTTCCCCAAAGAAATCTGTGATATCGTGTACAAATCAAATTTTGTTCACTATTCTAGCACAGCACTTAAGTATGCAGGAGTCATACCTGCAAGATTAATAGTAGTCATAAGGTTCACTTAAACATCTCACAGAGCAATACTATATGTCTTGCAGTGTGATGCAATTTAACCCAGGTGTTTTCAATCCTTACTTGGACAAAATTTTTTTTTCTCAGCTTAAGCTCTCTTTATAAAAAAACAAAAACAGCAACAATATATATATATATATCAGGTGGTAGCTGACCCAGACTGAATACAAGTATAAGTAAGGGGAAAGAGTACCCCAAACTCTGAGAATGGTCTCCAGACATTAACCCTCCAGGTTCGTTAGTCATATGTTCAATGACTATATCTGGCTCATGACACTGGCCTGGTCCCACATTCCATCTTCTTAGAAAACTGTCAGAATGAATTCCTTCAACATCAGACAGTGTCTAAGACTTACCTTTGACACAAATCAAACCAGAGAGAAGTCTCTTTGGGCAGCTGGTCAACTAGAACTACTATAAACACCAGAACATGACAAAGAGTAAACACTTTTTAAAATAAATTAATCAAACATTCAAGAAAGGGTCTGTAAAGATTAGAAAAATGAAAAAAAATTGGACCTATCAACACTGAATTATTTAGAAATTCATAAGACCTATCTGGGGACAAATTCTAAATTTTTCAGGGATCATATGCATACAAAAGTGAGTTAAATGAATCTGATATAAAATTTGGGACTTCCCAATAGGAAGCTATTTTAAATTGTGTGTTGATTTAAGTCACAAGAATTTTCTTTGATTTAAGAAATGATTTTTTATAAGCGAAAACCATTTTGATATTTTGTAAGCCCATATTAAGAACAACTTTGAAGTGTTGACAACCTGTATACGGAATTAGAGCACTGCATACTGAATTAAATTAGAGCATTTAATTCAAGACCTACAGTGCTGTCGTTGCATTAAACTTGAAGTGCAATTCCCTTAGGTCCCCTCCCACTGTGGGAGCTTTTCTGCCCTCCCAATAAATTCTGCTTTCTCACTTTTCAGAAAAAGAGAAAAAACTGAATAAGTATATTTTGTGGAATTAACTACTCAGAATAGTGCACTGGTATACTAGAGAGAGTCTTAGAATTCATTCTAGTTTAAGAGGATTGAAATACTCAAGATATACTATAAATAAATCATAGCCACTTTTTAATATAAATCAGGAAAGTATAATCAGATGTGATATTGTTTAGAAAAAATATATGCAAAGATATGATAGCAGCAGACTTAGGAATAGTGATAAATACAGCCAGATGAAGAAAATACAATCTTAGTGATTTTTGAATGCTGGTTATTTTTAGTTATTGATATTGAGAAAGAGAAAAAAACAAAATATATTAATTCTTTAAGAATATATTGTAAAAACAGAATAATGAAAATTGTATACTGAAGAGTGATTACTATTTAAAGGGTAGGGTTACTGTGAAACAACATTTTAATAGCCAGTCAGGCTAGAATATAAATGGCACATAGGAATTGTGAAATTGGCAATTTATCATCCGTGTCACCATGGAAAACAAATTTTCTATAGTTTGAATATTCATTGTCTCCAACACTGTGTTAAAATTTAATCTCCAGTGTGACAGTTTTGAGAGGTGTAGCATTTAAGAGGCGATTGGGCCATGAGGAATCTGCCTTCAAGATTGAATTAATCCATTCATGCATTAATGGGTTAATTGACTAATGGAGTCATGAGAGTTATTCTGGAAGTTGAACTAGTAGTTCTCTAAGAAAGATACTTGAGTTAGCTTGTTCAGCTTGTGGGCCATGTGATGACTTGTGCTGTCTCAGGACTATGCTGAGTCCCCACCAGCAAAAAGTCTCTCTCACCCGATGTAGTTCCTCGACGTTGGACTTCTCAGGTTCCATAACTGTGAGAAATAAATTTCTTTATTAATTACCCAGTTTCAGATACTCTGTTATAAGCAACAGAAAATGGGTTAATACAAAGGTAGAATCCAGGCCCAGTAGTAGAGTGCTGTAATTAGATAATAACTACCTGTCAGTTTTGAGCACATGAGTAGGGATGTAACAACATAGATGTTCTTGTTTTCCATTCCTAACCCAAGGTTTGACATATGTCTTAGGAAAAAGGCAACAGTTGTAGTAAATAAATTTGTTGAACACAAACCATCACAGCTAAAGTTAAATCAACTTTAACTTCCAGTGTCACATCAAAGTAACCTAACAACTCACAGAAACAGTGTAGAATGGTGGTTGTCAGGGACTGACATAGAGGGGAAATGGGGAATTGCTTAATGGGTATAAAGTTTCAGTTATACAAGGTGAATATTTTGTAGAGATCTGCTGTGCAACATTGTGTTGCACAGAGTTAACAACATTGCATCATGTACTTAAAAATTTGTTGAGTGTAAATGTCATGTCATATTATGATAAAAGAACCATAAAAATAAATTGATAAATATCTTTTTTAAAAGGCTAAAAAAGTAACATTTCCAACTTTGATGTAAATACTGACAATTCTAATGTAACCCTACTCTTACGATTTTGTTTTAGGACATCCATACATTTCCTATAAAACAGATATTTGGGTTACTTTATGTAGGAAGTCTCAGTGATAATAGAATGTGTTTGATATTTATGAGAGCAAGCTCTTTATGGACTTCAGTAACAGTATTATATCAAAAATAATAATTTTAGGCCAGGCACAGAGGTTCGTGCTTATAATCCCTGCTCTCTAGGAGGCCAAAGCAAGAGGATCGCTTGATTCCAGAAGTTCAAGACCAGCCTAGACAATATAGCAAGACCTTACCTCTATAACAACAGCAACAAAAGTGCAGCCTGGCATGGTGGTGTATGCCTGAAGCATCAGCTACTTGGAAGGCTGCAGCAGAAAGATAGCCTGATCCTAGGAATTTGAGGCTGTGATGAGCCATGACTGTGCCACTATAATCCAACCTGATGACAGAGTGAGATCCCAACTCAAATAGTAAAATAATAATAATAAATATTTTTATTTGTAATTAAATTAACAATTCAATGATATTGTTCTTTGTATGTATTTTCAAGTGTACCTTTAAATGCATTCTATATGAATGAGTAAAACATACTTAAATTTTATTTATGCATAAATATGCATATACTATTTTATATTTTGGTCTTATATTGACTATATTATACCACTCTTACTATGTGAAATTTTGAAAATTAACTTGAGCTTTGTGTTGGAGCTGACTGACTAAATATATGTGTTTAGTTCTCAATCCCAAAATACCTGAAAAGATAGGGGAAATAAAACAATAAATCTTAAAACCAGAATGTGCACCCATATTCACTAGAACTAGGTAATTTGAAATTTGTAGGGTTGAAACAGGCAATTTTCAAAAAAATAATTTCTCTACTAAAGCTTCATAAAACCTACCACATAAGAAAGAATAGAGGATTTCAATCAGTAATTTCAGTTAGTTACACAAAATTAATGTAACAGTTACAGATAATTCAGCTGTCAAAGTTAGGTTTAGCTTTTCAGGATAAATTTATCAGGACAACTCTAAATAAATCAGAAATTAAAATCATAATTAAGTAAAATTAATATATGATTTGAACAAAAGATAAAAGCCAGTTTAGATGTACATCTTATGACACCAACACTCACTCACATGAACACAGATACATAAGTCTACATACACATTCACATACATCTCCATGTAAACAAAGACACCCAAACGTGAGCATGTACATACATGAACACAGCGAAATATGCACATACGTACACCCCAGTCACATACATCCATGCACATATGCACATCTATTCACATATTTATAAATTCACACACACAAAGTGATAGAGTCCCTGAAATTGCAACTTAAATATGTAGAGATATACAATATTCCTAAATGGCAACATGTACTCAATGTTGTAACTATATCCAGGAAAGTGAAATTATTTGATTTTAAAGCATGATCTGGACTGGGTGCCATGGCTCACACTTGTAATCCTAGCACTATCAGAGACCAAGGCAATAGGGTTGAAGTTTGAGACCAGCTTAGACAAAATAGTGAGACATTGTCTCTACAAAAAAAAAAAAAACAACTAACTAGGTGGGGTGGCGCACACCTGTAGTGTCAACTAGTAAGGAGGTTGAAGGAGGAGGATCACCTAAGCCCAGGAGGTCAAGGCTGCAATGATTTCTGATAGTGCACTGCACTCCAGCCTGGGTGACAAAGTGAGATTCAGATTCAAAACAAAAATAAAATGACAAATTTGGGTACAGAGACATAAAACAGTCAGATAAAAAAATCAGAGAAGTTAGGCTTCTACTCAAAAAGAAAAAAAAAAGTATGATCCAACATTAAAACATTGTATTTGCCAAATAGGATGTTGATAAAAATAAATTAATCTTAAATATGTATTATTAGATAAAAATTTAAGTCTCAATAAGCAAATTAGATAGTGAATTGATTAAAGCTATGAAAAGAAAAATATGTCAGCTTTAAAAAGTTTAAGAGACTATAATAACAAGTGGCAAAAAGGGCACAATGACCAATTCACATGAGGTTTTATCAATAAAACATGAAGCAGAGTCCTTGAAATGATCATGAACTAAACAGACCTTTGCAAAATTTGTTAAAGAAATGTAAAAAAAGGGGGCAGGGGAAACAAGTGCAAAAAAAATTAGGGTGCATATATAATAAGTAAAGATTTTTTTAAAAACTTAGATTATTCTAAATTTAACATAATAATCTCACTTTTGCCTTACAGAAACTTTCACATTTTACATATACAAATTTGTCTAATATTCTTTTACATTTTTTGTTTTAACTTATGTAAGAAGGTCTTAATATTTTTATCTCTAAAAATGTGATCCCGTTTTTTATCAGTGCATTCATTGTTGTTATTCATTATTAGCTATTTATATCAACTATAGTATAAACATCTTTTTTTAGTCTTATAAAACATAAATTAAAATAAAACTTACTTAAAATAAACGTTTCTATACACATTTATTAAGTAGTTCAATATTTTACTTTTGATTTCATGCTGGCTTCATGGCATATTAATTTCCATATATTATAGTTTCTTGAATTTCTACTTATTCATCTAACTAAATTTTCTATGGAAAATTTAGGCTAATGGAAAACAATAGGCTATCAAAACAATAGGTTAATTTCCTATTGTTGCAAATATTGCAATATTATACTAAGTTTGGATATGTAATTAAGACAAACTGTATAATACAAATGTTTGTTTTTAAATTTATTCCCTATACGAAATTTAAAACTAACTTTTCAGTTGTTTTTACTTTGATTATTTTGATCGAATTTCATTTTATTTATAGATTGATATGAAGGTAGTTATCAACTTTATATAAGTTTATTCATTCAGCAATGTTATGTCTCTTAAGGTCTTTTAATTATTTGTATTTAATGTTTATATTTAAAACTAAATAATTTTTTTGTCCAATTTCATGAACAAATATAAAATGTTGAATATGTAGCAGCAGTGGTGACATTTCTATTGTTAGTGCCTTTAATATAATTACTTTTTTATTTTTATATGAGTATAATTTTATCCCTTAGACATGTATTATTCCATGTGGAACATATGCTTATTTCTATATAAAGTTCTATTAAAACAGATATTTAAATATTATCTTAAAACTTTAATCATTTCTCTGTATAATGATGTGACTTCCCCCTTTGCTTCTTTTTTCTTAATATAGTGAAATGCGGTAGTATTTATTCGCATTGAACTATCTTGTATTCTTAGGATATGTTAGACAGTAAAATGTGTTTAATTGAGTCAATGCAGATTTTGTTTACTAAAACATATTTAGAAAAATAAATATTTACGTGATTCTTTAATTTTCTTCATATAAGTTTTCCTTACATTGGAAGAAAATAATCAAATATATATAATCATATGAAAACTTTAGATGACATTTTTACAATGGTAACTAAATCATAAATTATGTTATATTTGAATTCAGGTATGATATAGAAAATGTCCTTAATTTAGTGAACACTTAGGAAAATTTTTTAAAAATCAATAAAAATATAATGAAATTCCACAGAATTTGAAGGATGTATTTTTATCGAAAACAGAAAACTTGTCTTATGCTTAAAATATTTCCTACTCTCAATGCTTAACAGAGTGTATGATTCAGAAATTTTTTTGCAAGACCTGTAACTACTTATTTAATCCACAAATTAAACAAATAATATTTAAAGCTTATATAATCATCTCTATTCTTTCTCCAAAATTTCAGAAAAACAAATTTAAATTATTATATTTGCTTATTTAATAACTGAGGGCAAGTTCCTTGGGTCCCCTTCCACTGTGGGGGCTTTTTTGCCCTCTCAATAAATCCTGCTTTCCAAAAAAAGAATAAACTGAAAAGGTTTTTTGTTTGTTTGTTTGTTTGTTGTTTTACTAAATTCTGGCACAAATAAACTGACACTTCTAAATGTAACAATAGGAAACAAATTACCTGCCAAGAAAACAACAGGCAATAAAAAAATCTGTGTGGTCCTGCCTGTAGTTCTCAGCCTCATTTCCTGACAGCTGTTATTAGATCTTTGAGTGAGCACTTTTTGTGGAAGTGAATGGTGAAAAGGTTACTTAGAGCATGATGAAAAAGAATCACAAGCAAATTAGCAGTGGAATATAATTTTTAAAAATATTACAAGTGAGCAACTACATTTTCAAAATTGTGTGCACAATAAATATCAGATCGGATTATTTCGCTCAATATTAAGCAATAATTTAACAATACTTTTAATATTTAATTTAAGCTATTTATAAGGCAGGTAGCTGTGTCAAGGATATCTAGAATTATTGTGAGATCTCCTAGTTATTCATTTTTGCTAATGGGGAGCAATGAAGAATTTTGTTAACAGACATAAACAACATTTCTTTAAAATGTTACAACTTTTTCAGGAGATAATTGAATCCTAAAATTTAATTCCAAATTTCAAAAAAAAAAAGTTTTATATCTAAGAATTATTGCTTAGCAATGAAATTGGCATGTCTTACTCAATTTCACGAGAATACATACAAATTATGTATGTTATCCATTTACGTGGCTACTTGGCTAGATTAGTTGAATATGGCATCAATGAAAATACGGCCATAGATCGAATTTTTGTGTTTTCAGCTAGTTTTTACAATTTTTAAAACCATATATCATACCTTCAAATCATAGACCTATCTTCCAAAGATGCACTAGTATTTACAAGAGACACTACAAAATAAAACTGAACAATCTCAATTATACCAAAAAATAAAATATAAAAGAGAGATCACAGTTTATTAGTGATGGGTGAATTGTAGTTTTATGTGTAGTATTGGACACTTTACATGTTTTGCATTAATGTCCTTTATATTCATGCTACTTGGATACTTTTCTGACAATGAAGCAACAACAAAAATATATTGTATTCACTTTCTCCCAAAAGAGACACTTGAGAAAATAGGATGCCTTTAAATATTATTATTTGAGAAATTAAATTAAAATTTTTAGATTCACATATAAGTGAAATCTGGTGATTTATTTTACAACAAGGTGACTATAGTTAATAATAATGTCAAAATATTTCAATATTTCAAAATTGCTAAAAGAGTGATTTTAAATGTTCTCACCACAAACAAATGATATGTAAATAAGGTTTTGCATACATTAATTAGCCTGATTTGTTCACTATATATGGCATACCAATATCAAAACATCACATTGTAGCTCATAAACAATTATTGTTTTCCATTTTAAATATAGTATAATTTTTTAAATTTTTTAGATACAATAACATGATTATATAAAAGTACTTAAGCATTTCATGGGAAACTGTAGATTTGAGAAAGCATGAAAAAGCAGAAAAATATATTATGTGTTTGCTTGTCAATTTATTCCCAGATTAAGATTTAGTCACCACTATGTTCTTTGTAATGACGAAATTTTCATTGATGGAAAATTTCCTGAAACCTGCTGTAATTCAAATCCTTGAAGAAATGGTTTCCAAATTTTTCCAGACCATGAACTATTCAGTTGAACAAAACATTTGACTCACTGCCTTTAATATAATTTTATTAAACAATTATCTTTCAAAAGTATTTGGAAAAATATTACAATTTCTGATGAAACCACATGGAATTGTCATTTTTAAAATTTTTCAAATATCTTAACAATCACTACATAAATTTAATAAACACAATTATGATTATATTATTATAAAAATTATTTTTATATAGTCTTTGGAGAATAACTCTTAAAATATGAATATGAGACTCATAGGAAGCAGGATAATCAAAGTAGTCTGAATAAAACAATTCTATGAGACAACTAGGTAACTGTCAAATGTTAGCAATAGGAAAGGTACTATTGTAGACCTGGGATCTACCCTGATCATTTCTCTTCTAGAAAAGTAATTAATAAGCTGTGAGTATATGTGGTCTATATTTATCACCCTCTTTAAGTGCACCTAGCTACAGAAAAAGATATTTTACACAGAAGAAATTCCAGGCATGGCAATGAAAAACTGTCAGATCTACATGCATATGCATCTTGTCAATTTCTTATTTCATATTTTTGGAGTATTATTACATATTTACATTTCTTGTACCATGGACCACTTGGGTTAATCTTTGAAGAAGAGCTACACTATTAACTTCTGGAATTTTATTTTATTTTATTTATTTATTTTTTTTTTAATTTTTTTTTTAATAAATCAGTATTTTTTATTATCGTTTTGTAGGGTACAGTTAAGGGTTAGGTGTACAATTACGTTTCATTCAGGCACCCTATTGATAAGAGGTGTTTTCCCAGTCCCAGATAGATATTAGCTACTGTTAATCCCATCCCCCCCCATAATTTCCCAGTACCATCAGTCATTTTCTTATAGTATTACATTGGATGTTCAAGGTCCATTATATGAGTGAAAACATGTGATATTCTGATCTTTGTTTCTGTGAGAGGTCACTCAGTATTATAGACTCTAGTTCCATCCAGGTAGCTGCGAAATCCATGATTTTGTTCTTTTTCATGGCTGCGTAGTATTCCATCGTGTATATGTACCACATTTTTAATCCAGTCCTCTTTTGATGGGCAGCATGGTTGTTTCCAGGTTCTTGCTATTGTGAATAACACTGCGATAAACATACGTGTACAGGTATCTTTTTTATAGAGTGATTTGTGTTCTTCAGGGTATATTCCCAGTAGGGGGATTGCAGAGTCATAAGGAAGGTCAATATTTAGAGCTTTCAGGAATCGCCACACTGCTTTCCACAGAGGTTGCACTAGCTTACACTCCCACCAACAGTGTAGAAGTGTTCCCTTTTCACCACAGCCTCTCCAGCAGCTGTTATTTTTTGAGTTGTTGATAATTGCCATTCTGACTGGAGTTAGGTGATATCTCAGTGTGGTTTTGATTTGCATCTCCCTGATGATTAGTGAGGTTGAGCATTTCTTCATGTGTTTGTTGGCTGCTCGAATGTCTTCTTTTGTGAAGTGTCTGTTCATATCTTTTGCCCATTTTATAATGGGGTTGCTTGTTTTCTTCTTTTCAGTACGTTTCAGTTCCTTGTAGATCCAGGATGCTAAGCCTTTGTCAGACCTAGAGTTGGCAAATACATTTTCCCAGTCTGTAGGCTGTCTCCCTACTCTCTTGATGGTTTCTTTGGCTTTGCAGAAGCTTGTCAGTTTAATAAGGTCCCATTTGTCTATCTTCTCTCTTAAGTCCTGTGGGTTTCGGGTTTTGTACAGGAATTGGATGCCCGTTCCGATTTCCATGAGAGTATTTCCTTCCTTTTCTAAGGTTCTTATGGTTTGAGGTTTTACATTTAGGTCTCTGATCCATTTGGAGTTAACCTTTGTGCATGGGGATAGATAGGGGTCCTGTTTCAATCTTCTACATGTGGTCAACCAGTTTTCCCAGCACCATTTACTGAATAGTTTCTCCTCACCCCATTGGTAGGTGGTGGGGGCTTTGTCGAAGATGAGTTGGTTGAGGAATTGAGGTTTTGCTTCTGGAATCTCAATTCTGTTCCATTGATCTATATGCCTGTTCCTGTACCAATACCAAGCTGTTTTGATGATTGTAGCTTTATAGTAAAGTTTGAAGTCTGGTATTGTGATACCACCTGCTTTGTTTTTTTTGCTGAGGATTGTTCTGGCTATTCTTGGACGTTTGTGTTTCCATATGAATTCCTGTGTTGTTTTTTCTAGGTCAGAGAAGAATGTTATTGGTAATTTAATGGGTATTGCATTGAATTTGTAGATTGCCTTAGGTAAGATGGACATCTGCACAATGTTGATTCTTCCGATCCATGAGCATGGGATATTTTTCCACTTGTTCATGTCAGCTTTGATTTCTTTGAGCAGTGTTTTGTAATTTGCATTGTAAAGGTCTTTCACGTCTCTGGTTAGGAAGATGCCAAGGTATTTCATTTTTTTTGTGGCTATTGTGAATGGAATTGTGTTTTTTATTTGGGTTTCTGTTTGTTTATTATTGGTGTAGAGAAATGCGATTGTCTTTTGTACATTTATTTTGTATCCTGAGACTTTGCCAAAGGCCTTTATCAATGTAAGGAGGCCTTTAACAGATTCTCTTGGGTTTTCAAGGTACACCATCATATCATCTGCATAGAGAGATAACTTGACTTCCTCTTTTCCTATTTGAATACCTCTGATTGCCTCGACTTCTCTGATTGCTCTAGCCAGGACTTCCAATACTATGTTGAACAGGAGGGGAGAGAGTGGGCATCCTTGTCTAGTTCCAGTTTTCAGGGGAATTGGTTCCAATTTTTGTCCATTTAGGAGTATGCAGGCTGTAGGTTTCTCGTAGATGGCTTTTATTATTTTGAGGTATGTTCCCCGTATGCCTAGATGTTCAAGGGTTTTTATCAAGAAGGGGGGCTGGATTTTATCAAAAGCTTTTTCTGCATCTAATGATATGATCATGTGGTTTTTGTTTTGACATCTGTTGATGTATTTAATTACATTTATGGTTTTACGAATGTTGAACCAGCCTTGCGTGCCAGGAATGAAGCCTACTTGGTCATGGTGAATGATTTTTGAGATATATTGTTGAATCCTGTTTGCTAGGATTTTGTTGAGAATTTTAGCATCTATGTTCATCAAAGATATTGGCCTGTAGTTCTCTTTCTTTGTTGGATCTTTACCTGGCTTGGGTATCAGTGTGATGTTGGCTTCATAAAATGATTTGGGGAGAGTTCCATCTTTTTCAATCGCCTGGAATACCTTCAGTAGGATTGGTATCAGCTCCTCCTTGAATGTCTTGTAGAATTCTGCTGGAAAGCCATCTGGACCAGGCTTTTTTTTGTAGGAAGTTTTCTTATTATGTAGTCGATTTCCTTGATTGTAATTGGTCTATTTAGGGTCTCAATTTCTTCTTGTTCCAACCTAGGTAGATTGTGTGATGTCAGAAAGTCCTCCATTTCCTTGTGGTTTTCAAGTTTGTTTCCATACAAGTGTACATAGTAGTCTCTAATGATCTTTTGTATTTCCTCAGGGTCAGATGTGACTTCATCTTTTGTGTTTCTGATTATGCTTATTTGTTTTTTTTTCTCGTTTTTTCTTGGTCAGTCTAGCTAGGGGACCATCGATCTTGTTTATTCTTTCGAAGAACCAGCTTTTTGTTTCATTGATTTTTTCAATTATCTTTTTGTCTTCTATGTCCTGGATCTGGGCTTTTATTTTGGTGATCTGGATTCTTCTGCTGAAATTAGGGTTTTTGTGGTCTTGCTTTTCCAGCTTCTTTAGGTGGCTTGTTAGATTGTGAATTTCTGTTCCTTCCATTTTCTTCATGTGTGTTTGTAGGGATATAAATTCACCTCTTACTACAGCTTTCAGGGCATCCCAGAGATTTTGGTAAGATGTTTCTTCATTTTCATTTGTTTCCAGGTATCTTTTGATCCCTGTTTTGATTTTGTCATTGACCCAGGAGTTGTTTAGCATCATGCTGTTTAGTGTCCATGTCTTTGTGGGTTTTGGGGGGACTTTGTTGGTTCAATATTTATTTTTATTCCACTGTGGTCTGAGAAGGTGTTTGGTAGAATTTCGGTCCTTTTAAATTTGCTTATACTTGATTTATGGCCGAGTATGTGGTCGATCTTAGAATATGTTCCATGTGGTGATGAGTAAAATGTGTATTCTGTGGTCTTTGGATGGAGTGTTCTGTAAGTATCAATTAAGTCCATTTGGTCCAAGGTCACATTGAGGTTCCGGATCTCCTTGCTGATTTTTTGTCCTGATGATCTGTCTAGGGTTGTGAGTAGGGTATTAAAGTCCCCAATTATGATAGTGGTAGAGTCAATATCTTTCTTTAGTTTTCCAAGAAGTTGTTTTATGAAAGTTGGTGCACCTATGTTGGGTGCATATATGTTTAGGATAGATATTTCTTGTTGATGGATTGAACCTTTTATCATTATGTAGTGACCTTCTGTATCTTTTTTGATTTTTAATAGTTTGAAGGATATTTTGTCTGAAATTAAGATGGCTACTCCTCCTTTTTTTTGTATTCCGTTCGCCTGAAAGATTGTTTCCCATCCTCTTACCTTGAGTCTGTGGGTGTCCTTTCTAGTGAGGTGAGTCTCTTGAAGGCAATAGATTGTTGCCTGATGATATTTTATCCATTTTGCCAATCTATGTCTTTTCAGTGGTGCATTTAGTCCGTTCACATTTAGGCTAATAACTGAAATGCAAGAGTTGATCCCTGTCATAAGGTTCTTACAGAGTTGTTACTGTTTATTTGTTGTCTTTCTTTGGGTTTTGGAGTTGGTTCAGGTGTGTTTTTAATCTTTTGCCTGTACTCTTGTGAAGAATGCTGATGTTCTTTTTTTTTTTTCTTCTGTGTTCAGTACTTTCTTGAGTGTTTCTTGTAGCGGTGGTCTGGTGGCAGCGTAGGTTCTTAGGGATTGGATGTCTGGAAAAGATTTTAATTCTCCCTCACTAATGAAGCTTAGTTTAGCTGGGTAGGTTATTCTTGGTTGAAATTGTTTCTCTTTTAGTACTTTGAAGATAGGGCTCCAGGCTCTCCTGGCCTGAAGGGTTTCTGTGGATAAATCTGCTGCTATTCGGATTGGTTTTCCCTGGTAGGTAGTCTGGCCTTTTTCTCTTGCTGCCTTTAGGATTTTTCCTTTCATAGCTACTTTGTTTAGGCGAATTATTATGTGTCTGGGAGTTGGTCTTCTCGTTTGTTGTCTTGCAGGGGTTCTCTGAATCTCTTGTGTTTGAATTTTTTCATCTTTACTGAGATGAGGGAAGTTTTCTTGAATGATTTCATGGAATGTTTGTTCCAGTGTGGCTTCTGTTTCTCTTTCTGCCTCAGGAGGCCCAATTATTCTCAGGTTTGGCCTCTTGAAGTGATCATTCATCTCTTGCAGGTTTTGTTCTGTCTTTTTGAGCTTCTTTTCTATGCTTTTGACAGTTTGGGTTAGTTCTGTGTTTTGGTCTTCGAGCTCTGAGATTCTTTCTTCTGCTTGGCTGATTCTGCTTTCCATGCTTATTAGTCTGTTGTTCATTTCCTCACAGTATTCTTTACTGCTGTCATTTCTGACAACAGCTCCTTCCTATTTTCCTCTTGTCTCTCCTCAATTTTTTTAATTCTCTCCATTAATGTTTTGATGTCTGGGTTTGTTGCATGTAGCCAGTCATTCTGGGGGCTCTTCATTGTCTGTGTTCCAGAATCTGTTTTCTCATTGTCTGATCTCCCAGGGGTCTGTGTAAGACCTATATTCTTCTTTTGGTTTTTCTTCATTTGTGCGGTTTTTCCACTTCCTACTTCTTCCTTCCCTCCACGTCACCGTCTTCTTTAATTTTGTTTTTCAGGGGTAAAGGGACTGGTTTTACTTCTGTTCGTTCAATCTCCCCTTCTTTATGTATGTCGTCTTACTTTGTTCAATTTTGAAGTTGCACTGTAGGTTGGAGGTGGTCCTTTTTGCAGTTTTGAGATGTATTTAAGGGAGAGCTGTGATTCAAAATCTGTCTGCAGGTCTGGTGTTCGCTGACAGGCGTGTGGATAATGTGGAACCCACTTCCCACTGCCCTGGAGTCTGTCCATGCAGTGGGGCTGTAGGTTTACTCCCTGAAATAAAATGTGGTTAGCAGGGGGGGGAGAATGGAGCAGATAGTGGGTTGAAGAGGGGAGTGGAGAGATAGAGGAGTAAGGGAGGAAACTAACGAGTGTGCCAACAAATAGAGAGAGAGGTCTATACTGAAACAGCTAAAAAAGATGGACCACAGCTACAGTCGAACCAACTCTCATACAACCACAAATAAAACATATCGTGATGCTAACATACCGGCTATCCAACCACCTTATTGGTGTGCTGTTCCTCTATACAAAGACATGGTTTACAGACAGAAGAAAAGAGAAGAAAAGGAAAAAGGGAAAAAAGAAAAAAGGGAACAATACTGTAGGAATAGAATTAAGTCATTAAACTAATAGAATCAATGAAGCACACTCTGAGACCTTTCGTTTAAGTCCAATGTCCTTTCAGGTCTGATTTCTAGTTTTCTTTTCAAGCTGGTGAATTAGTTTGCAGTTAGAGTCAATTGCCCCTGATCTGCTGTGAAGGACAGCTCAGTTCAACCTTCCTTCAGCAGTTTGGTCTATGTCTTTATCAGGCTTATTTCTCCCATTTCGGTGTTGTTACCTTGAGTCGCCAGCAGGTGGTTCTATCTCATCTGCTCGCCCCAGAGGGGGTGGGGCCGGACAGGAACAAGATGGCTGCCTGCCTCCGAGCAGGCAACAGAAGCCCCACGCGAGCCAGCAGCACAATCTCAGACACAGGAGATTTGGCAGCAATCCCTGCAGATCTTCCTTGAAGCCGATTGGTGTGGATCTCCTCTCGGGCCGGGTTGTGATGAGCTGCGCGGGCCGAGCGCCGGGCGCCGGGAGCGCCGGGAGCGCCGGAGCGCCGAGGCCGGGAGCGCCGGGGCGGGAGGCGGGAGCGCCGGGGCGGGAGGCGGGAGCGCCGGGGCGGGAGGCGGGAGCGCCGGGGCGGGAGGCCAACTTCTGGAATTTTAAATGTAAACTCTTGTCCCCAGAGGATGGCTTAGAAAATGTCAAGAGTTACTATACGTTAAAGGAGTCTGTTGACAGGGAAGTTTATTCCAGCAATAGCTAGTAATAATCATAACTTTAAAAAATGTAAAATAAGAAATTCCCTGTTTCATTTGTTTTTAATTTATTTCTATTTTGACTTCTTATATTATTGCTTGTCAATTTATCCAAACTGTTGGATTCTAAAAAACTGTTTGTTTTGTTTTAAAATGTGTATTTTATCAATTCAGATACAATATTATGAAAACAGGCTGGGCATCCTCCTCGGTTCCCCTCCCACTCTGGGAACCTTTCTGTTCTCTCAATAAATCCTGCTTTCAAAAAAAAAAAAAAAAGACCTATGTTAATCACTGCTATATTTCTTAAATTATGTTAAATCACAAAACATTTTTTATTTAATTGGGGAATCTTTTCCTTAAGCTCAATATTCCAAATTTTATGCTGATCTCTCAGAAGATGTGTAATCCACATTTTTGGATAACATTGCAGTTCTTCAACTGTATTATTTTTATATGCCATTTTAAATTTTTCTGTTTCATGAATAATCACTGTAGTAACTACCTTTACAAAATAAATATTAATTATGACTTAATTACTACATTTAAGGCTCAAGGAGAACAGATGGTTCACTGCATATTATTTAAAGTACTGAGATGTTTGGAGAATACTTTGTATCAAATTCAGTTGATACAAATGTAATCAAATTGGTTACTTCTTTGTTAAATAGTTTTACCACAGTAGCACATAGTAAGTAAATGTATCATATTTTGACCTGTAGGAATACCAAATCTAAACTATGAAATCAGTCATCCTTACTGATCCATTTGTTCAAAGAGGATTTGAAATTGAGGCAAGGTGGAAATCAGGATAGTAATATACTGTCATTTGACAAATCGGTTGTGTAGATCACTACTAGCACAAACAAAATTTTTACTCAATTGCACTGTTTTTCATGACTATCATTTTTAGTCATGGAAAATGACTAGTGAGTCATCATCTAGTGAGTCATCATTAAGCATTAATTAGGCATTTTATAGGTATTGAACACATATCCTATTCGATGGAATTTAATTGCAAATGTTATAATAAAAGCAGTCATTTTAAACACAGTAAAAATTATACAACACTCAGGAGAAATAAGGAGTAGAAGCACAGTTATTGATAGTTTCGTTGGACACAATTTTTTTTTGTCTCATTTCCTTCTTTTCTTTTCCTTGTCTGTCACAAATCTAGCCCAGATCACAAAACATAAGCTATGGTTTCTATGCTCATGAAGAAGTAAAACTAACTCTCAGAGTGGAAGAAAGTCATACATAAATGAGATCAAAATTAAAAAAAAAATAAAGTCAGAAGATTGATAATGAATGTTGCTTCTTATTAGAAAAATATCACCCAGGTATTTTATTCAATAAACTAATTTATTTTTATTTACATGAAATTTTATTTCTAGTTTACACAGTCTATAAATCTATATCAATCAAGATCTACCTTAATTTTATTTGCAATTTGAAATGTCTACTTTATGATTCTGTTACAGCAGAATTTTAAACTATACATTTCTATTATCATATCAGAACTATAATTTTTTTTCTTTTAGTTTTTATTTTGAAATTGTGGATATAATTGAGGGTTAGGTATGCAAATGTTCATTGTGCAGGTACCCTTATTGATGAGGTGTGCCCCCCCTTCCCTAGGTGGATATCTACTACTGTCAATCCCAGCAAACCACCCGCCACCCCCCACCCCCTTCCTGCAGGTTCCCACTACTTTAAATCCTGTTCCTACAGTAATATGGTAGTTGTTCAGGGTCCACTTATGAGTGACAATGTATGATACTCATCTCTTTGTTTCTATGAGAGATCACTCAGTATTATAAGCTCTAATCTTATTGAGATTATCCATATTGCTGTGAAGTTCATGATTTTGTTCTTCTTTATGACTGAGTAATATTCCATTGTATATATGTACCACATTTTTTTAATCCAGTCCTCTTGTGATGGGCAGCACGGTTGGTTCCATGTTCCTGCTATTGTGAACAATGCTGCAATAAACATACGTGTGCAGGTATCTTTTTTATAGAGTGACCTGAGTTCTTCTGGGTATATTCCCAGTAGGGGGATTGCAGAACCATATGAAAGGTCAATTGTTAGGAGTTTTGGGAATTGCCACAGTGATTTTCACAGAGGCTGTACTAGTTTACACTCCCACCAACAGTGTATAAGTGTTCCCTTTTAGCCACATCCTCTCTAGCATCTGTTATTTTTTGATGATGGCCATTCTGACTGGAGTTAGGGTATCTCAATGTAGTTTAATTTGCATTGCCTTGATGGCTAGTGAGGATGAACATTTTTTCATGTGTCTGTTGGCTGCTCGTATGTCTTCTTTTGAGAAGTATCTATTTATATCTTTAGCCCACATTGTAATGGGACTGTTTTTTTTCTTTACAGCACATTTGAGTTCCTTGAGGTTACTTGATGTTAGGCCTTTGTCAGACTTGGAGTTGGCAAATATTTTTCCTAGTCTGTGGGTTGTCTCCCTGCTCTCCTGATGGTTTCTTTGGCTTTGCAGAAGCTTGTCAGATTAATGAGGTCCCACTTGTCTATCTTATCTCTTATGGTCAGGGCAATTTGGGTTTTGATCAGGAATTGGTTGCCAGTTAAACTTCCATATGAGTGTATCTTGCATTTTCTAAGGTTCTCACAGTTTGAGGTCTTACATTTAGATCTGTGATCCATTTAGAGTTAATTTTTATGTATGGGGATAGGTAGGGGTTCTGTTTCAATCTTCTGCATGTGGTCAACCAGTTTTCCTAGCACAATTTACTGAATAGGTTCTCCTCTCCCCAGTAGTGAATGGTGGAGGCTTTGTCGAAGATGAGTTTGTTGAGAAATTCAGGTTTTGCTTCTGAAATTTCAATTCTACTCCATTGGTCTATATGCCTGTTCTTGTACCAATACCAGGCTGTTTTGATTATTGTGGCTTCATAGTATAGTTTAAAGTCTGGGAGTGCGATACCTCCTGTTTTGTTTTGGTTTTTTTGTTGTTGTTCTTTGTTTTGTTTTGTTTTGTTTTGCTGAGGATTGTTTTGGCTATTCTTGGTCCTTTATGTTTCCATATGAATGCCTGTATTGTTTTTTCTGGATCTGAGAAGAATGTTGCTGGTAATTTGATGGGTATTGCATTAAATTTGTAGATTGCCTTAGGTAAAATGGACATCTTAACAATGTTGGTTCTTCTAATCAATGAGCATGGAATTTTTTTCCACTTTTTTGTGTCATCTTTGATTCTTTGAGGTGAGCTCTGTAGTTTTCATTGGAAAGGTTTTTCACATCTCTGTTTAGGAAGATGTCAAAGTATTTCATTTGTGGGGGGGCTAATGTGAATGTACTTGTGCTTTTTATTTTGGGTTTGGGTTAGTTTATTATTGGTGTATAGAAATGTGATTGTCTTTTGTACTTTTATTTTATACACTGAGACTTTGCCAAAGTCCTTTATCAGTGCCAGGAGATTTTTGGCAGATTCTCTTGGGTTTTCAAGGTATACAATCATGTCATCTGCAAAGAGTGATAACTTGACTTCTTCTTTTCCTATCTGGATACCCCTGATTGTCTTCTCTTCTCTGATTGCTCTAGCCAGGATTTTCAAAACTATGTTGAACAGGAGGGGCGACAGTGGGAATCCTTGTCTTATTCCAGTTTTCAGTGGAAATTGTTCCAATTTTTGTCTGTTTAGGAGTATGCTGACTGTGGGTTTCTCGTATATGACTTTTACTAGTTTGAAGTGTGTTCCACATATTCCTAGATGCTTAAGCATTTTTTATCAAAAAAGAGTGCTGAATTTTATCAAAGTCTTTTTCTGCGTCTAATGATATAATCATGTGGGTTTTGTTTTTACATCTGTTGATGTATTTAATTATGCTTATGGTCTTCAATGTTGAACTAGACTTGCATCCCAGGGATGAAGCCTACTTGGTCATGATGGATAATTTTTGAGATGTGTTGTTGAATCCAGTTTGCTAGGATCTTGTTGAGAATTTTAGCATCTATGTTCATCAAAGATATTAGCCTGTAGTTCTCTTTCTTTGTTGGGTCTCTACCTGGCTTGGGTACCAATGTGATGTTAGCTTCATAAAATGATTTGGGGAGAGTGTCATCTTTCTTGATCATCTGGAATACTTTCAATAGGATTGGTATCAGTTCCTCCTTGTATGTTTTGTAGAATTCTGCTGGAAAGCCATCTGGTCCAGGGCTTTTTTTGACATAATCAATTTCTTTGATTGTTATTGGTCTATTTGGGTTTCACTGTCTTCTTTTTTCAACCTAGGGAGGTTGTGTGATGTGAGAAAGTCCTCCATTTCCTTTAGGTTTTCAAGTTTATTTTCATACAATTGTACATAGTAGTCTCTGATAATCTTTTGTATTTCTTCTGGGTCAGTTGTGACTTCATCTTTTGTGTTTCCAATTGAGTTTTTTGGGGTTTTTCTTGGTCAGATGGCTTTTTCTCTCTTTTTCTTGGCTAGGGGATCATCTATCTTGTTTATCCTTTCAAAGAACCAGCTTTTTGTTTCATTGATTTTTTGGTATTATCTTTTTGTCTTCAATGTCCTGGATTTGGGCTTTTATTTTGGTGATCTGGGTTCTTCTGCTGAAGTTAGGGATTTGGTGATCTTGCATTTCCAGCTCCCTTAGGTGTCTTGTTAGGTTGTTAACTTGTGATCATTCCATTTTCTTCATGTATGTTTGTAAAGATCTGAATTCCCCTCTTACTACTACTTTCATGGCATCCCAGAGGTTTTTGTAAGATGTTTTTTCATCTTCATTTGTCTCCAGGTACTTTAATCTCTGCTTTTATTTCATCATTGACCCAGGAGTTGCTTAGCATCATATTGTTTAGTGTCCATGTCTTTGTGGGTTTTGCTGGAACTTTGTTGGTGTTGATACTTATTTTTATTCCACTGTAGTCTGAGAAGATACATGGCAAAATTTCAGTCTTATGAAATTTGCTTATGTTTCATTTATGGCCAATGATGTGGTTAATTTTGGAGTACATTCCATGTGGTGATGAGTATATTTTGTGGTCATTGGGTGGAGTGTTCTGTAGGTATCAATTAGGCTCATTTGTTCAAGAGTCTCATTGAGGTTCCATATCTCCTTGCTGCTTTTTTGTCTTGATGAACTACCAGGGTTGTGAGTGGGGTATTAAAGCCCCCAGCTATGATAGTGCTAGAGTCTACCTCTTTTTAAAGTTTCCATACAAGATTCTTTATGAACTTTGGTGCTTCTTTGTTGGGTGCATATATGTTTAGGATGGATATTTCTTGTTGTTGGATTGAACTTTTTATCATTATATAGTGACCTTCATGTTTTTAAATTTTTGATAACTTAAAGGGTATTTTGTCTGAGATTAAAATTGGAACTCCAGTTTGCTTTTGTGTTCCATTTGCCTGAAATTCTGCTTCTCATCATTTTACTTTGAGTCTGTGAATGCCCTTTCTGGTGAGATGAGTCTCTTGGAGACAATACATTACTGCCTTGTGATATTTTATCCATTTTGCCATTCTATGTCTTTTCAGTGGTTCATTTAATCCATTCACACTCAGGCTGATTATTAAAATGTGAGTTTATCCCTGTCATGAGGTTCTTATAAGGTTGTTGTTGTTCCTGTTTGTTTGCTGTCTTTTCTTTGAATTTTGGGTTGATTCATGTGTTCTCAATCTTTTTTCTCCATTGTTGTGAAGAATGTTGTTTGTCTTTTTTCCCTTTCTTCTGTGTTTAATACTTTCTTGGGTGATTTTTGTAGGACTGGTCTAGAGGCAGCGTAAGTTTTTAGGGATTGAATGTCTGGGAAAGATTTTAATTCTGCCTCACTGATGAAGCTTAGTTTAACTGGGTAGGTTATTCTTGGTTGAAATTGATTATCTTTGATGACTTTGAAGATTAGGGTCCAAGCTCTCCTAGCCTGAAGGGTTTCTGTAGATGAATTAGTCTTCCCTGGCAGGTAGTCTGACCTTTTTCTCTTACTGCCTTTCAGATTTTTCTTTTATACCTACTTTATTTAAGCAAATTATTATGTGTCTGGGAGTTGGTCTTCTCATTTGTTGTCTTGCAGGGGTTCTCTGAATCTATTATGTTTGAATTTTCGTATCACTGATGAGATGTGGGAAGTTTTCTTGAATAATTCCATGGAATATTTGTTCCAGGGATGTCTCTGTCTCTTTTTCTGCCTCAGGAAGTCCAATTACTCTTAGGTTCAGTCTCTTGAAGTAATTGCTCATCTTTTGAAGGTTGTGTTCTTTCTTTTAAGCTTCTTTTGTATGGTTTGGACAGTTTGGGTTAGTTCTGTGTTTTGGTCCTCAAGCTCTGAGATTCTTTCTTCTGCTTGTCTAATTCTGCTTTCCATGCTTATCAGTTTGTTATTTATTTCAATCACAGTATGCTTTACTGCTGTTATTTCTGTTATCAACTCCTTCCTATTTTCCTCTTGTCTCTCCTCAATTCTTTTTATTCACTCTATTAGTGTCTTGATGTCTGGGTTTGTAGTATGTGACCAGTTATTCTGGGGCTCTTCATTGTTTGCATCCCAAAGTCTGTTTTCTCAGTGTCTGATCTCCAAGGGGTCTGTGTGAGACCTATATTTTTCTTTTGGTTTTTCTTCATTTGTGTAGATTTTCCTCCCCAGTTTTCCTCCCCCCCTTCATTAATTTTGCTGTTCAGGGGTGGCAGGGTTGCTTTTACTTCTGTTTGCTTGATCTCCTATTCTTCCTTGTGTGAATCCTCTACCTTTGTTTGTTTCTGGAGCTTGACTGTGGGTTAAGGGTTGTACTTTCATTGTTGTTGTTGTTCTTACAGTTTTGAGATTGAATTGAGTGGGAGGCTGTGATTCAAAATCTATCTACAGATCACAGTATACACCAAAAGGTGTACGAATATCCTGGAACCTACCTCCCAGTGCCTTGCAATCTGTCCATGCAGTGGGGGAATAGGTTTACCACCTGAAAGCAAAATGTAAAGGAATGGAACAGGGAAGGGGAGTGAGAGGAAGGTGGAGAGTGAGAAGAGTAAGAGGGAAAACAGACAAATGTACTGACTAAAAAATGAAAAGATACAGAAAAAGTATGAAAAAAAAACTAAAGCATGCAGACAATCATATAGACACACAAGCTAATCAACCTCCTTATTGATACTATTCCTTTACAGAAGCATGAAGTCCAAAGAATAAAAAAAAAATCAGTAAACTAACAGGCAAAGCTACTACTTAAATGCTATCAATAACAGTAAGAAGCCGGGCTCGGTGGCTCAGCCTGTAATCCCGCGCCTTTGGGAGGCTGAGGTGAGTGGATTGCCTGAGCCTGCGGGTTCGAGACCCGCCTGGGCAGTGAGACCTCATCTCTACAATAAATAAAAAAAAATCAGCCAGGTGTGGTAGCACATGCCTGTAATTCTGGCTACTCGGAAGGCTGAGGCGGAAGGATCACCGGAGCCCAGCAGGCGAGGCTGCAGTGGCCGGAAGCGGCCACTGCACTCCAGCCTGGGTGACAGAGTGAGACTCCAACTCAAAAAAAACAGTAAGAAGAGAGAAAAAAGCAGAAAACAAGAAAAAAAGATAAGTAAAGCAAACATACAAAGAATACAAAATAGAAAAAAATAAAAACAAGGGAACCAAGCATGCTCTTAGATCATTCCTCTAAGGCCAATGTCTTTTCAGCTCTGATCTCTAGTTCTTATTGCAGGCTGATAGGATCAGATCCCCCAGGCCTGCTGCAGGGGGATATTTGATCAGATCTAAGATCAGTCAGCTTGCTGCCTGAGAAGTCTGCCATTCAAATCTGAGCTGTGTCTGATCTAGCATAGAGGAGGGGTAACTGTCTCTCCCAGTTTGATTTTATTACCTTAGATCTCAAGCTAGAAGCAGGTGGAGCTGGGTGGAGCCAGTGAGCTGTTCCTGACCCATTCACTGGGCCAAACTGGGGGAGGGCTGAGTGTGGGACAAGTTAGTGTGGCACTGGGTGGCTCTGGCAGGATGGATCTGTGTGGCAGGCATGGGGACCAGAGCTCCCTGGGCCGGGAATTGAGGTCCACCTTGGGTGGAGGGAGGGAGCAGCTGCAGGATGGAGCAGAAGTGGAGGCTACCTGTTCAGCAGTGCAGTGCCAGGAAAGAACTCCACATCCAGGAAGCTAGAGCCTATCTGGGCAAGTCAGTGACTGTGGAAGGGAGCAGCAGCAGAGGCAGCTGAGCCAGTAGTGCAGTGCATGGAACCGAGGGCTTCCAGCCCACAGAACAATGTGGCCAGCAGAGGTGGCAGCAACTACAGTGGCAAACAGAGCAATGTGTGGAGCTATTTTCCGTCAGCCCTCAGACCTGTGTGGTTGACCAAAGAGTAGGCTGGCAGTGGTGGGAGCAGGAGGCACCAGGGGAGAGCAAGAGTCTCTGTGGCCACTCGGTTTTGCAGAGAGTCTCATGGATCAACCTGCTCCTTCGCCATATTACCGGAAGTCCCCAGAACTATCATTTTATTTATTTTTTTAACCAATAAGCATTGGCATTTTAAAGGTAATTTAAATTGAATCTAAGGCTAATTTTTTCTCCTTTTTCATAATACTGTTTTAAAATTCTTTTAAATAAAAAAGATGATTCACATTTATCTCTCAACTATAGATTGTCCATGTTTAGTTATTATACCAGTTTTTCACTTCTCATGGAAAATTTGATTAATTTAACTTTTATTTGATTATTCTATGTAATATGTACTGGTCCTACTCAATTTTAAATTATACAGCTAACTGAATGACTTTTAATTTTCATTATTTTCAACTTGTGAACTTTTTAACAATTGGACCTAATTATTTATGGTAAAGGCCAGCATTTATATACAAATATTTAAAGACAGATGAGATGTTAGAGAGATAAAGAAACAGAAGGAAAGAGGGGGAAGGGAGAGTTGATCCCCAATTATCTAATATATTATATTGGGTGTGTAATAATTTCTTTGAAAGTAATAATTATTATTTTCATGGTATTGAAAACTTGATAATCATTGGTAGATAATTTTTAATTTGTATTTTTTATTATTAGTTAAAGATGTGGAGTACAATTCAGTGTTAGGTACACAAATGTTCATTATGCAGGTACCTTTGTTGATGAGGTGTGCCCTCCTTTTCCTTGTAGTTTCATACTACTGCCAATCTCACCCTCCCTCCCCTGGCAGTCTCCCACTACTGCCAATCCCTTTCTTACAGCATTGTGATAATTGGTCAAGGTCCATTTATGAGTGGAACATATGGTATTCTGTTCTTGGTTTCTGTGATAGATCATTGAGTATGATGGACTCTAAATCCATCTAAGTTGCTGCAAAGTCCATATGTTTGTCTTTCTTTATGGCTTCATAATATTCCACTGTGCATATGTACTACTTTTTTTTTTTTATTCAGTCCAGTTATGATGGGCAGCACAATTTGTTCCATGTCTTTGCTATTGTGAATAGTGCCACAATAAACATGTGTGTGGAGGTATCTTTTTTGTAGAATGATTTGTATTCCTCCAGGTATGTTCCAATAGGGTGATTGTTGGGTCATATGGAAGATCAATTTCTAGTTCTTGGAGAATTCGCCACACTGTCTTCCAAAGAGGTTGCACTAGTTTGCCTTCCAACCAGCCATATAGAAGTGTCTTTTTTCTCTGCATTCTCACCAGCATCTGTTGTTATTTGTTTTTATTAATGATGGCCATTCGTACTGGGATTAGGTGGTATCTCAGTGTGGTTTTGGTTTGCATTTCTCTGATGATTAGTGAAATAAGGCTGGGCACTTTTTCATGTGTCTGTTGGCTGCCCATATCTATTCTTTTGAGAAATATCTATTCATGTCTCTTGGCCACTTTTTAATGGGTCTATTTTTTTTTTTTTTTCCTTTTGGCATATTTGAGTTCCTTGTAGATCCTGGATGTTAGGTCTTTGTCAGATATATAGCTGGTATTTTTTTTCCCATTCTGTGTACTGTATCCCTGCTGTCTTAATGCTTTTTTTTTTTTTTGCTTTGCAGATATTCAGTTTGACAAGGTCTCACTTGTCTATCTTGGTAGATAATTTTTAAAAGGCTAGCATTATTTTTCTAAAATGTTAGTACATCCAGTCTGTCATCAAGCACATTTTAGTTCTACATACTGTGCATTTTCCACTCAGCAAAATTTAGTTTCATTTTGAAAAAATAATCTATTTATGCTTAAAATTTATGTTTTCTGCATTTTTAATGTAACCTTCGTTTTTTAAAATAATATGAGAGGTATTCACTATCTTTTTTTATCATTTTAAGTTAACAGTAAAAGGAGATAATTTTGAGTGCTTTCACATCTATAGTAAAATACACATGCACATATATAAGTATAATGTATATATACACACACATGTATATATCTTACATATATTTTCTGCTAAATTTTCTGTAGTAACTTTGGTAAAGAGAATCAACATTCTAGAATATTTATATATAAAGAAATTGAATACTTTTATATTTGATGTCTTATAAATAAGTTAAGATCTATTCCTCATGTATGCAGTTATTGTATTTCTTCTGAATGTCCCATCAATAAAATCGATACCTAAAGTTTTAGTTGGCACATCAAACTATATGATTGGCCTCTTATATAGTGCCCTTTCCTTCTTGTTTTTCCTAGTTTAGAACATTTTGCACTTAAAATCACAATTAATTTATTTTTTATACTTTTTCTTACTTAGCAAGTAATAAACATCTAAACTGACTTTGAAAAGAATGTGTTGTATTTAAATCATCACTGAGAAACAAGTTAACTTTTAATTGCCTTTTATAATTTGTCTAAGGTTCCACTTTCCTATTATTTAAATTTTATAAATAAAATTTGTTTTTATAAAAATAGTATATATTTCTCTCTTTAACATTGATAACTCATGAATAAAACAAGTAAAATGAAAATGAAATGCTTTAGGTTAATATCCTGTGTCAAGCAAAGTTGCAACATGAGTGAAAGAGCAATAGACTGAAATTCAGAAAATTTGAATTCTAAGTCCTAAATCTGACTTTAGAGACATTTACCTTTAAGTCTATGGGCAAGTCTTGTAATATAGTTGGTTTGCAGAATTCTTATTAGTGAAAATGAAAAGGTTAAATTAGGTAATATCTAAGCCAGCTCTTATTTTTACTAGATGATTCTTAATTTAATAGGTTCTTAATTCCATAATAGCCTATTATTTTATCAACAATTAGTTAATATAACAACATGCTACAGATTTCATTGAAAGCAAATAATACAGACTTATTTAAGCAAAAACTTTTTGAAGTTTTTATATTTAACAAGAACCTTACTGTCAGCTAAAATACAAATTTTTTCCATGAGAGGTTAATGTCTGAGGTTATGAATGGCAGCAGTTCTTACCTATAAATCATGCTGCAGGTAAGGAGGAATCTCATTAAATCTCACTGGCTTATGTAAGTCAGTTCTAAGAGGCTATTAGAAAAATTTAGGGAGATTCAGGAATAATGTTAAATATATTCTAGGTGACCCTTTTATTTCTAAGGCTTTTTTTCCACAAAAACTTCCAGCAAGATGAGAAAGTATAGAATATACAAAGCTATCAAATTTTTATAACATTGAATTATTTAATATACAACTTACTTTATGTCAGTCCAATTGAATTCAGCAAATGTTTATTGAACACCTGTGCAAAGACTTGCATGAAAATAAGTATTTAGCATATACAAATTATGCAGACATAGTGAGAGGCAGGCTAGTGTAATGGCTGGGAACCCATATTTGGAGGCAGGTTGTTTTTCAAATCCAGCTGTACCCTCACTGTGTGACCTTAGGTAAATAACTATGTTTCCTCATCTTTAAATAGAGATAGTAATAGTCTCTAACTCATAAGGCTGCTGTGAGCATTATCATTAAATTGTATATATAGTATTTAGCACATTCATGTCACACAGTAATATTTTTTAAAATTTTGTCAAGCATTGTCATTATACATGAGACTTCTCTCTTGGACTTATGATGGGAACATAAAAGACCTGGAATTTATTTATTTTAAAAAGGTATATTCATTCTTACATGTTTAAACTTCAGTCACCTTCAAAGTACTCTTTGATGCACTATATCTATGGAGATGCTTTTTCCACTGCTCAAAACAATTTTTGTTTTTGTTTTTGTTTTTGTTTTTGAGTTGGAGTCTCACTCTGTCGCCCAGACTGGAGTGCAGTGGCCGCTCCCGGCCACCGCATCCTCGGCCTGCTGGGCTCCGGTGATCCTTCCGCCTCAGCCTTCCCAGTAGCCGTAATTACAGACATGCGCCACCACGCCCAGCTGATTTTTTGATTTATTGTAGAGATGAGGTCTGTCTGCCCAGGCGGGTCTCGAACCCGCGGGCTCAGGCAATTCACTCACCTCAGCCTCCCAAAGGCGCGGGATTACAGGCTGAGCCACTGAGTCCGGCTCAAAACAATTTTTGAACTCATCAGTTTTAATTCCTTTAGTCCTTCTGTCATTTTTTTGTTTCACCTCTTCCATATCAGCAAGTTGTTTCCCTTTAAGGACTTTTTTCATTCCATGGAACAAAAAGTCACTCCGGGCAAGGTTGAATGAATAGTAAGAGTGGGGCACAGGGGCATCTTGTTTTTGGTCAAAAACTGCTGTGGGGAGCTGTACTCATAAATCACCCATCATGAAATGAGCAACCACACTGAATCTCCAAAAAAAATTTACTGAAACCAAATGTAGCCTCTCATAATGTTAGCTGGGACACCACTGCCGATGGGTTTCTAGAACAATTTACCTAGTAGGGGAATCCTGTATTACAAGAAGTCCAACTCCACAAATTAATTCTTTTTTTGTGGAGGATCACCCTTATATATGCCATTTATTAATAAGGGAAATATACATTCATTATTACAAAATTGCTGCCTAAGGTAAATTTGTATATATTTTAAGCTCTTTTATATCAAAGTTGCCTTCAAAATTCAGGGCCTCAGTGTCTCAACAGCAAGCTACCTTTAAATTGTTTTGTAATTTTACATTTTCTTATATTTTAAATACTATCTGCAGTTATCTATTACTTAGAGTTAGTATTATTTTCCTAAGTAAAAGAAGTTTATAGTTTAAAGAATATTGTTTGCAGTGCATGTCACAATTAAATAACCTTGTCCTTTTTATCTCAAGTCTGTCTACTTCATTTCTTTAAGGTTACATCTTATCACTGCAGCATGCCTCAGTAATAATGTTTGGTTTATAAATTGCTCTCCCAAGGAAGCAAAAGGGTTCATTTGTGTGTCTATGAATCATTGTTCTTTATAGAATAGGAATCCAAACCACATACTCTATGCCCTTAACATCAATTTGCAATAACTAAAAATTATTATAATCACCTATTATAAATTTAGTAGCATGAGCAAAATGACAACATGCCGATATACTCAACATTTTACTGAAAATTTCTATTGAAAAATAGCAATGAAATTTAACATGGGGGCATTGAAAACATATAGAAACAGGGATTTCCAGGAAGATGTATGTGTAGCCAGTTGGACTGCTTGAGTCTCTCTGTGTGTGAGTGATTGTATGGGTGATTTTGCCTGCATTGCTGTGTGTAAGTGGCAGTGTTGTGGGGGCCCACCCCGCAAGGGTCGTGGGAAGTGTTGAAGGAGAGAGGGATAGGCAACGAATGAAGATCATATACACGGACACCTGCCTCTTGATCAGATGACAATTTAATGCTAGTTAATACAGAGCTTTTATACCATTTTTGAAGGGGCAAGACAAAGAAAACTCTTTCACATTCATATCTTTTAAAAGTTAGCAGTTAGTGGTCTTAGTAGCGAACAAACCAAGATTCCCATAGGTCTTAGTAGCAAACAAACCAAGATTCCCATAGGCCTCCAGACAACGTCTTATTCATAAAGCCAACAATGACACTCTTAGTCCAATGTCCAAAATTACAAATGTTTCAAGAAAGTTTCTTTAAGTGTATATTTCTTTATGTGTCAGGAATATTTTCATCTTAGGCTCTTATGTTCTTCAGAGTCCTGTGATTGCCTCCCTTGTCCAGATGTCCTCGCTACTCTTCTCTTATCTTGCAGTGCTTGTTTCTAAAGAGAACTCAAAAGAAACTTTTAGTAATGTTTCCCAGGCCCCTCAAGGTTGCTTTCTGTTTTATCTGATCTTGTCATAAAAGTGTCTGATTATTATATTATGAGTTTAGTGAAAACCTACTCTATAAATGTTAACTTAGTGTTTTAACTATAGTATTAAGTAAAAACCTTAACATTAATCCTTATCCTAAGTTAGTGAAAACAGTGTTATAGATCACCTACAAACTCCTAGATAAGTGTTAGAACTTATAATGAATTCATAATGAACTTACTATAAACTTGTGTTTGTAAAAATCCTTATGTCTAAACACTAAACTGCATAATTCTAAATCAAATGAATGGATATACTTATATCATTTATTACTTAAGCAATATCTAGTAACTTATAACCAAGTGAAAGAAAGCATTCTTGATGTGCTTCAGAGTTTTACCCTTGCATATGTTTGAAAAAGGCCAAATGGCATAGTGGGAAAATGGAAAAATGAACCATGACATTTCCAGGTTAGCTGTGATTCTTCGCACAAACATGCCACCTTCTTCTTCCATGACTGCACAGAATTTCTTCAGCTGTATCAACAGCAAAGACAGAAGACAGAAGGGCCTCAGCTGCCCAGACTCGCATTGCAGCTGGGGGCCCTCAGCGCACCTGGACTTTGTCATCAGGCAGGCCTCCAAGGCTGGCTCCCAACACAGTGTGAGAGGCTGGCTGAGTGGGGACTCGAGAGAAAGTGGCCAAGACCTTCCTGGTGAAGCTGCTGGTGCTGAAGCTGCTCTGCTTGGATGCTAGCACTACCCAGAGTACAGAAGCTGAGTGCCATTTTCTAAAATGAGCAGGTCTTTTCCCAGGAAGAACTGATGGAGCAACTGCTGTCCCCACCACTACAGTACTGACAGTGAGGGTCATGGAAAGAGTGCAGCAAGGAAACCTAACACAGTGTCTCAAGGAAGTAGCAGGGAGAGGCCACTCTGAACCTGGACTGGGCTCCAGCACTTTGCCACCAGGGGTCCTGAGATCTGGAGACTTTGGTAACTACTGGAGAGAGAACTATTGACCCATTTGCAGCAGTAACAGCAACCAGCAGAGAAACTGAACACTCTCTAATGCCTGGGCAGAGAAGTACGCCAGGGCATCTTCTGTGGAACAGCAATGCTGCATCTTGAGACCAGATGCTGATCTCTGCATTGGGGTTGCTCTTTGGACTTCTGAGCACATTGCTCCAGTGCAGAAGTCCTGGTGGGTAATGGCAGATGTGGAACTCCAGACAATTCACCCACTGCCCTAAGCCAGCTATTGGGTGATAGATACAGACAGAGGAACTGACTGATAAGAAGGGTGGTGAGTGCCTAGCTGACCCCCCTCCACCCCTAGCAACAAGCAAAAAGGGTCAAGAGGGCAGGACAGAGACAGGAGGTCTCAATTCCCCACTGCAAACTGGGTCTACTGAGAGCTGTGACCACACTGGGAGAGGAAAGAAGGAGGTGAGATCCTGAGAGATGCTATGTCAAGTTATTTCAGTCCCCTTCCCTCACATGGGCATACGCTGACTAAAAATCGCAGGCAGTAGAGGGTGAAGAGTCTAACATCTTAAGTTCCAACAGCAAATAGGGAACCTGCAGTCATAGATCTGCAGTTGCAGAACCCATCACAAGAGGGAGAACCCCCTCTGAAAGAGACATAGCAAAGCTGAGAACTCTTAATCAATTTTTGTTGTTGTTGTTGGGAGATATTGGTTTGTTTGTTTATCTAGTTTGATTCCTTTATTTTTTGCTTGCTTTTCTCATTTCTTTCCTCCTCCTAATTCTCTCTTTTTGTTCTTTCTCTGTTTTTTTTTCTTTTGTCTCACTTTCTCCTTCTTTCTCTTTTTTACTATCCTTCATCTCTCTTATACCTGGTCTTGGACTTAGGGGTTATACAAGCATATTCACTGTAGGGTCACATTGTACAAAGATGGAGCATGAGGCCCAGCTGGCACCAGATAGCAAGCATTATGACCTGCCAATAGGTTTAAAATACTTGTAGCCCCTCCCCATCCCCTATTAAGTGTTCAAAATTGTAAAGAAACAGCACAATGTCCAACGCCCAGTCCCACTTCATAATTGAACAAACCTGGAGCCCTGGCTCAAGGAAGGATAAAAGATAGAGTCAATGTCAGAAGTGAATACTTCTCCCTTTTCTACTGACTAACAGAATTAAAGAGAAAGATAAGAGAACTGCTACAAATGAAAATCCAATAAAAAACTGCCGGTAACCAGTAAAGAGTGCTAGAAAGAACAGCTACTGGGGCATAAACAATATCTCTGAGAATAACAGTAACCAGAAGGTACTTATGGAGATCAGAGAATTGTTGGATAGAATGAATAAAAACCAAGAAATACAGGGCTAAAACTAAATGACATTGCAATGGAGCTGGACAGACTCAAGAAAGCATACTTGGAAACAACAGAAATAATAATAAAAAAAACTCCATCCAAGAAATAAATAATAAACTGACAAGCATGGGAAGCAGAACTGACAAAGCAGAAAAAAGACTCCCAGAGTTAGAAGACCAAAATATAGAATCAACTCAATCTATTAAAAAATATAGGGGAAAAAAAAACTGAAGAAGGAGGCAACTCTTCAAAAGATGTCCAAGTTAATCAAGAAACAAAACCTATGCCTGGTCAAAATACCTGGACTAGAGAAATGGAAAGCACCCTGGAACATATATTCTATGAGGTCCTTCAAGAAAACTTCCCTCATCTGGCCAGAGAGATGACTATACAAACACAGGCGATTCAGAGAACCCCTACAAGATATATTATGAAAAAAAACCCCACCCTTAGGCATATAGTAATTTGTCTATACAAAGCAGATATAAACTTAAAAAATACTAAAGGAAACAAGGGAAAAATGTCAGACTACATACCAGGGGAGACTAATCAAAGTTGCTGCAGACTTATCTGCAGGAACTCTACAGTGCAGAAGGAATTAGACCCCCATCTTTAATGTTCTCAAAGATAAACAATTTCTTTTTTTTTATTTTGACCATTAATTTTCTACCCATCCAAGATAAACTTCGTCATCAATAGAGAATTAAAATCCTTCCTAGAATATGCTGCTGACAGACCAGATCTATAGGAGACATTTAAAAAGATGCTCTGCTTAGAAAAAAGAAATGAAAGATCTTATACTTCACAAGTTCATACAAAAAAGACAAAAAACACAGAAGCAGCAGAACACAAAGCATACCCACAAAAATGAAAGCGCACACATATATGAACAAAGAATCTAAATGAAAACAAAACAGCATTATAAGAGTTTTATGATAGGGACAAACTGTCACATTTCAGTAATCAGCTTGAACATGAATGGACTAAATGCACAACTGAAAAGATGTAGAATGGTAAACTGGATTTAAAAAAAAAACAACACAAAAAACATGATCTAGTAATTTACTGCCTCCAAGAAACTCATCTCACTACAAAGGATGCTCACAGACTCAAAGCTAGAGTATGGAAAACAAACTTTCAGGCAAAGAAATCACAAAAGGAGGCAGGAGTTGGGATCTTAGTATCAGAAAAAACAACCTGTAAGCAATCCAAAATGTAAAAGAACAGTACAAAATAATAAAAGATTTGATCCATCAACAAGAAATATCCACCCCAAACATATATGCACTCAACACAGGAGCACCAGCTTTTAAAAAGCAACTACTAAGTAAACTCCAAAAAAAAATATTGACTGTAACACTGTCATAACTGAGGACTTAAATACTCCACTAACAGTCCTAGATAGATCATTAAGGTGAAAAATCAACAAAGAGATCTGGAACCTCAACATGATGCTTGATCAAAAGAACTTAAGAGACACCTACAAAATACTCCACCCAACAATCACAGAATATTCATTCTACTCATCATCACATGGAATGCACTCCAAGATTGATCACATCCTTGACCATAATTCAAGCATAAACAAATTTCACAAGATCAAAATACTGCCATACACCTTCTCAGATCACAGTGGAATAAAAATAAATATCACCATCCACAAAATTTTCCCCAAGATCCACAAAGGTATGGACAATAAATAATAACACATAATGCTGAATTACACCTGGGGCAACACAGAAATTAAAAGATTCCTGGAAACAAATGAAAATGAAGAAACACCTTACCAGAACCCCTGGGATACCATATAAACAATAGTAAGAGGGGAGTATATATCTCTATAAACTCGCATAAAAGCAATAGAAAGATCACAGGTCAACAGTCTAAAAAATCACCTAAGGAGATGGAAAGACAAGACTACCAAAGTCCTAATTTCACCAGATTAATCCATATCACCAAAGTAAAAGCCCCCAAAATGGTCATTGAAGATAAAAATATCATAGAAAAAAATCAACAAAACAAAATGCTTGTTCTTTGAAAGGATAAACAAGAATGATGTTCTCTGTAGTCAGAATGACCAAGAAAAAGAGAGAAAAGGTCTACATAAACCCAATCAGAAATGCAAAAGTTCAAATCAAAATTTACCTTAAAAAGATACAAAATATTACCAGAGATTATTGTATACACCTTTGTGGAAACAAAATTGATAACCTAAATGAGATAGAGGACTTTCTTTCATTCACAACCTACCAAGACTGAAGCAAGAATACATCAAAATCCTAAACAGAAAAATAACAACCCAGAAAACTGACTCTGTTATAAGAAAACTACCTACAAAAAAAAAAAAAGCCCTGGGCCAGATGGCTTTCCAGTGAAATTCTACAAAGCATACAAGGAGGAGCTGATATTAACTCTATCGTAAGTATCCCAGGCAATTAAGAAATATGGAGCCGGGCTCTGTGGCTCAGCCTGAAATCCCACGCCTTGGGAAGCTGAGGTGAGTCCTGTGCCTGAGCCCGTGGGTTTGAGACCTGCCTGGGCAAGTTGGTGAGACCTCATCTCTACAATAAAAAAAAAAAAAAAAAAAAATTAGCCGGGTGAGGTAGCACGCGCCTGTAGTTCCAGCTACTCGGAAGGCTGAGGTGGAAGGATAGCCAGAGCCCAGCAGGTTGACGCTGTGGTGGCCGGGAGCGGCCACTGCACTCCAGCTTGGGTGACAGAGTGAGACTCCAACTCAAAAAAAAAAAAAAAAAAATATGGAGTTCTCCTCAAATCATTTTATGAAGTTAACATCACACTGATGTTTAAATCAGGTAAAGATCCAACAAAGGGAAGTAAAGGCCAGTATGCCTGATGAACATGGAAGCAAAAATCCTCAACAAGATTCTAGAAAATTGAATTCAACAGCATTTCTCAAAAATTATCCACCCTAACCAAGTAGGCATCATTCCTGGGATACAGGACTGGTTCAACACCCCCAAGTCCATAAATGTAATTAAATACATCAACAGATGTAAAAGCAAGAACCAGATAATTATATCACTAGATGCAGAAAAAGTATTCATAAAATCCAGCATCTTTTCTTTATAAAAACCCTTGAACAACTAGGCATAGAGGGAACATACCTCAACATAGTAGGCACCATCTATGATAAACCCGCAGCCAACATATTGCTAAATGGACAGGAATTGGAAGCATTTCCTCTGAGAACTGAAACAAGACAAGGTTGCCCACTCTCACACCTCCCATTCAATATAATGTTGGAAGTCCAAGTTAGAATAATCATACAAGAGAAGAAGATCAGTAGTATGCAAAGAGGAAAAAAAATGAAGTCGAGTTATCCCTCCTTGTTGATGATATGATGCTATATCTAAAAAATCCAAGATGATCTGTCAAAAACCTTCTTGCACTGATAAAAGACTTTGGCAAAGTTTCATGGTACAAAATAAATGTGCACAAGATAGTTGTATTCTTATACAACAACAACAAACAGGCAGAGAACCACATAAAAAGTACAGTACCATTTAGAATAGCAACAACAACAAAAAGTGAAATACCTTGGTATTTTCCTAACAAGAGAAGTGGAAGATTTTTAGAAGGAATTTTATAAATCACTGCTCAAAGATATCCAAGAAGACACAGGACAGTGTGTTTTCCCTGAGGGGAGATGTAATATGTTAGTCCCTATGAGGCAGATATTATTACTAAGACAGTGGTTATATTTGATAAAGAAAACGATTGTTCTTTTAAAAGCTGAAATATTCGCTTTGAATAATTAGTTTTTGTCATCATTTGTTGGAGATTCTGATTTTCCCATAAACTGTCCTTGCATCATGTATTTCCATTACTATTTTCATTTTTCTTTGTATTTTTTCAAATTAATTCCTTCCTTTCATTTTTATAACATCAGTGTGCCCATGTTTAAAAGTCTCTGGAAAGAATCTTGAAATATTGGGGGAAAACATGCATGAGCAGTCTAATCAATTCATCACAGAAGTCAGGGCTGTGATGAGATACTACACTAAGTATGTTAATAAGAGTCTTAAGTACTCATTTGTCCAGAGTGTAGTTTTTCAAAAATTTATATGAAAGGTAATCCACTCTGCAAAGACCATTGTAAGTTTTCTCCTATCTCTTCATTACTAGCCAATAAAACATTTTATTTTTAAAATCCAGAATGCATTGTTTATACCTTTCTACATGTTACAATATAATTGATCTAAAAGCATATACACGCTTTTGCCTTGAGACATACTAAAAGAGCAAATCTTTATTTTTAATATCCTTCTGTCTGTTTGGGGTGACTATTTATTTATTTTTCCTAAATGTGGTTGAATTTTAAGCAGCTAAACAAATCTTTGGTGATTCTTATTTTGGGAAAAGTGCAACAGTTCAAGTGGTCTGTAGTTTACTATAAGTAAGCTTTGAATGTGTAGGTCAAAAATTGTTGGTGTATAAACTTTTGAGAGTTTACTGAGATTCTAAATTTATAACAAAGAAAGTATTCTGATTTAGAAGAACTAGTGAACACTATCACCAACAACATCTAAAACAAAAAATTATGTTTCTAGGTCATTGTTTATAAATTGTTACTTATTGAGAAAAACAAACTATTTGTATCTTTTTTTTCCTAGTCAGTCATTTCTAGAAAATAGTGCACTTGGATAGAAAAGAATGATCACGTTTATCTGGAATGTCAATGACAATTTTATTTCCCTATGAAGTTTTCTTTACTTTTTTTTTCCATTTGCTATTTTATGCTTGAGGGATTTTGTTTGCTTATTAATTATTTACTTTTAATTCTTTTGGTATTTGTTGTTGTTTGCTTTCAGTTCTGTTCTCTTATCCTAAATTTGCTTTTATTGCATTTATGCCCTAGGACATTATTTTGATTTTTTTTTTTTTAGATTTTTACTTTATATATTCTCTGTTGAAGATTTTGCATGTATAAACAAGTTAGATTCATAATATAAAATTATTGGATGAGATATTTTGGAGAAAAGTGCCTTAGAAGTACAAGAGTGATACACATTCTATATTTAAAACTTTAACCTTTATTCCTAAAGTACATTAAATCAGAGAAGAGAGGGACTTAACAATAATCTAATTATCAAAGAAATGTAAATTAAAACCACACTGAGATACCACCTAACTCCAGTCAGGATGGTCATCATCAATACCTCAAAAAACAACAGACGCTGGAGAGGATGTGGGGAAAAAGGAATGCTTCTATACTGTTGGTGGGAGTATAAACTGATACAACCTCTGTGGAAAACAGTGTGGCGATTCCTAAAAAATTTAAACATGACCTTCCATACAACCCAGCAATCCCCTTTCTGGAAGTATACCCGGAGGAACACAAATTATTTTATAAAAAAAGATACCTGGACATGCATGTTTATTGCAGCACAATTCACAATAGCAAAAACATGGAATGGACCTGCTGCCCATCGAACCTAGTCTGGTGTAACAAAACGTGGTACATATGCACAATTCAATACTATGCAGCAATAAAGGATAAAATTATGGACTTCACAGCAACTTGGATGGATTTCGAGTCTATAATACTCAGTGGTTTACCATGGAAACAAAGAACTGAGTACCACATGTATTCCCTCATAAGTGGACCCTGAATATTTATCGTAATACGGTAAGAAAGGGATTGACAGTAGGAGGAAAGTGCCGGAGGGGGCACTTCATATCAACAAGTGTACAAGATCTCAAACTAGGTGATGTGGAGACCAAAGCGAGACCAAAAGTTTATCTGTAAAATGATCACTTATCTACCTAATCTTGAATTGTACCCCCCACATCTTTAAAACAAACAAACAAATAAATAGCTTGTAGCATCAGTCAGCTGTTGAGGCCACATTGGTTTTCAGAAATGCACATGTGGCCATCAAGTTAATTAACCAAAGATTTGGGATTCTATTCTGATGTGCCAATCTTTGTCTTTACAGATTATAATATAGCAACTAAAAAAAGGGAGAAATAATATGTGATTCAATTTCTGAAAGCATTTGTAATGTTTTTATATGAGTGGATTGAATTTAGAGAAAAATATTTCACTGTTATCAGGCTTATATGGTTAACAATATATGACAGCTTTCTGCAGAGAATATATGCATAGATATCTTTGAGTACATTTCAACATAAACTGTCAAATATAATTCCTGTTTACATTAATATAAATAGTCAAATGATCATTTATTTCCTCTCTGGAAATTTCATACTCAGTGTAAATAAAATAGTATTTAACAAATAACAGGTTACTTTTTACTTCTATAGTGAAATATCAAATTCTGATTTCAGTAGAACATCTGTCTAGGGAAGAATTGCTGTCTAGCCTCCAATTAATACAATACTTCATTCATGACAAATTTCCCATAACCTAAGATTAGAAAATAAAGCTGAGTTTTATGGCTTATTTGCTTCAGATTTTATACACACACACACACACACACACACACACACACACACACACGTGTATATATACATTAAAACAATAAAAATTCATAAAAATTCATGTAAATTTGCATATCACATTTTTAACCATAAAACATATATTGTGGCCAAAATGAATTTAATGTTATTTATTTGAAGACCAATAATATGAATGCTCACTTCAACTGCCATTGGCCAAATATAATAGAAAATAGGAGTGGTATCAAAGAAAAAGTATATTTCTGCATTTTGCTGAGTTAGGGAAATATAACAGGTAGAAAATTTCCCTGAATATTAGTTATTAGTCTTTCAAATTGTTGGTTTTCAGAAAAGATATATACTAATAACAATTTTTTAGATATGAGTAATATTATCTATGATTCATAAGATTATGTGCACATGGAGTTTTCTTGTGTTATCATTTATAAAATTTATCATTATTAAAGTTTTCATAAGCCAAATTATTGACTGAATCTTAATTTAAGTAATATACTTATATTTTAAACATGATTTTAGGCAAGTTTCAGATTTATTAAATGATAAATATTTTCAAATCAGTGTATGTGATTTCAGTGAAGTCCATATTTTAATTAATGTTTAACATTTGAAAGGTTATCTTGTTATGATAGCAGTTTGCATTGTATTTTTAAAAAATGATCTGATTACAAGCAGATATTTCATAATGTAGTAGACCATAGGTATCTGTCGAGGTTTGGTTCTGTGTATACCAAACTTTATAGATGCTCAAGTCCCTTAAATAATATGGCATGATATTTTTGTGTAACTTGCACACATCCACTCATATACTTTATATCATCTCTAGATTACCAAAGACAGTGAAAATGCTATGTAAGTAGTTTTTATCTTTTTTGTATTTTTGTTGTATTGCTATTGTTTATTTGTTATTTTCAATTGAGATAGCTTTTTTTTGTATTTTTGTTCTATTGCTATTATTTATTTTCAATTGAGATAGTTGATTTGCAAATGCAGAACTCCAATATATTGGGCATCAAGTATACTATAAGCCATACTTTGTTAACATTATTTTAAAAATTAATAAGTATTAAATAAATTTCTGCATTATTGTTCTCTAGTGTTATCACAACAAAATACCAATATGTTAGTCACCTAAAGTAATATAAATTGTTTCCCAGTTTCAGGTGCTAGAAGTCTGTAATCTAGGTCTTGTTAAGGCAATGCTCTCTCTCATGATTCTTTTAATTTCTGGTGTTTTCCAGCATTCCTTGGTATTCCACAGTTTATAGATGCATCAACCAAGTAACATAGCCATCGCCACATGGTCTTTCCTTGGTGCATGTCTGTCTCTGTTCCCAAATTTCTCAATTGTTCAATAATTCCAGTCAATATTGTACTAGGTTCTACCACAATGACCTCATTTTACCTTTACTGTTCGTAAAGATTCTTTTTCCAAATATTCACATTCTAAGGTACTAGGAAACTTCAACATATTTTTATAGTGGGGACACAATAAAGCCACAGCAGTTTCCTAAGCTAATATGAGTGAGGAAAACTAAGAAAACATTCTTTGAGAACTTTTAAAATAGTTTGTGAATTAAAAAAGAATCAAACTTCTAATATTTCTTCTTTTTTGGATATTTGGTACCAAAATATCTCTTATAAATTCAACACATTTTAATCAAAAAATTTTTTCTAATTGCTCCTTTTTGTATCATTCATATTAAAAACTGGCTAACTTGCAGTTGGTCGTATCTTTGAAAATGTAGGATAGGTTAATTTTACCCACTTTGTACTAGGTAAAAAAGTTTTTAAATTATCCTGAGGATTGACAATGATTAGATTCATGCTTTTACTTATTGAGGTGATAAGGCATGACACAGAGCTAGAAGTAACACAGAGGTCATTTCAGCAGGAAGAAAACTGTTTAAGGCATATTTATCCCTTTCATTTTTATATTTTCATTAAATTCAGTATTTTACTCTTGAGTATTACCATGTATTATTTACACATAATTGATAATGTGTGATTTTGCTGTTTTAAAAAATGTATGTTTTTAGTCTTCATCAGTCCTGAAAGTTAAGAACTAAACTGGTAAAATGAACCCCAAAACAGTTAGCATAAAGAGGAAAAACTAAAGACCTATGAAATTCACAAAATAGCTACTGGGTAAAATTATAAAAGATTATTAAATTTAAATATATTTTTCAGTATATAAATATGCTTATATACTTTTCTACAAAAATAACATAAAGCCCAAGCAGAAAATGTATGTTCCTACACTGTGCTGGGGAATCTAGACATAAATATACATAAGATTTTGCATCTTAAACTGAAAGGTTCTACAATTACAGTTAATCACTTTCCTAAAGACAAATAATTAAATTGCAGTTTTGAGAAATTGTATTTTTATATATGAAAAGAATACAGTGAGTAAGCATTTTCACTGTTTATAACTTATGGTAACTATAACTTCTCTGTTTAAACAGTGAAAATATTTAACATATGAAAACATGAACTTCAGATGTCAGCTTCAACAATGTAATTATTTTTTGTTGATTTGAAGAATTAAAGCACATTTCAATTATATAAATCAAAAATTGTCTATGGAATGAAAAAATATGGTTTTCTTGTTTGAGAGTGATTTAAAATTATTTAGTCTTCTGTGTACAACAGGGTATATAAGTGTGTTATTTATATAAATTCAATGCTTCTTTAATGTTTTCTATTAATAACTATGTTAATTTAAGCTTTAAATTTGCTTATGACATAAAGTAAATATTTTCTTTTAAGTAATTTATATTATTGTTCTCTGCATCTTCATATTAACTAAAATGGAGTCTAAAAATCTATCTTTTGCAATACGAAAACTATTTCATTGCAGTTTTGCTCTGGGTCTTGAAAGAAAAAAAGCAAAGAAGAAAAGCTATGTAAAGCAGTTCAGCATATTCTAGTAATGATCTAATATGTGGAAGAAATTGTGTGTTTCATATATACTCATCAGTCTACTATACAAATTGTTTCATAACTATTTAAGTATAAAACTTTTTGTATTTCCTAAATATGAAATTCTCTGTGGTTATTTTTAGTAAGAAGAGGTAGTTTTCTGTTGAAGAAAAAATAAGTTTCTCTAGCATGTTTTTAATTGTTTTCATCTAAATTAAAATGATATATTTTGATAGTTGCATATACTGATTTGCTATTAAATTATATATCTGATGAATAGCACTTTGAATAAACTATCTTCTTATAGAATGATAAACAAATATTAGTCTACTTTGCAGTTTATTTTATAAAATGAGACTACTCAATAAATCACCATCCAGGGATAATATCTTTTAAAGAAAAAACTAGTTTTAAAAAGCCCAAACTTTACTTATACAACGACTACTTGTACACCTAATCCTGAATTATACCCCATATCTTTAAAAAGAAAGAAAGAAAAAAATAATAATAAATAATTAAACTATTCTGCACACATACACACACACATACACACACACACACACACACACACACACACACACACACACACACACACACACCCCAGAAGTGTTATATAAAACAGAATAGAGAAATAAACAGAAGCCGGACTCCATGGCTCAGCCTGTAATCCCGCGCCTTTGGGAGGCTGAGGTGAGTGGATTGCCTGAGTCCAAGGGTTCGAGACCCGCCTGGGCAGCGAGACCTCATCTCTACAATAAATAAAAAAATCAGTCGGGCGTAGTAGCGCATGCCTGTAATTCCAGCTACTCGGAAGGCTGAGGCGGAAGGATCGCCGGAGCCCAGCAGGTCGAGGCTGCGGTCCCGGGAGCGGCCACTGCACTCCAGTCTGGGCGACAGAGTGAGACTCCAACTCAAAAAAAAAGACAAAAATATCCAAACTGAAGCTTGATAGAGTTATTATGTAAGTATATGGAAATGTTGCTAATACAATATAAGAAACAATAGTTTGTTGAAACAAAATTTAAAATCATTTTTTTATTGTATTTATAGTACTTTTTGGCATTGATGGTGCAATACAACTCAAACTTACTTTGGCGTCTGTGTATGTTGGCATCTCTCTCTATATATATATGTGTGTGTGTGTGTGTGTGTGTGTGTGTATAATGTTTGTGTATATGCCAGAAAAATTTACTATGAAGTATACGGAAATAGTATAACCTTAATATGTGAGATTCCGCAATTTCCTGGAGAAATTATTGTGAGTAAATATATTTTTTTCTAAAAAGAACACTATGCATTGATTAAAAGAGAAAATTACTCTTGAATATAAGAAAATTGCTAAATGGTGCACATATATCTGTATATGAGTGACCAAAAATGAACAGAGTTTTCATTACAGGTATCTGTAATTGTACTACTTTTTAGAAATATGTCATCAGAATTTCCTCAACAGAAAAAAAAAAAAAATCCCTACCACAAAAAATAGCACTCTTCCTATGTATAACCTGGAATTGTTCAGGAGAAATGAATGAATGATTTATTACATACTTTTATTTTTTTTTAAATTTTAAAAGTGTGGGGTGCAATTAAGTGTTAAGTATACAAATGTTGATTATGCAGGTACCCTTGTTGATGAGGTGTGCCCTCGGTTCCTTAGCAGTTTCCATCAATTGCCAATCTCACCTCCTCCCCCTTGCAGTTTCTCCCTACTGCCAATCCCTTTCTTATAGTATTATAATTGTTCAAGTTCGGCTTATAAGTAAGAACATATGGTGCTCTGTTTGTTTCTGTGATAGATCACTGAATATGATAGACTCTAAATCCGTCCAAGTTGCTGCAAAGCCCATATATTTGTCCTTTATGTCTGCATAATATTCCATCGTGTACATGTACCACATTTTTTAAATCTAGTTCAGCTTCAATGGGCAGCATGGTTGGTTTCATGTTTGTGTTATTGTGAATAGAACTGCAACAAAAATGCATGTGCAGTATCTTTTTTGTAGAATGATTTGAGTTCCTGTGGGTATAGTCCCAATAGAAGAAATGCTAGGTCATATGGAAGGTTAATTTCTAGTTCTTTCAGAAATTGCCACACCATCTGCCAAAGAGGTTGAACTAGTTTGCATTTCCAGTAGTAGTGTAGAAGCGTTCCTTTTTCTCAGCATCCTCACCAGAATCTGTTATTGTTTGTCTTATTAATGATGGCAATTCTTACTGGGGTTAGGTGGCATCTCAGTGTGGTTTTGATTTGCATTTCTCTGATGATGAGTGAGAGTGAACACTTTTTCATATCTGTTGCCTGACTGTATATCTTCTTTTGTCTTTATACTTTAAAGTTCAATTTTACTTAAAAAGTTTGAAGAGTGGAATAAAACAGTCATTTAAAATTTTACAAATAAATACCAAATTATTGTGTACACAATGAATAGATATTAATGTTTACCTAAATTTTTTTCACTGCAAAGTTCTTGTTAAATGACAAAAATTAATAAAATTGCAACTGTAGTAAAAAATTGTAAAAGTCTGATTGTTTGAAAACATTGCTGAAAAATAGTCATCAAAAGTTGTTGAACTGATGAAGAAAGGAGAGTAGAGAGAACTAACATAGAAGATGTTTGTCATACATGTGAAAGTCAATCTCCTCAAAGACACTATAAAATTCAGGTCAATAAATAAGGATGATGGGAGTTGACTTTGGACTCAGTGTCAAAGTAGATAACATCCCTGCAGAACTTTTGGGCTAATATATCAGAACTTCCTGAAATACACGAAATATCTTTCTGAGAATTATTCTTTTGCTATCACTGGTATTTATGCAAAGTAAAATGATCAGATTTGGTAAATTTGTAGTATGGGCATTTAAAATGGAAAAAGAGTCAGCATAAATCATTAAAATAAAAAAATAAAAAGTTTCAACTCTAAATGTTTTTGGTTCATAATTGTTTGTTTGAGGCTAGTTTATTATTATTATTAGTAGTATTAGTATTCACATTTGAAAATAAGTGACCCAAGAGGTTCTTCTTCCTTTAAATTTAGCATGTTTTACAGTAGTAACCTTGCCATAAGATATAGCAATTAAAATGTTTAATAATTCAAATTATGTTCATAAAATTTGAATAAAACTATACATTAGTCAGAAACATTTATAAGATAGAACTTTGTGTCTCCACTGTAATTTTATTGAGATAAGATTCATTATAGAAATAAATTCTCACTGAAATATAAATTTTATTTTATTGCTGACAGTGATTGGATTATTGAAGCATTTATCATGGATTATTTAATTAGAGTAATGAAGAATATTCAAAACATTTCTTAACATTACTTTTAGTTTGAAAACATTTCATATAATTTTCTTTTTACCCAACAGGGATTTATTTCATGAATATGCACTTAACAGGGAATAGAAGGTTCAGGTAAACACACTTAAAGATGGGTCACAAAAGTCTCTAAAAAAACTTATCTAAGTTAATAAATGAATAATAGCAAGAAAAGACAAAAGACACAATAAGAGATTATAAATTTCTAGGTAAAATTTGCAATATTTTAAAAGTTTCCACAATAATAAAATGTACATGTTTCTAACTCAAAATACTGGCACATGAAGAAAATTACACTGAGTTTTTACAAATGAGGGTTCATGTATCTTCTCTCACATCAACTGCTGATTGACCTTGCCAAAGGCAATAGTTCCATAACCGGAACACAGCCAGAAAGGATGGATTTGAGAAAAGATAAACTATTTAGGCCACAATTTGTTACATCTAAATTGATGGTGGCATTCAGGTCTTTTATTCTAGTATAATGTGTACTGTGTCACACGTTTTTTCATTAAAAGCCTCTGTTAAAAACTTTCCAACTTCTATTCACACATTTTGCTGAATTTTTGAACTGAATGAAATAAGAAAGAATAATTTATGTTCTAAAGCTTTTCTTTCTTCTATTTATTTTGTCTTCCTTTTAGTAGCTTTTTTAAGACACACATTGCATACATTAGGCTACACAGAAATAAAAGACACCATTTGACAAATATTGACCTATGTATGCACTCATGAAACTGTCACTATAATCAAGATTGTTAGTGATCACACTAGAGTTTTTTTGTTTGTTTGTTTTTCTTTTTGGTTTATTTGTAATCCCTCCTATCCAAGTTTCCCCATATCCTTCTAGTCTCAGGTAAACATTGTTACTATAGATTTGTTTGTTTTTCTACAGTTTTATATGAATTAATAATGTATTATGTGGTTTTTTAAATGCATTTTGTCTTTTTAATGTTTGCTTCTATTACTCATCATAATTATTTTAAGAGTCATCTATGTTGTTTGGTATATCAATAGTCTGTTTCTTTATTGCAGTTATATTCACTCTGACTACTATATAATGTATTTCTCCTTTTATAAATTGATAAGTATTTGCTTTTAACTTGTTTTCAGTTTGGAGTGAATATAAAAATTGGTGCCTTGTCCATTGGAATATAAGTCATTGATGTACAAATCTTACAATTGGAGTACTTTACTTTTAATAGACAGCCAGGCTGTTTTCCACAGTAATTGAAATGTTTCTACACCCATCAATAGTGATTGACATTTTCTGTTTCTCAAAATTCTCAACAAATTCTAATATAATTAGGATCTTTAATTTTAACATTTCTGACGTATATGACAATGTCTAATTACAGTTTCAATTTACATTTTCATTATAACTAGTTATCTTGAACATCTTGTCTTGTTTTTATTTGCTGTCTGTATTTTTTTGGTAAAAATGTTGTCTTTTCAAATATTTATATTTCTTAAAGTTGTTTGTTGTCTTATTGCTAAATTGAAAATTTTAATTATATATATTCTGTAAACAAATACTTTATCAAATATTTGTTTTTAAATTTTTTTCTCATTCTGTGTCTTGTTTTTAACTATATTAACTCTCTTCCAATAAACAATAATTTTAATTTTTGATGACATTTAATTCTTTAATGAACCATGAGTTTGGTGTCATATTTAATAACTTTATATAACTCAAAGTTTTAAAGGATTTTTTTCTATGTTTTTTTATGGATATTTTGTAGTTTCAGATATTATATTTGGTCCATAATTTATTTTGAATTAATTATACTTTGTTTTGTGCCATTACTCCAAGTTTATTTTTTGCATATTGATATACTACATTTCAGCAGCATTTATTGAAAGAACTATTATTTTAGCACAATTTCCTTGGGAATTTTCTGATGATAATTAATTGTTCATTTATGTGTGGACCTATGTTTGCACTCTGTTTTGAGAGTAAGCATACTAGGGTAAGTATTGATTTAGAAAACATTGATTTAGAATTTTGTCTTTCAGATGTATTAACTTCGCCATCTGGAACATGACTTTCTTCAAATACGTTTTGCTCTGAAATCAATTTTGATATGAATATAGCCATTCTAGTTTCTTAGATCAGTGTTAGCATTGCATTTCTTTTTCTATCCTTTTGCCTTCAATTGGTTTGTATCTTTATATTTAACATGGGTTCCTTCTAGGAAACATATAATTAGATCTATTATTTTAATCTAACCCAGTAATATTATTATTCAGGTAGGATATTTAGGCCATTTACATGAAATGTAAGTATAAGGTTAAGCTTAAGTATATCATTACATTATTTGTTTTCTCTTTGTTCTACCTTTTCTTCATTCTCTGTTTACTCCTTTTTATCTTCTAAATGATTATTTTATAACTTAGTTTTAACTCTTTTGCTGATGTATTACATAAAACTCCTTGTTCTCTTATGTTAGTGATTGCTCTGCGGTTCCCAGTATCCATTTTTTGACTTACTATAATTTACCGTTAAGTGACACTAAATCCTTCACCTATAAGGACTTTACAATAATCTACATCAACTTTCACCTTACCTTTTCTTAACATTTATGCTATTGTCATCATACATTTTACTTAGATATATGGAACAACCACACAACACATTATTTTTGTTTAGTTTGTTATTTAAAAGGTATTTTTAAATAATTGGAAAAGTTTAAGACATTGAACATTTCTTTTCTTTTTATCATTTTAAAATCTTACTTAGATCTACATTTTCACCTTAGTTTATTTTCTCTCTACCTGAAAATTTTTCTTTAACCTTACTTATAGATCAGTTCTCCGGGTGCTGAGGCTTTCAGCTGATGTAGATCTACAAACACCTTCATTTCACCTTTGAATTTGCAACATATTTTCACTGGGTTTCAAATTCTAGGTGATCAGTTTTTTTTCTTTTTCTTTTAGTGCTTAAAGATGATGTTGCCATCTTTATAATTGCTCCTCTGACCTTACATCTCCTCTTCTCCCACCTGTGCTGCTTTGAAGATTTTCTTCTTATGACAAGTTTTGGGGTAGTTTTCTTCATGTTTCCTTTGCTTAGAGTTTGTTGAGGTTATTGGATCTGTGTGTTTATTTGCTTTGTTTTGTTTGAGTCGGGGGTCTCACTCTTATCACCCAGGCTGGAGTGCAGTGACATGCTCACGGTCACCTCAGCTTCGACCTCCTGGGCTTAGGTAATCTTATTTTATATTTTTGGTTTCATTTTCTATAGGTTTTATGTCTTCAGATTCACTCATCTTTTCTTCTTTAATATATTTGTATTGATCTGTGTTCTCCAGGAGAAACAAAACAATGAGATATGTCTACCTTAACCTTTCTAGATATAAATTCAAATGCTAACAATCTCTACCAGAAATATTCTCACAAATGCCCCTACAAATAATATTTTACCAGTTATCTGAGCATGTCTTAACCCAAGTTACAATAAAATCAATCAATCATCAAAATATTATACACTGTCAATCCTATTGAATATAATTTTGTTTCACAGATTATGATTTTATCTCTCAAATTTTGATTTGAAGCTTTTTGCATTTTTTGAAGTCTCAGTTTTTTTGAACATATGAAGTATAGTCATAATGATTGTTTTAAATGTTCTCATCTGCTCATTTTAATAAATATGTCAATTCTAGGTCAGATTTAATTAACTTTTTTTTCTTTTTATATGGGCCTTTTATGTGTGTGCCTGTTTTGATATCTGATAAGTATCTTAAACCAAAACATTGTTCATTTTACCTTTTTAGGGTTTGAGTATTTTGTATTGCTATGAATATTCTTCAACTTTGGGGTCACAATTAATTAAAAACAGTTTCATTTCCTTTGGTCTTGCTCTCAATTTTTGTTAATTGAAACTAAAGCTTAGTCCAGGTGTAACAGAAATTTATTCAATCTGTTGCAAATTATAAGGTTTATCTAAATTGCTGGTAGAAGGAGAAATGATTCCATATTCTCTATAAGCACCTAACATATTCTGTTGTCCTTTCAAATCTTTCTTTTCTTGGTATAGTTTCCTTACACACATACGTTTATTAATTTTTTTTTTATTGAACACTTGAAACAGACCCTGTTCAAGTCTCTGAATTTTCTGTTTATATATCTCTTTCCTAACTCATATTTTGCCCTGTGACTTTTGCTGCTATGGTCCCTCCAGGCCCACATCTGTCTTTTCAAGGTAGAATCTACTGAGCTTTATATGAATTTCTCTTTTTGCCACAGCCTGAAAACTTACTCTCTCAAGACAGAAAGTTTGGACAATGAGTTGGGTTACTTTATTTGTTTATAACCTCTCGAGAGTCACTACATTGAAGTGACTGATGTCTGCTGTCTTGTACATTGGTATTCAAATTAGCTTTTCCCCTTTCCACTCTTTCTCCTTCTTCAGTGTCCTATGGGGAATATAAGTCTGGACTTTGTGTTTTCATCTTGGCTGGATGTAGATTATTTGCTCTACCTATTAATGACTTTGAAAACAAAAATAATGACAAGGCCCCCTATGAGCTTGAAAATATAATCTTACCTACTTTATTTAAAGAATAAAATAGACTAAAGTAATACAATTTAATTTTCAGACTGCCTTGAAATGCTTAACTATTTGAAGTATAATTGCATAACCTCTTATTCTTGTACTTTTTCATCAGAATTAAAACATTAATTTTAATTCTTTATTTTTATTTTGGTATACATATTTGTTCACTGTAAGTGCTCAACTCTATTTGAATGTTTAGTTTCTCTATCTTTATTGCTGACTTGTTATGCCATTGTATCAGCCTTCTGAAAGTTCAAGATAAGTTGTAATGCAAATATCACTTATTCAAATGTCAAAATTAAAACAATTTAAAAAAGAATTTAGTGCAAGAAAAATAACATTTAACTAAAAATTTGTTCAACTTTTTTTAAATATCATGTTAATAAAAATGAAAATGATATTTAGATGTCTTCAAAAATAAAAATTTTCATTACCTTAAATAAAAAATACATATTTTAGGATGAGGTGATATTGGAAAAACAAAATATTTCTTTGTGTACTATTTAAAACTATAAAATATCAGTTTATTTATGGTTTTATGGAATTTAAAAAAATCTACATGTCAACAAATACCTTTATTCCATTATTGATTTGCTATATTGTATACTTAATTATAAAAGCATGACATTTAAGATATGTTAAATGGACCTCTGGTAAGATGGTGATGGCATAGGTGGGGCTGTGAGATTCTCCAAAAGTTAGTTCCCAAAAAGCCTCTTACTTTCCTTCCCCTACCCCCCTGACCACCACCAGCCACATGGGTCCGAGGCCTGGAGACACTTGGACCCATGCAAGGCCAGCTATTGAGGCCTCTCAGCTGCTACTGCTCCACCATAGGTGGCCTCAGGCCCCAGTCATGTAGAAATCCCAGCTCCCTCCCTGGCTACAACATCTCACCCAGCCCCAAGCCACTGACCACTGACTGTGGAAGACCTTGGATACCGCCCTGTGGAGATCTGGGTTCCCTTGCTGGCTACACTGATCTGCCTGGCTCTCAGCCACTGCCAGCTCCATCCCTGATGGGGCAACCAGTCCAGCAGGCTCAGAGCTCACTCCTCAGAGTTCCAGCTCCCTGCCCTGGGTGCTGGGTCCCCACCCAGCCCTATTTCAAGCCGCCATCACCCAGGGAGGCTTTAGCTACCCACCCCTCAGAGATACCAGCTCCATTCCTGGCTGAAGTGCCCTGTGCAGGACCCATAGTTGCTGTCACTGCTCACCACCTGCCCTTTGGAGCTCCGGTCCCTGCTCTGGCTGAGGCACCCAGCATGGGACCCCATGGTTGTATAAGGGAACAGTGTATCTTAAGGAGGTGCTGATCAGCCACTCATAGCTCTCAGCTCCAGAAGAGGGAATTCCCAGCTTCCTATTCCATCCCAGGCCACTGGCAGCACACCAGATCCAGTGCCCAGCTGTGTCACTGATCCCCGGTGCCTGACACTGGGGACACTCCACCATAGCCCATCACATCGCCCACAGACCTGGGTGAGTGAGGAGAAAGGATGGGTGGAGAGAAAGGATCCGTGAAAGAGGAGCTGCCTACCTCAGCCATTTTCCAGGCAGAGATTTACATTGCCCCTCCATCTACAAGCAGCCTCCACCTTGGTTTCTAAGGTAATGTCACTAAACAGGAGACAAAAGACCCCCCCCTATGCTGAATCAGATACAGGCAACTCAGTCCTGTTTCAGACCTCTCAGGTAGTAAGCCAAGGGAACTAACCCAAGTTTGGAGTAAATCTACCTGCCTGCAATGAAAGCAAAGGGGAGAAGTTAGAGATCAGAGCTGAAGAGACTTTAGACACTTAGGAAAGATTCCAGAGCTAGACTGGTCTCTTATTCTGATTTTTTATCTTATTGTTTTGATGGTTTGCTTTGCTCACTTTTGTTTGCTTTTAGATTTAGACTACCTATTTTTGTTGGGGGAAAATGTATCAAAGGGCATGATTTTATTGGACTGTCTTTGTGTGATTACCAGTATGCTTTAGGAAATTTTGTTTGTGCTTTAGGAAATTTTTCACTCTTTTCTTACTTTGTGTCTCTTTTTCAATTGTTAGTTGGTATGTATGTCTGTTTTCTCTCTCACTTTTCTCGCTCTCTAACTTCTTCCTGACCCACTCTTCGTCCATTATTTTCCTTTTTTGTACTTCCTTTTGTTCCAGGGAACAAACCTAAACCCTGCTGCATGGACAGATTGTAAGGCAGTGGGAAATGGATTCCAGTGTGCCCATACACCTAGTGGTGGCTACTGGTATCTGCAGGTAGATTCTGAATCACAGCTTCCCCTCTCAATGAAACCTCAAAACTGCTGGGCTCGGTGGCTCAGCCTATAATCCCACACCTTTGGGAGACTGAGGTGAGTGGATTGCCTGAGCCTGCGGGTTTGAGACCTACCTGGGCAGCGAGACCTCATCTCTACAATAAATCAAAAAATCAAAAAATCAGCTGGGTGTGGTAGTGCATGCCTGTAATTCCGGATACTTGGAAGGCTGAGGCAGAAGGATCACCAGAGCCCAGCAGGTCGAGGCTGCGTTGGCCAGGAGAGGACACTGCATTCCAGTCTGGGTGACAGAGTGAGACTCCAATTCAAAAAAAATCAAAAACAAACAAAACAAAACAAAACAACAAACAAAAAACCCTCAAAACTGCAAAAAGTACAGCACCCAACCCACATTCCAGCCTCAGAAGCGAACAAAGCCAGAGGACCCTCATAAGGAAGAACAGGAGATTGAACAAAAGAAGTAAAAGCAACCCCACCTTCCCTGAAAAGCAGAATTAAAGAAGAGGAGGAAAGGGAGGGGAGAAAAATCTACAAAAATGAAGAAAAACCAAAAGTAGAACATAGGTCTCTCATAGACCCCTGTGAAGGCAAACACTGAGAAAACTGACTTCGAAATGCAAACAATGAAGAGCCCCCAGAATGACTGATCTCAAACTACAAAGCTAGATATCAAGACATTAATGGAGAGATTAAAAACAATCGAGGAGAGACAAGAAGAAACTAGAAAGAAGTTGATAACTGAGATAACAGTAGTAAAGAATACTGTGAATGAAATAAATAACAAACTGATAAGCATGGAATGCAAAATTAGCCAAACAGAAGAAAGAATCTCAGAGCTTGAGGACAATATAGAACTAACCCAAACTGTCAGAAACATAGAAAAGATGCTTAAAGAGCCAGAACAAATGCTTCAAAAGATGAGCAACTACTTCAAGAGACCAAACCTAAGAGTAATTGTGCTTCCTGAAACAGAAGGAGAAAGAGAGGCCACAATGGAACAAACATTTCATGAGATTATTGAAGAAAACTTCCCACATCTCATCAGTGATGTGAAAATTCAAACATAAGAGATTCAGAGAAGCCCTGCAAGACAACAAATAAGAAGACCAACTCCCTGACACATAATAATTTGCCTAAACAAAGTAGGTATAAAAGAAAAAATCCTAAAGTCACCAAGAGAAAAAGACCAGATCACCTACCATGGAAGACCAATTAGAATCACAGCAGATTTAACTACAGAAACCCTGCAGGCTAGGAGAGCTTGGAGCCCTGTCTTCAAAGTTCTAAGAGATAGACTATTTCAACCAAGAATAACCTACCCAGCCAAGCTAAGTTTCATCAGTGAGGGATAATTAAAATCTTTCCCAGATATCCAATCCCTAAGAACTTATGCTGCCACCAGACCACCTCCATAAGAAACACTTAAGAAAGTGCTAAACACAAAAGAAAAGGGAAAAAAAACCAACAACGTTCTTCACAAGAGTACAGGAAAAAGAGTGAAACACACACAATCCAACCCCAAAACCAAAAGAAAGACAATAAACAAAGAGGAGCAACAACAACAACTCCTTAAGAACCTTATGATAGGGATAAACTCTCACATTTCAATAATTAGCCTGAATGTGAATGGACTAAATGCACCACTGAAAAGATATAGAATGGCAAAATGGATAAAATATCACCAAGCAAGAATATATAGTGACCCATCTCACTAAAGAGGACATTCACAGACTCAAAGTAAGAGAATGAGAAACAAATTTTCAGTTAAATGGAACTCAAAAGAAAGGAGGAGTTGCGATCCTAATTTCAAACAAAATACCATTTAAGCTAACAAAAATTAAAAAAAACATACAGAAGGTCACTACATAATGAAAAAAGGTTTACTCCATCAACAAGAAATACCTATCCTAAACATATATGCACCCAACATAGGAGCGCCAACTTTCATAAAGCAGCTCCTAGTAAAACTCAAAAAAGATATTGACTCTAACACTATCATAGCTGGGGACTTTAATACTCTACTCACAACCCTAGACAGATTATCAGGACAAAAAATCAGCAATGAGATCCGGAACCTCAATGTGACTCTTGACCAAATGGACTTAATTGATACCTACAGAACACGCCACCCAATGACCACAGAATACATATTCTATTCATCACTGCAAGGAATGTACTCTAAGATCGACCACACACTTGGCCATAAATCAAGCATAAACCAGTTTCAAAAGATCAAAATCTTATCATGCAACTTCTCAGACTACAGTGGCATAAAAATAAACATCAATACCAACAAGGTTCCCCCCAAACCCACAAAGACATGAACACTAAATAGCATGATGTTAAACAACTCGTGGGTCAAAGATGAAATCAAAACAGAGATTAAAAGATACCTGGAAACAAATGAAAATGAAGAAATATCTTACTAAAACTTTTGGGACACCATGAAAGCTGTAGTAAGAGGGTAATTCATATCTCTACAAATGCACATGAAGAAAATGGAAGGATTACAAATTAACAGCCTAACAAATTGCCATAGGAAGCTGGAAAAGCAAGACCATCAAAACCCTAGCTTCAGCAGAAGAATCCATATCGCCAAAATAAAAGCCCAAATCTGAGACATAGAAGACAAAAAGATAATACAAAACATCAGTGAAACAAAAAGCTGGTTCTTTGAAAGGATAAACAAGATCAATGGTCCTCCAGCTAGACTGACCAAGAAAAAAAGAGAAAAAGGCCAAATAAATACAATCAGAACACAAAAGATGAAGTCACATCTAACCCTGAAGAAATACAAAAGATCACTAGAGACTACTATGTAGACTTGCATGGAAACAAACTTGAAAACCTGAAGGAAATGGAAGATATTCTGACATCATACAACCTGCCTAGGTTGAAACAAGAAGAAATTGAGACCCTAAATAGACCAATAACAATCAAGGAAATGGACTATGTATTAAGTAAACTACCTACAAAAAAAAAAAAAAAAAAAAGTCCTGGACCAGATGGCTCCCCAGCAGAATTCTATAAGACATTTAAGGAGCAGCTGACACCAATCCTACTGAAAGTATGCCAGGTGATTGAGAAAGATGAAACCTTCCCCAAATTATTTTATGAAGCTAACATCACATTGATACCCAACCCAGACAAAGACCCAACAAAGAAAGAGAACTACAGGCCAATATCTTTGATGAACATAGATACCAAAATTCTCAACAAGATCCTAGCAAACCGGATTCAACAGCACATCTCAAAACTCATCCATTATGACCAAGTAGGCTTTATCCCTGGGATACACAGCTGGTTCAACATTCAAAAGACAATAAATATAACTGAATACATCAACAGATGTCAGAACAAACACGACATGATAATATCATTAGATGCAGAAAAAGTTTTTGATAAAATCCAGCACCCCTTCTTGATAAAAAGCCTCGAACATCTAGGCATACCTCAAAATAGTAAAAGTCATCAACGAGAAACCCACAGCTAGCATACTCCTAAAGAGACAAAAATTGGAACCATTTCCCTTGAAAACTGGAACAAGACAAGGATGCCCATTCTCTCCCCTCCTGTTTAATATAGTATTGGAAGTCCTGGCTATAGCAATCAGAAACGAGAAGGCAATCAGGTGTATCCAAATGGGAAAAGAGGACATCAAGTTATCTCCCTTCGAAGATGTCATGGTTGTGTACCTTCAAAACCCAAGATAATCTGTCAAAAGACTCCTTGCCCTGATAAAGGACTTTGGCAAAGTCTCAGGGTATAAAATAAATGTGCAAAAACAATCACATTTCTTTATACTAATAATAAACAAACAGAAATCCAAATAAAAAGCACATTCCCATTCTCAATAACCACACACACCACACACACACACACACACACACACACACACACACACACATACACACACAAATGAAATACCTTGGCATCTTCCTAACCAGAGACATGAAAGACCTTTTAAATGAAAACTACAAAACACTGTTCAAAGAAATCAAAGATGACACAAACACGTGGAAAAATGCTCACGGATTGGAAGAATCAATGCTGGGAAGATATCCACCTTACCTAAGTCAATCTACAGATTTAATGCAATACCCATCAAATTATCAGCAACATTCTTCTCAGAGCTAGAAAAAAATACAGAAATTCATTTGGAAACACAAGCAACCAAGCATAGCCAGAACAATCCTCAGCAAAATAAAAACAAAGCAGGAGGTATCACATTACCAGACCTCAAACTTTACTATAAAGCTACAATAATCAAAACATCTTGGTATTGGTACAGGAACAGCATATAGACCAATGGAATAGAATTGAGATTCCAGAAGCAAAACCTCAATTTCTCAACCAACTCATTTTGACAAAGCCTCCACCACCTACCACTGGGGAGAGGAGAACATATTCAGTAAATGGTGCTTGGAAAACTGACTGACATCGTGCTGAAGACTCAAACAAGACCCCTCTTTATTCCCATTCACAAAAATTAACTCTAAATGGATCAGAAAACTAAATTTAAAATCTCAAACCATAAGAACCTTAAAAATGCAGAACACCATTATGGAAATTGGAACTGGCATTCAATTCCTGAACAAAACCCAAAATGCACAGGACATAAGAGATAAGCTAGACAAGTGGGACCTCATTAAACTGACAACCTTCTGCAAAGCCAAAGAAACTAGCAAGAGAGCAGGGAGACGGCCCACAGACTGTGAAAAGTATTTGCCAACTCCATGTCTGACAAAGTCCTAACATCTTGGATCTTCAAGGAACTCAAACATGCTGAAAAGAAAAAAACAAACAACCCCATTTCAAAGTGGGCAAAAGATATGAACACTTCTCAAAAGAAGACATACAAGCGGCCAACAGACACATGAAGAAATGTTCAACCTTACTAATCATCAAGGAGATGCAAATTAAAACTACACTGAGATACCACTTAACTCCAATCAGAATGGCCATTATCAATAACTCAAAAAATAACAGATGCTGAAGAGGATGTGATGAAAAGGGAGCACTTCTACACTGTTGTTGGGAGTGTAAACTAGTGCAACCTCTGTGGAAAGCAATGTGACGATTCCTAAAAGCAGTAAATATGGACCTCCCATATGATCCTGCAATCCCCCTAGTGGGAATATACCCTGAAGAACGCAAATCACTCTATATAAGATACCTGCATACATATCTTTATTGCAGCATTGTTCACAATAGCAAGAACCTGGAACCAACCATGCTGCCCATCAAAAGAGGATTGGATTTAAAAATGTGGTACATATACACAATGGAATACTATGCAGCCATAAAAAAGAACAAAATCATGAACTTTGCAGTAACTTGGAGGAACCAGTTTATAATACTGAGTGATCTCTCACAGAATCAAAGATCTGAGTATCACATGTTCTCACTTATAAGTGGAAATTGAACATCTATCATAGTACTATAAGAAAAGGATTGATAGTAGTGAGAAAATATGGGGGGCAGGGAGGGGAAGGAGGGTGGGAATAATGGTAGTCAATATCTGTCTGGTGATGAGGGTACGCCCCTTATCAACAAGGGTGCCTGAACGATGCATACCTAACCCTTAACTGTACCCCGCAATTTAAAATAAAAAATATGTTAAGAAAAAGAAAAGAATACAGAGTTCTCATAGGTCCTTCTCTCATCTGCACAGTTTTCCCATTATTAATATTTTTGCATGTTGGGGTTCACATTTTCTGTTGTTCAGTTATATGGATTTTGACAATAGCTTAATAGCATATGCCCACCATTACAGTGTCAAAATGGTTTCAGTGCCCTAAAAATCCTCTGTGATTTGCCCGTTAATCTCTCCCTCTGCTCCCAACCCCAGTATCTGACAACCACTGATATTTTTTACTGTCACTGCAGCTTTTACTGTTTAAAATTATCGTATTGTTGAAATCATAGAGTATATAGCATTTTCATAATGATTTCTTTTATTTAGCAAAAAGCATTTAAGACTCTTCCATGTCTTTTCATAGCTTTGATAGCTCACTCCTTTTATCACTGATTAATACTCCATTGTAAGGATATACCAGTTTGTTTATCCATTAACCTATTGAAGGAATCTTGGTTGTTTCTAGTTTTTGGCAATTGTGAATAAAACTTTTATTAAAAAAAAAGATATGTTAGACACCACTAAGAGTATCTAGCACAATCACTTTTGTCTGTAAATGAGAAATTTATGGCCTAGTTACTGTCTCACTCAAAGAAACACAGGAAATTAGAGACAGATTCATTCATGCTCATAACCAACCATTCATTGAGAAGGAAACTGGTTTGATGGAGTTGAAAACACATATCTGCCTTTATGAAGAATTTTAAACTAAAATTGTAGTACATATGACAAATGTATATATAAATGAATCACAGGATGCTATGGGAAATTGCAAGTGAGTGGGGATGTTCAGTGTTCGGGATTTCCCAGAAGAAAAAAGATGTAGAAGCCATATTCCAGATGATGGGAGGAGTTTAGCAAAGGTAGCAGTGAAGATAGAGTGATCAAGGAGAGAGAATAGAAAACATGAAATCCTGAAGTTTAGATAGAGAATGACACTTTTGAAAATTGCATGTGATTTAATAATACTGACATCAAAATCTGAATCAGATGAGTGATGGGAGATGTGGCAAAATAGGTTGATTGATCAATTAGTCATTATAGGACTTTAATTTATTTTCCCTGGAAAGTTATAGAGAATCATTAAAGGATTTTAGGCATGGAGATGACACTAGAAAAATACAATATGTTTTACATTTCATTTTAAATCAGGTCTTGGAAAATATATTTTGCACAGGGTTATGTACATTAACAATATTTGTCTTAGTGCAAATTCTTTATAACTACCTTCTAATAGAGCTTTCTTCTATTACATAAACACCAATCACGTATAATAAGCAGGAAAGTATTAACATAAGAGACAGCAAGTCTGTCTCTACAACCTGTAATTTATGCTTGACTATCAGGGCATTAATAATCACCCTGAATCAGAATTCCAAAATAGAGTTCTTTGGAGTAGATGCAAAAAAATATTTTTGATATTATGCAAGTCATCTTCCAACTAAAACTAGAAGATACCTTTTGAATAAAATGACCCCAAAACATTCATATTTATAAAGTACAACATAATGATTTGTTTTATATATATGATGAAATGATTAAATCTAGCTAATTAACATATCTATCACCTCTTTTTATGATAAGACATTTAGGAGACATTTAAAATCCACTCAAATCCATTTTTAAATACATGATGAATTATTATTAATTATAGTCAATATGTTATACAATAAATCTCCAGAAGGTATTTCCTCCTATTTAACTGAAAATTTGTACCCTTAGATTGATATCTTTTCCATCAGATTATGAAGCAGGAAATTCAAGTACTATCTCAAATTTTTATAAATCAAAATGAAGACTTAGTCATTTTCTTTTTTTAAAATTTATTTATTTATTATAAAGATGTGGGGTACAATTCAGGGTTATGTATACAAACATTGATCATGCAGGTACCCTTGTTGATGAGGTATGCCCCTCCCTCCCCTAGCAGTTTCCACCAACTGCCAGTACCATCCCCCCTTCCCTTAATAGTTTTCCGCTACTGCCAATCGCTTTCTTATAGCATTACAATTGTTCAAGGTCACCTTATGAGTGAGAACACATGGAGCTCAGTTCTTTTTTTCTGTGATAAATCACTGAGTATAATCGACTCCAAATTCATACAATTTGCTGCAAAGTTCATATATTTGTCCTTCTTTGTGGCTGCATAATATTCCATTGTTCATTTTTTTTTTTTTATCCTGTTCAGCTTTGATGGGCAACATGGTTGGTTCCATGTTTTTGCTATTGTGAATAGAGCTGCTACAAACATATGTTTACAGGTATCTTTTTTTGTAGAATGATTTCAGTCCCTCTGGGTATATTCCCAATAGGGAAATTGCTGGGTCATATGGAAAGTCAATTTCTAGTTCCTTCAGAAATTGCCACACTGTCTTCCAAAGAGATTGTACTAGTCTGCATTCCCACCAGCAGTGTAGAAGTGTTCCTTTTTCTCCACAACCTCTCCAGCATCTGTTGGTTTGTTTTATTAATGATGGCCATTCTTACAGGGGTTAGATGGTATCTCAGTGTGGTTTTGATTTGCATTTCTGTAACAGTGAGTGAGGCTGAGCACTTTTTCATGTGTCTGTTGGCTGCCCATATATCTTCTTTTGAGAAGTGTCTATTCATGTCTTTTGCCCACTTTTTAAAGGGGCTGTTTGGTTTTTTCCCTTTTGGCACATTTGAGTTCCTTGTAGATCCTAGATGATAGGCCTTTGTCAGATATACAGTTGCCAAATATTTTTTCCCATTCGGTGAGTTGTCTTGCTGCTCTCTTAATGGTTTCTTTGGCTTTGCAGAAGCTTATCAGTTCAGTGAGGTCCCACTTGTATATCTTATCTCTTATGGCCTGGGCACTCCGGGTTTTGGTCAGAAATCGGTTACCAGTTCCAACTTCCCATAAGAGTGTTTCCTACATTTTATAAGGTTCTTACAGTTTGAGGTTTTACATTTAGGTCTTTGATCCATTTAGAGTTAATTTTTGTGTATGGTGATAGGTACGAGTCCTGTTTCAATCTTCTGCATGTGTTCAGTCAGTTTTCCCAGCACCATTTACTGAATAGGTTCTCCTCTCTCCAGTGGTTGTTATTGGAGGCTTTGTCAAAGATGAGTTGGTCGGGAATTGAGGCTTTGCTTCCGGAATCTCTATCCTGTTCCATTGGTCCATGCACCTGTTCTTGTACCAATACCAGGGTGTTTTGATTACTGTAGCCTTATAGTAAAGTTTGATGTCTGGAAGTGTGATACTTCCTGCTTTTTTTCTTCTGCTAAGGATTGTTTTGGCTATTCGAGGTCATTTATGTTTCCATATAAATTTCTGTATTGTCATTTCCAGGTCTGAGAAGAATGATGTTGGTAATTTAATGGGTATTGTGTTGAATCTGTAGATTGTCTTTGGTAGGATGGACATCTTAACAACGTTGATTCTTCCTATTCATGAGCATGGGATATTTTTCCATTTGTTTGTGTCTGCTTGGATTTCTTTGAGCAGTGTTTTGTAGTTCTCATTGTAAAGGTCTTTCACTTCTCTAGTTAGTAAGATGCTGAGGTATTTCTTTCTTTCTTTTTTTTTTTTGGTTGCTGTTGTGAATGGGATTGTGCTTTTTATTTGGGTCTCTGTCTGCTTGTTGTTGGTGTAGAGAAATGCAACTGTCTTGCACATTTATTTTGTAACCTGAGACCTTCCCAAAGTCCTTTATCAGTGCAAGTAGGGTTTTGACAGAATCTTTTGGATTTTCAAGGTATAGGATCATATCAGCAAAGAGGGATAACTTGACTTCCTCTTTTTCTATTTGGATACCCCTGATTTCCTTCTCTTGTCTGATTGCCTGAACTAGGACTTCCAACGCAATACTGAACAAGAGGGGTGGGAGTGGACAACTTTGTTTTCTTCCAGTTTTCAGGGGAAATGGTTCTAGTTTCTGACCATTTAGCAATATGCTAGCTGTGAGTTTGTTGTAGATGGCACTTATTATTTTGAGGTATGTTCCTTCTATACCTAGATGTTTGAGGGTTTTTATCCAGAAGGATGCTGGATTTTATCAAAAGCTTTTTCTGCATCTAATGAGATAATCTTGTGTTTCTTGCTTTTACATCTGTTGATATATTTAATGACATTTATGGCTTTGCGAATGTTGAACAAGCCTTGCATCCTGGGGATGAAGCCTACTTGGTCATAGTGGATGATATTTGAGATGTGTTTTCGGATCGGATTTGCTAGAATCTTGTTGAGGATTTTCACATCTATTTTTATATGGGATATTGGCCTATAGTTCTCTTTCTTTGCTGGATCTTTACCCAGTTTGGGTATCACTGTGATGTTAGCTTCATCAGATGATTTGGGGAGAATTCCATCTTTCTCAATTGCCTGGAATACTTTCAATATAATTGGTATTAGCTCCTCCTTGCACGTTTTGTAGAATTCTACTGGAAAGCCATCCATTCCAGGGCGTTTTTTTTTTTTTGTATGACAGAGTCAATTTCCTGGGTTGTTATGGGCCTATTTAGTGTCTCAATGTCTTCTTGTTTTAACTTGGGAAGGTTATGTGATGTCGGAAAGTCCTCCATTTCATCTAGATTTTCAAATTTGTTTCCATATAGGTGTACATAGTAAACTCTGATAATCTTTTGTATGTCTTTGGGGTCAGTTGTGACTTTACCTTTTGTATTTCTGATTGTGTTTATTTGGGCTTTTTTTCTCTTTTTCTTGGTCATTCTGCCTAGACACTGATCAATCTTGTTAATTCTTTCAAAGAACGAACTTTTTGCTTTGTTGATATTTTCAATGATATTTTTGTCCTCTATGTCCCATATTTGGGGTCTTATTTTTGTGATTTGGATTCTTCTGCTAAAGTTGGGGTTTTGGTGATCTTCTCTTTTTAGCTCCTTCAGGTGATTTGTTAGGCTCTCCACTTGTGATCTTTCCATTTTCTTGATGTGTGTTCATAGAGATACGAATTCCCCTCTTAAAACTGATTTCATGGCATCCCAGAGGTTTTGATAAGATGTTTCTTCATTTTTATTTGTTTCCAGGAATCTTTCAATTTCTTCTTTGATTTCAGTGCAGACCAAGTAGTTGTTCCACATCATGCTGTTTAGTGTCCATGTCTTTGTGGGTTTTGGGGGAATCTTGTTTTTTGTTTTTTTTTTTTTGAGTTGGAATCTCACTCTGTCACCCAAACTGGAGTGCAGTGGCCACTTCTGGCCACCGCAGCCTTGACCTGCTGGGCTCCAGTGATCCTTCTGCCTCAGCCTTCCAAGTAGCTGGAATTACAGGCATACACTACCACGCCCGACTGATTTTTTGATTTATTGTAGAGATGAGGTCTTGCTGCCCAGGTGGGTCTCGAACCCATGGGCTCAGGCAATCCACTCACCTCAGCCTCCCAAAGGCGTGGGATTACAGGCTGAGCCACCGAGCCTGGCATCTTGTTGGTTTTAATGTTTATTTTTATTCCACTGTGGTATGAGAATGTGCATGGCAAGATTTTAACCTTGTGGAATTTATTTATGCTTGATTTATGGCCAAGAATGTGATCAATCTTGGAGTATGTTCCATGTGGTGATGAGTAAAATGTATACTCTGTGGTTGTTGGGTGAAAAAATCTGTAGGTATCAACTAAGTTCATTTGGTCAAGTGTCAAGTTTAGCTTCTGGATCTCCTTGTTGATTTTTTTGCCTCAATGATCTGTCTAGAGTTGTCATTGGATTATTTAAGTCCTCTGCTATAATCGTGTTAGAGTCAATATCTTTTTTCAGTTTATTTAGTAGTTGTTTTATAAATGCTAGTGCTACTGTGTTGGGTGCATATATGTTTAGGATGGATATTTCTTGTTGATGGATTCCACCTTTTATCATTATGTAGTGTCTTTTGTATCTTTTTTGATTTTTGATAGCTTAAAGGTTATTTTGTCTGATATTAAGATTGCAACTCCTGCCTTCTTTTGTAATCCACTGGTCTGGAAACTTGTTTTCCATCCTTTAACTTTGAGTCTGTGTGCATCCCTTGTAGTGGGATGAGTCTCCTGGATGCAGCAAATAATGGGGTCATGGTTACTTATCCAGTCCACTATTCTGTGTCTTTTCAGTGGTGCATTTAGTCCATTCACATTCAGGATAATTATTGAAATGTGGCAGTTTTTCCCTGTCATGAGGTTCTTATAGATTTGTTGTTCCTGTTTACTTGTTGTCTTCCCTTTGTAATTGGGGTTGATTCATGTGTGTTTTCCCTGCACTCTTGTGTAGAACATTGTTGTTCTTTTCTCCTTTTCTTTTGTGTTTAATACTTTTTAAAGTATTTCTTGTAGAGGTGGTCTGGAGGCTGCAGAGGTTCTTAGGAATTGGATGTCTGGGAAAGAATTTAATTCTCCCTCACTGATGAAGCTTAACTTGGCTGGGTAGGTTATTCTTGGTTGAAATTGTTTATCTTTGAGAACTTTGAAGATTAGGCTCCAAGCTCTCCTAGCCTGAAGGGTATCTGTAGATAAATCTGCTGTTATTCTAATTGGTCTTCCCTGGTAGGTAGTCTGACCTTTTTCTCTTGCTGCTTTTAGGATTTTTTATTTTATACCTACTTTGTTTTGATAAATTATTATGTGTCTGGGAGTTGGTCTTCTCATTTATTGTCTTGGAGGCATTCTCTGAATCTCTTGTGTTTGAATTTTTGTATCACTGGTGAGATGAGGGAAATTTTCTTGAATGATTTTGTGAAATGTTTGTTCCATTGTGGTCTCTGTCTCTCTTTCTGCCTCAGGAAGGCCAATTACTCTTAGTTTCAGTCTCTTGAAGTTTTCATTCATCTCTTGAAGGTTTTATTCTATATTTTTAAGCTTCTTTTCTGTATTTTTGACAGTTTGGGTTAGTTCTATATTTTGGTCTTCAAGCTCTGAGATTCTTTTCTTTGCTTGGCTAATTCTGCTTTCCATGTTTATTAGTTTGTTATTTATTCCATCACAGTATTCTTTACTGCTGTTATTTCTGTCATCAGCTCCTTCCTGTTTTCCTCGTCTCTCCTCAATTTTTTTAATTCTCTTTTTTAATGTCTTGATGTCTGGGTTTGTTGCATGTGACCAGTCATTCTGGGACCTCTTCATTGTTTCTGTTCTGAAGTCTGTTTTCTCAGTGTCTGACCTCCCAGGGGTCTGTGTGCAACCTATATTTTTCTTTTGATTTGTCTTCATTTGTGCATATTTTTCCTCCTGACTTTCTCCTTCCCTCCCCTTGCCCATTTTCTTTAATTCTGTTATTCAGGAGTGGAGGGGTTGCTTTTACTTCTGTTTGTTCAATCTCCTATTATTCCTTATGTATATCTTCTTGCTTTGTTCAATTCTGGAATTGGACTGTAGGTTGGGTGTGGTCCTTTTTTGCAGTTTTGTGATTTAATTAAGATGGGAGTTGTGATTCAAAGTCTATGTGCAGATCCTAGTATCCGTCGCCAGGTGTATGGATAACCTGAAACCCACTTTCCACTTCCTTAGGCTCTGTCCATGCAGTGGGGTTATAGGTTTACTCCCTGAAAGCAAACTGAGGTTAAAAAGGGGGAAAAGAATGGAGCAGGGAGTGGGGGGAAAAGGCAGGTGGAGAGAGAGAGGAATAAGAGGGAAAACAGGCAAATATACGGACTAATAAATGAAAGGAGACACAAAGACTGAAACAAGTAAAAGGAAAAACAATAACAACAACTACAAACTATCCAACACCCATATGAACAAACTAAAACATACAAACATGCAAGCATACATGCTATCCAACCTCTTTATTGATGTGCTATTCCTCTATACAAAGATGGAGTCTACAGAGAAAAAAAAGAATAAAGTCAGTAAACTAACAGAACCAAAGCAAGTATGTAAACATTATTAATATGAGTAATAGGAGAGAGAAAACAAGATGGGAAAGACAGACAAAGAATAAAAAAAAATTTAAACGGTGAACCAAGTATACTCTGATACTTTTCCTTTAAGTCCAATGTCCTTTCAGCTTTGATTTCTAGCTGTCTTTGCAGACAGGTAGATTTCTTCACAGTTAGGGTCAGTTGCCCCTGGCCTGCTGTAGAGGGTGGTTCAGATCTGGGCTGTCTGCCAAATTATGCCACACAGATCTGGCCTGTGTCTATTTAGCTTGTCTCCTTCCCATTTTGATGTTGTTACTTTGAATCCCCAGCAGGTGGTGCTGGTCTCACCACTTCAGTTTATCTTTCTCCTAAGCAGCTGGAGACTGCCAGGCAAAGCAAGCCAGGAGGGAGGGAAGTTGGAGGTCACCCAGGATGGGAGGGAGCAAGCAATGGTAGCAACGGTGGCAGCCACCACATCACGGTGTGTGGCGCCAAGACCCTGGCTCCAGGTGAGGGGTAGGGCATGCCAGTGGAAGCAGCAGCGACAGTTTCAGCAGAGCCTATTTGTGGGGGCTTCATGTCCAGAGCTGTGGGTAGCTCAGACATGAATGGGGTGACGGCAGCTTCCGAGGCATTGGCAGCCAATTGCAGTGTAGCTGAAAAGTCTAAGGTGGTTGAGGTGTCTGCTGCACACTATGTGGACATCAGGCTGTCAACAATGGGAGCTGCAGCCCCCCAGGGATGGGCTAGAGTCTTTATGTGTGTTCTCTTTTGCAGAGGGTCTCACAGACCAAACTACTCCATCGCCATCTTGCCAGAAGTCTGATGATTTTCTTTTAGAGCAACTGCTACTTAAACATAGTAGAGATACAATATTTGGTTGCAAAATGTTTTAAAAAGTGAATTGAAAGTGTATATTTAATTAACTGTAATTTAATATTACTTTTTACATTTCTATAGTATTTGTTTTACTGAGGATTCATTTGAAATCTTGAGTAATATAAAAAAGAGGGAGCTTTTTAATGCCTCATCATGTAAACATTGTCTCTTTTATCACATCTCTTTTTATCACATTTTATCTTTTATCATGAATAAATACTTTGACTTTATTTCTTTAGAAGGAATCATCTTGAATTGTGATTAAACTGGAGTAAGAAAAAAAAAATTAGAGACAATAGAGGTTGGCTACTTTCCTTAGAATAAAATGTACTTTATTATTTGAAGAAAGTGAAGGAAAATAGATTTTATAATGTAGGTTTTGACCCTCAATATATTGGTGAAAAAGTTATCAGTCATTCTGCTATGGATACTACCCTAAATAAAATAACCAGTTTGGTTTTTTTTAATCAATTTAATTATGAGGAAAAGAATAAATCAGTGTCTTTTTGAGAAAAAAGATTATCAGCAAAATGTTCGAGGTAAGTCATGAGAGAAGACAAGTCTGTGTATGGATTTTAAGAAGGACACACCTGGATTTATTGTGAGTTTTTATTTGTACTTGAATTTTGCTTGAGAGCCTATGAATACTGGGAATATAGGCCCAAGTAAGGAATTATGCTCTATAAAGGAGCAGTCAGATGAGTAGAATCAGGGAAGGATCAACATAAGGCATAGTGTTAGGCAACTGTAAACTCAAAGATAATTGGTTTCATGAGTGAAGACCTCATTACATCTGTGTCCAGTACCTTTGAAGTCCACAGGTGTCCTGCCACGAGTACTTTTAGCAACATAACTTGGAAAGCATATATACTAAAAATGGGTTGTCAGATGAAATACAGGATGCCCAATTAAATTTGTATTTTAAATAAACCACAAATAAATTTTTAGTGTACATCTCAAATATGTCATGAGACATACTCTAAAAAACATACAATTTCAGACATTTAAATTTAAATGTACGTGCTGAATTTTTATTTTCAAGTTCTGGTATTTTTAATTTGATAAGAAATGCTCCCTCAGTGTAGAGGGTATATGGTAAGAGATAATTACTTTCTGTTGTGTGGTAGAAACAAATCGTAGCCCATTACTGGGTTTGAATTGAGCATTTAGGGCACCCTGAACTGTTGTAGGGAAAGGGGATTGAACACTTCTCCTATAGTTATATAGTTTTCTCTAAAAAATTCAATTACTAATTTATTTAATTTGATATTTTCAAATTCAAGTAAGTTTCTCACACTCAGGACTTTGCAGAATTGCTTTATTCATATTCACTCTCATCATTCTTCTAGAAATGAAATAAAATGTTTCTTTCTCTTCAGATCCTTGATTATATTGAAATCTTGATTGTTAAACGTCCTATTCATATTCTGAGTATTTTCTTCTGTTGCAAAATGAAGCATATTTAAAGAAACAGACCTAAACAGAGTATAAAAATATATAAGATTTTAAACAAGTTTAATTATGAAGCTCCTGGTATAGTAGCTGATGTCATTCTTGGTCTTAATACCTTTGGTGAGTGACTTTAAATATTGTTTGAGATGTTTTTGCTTTTAAACCTATAATTACTCTGACCCTGTTCATTCATAAATTCTACATACCTATCCCACTTAACTGAAAATGAACTTTGTTTAACTCTCCTCAAAGATGAAAAATACATCAATTTAAGATAACTATTTGGAGAAATATTTCTCAGAGTTTAAAGCTAACAACTATGTGTATCAGTTTGCTTTTGGTTTTCTCATTTGTCTGTGGGTTTTTTTGTTTGTTTGTTTTGTTTTTGGTTCAGAATTATTGCACTTTTTATGGTAAATACATACATAAATAAATAATTATGGCGTTAAAAATAAGGTAATATGCATGGTACATAAATGTCAAAAAATCTCTTCCGGTTCCAAAGAAAGTACATAATTATCATGGGGGAGGTAATCCCCCAAACTCAAAACTGTCTTTTGGAGAGCAGGACTCCCCTTCTAGGTAATTGTTCTAGGAACCCATTGGCATCATTGTACCAGTTAGTATTGATTGTGAGAGGCTGCATTTTTGCTTCAGTAATTTTTTTGGAGATTATTTCAAGGCATTTGCCCATTTCATGATGCATTATTTATAAGCATACCTGCCTCCACCTCAGTGACTGCTCAGTAGCTTTTGACCAAAAACGACATGACTCTCATGCCTACCCCCCCTATTCACCCAATCTCTCTCCCAATGACTTTTTTGTTTGTTTGTTTCCCTGGGTGAAAAAAAATAATGTACTCAAAGGGAAACATTTTGCTGGTGTGAAAGTGGTAAAACAAAAATGGCAGAAGCACTAAAAGACATCAAAATGAACAAACTAAAAACTGTTGTGAGTAGTGTAAAAAGCATTTTTATAGGCGTGTTGCATCATATGGAAAGTACTTTGAAGGTGACTGAAGTTTTAATATGTAATAATAAATACACAATTTTTTAATACATAAATTTGTTTTTTTGGGGTTTTCTCTCCCTCTCTCATATATTCCAAGTATATGAGGGCTAATTCATTGTGAAAAATTATTCATGTTATCGATCGAAACACCCAGTCATTCACAATTAACATAAACCTGCTGTTCTTAATGACTTTGGTTGTTAAAATATGAATAACATGCCCTTATCTTAAAAAATGATAGGGACAGCTGCTGTGGGTTTAAAATTCATCATATATTCCCTGGAGTCATAGCAAATAGAATTGGAAAAGGGCTATTTTGGTCATTTCCCCCAACTTTCTGTCTGGGCAGACTTTTATCCTTCAGTAAATTCTCTAGTGCTTTGTCTAGTCTAATTTTACATAACTCCAATGTAAAACTTGGCAAACATTATCACAATCTAAAACATCTTGCTGCTGGGGAATATTATAATGATAGTAATCATATTTTTTCTCTGCTTAATTTCCCTCTAATTTTATCTATGCTATTGGGAGACAACCTTAAACAATTCTACATGCCCCATCTCGGTGTGCCACCATTCAAATCATTGTAACTGTTGATCATGCCTAACACATTTAATCTTGTTTCATTAAATGATTTGAATATCTTTCAGCAACTCTGCCTGCCAATCCCTGTAGCATCTTTGAAATTAATGAGAAAGATTAATCTGCAGTAAAATATAGAATTAATAATCTCCATAATAACAGTTTTTTGAACTCTTGAGATGTTTGAATTAAACAAATTCTGGTAATTATTTGCTAAAATATAAAAACATAACATATACCAAGAATTTCTATGGAAATATCTATATTTCTATGTATATATTATTCATGCACCAGCTTCTCAGGACTTATACTTTTTATGCATTAACTTCCAGTCACTTTCCAAAAGCAATGTTTTTGTCAAAAACATTTCTACATTTCTACAATAAAGACATCCCCCAAAAAAGTCCTCTGTCTTATAAAGAACCTATTTAGTGGCTGCCTAATAGATTGTGACAATATGCTCAGACTAAAATGATAATGTCAGTGCCTGTTTTGTAAGAAATGCATTTGAACATATTATTGAAATCTTAATTCTGTGACACAATGTGAGAAATCCAGGAAATGAAAATAATTGACAAGAGGTGGAACATTTTTAAAGGACATACATATCATTAGAATGGAAACTCCATGAGGGCATGGATTTTTGTTGGTTTTACTGATGTAGCTCTAGTTTCTGGATCCACACATGCAAGTTGAACAGATAAAGAGATCCCTTTCCAGTAATTTAAATCACAATTGGTAGAGCAACTGAAGACAACAATACTTACTGCTCTACCACTAAATTATTGGATGGGGAAATTTCCTTAAGTTTCATAATTATCTTTTCATTTCTTAAACACTAATGTTTCTATATAGACTTACGATTTTATTACAGAAAGAGAGGAAGTATTGATGAGAATCCAGTAGAAGTGGAAGGGGAAGGGTTGTTTAATAGTTATTACATTTTATAATGAAATGACCATAAACCAGTTAATAAAAAGTAAAATAGCTGATAAAATAATAGTACTAGCCAGTTTGACATAAGTATCTTTATTTTGTTTAAACCTTCCTGCAGGGGTCCAGCCCCACAAGGGTCGTGAGATTTCCTGAAGGAGAGACGGATAGGCGAAGGACGAAGACAATATACTAGGACACCTGCTTCCTGAACAGATGACAATTTAATGTTAGCTAACACAGAGCTTTTATACCATTCATAAAGGGGTAAGACAAAGAAAATTCCTTCATGTACATATCTTCTAAAAGTTACCATCTAGTGGTCTTAGCAACAAACAAACCAAGATCCCTATAAACATTCAGACAACAAGTCTTATTCATAAAGCCAACAATGATACTTTCAGTCCAATGTTCCAAATTACAGTCCTTGAAATGTCTCAAGAAAGTTTCTAAGCATTCATTTCTTCATGTGTCAGGAGTTTTCCCATCTTAGGATTTTATGTCCTTCAGAGCGTTGTAATCACCTCCCTTGTCCATATGTCTTTGTTACTTTTCTCTTATCTTGCAGTGCTTGTTTCTAAAGAGAACTCAAAAGAAGTTTTTAGTAATGTTTCCCAGGCCCCTCAAGGTTGCTTTCTGTTTTTAGCTGATCTGTCATAAAAGTGTCTGATTATTATATTATGAGTTCAGTGAAAACCCACTCTATAAATGTTAACTTAGAGTTTTGACTATTGAATTAAGTAAAAACCTTAACGATTAATCTTTATCCTAAGTCAGTGAAAACAGTGTTATAAGTCACCTACATAACTCCAAGATAAATGTTAGAACTTATAATAAATTCATAATGAACTTACTATAAACTTATACTTCTAAAAAACCTTATGTCTAAATACTAAACTACATAATCCTAAATCAAGAGTGAATATACTTATATCATTTATTACTTAAGCAATATCTAGTAACTTATAACCAAGTGAAAGAAAGCATTCTTGATGTGCTTCAGAGTTTAACCCTTGCATATGTAGAAAAGACCAAGTGGCATAGTGGGAAAATGGAAAAATGAACCATGACATTCTCAGGTTAGCTGTGAGTACTTCACATAAACATGCCATTTTCTTCTTCCACGACTGCACAGAATTCTTCAGCAGTACCAAACAGCAAAGTTGGAAGACAGAAGGGACTCAGCTTCCTGGGCTCACCCTGTGGCCCAGGGTCTTCGGCCCACCAGGACCCTGTCAATCAGGTGGGCCTCCAAGACTGGCTCCCAACACCTTCCATTTTAGTTACCTGCCTGACCTAAAAATAACCTCTCAATGTATACGTGTGATTGTAATGTTCCCATGACCACAAACCTCCTGCCTTGTCCCCTGGGTCATGGTGACCATTTTTGCTGACCATTACAAAACTCCCAGCTACAAGTTCTATATAATTGCATGCTTTGTTAACTGTAATCAAACATTATGCCAAAAATTGTTAAGAAATTATTCTTTGCAAAATTCCCCTACCACATCCCTGTAATTCGTTCCTAGTTTAAGTTCCCCATTGTTTTTAGTTCTCCTTTCCTCTACCCCCCCTCCTTCACCCTCTGCTATGTAGCCAACTTGCAGATTTTACCTATAAAATCTTATTACAAACTTCACTTGATTGTCAAGAGCTCTTCTGGCATGAGTCACTCTTGACCACGTGCTTTACTAAAGGACTCTTAATCTGAAATTTGGTGTGCTGGTGTGACGTCTTGCTTTTCAGTCATAACATTTGGAGGCCCCAGCAAGAAAGTTGTTTGCCATTACAGGCAGCCAGTTTCCTCTGGTTCTCCTGGGCTGGGAGGAGGGGTGCCTCCTGAAATTCTCAGGCCCCTTAGCCTCTTACCTGACTTTGAGGAGGTCAGAATGACTGCTGGCAGCTATACCTCAAAAGAACCTGAGTCCATCTGCTGTCTTCTAGGAGGTACGATTACTTTTGACTTTCTGTTTGCTCGCCTATTACCATGGTTTTCTGCTCTTTTTTCTGGTTAAGGGAGTTACATCCTGATGAGGTCACCCTTTGGAAACTATTCACTAAGTCAAGATGTTGGCTGAATAGAATCCCTGTTCTCTGCCCTGCGGTGCTCCAGGGATCCATAATTTTTGTTTTGGTCTTTTGTCTGTATTGTTTTCTGTGCCATTTTATGTTTTGTTCACTGTGCGTCATGGGTTCCCGGAGTTCAAAACACATCAGTCCTTTAGAATTTATATGTTAAAGAATTTTTCTGTTGCATTTGCAGAGGACTATGGTGTCCACCTCACTAAGGGCCGACTCCAAACCCTCTGTCAGATAGACTGGCCTGCCTTTAATGTTGGCTGACCTTCTACAGGGTCTCTGGATGTCCAGGTTACTGAAGCAGTTTGGAAAACTGTTACAGGAAGTCCTGGTCATCTGGATCAGTTCCCCTATGTTGATCAATGGTTAAATTTAGTCCAAAACCCACCCTCTTGGTTAAAGGCATGTTCTCTTGGAATCCCTAGTTGGGTCTTGGTCACTTCATCTTGTGACTGACTGGGATGTACAAATCCTCATGCTAACTTCACTCCATTCAAGCCACCTCTCCACAATGTGGAGGTTCCACTTTGTCTGGCATCTCTTCCTGCTTCTTATGGGTTATATCTTGTTTTGCCCCCTTCTAATGAAGATCCTCCTGAGGATCCAGCTAACTCTAACCTTCAACCGCATGCTCCTCAGACTTTCTCACCCACTGTTACTTCCACTGCTCCTGATTGCCCACAGCAATCCCCAGCCTCGGGTGTGGCTGGGGCTGCCTCCAGTTCTAACATTTATGTTTTCTCTTTGCCTCTGGCCACCTGACTTAGGTCCTGGACTGATCCAGTCCCACTCCTTCCCCTCTGGGAGGTTCCTTCTGCATCAAGGGGAGATCAGACTGGTTGATTGTTCATGGTGTATACCCCTTTTTCTTCCTCTGATTGGTACAACTGGAAGTATCAGAACCCTACATTCTCTACTAAGCCACAGGCTTTAATTTCTTTAATGGAATCTGTTATGCATACCCATTGCCCCACATGGGATGAATGTCAGCAATTTCTTGTTAACCTGTTTACTACTGAAGAGCAAGAATGCATTAGGTCTGAAGCCAGAAACTCTATTCTGGACTCTATTGGGGTCACACAGGAGGAAAATCAAGATGTACTCAATAGGGATTTTCCCCTTTCTCACTCAGACTGGTCCCCCAACACCTTGGCGGGATCCAGAGCATTGGATACATATCACTGGGCTCTATTAGCAGGTTTGAAGGGGCAGCCCAAAAACCTATTAATTTATCTAAAACTACAGATGTTCTCCAGAGATCCAAGGAGTCCCCAGGGGCATTCCTCGAGTGCCTTCAAGAGGCATTTTGAACCTACACCCCTTTTGATCCCTCAGCTCCCATGAGTGCTCAAGCTATCAATTTGGCATTTGTGATGTAGGTGGCTACAGATATTTGGAAAAAGTTAAAAAAATTGGAAGGCTTTGCAGAAGTGACTATTTCTCAGCTGCTTGAAGTAGCTCAGAAGGCTTATAATAATCAAGATGCTGAGAAACAGAAACAGGCAGTACAGACAGCTAACAAAGCTGCAAGAAGACAAACCAAAATCTTGGTAATAGCCCTTTGGGCCCCAGGGGCTGATTTCAAGCCTCCTCATCAAAAATGTGATAACCAGAGGGCCAAAAGGGTCAGAACCCTGGACATATTTAATTGGCAAAGAATCAGTGCACTTATTGCAAGGAACTAGGACATTGGGTCAAAGATTGTCCCCATCACCCACTACAGGTAGGCCCTAAGCCAGCTCTGGTCCTGCCCTTGTCCAGAGAGACTGGAAATGATTCAGACTGAAGGGGCCAGGGCTCTTTTTCCTTAGGTCCCCAATTGCCCATGGTAACTGCAGCTATCAAGGATCAACCAGTTCAACTCTTAGTGGACACTGGAGTAGAGCATTTGGTCCTAAAGTCACCATTGGGACCTATATCTAAAAAGCAAATTTTAATACAAGGAGCAACAGGGGCAATCACTAATTGTAAATTCACCTCCAATTGAACTGTTGATTTGGCCAAAAGTGAGTTACCCATTCATTTTTAATAGCTCCAGAATGTCTGTTCCCTTTCATGGGTTGAGATCTACTACAAAAACTGAGTTACCATTATGTTTTCACCTGACAAAACTGAAAAACTGAAATGTTTATTCCTACCGCCTATCAAATGCTCTTACCTGTTCTGTTCTCTGAAGAATATCTTTTAACTTCTTCTAAGTCTTCTGCTGAGAATGTTCTGTCAAACTTACTTCTACAGTTACAACAGGAGTTTCCTTCTGTCTGGGCAGAGACCAACCCACCAGTATTGGCGAAGCATCACACTCCAGTGATGGTAAGTTTAATAGCATTGGCTACTCCTGTTCGGGTTGGTCAGTACCCTATGAGTTTAAAAGCCCAGAAAGGAATTGCTCCTCACATAAAAAGACTCTTAGCTGTCAACATTCTGACACCATGCAAGTCTGCACAGAACATCCCTTTCCTGCCAGTTCAGAAACTGGGAACTTCTGATTATCGACAAGTTCAGGACTTAAGGAAAGCCAGTAAGTGGGTAGAAACAATCCATCCAACTGTTCCTAATCCATACACTTTCCTCAGTCTGCTTCCCCCTCAACATCAGGTATATACTGTACTGGATTTAAAAGATTTTTTTTCTCTATTCCTCTGTCTCCTATCAGCCAACCCATCTTTGCTTTTGAATGGACAGATCCAGATACAGGAAACACCAGTCAGTTAACCTGGATGCAACTACCACAAGGCTTCAAGAACTCCCCAGTTCTATTCAGGGAAGCCTTACAACAGGATTTCTCAGGGTTCCATGCTCTGCTCCAGTACACAGACGACCTCTTATTTGCAGCTGTGGACTTGCACACCTGTTTGCAAGGTACTAAGGCTTTATTGCAGATCCTCCAAGACCTGGGATAATGAGTGTCAGCAAAAAAAGCACAGCTCTGTTCTGCCAAAGTCTCTTACCTGGGGTACCAGCTGGAAAAAGGCAAACAAGCCCTGACCTCAGCTCAGAAGAAAGTCATTCCTCAAATTCTCACACCAACCACCAAGAAACAGGTATGGGAATTTCCAGGGGTGGCAGGGTATTGCCGGCTATGGATCCAAGGATTTGCTGAAATTGTCAAACCCTTGTACATGACCACAGCAAGGGGTCAGTCTATAAAATGGACTGCTGCTGAGGAACAAGTATTCCAGTAGTTGAAAATGGCTCTGACCCCAGCCCTACCCCTTCCAGATGTTACCAGGCCTTTCCACTTGTTCATTCATGAACAATGAGGAATTGCCAAAGGGATCCTCACTCAGACCCCAGGGCCATGGAGAAGACTGGTGGCTTACTTGTCAAAAAGACTGGATCCAGTAGCATCTGACTGGCCTTCTTGTCTCTGAGTCATTGCAGCCATGGCCTTGCTAGCTAAAGAGGAAGACAAATTAACTTTTAGTCAGGACTTGAAACCCTGTTCTGTGGAGCCTCTGACCGCTGGATGTCAAATGCTCACATTACCCAGTATCAACGCCTATTACCTGACCAACCCAGACTAATCGTCTCTCGTACTCAATGCCTCAACCTGGTCACTCTGTTGCCTGATGACAATGTGGTTCTTCCAGTGCATGATTGTGAAGATGTGTTAGATGTCACTCTGGCCTGCTGGCCTGATCTTCGGGATTCCCTTAAGCCAGGCTTATGCTGACCTGTTCACAGATGGTAGCAGCCTGGTAATAGAAGGAGTCCGTAAACCTGGTCCAGCAGTAAGCTCACAACATAATCTGGTCAGAGGCATTGCCTCAGGGTACCTCAGCTCAAAAGGCTGAGTTAATTGCTTTAACTCAAGCCCTGCGCTGGGGAACAGGAAAGAGGGTAAACACCTTCACCGACAGCCGGTATGTGTTTGCTACACTCCATGTACATGCCATGATTTATAAGGAACGAGGCCTTCTTACCAAAGCGGGTAAGACAATCAAGAACAAGGAAGAAATATTAGCCCTCTTGGAGGCTATATGGCTCCCTAAAGAGGTAGCCATCATTCATTGTAGGGGTCACCAAAAATCTGACACTCCAGAAGCAACTGGAAACCGCTTGGCAGACCAGACAGCTTGGGAAGCAGCAGAACTCCCAGCTGAACTCCTACCTATCTTGCTAACTAAAACTTTTCCAGTTTCTTCTCTCCCACAGAAGCCCAACTATACTCATAGGGAAGAAGAGGAGCGGACCTGGCAGAAACTCACAAAAAGTCTAATGGCTAGTGGGTTAAAAACACTAGAATTGTTTTACCTGCAGCCCTTGCTGGTACATTAATACAACAACTTCACTCCACCACCCATCTGGGAGGAACCAAAATGGCTGAACTGTTAAATCGTTTAAATATTATTAATGATTTAAAAAGTCTAACTGAATAAACAACCATAATGTGCCCTGCTTGTGCCTGCATTAACCCCAAAGGAGGACCAAAACCTCCTCCAGTAATCAGGGCACAAGGATTAAGCCCTGGTGACAAATGGGAAATAGACTTCACCAAGATCAAACCTCTCCAGGTAGGATACAACTATTTACTGTATTAGTAGACACTCTTTCTGGATGGATAGAAACCTTTGCCACAATAAATGAAACTGCACTTATGGTTGCAAAATACTTGTTAAATGAAATAATTCCCAGGTATGGGCTCCCCTTCTCTATTACCTCTGACAATGGTCCTGCTTTAACCTTGTCCATAGTATAGCTGGTTAGTAAAACACTAAGCATTAACTGGAAATTGCATTGTGCTTACCGACCGCAAAGCTCCAGACAGGTAAAACACATGAACCAGACTTTAAAAGGTACTTTAACTAAATTAATAATAGAAACTGGTGAAAAATGGATAAATCTGTTACCACACGCCCTCCTCTGGGCTAGATGTACTCCATACCAGGCTGGGTTCACCCATATGAAATCATATTTGGAAGACCCCCTCCTCTATTACCCCAGTTGCAGGATCCCATTCTTGAAGTGTTTACTCATCAATCTCTGTTAAAATATTTCCAGTCTTTACAACAGGTATAGGACATCCACACCAACGTCCGTGCTGTCTTGCCAACTCCAACCTCCACCTGTGTTACCCATTCCAACCTGGGAACTTGGTCTACATCAAAAAGTTCCAGAAGGAAGGACTAACTCCCTCCTGGAAAGGACGTTATGAAGTCATTCTCACCACCCCAATGTCACTCAAAGTTGGTGGAATACCAGCCTGGATCCATCACTCATGAGTCAAAGAAGCCAAAGACAAAGAAGCCTGGTGCAGGCAGGTCCAAGGCTGGGACACTAACGTCCCCATCCAACCGGACATTTGAACTGTGAACCGACACCCTAGTAATCCTCTCAAAATCACTCTCTGTGCCCGCCATCCTGCACCGGCCAACCGGTCAACACTCAACTGAAATGTGAGACTCCAACTTTAACTAAACTGCTGGTTATTGTCACTAATTCTCTGAATGCATTGTACTCATCCCTTACCTCTTGCTTTTGTTATCCCACTTGTCCTGGGGTTTGGTGCAGGACTGCTTACTGCAGCTCCTGCAGAATGGCGATGTTAAGAGAAAGTTCTGTTAGTGCAATTTTATCTCTCATGCACTGGGTGCATTATTGCCCCATTACGTTTACAATAAGTTTAATTTGTTTTACTTTGACTGGGGCCCAAGATTCACAGGTCATATATTCTTTTTCTTTAACCACTTTCACCACTGGTGATATCTTAGCTTGCTAAAACTGGACATACCCAGAACCTTCTATTCAAAATTTGGTTATATGACTTAACTGAAAGGGGTAGGCCATGGGACAGTTACCCTGTGGTGAACTGGGATTTTTGGAGTATCCAGCAGAAATGAACTTTCAAAACATAGATTTTTATCTATGTCCTGGAAAACCTACCAACCCAGATTGTAATCAAGCTGACCATTACTTCTGTCCCTACTGGACCTGTGTCACCATTGCTACCTACAGTGGAGGATCTAATGATACCTCTGAAATTACGGTGGGCTCCAGGTCCATTTCCCTCTAGGGCTATGGTATATATACAAGTAAACAATCCCCATCACTGGACTTGAAGTGCGGCAAAACCTGGGGCATGCAGCTCTGTTTAACAGACAAGGATAGCAGTGCCCTGTTTACCATTCAAAGATGAATACTTGGCTACAAACCTAGGCCAATAGGGCCACTAGCTTACCTGGAAGATCCCATGTTCGATTTTCATCAGTCTCTACTTTCTGTTAACCAAATTACCACCCCAAGTCCACCTCAACAACCTCCAAAGTTGCCCTCAGAAACTCATCCAGGGGCTAAGCCTCCTACACAACAGCCCCTTGTCTTTTTTCTATGCTAACACATATGTGCCATTTACTCAATGTTACTTGGCCACAATTAGCCTCAGATTGTTGGATCTGCTTAAAGTCCAAACCTCCTTACTATATAAGTTTATGAATAAATACTCCTATTGTCAGTAACACTGACAAAACTATGTGTTCTCCCAAAGCAGTTCATGTCACTATAGGAGACGTAACTGGAAATGCTTCTTGTCTTATAACTCCAAATTTCAATGTACAAGCTTCTCCATTTTCCAATGCTTGTCTCTTATCACTCACTGCAACTATAACTGACTCTATGGTCTATATAGCTCCTGCTAATACCTGGTTTACCTGTTCTGCAGGTCTTACAAACCGTATTACCACTGAAATCTTAAACAATAAGCTTACCTTATTGTTCACTGTTCATGTACTCCCCCAAGTATATGCTTATAGCAGTCCTGAAGGAACTCTATTGTTCAATCTCCTGGCCTTCCAGCAATTTGCTGGAAACGTGCTGCTCCACTATTGGTGCCTGCCTTAATTGGGCTAAGTGTACCTGGAATGGCTGCACTCAGCACTGCAGCCTTGGTCCGTGGAGAATCAGGGCTAACAAACTTTGTGTAGGACATTAATTCATACTTAAATTACATGCTATCTGCTATATACATGCAATCTGCTATAGACCCACTTCATAACCAAGTAGACTCCCTAGCAGAAGTTGTCCTCCAAAACCGCAGAGGTCTAGACTTGCTTTTCTTATCTAAAGGAGTACTCTGTGCTGTTTTTGAGAAGCCTGTTGCTTTTATGCAAATGAGTCAGGAATTATTAAAGACACTCTCCGAAAGTCCTGAGAAAACGTTGACAGATGTCACAAGACTTAAGTGTTAAAAAACCCTGATTCCAATCCTTATTTGACTGAAATCCATGGGTAACTACTCTACCTACTAGTCTGACTGGACCTGTCATACTCCTCTTTCTCGGTTTGCTTATAGGACCCTGCATTCTAAACTGGTTTATCAATTTTGTTAAACAATGGGCCGATTCTGTGAAAATCATGTATACAAGAATGTATTATAATTCCATTTCTATGATTGAAGATTCAACAAATTGATTCATGCACAACAAGAAGGGGGGGAATGAAATGATCATAAACCAGTTAATAAAAAATAAAATAGCTAATAAAATAATGGTGCTAGCCCGCTTGACATAAGTAGCTCCATTTTATTTAAATCTCCCATCTTTGTTGTCTGCCTGACCTAAGAATAACCTCTCAATGTATATGTGTGATTGCCGTAACGTTCCCATGACCACAAACCCCCAGCCTTGTCCCTCTGGGCAGGTCATGCTGACCATTCCTGCTGACTGTTGCAAAACTCCCTAGTCACAAGTTCCGTATAATTGTATGCTTTGTTAACTGTATTCAAAGTTATGCCAAAAATTGTTAAGAAATTATCCTTGCAAAACTCCCCTGACACATTCCTATAATTTGTTTCTAGTTTAAGTTCCCCGTTGTTTTTAGTTCTCCTTTCGTCTACCCCACAGTTCTCCCCCTGCTATGTAGTTAACTTGCAGATTTTACCTATAAAATCTTGTTACAAACTTCACTTGATTGTCAAGAGCTCTCCTGGCATGAGTCACTCTTGATTGCATGCTTTAATAAAAGATTCTTAATCTGAAATTTGGTGTGCTGGCATGACTTCTTCTTGCTTTTCGGTCGTAACAATAATATTAAACACATTATAAAGGAGAGTTAGAAAAAAATAGATAAAGTCACCTATGACAGCTCTGGAGGAATGTATTAGTTTGTCTAAAAATATATGTATACAATATAAACTCTTGGAATTATTTAATACAGAGATCCAGTGGTAAAGTAAATCTTAATAATGAAATCATCAGTTTATTGACAACAGGATTCAGCTTTCTATCTTGACCAAAGGAAGTTTATAAGACATCGTGCATATTATAGAAGGAGCATTCAGGAGCATATTATAGAAGGGCTTCCTAGACCTGAAACTGTGTACTCAAAATAATACCTAGCTATGTTTTCCAAGAATAACAGTTTTTAAAAGATGGTTGGTGACTGTCAATCATGCAAACAAGAAAGTGAGCTTATGTCAAACCTCTTTTCTTTAAAGAAAAGAAAATACAATGCAAATCAATCTAATGTTATCTGCTATATTTGAGAACTTAAATATAAAATATCACTGGATTTGCACTCATTTTATTTCCAAAAACACATGTTCAAAGCAAGAAGCTCATTTAAAATAAACAACCATTTGAACTGTCACAAAGCTTTATATTCAAACTATAGCTATATTTGACCAATTAGGATTTATAAAGATGGAAATCTTCATAAATTCCATTATTTCTGCTATTAAGAAAATGTAAGCAAATTTCTATAATGGAATCTCTCAGTTGCCTTAAGTGCTGACCATCTCACTTTAATTACTGAGAGCAGTACGGTGAAATTTTCCTGTCAAAGAATTATTGTGATAGAGTGGAATTGGAAGAGTATTACTAATGTCATGGACAATAGTTTTCAAAAAGTTCTAGTTTTAATTCTTCTGGCTTTATGGAAAGAACTACCAAAGTGACAAGGTGTCTTAACCCAGAGGCAGAATTATCAGGATGCAAATCTCTCCAGCTTTGTATTTAACTGGCTTAGTTTGTAGAGGGCACATGGTAGCAGGGAAATCGTTCACTCTGGCACAAAACATTGAACAAAGAACCACAATTCAAGTTAGGCAAAGAAACTCAAGGACATTCTAATATATTAACTATTTAGGAGAAAATATAGCTATCAGATCATGTCTTCAGAGCAAGAACATATGAATACCACCTTATAACCTAATTTAAAAGCTTCATGTTGCCCAATTTTGCCTGAGACATTAAGTAGAAATGGAATAAAAAGTGGCATATAAAATTGCTTGTATTACTGCAATAATCTAGACCCAAATTGTTATAAAACTTACTTATGAAAAAAATGACCACAGTTTAATTTATATATTATGTGTATAATTACATATTATGTATATAATTATGTATAAATTAATGGCAACAGCAATAACAAAGAAAAATTGAATAATATATATCAAATTACTTAATATAAAAACTTGGTCAAAAAGAAGGAAAAATTAAGGAACTATACAGATTTTTTTTGAATCATCAAGCCAATTACTATATTTTACCCAGTTCACAAAGATTATAGCTCAAAAGACATTGTTCAGGGCATACAAGAAAAAAAATTAAAAATAAAAAGTAAAAGGCTATTTATAGAAATGTTATTACCTGACATTATATTAAAAATAGTTAATATGTTTTTATATCAGAAAATTTTAGTATCGCAGCAGTTTTGTGGAAGAAATAATTTTTTGATCAATAATTTTGAATACTAATCTATAATTACTTTTCTCATTTAAAAGAGAAACAGCATTAATATTAAGCTTAATATTGAACATTTTTATTTTGCATTGAGGAGAACATGGTTGAATTCTTGTTAACAGTGTATGACAATTAAATACATGTCAGATTTTAATATAATCTTACAAGTATTAAAGAAGGAAAAAAACCTACCAAACAATGGAAAAAGAGCCCTAAACAATAGCAGTAATACCAAGAATTAATGTAACAAGATATGCAATATTTAAAAAATATATTTTTACACATTGAGATAAATTAAAGAAGACACAACCGTGAATAACAACAATGCAACCACTTCCCAGTCACTCCTCATTTGGGATATACATGCTAACAAGAAATAAAACCGATTGTGATCAGACCAACTCAACTCAAGGAATCCCTCAGATTTTGAGTACTTTTAACATTTATGTCTGTTCTACACCTTATAATGTGTGTGTTACTAGCTAGTCTTGTATTCTTCTCACCATTATAGGTTTAGTGGTCATTCTCTGTCACAGCTGCATATAATCAATCCCAGTTACTTAGCACTGTATAAATAATCTCAGCTATCTGTACAGTTTCTTGGTTTGGTACATCAGCTTGAATTTGACAATCAGTTTTTAACAATTAGACCATAAATAATTCAAGAAGGCTAGACCAGGAGTTGAATTCTTAGACTTCCCCAAGGTGAGACAAAAATTAATCTACCTGTGATTTTTTTCCATGTATACAGTGCTTTATTAAATATCACAAACTAAAAAAGTGTTATTCAAAATGGAACTTTAAAAAGTATTTTTTTTCTTAAAATCATTTGTTTGTTTCAGGAATCAATGTTTCTATATTAAACAAATATGATTGTTTTATATTTTGTTGCATACTAACTCCTGTTATTGCATAATTCAGATGAACATTTGCAGTGTATCATTTTTATTTTTTATAAGCTAGTGGAAAAGTTGTTAATGAACTAGCTAGTTTATAGTATATTGTTATAGCAGCCCAAAAGGCAACCTTCACAGCAACAGTTTGAGTCATATATTATTAATTTCATTTCATAGATCAACAAATTGAGGAGCAGAGAAATTAACTAACTTCCCTAAGTTGCTCTAGCTAGTAAATATTAGGAATATTATACAAAGTATTTAGCTTCCAAGCTCATACGTTTAGTCATGTTGCAAGCTCATACCTTTAGTCCTAATCAGCCCTTCTTTTTATAGCAATTATTGAGGCCATAATATCACCCCTCAATCTCATGCTTTCTTCTTATCATGATGCTTTTCATCTTCCATGTTAATAATTAATTAAATACATATTTAATACATAATAAAATACACATTTTAACCATTTAACTAAGATTTCTTTTAGTAGAAATAATGAATCTTTCTTTTTTTCTTTTTTAATTTCTCTGTTTTTGCATATTTGTAATGAAAGAATATAAGATGATGTCAATATGGCCAAAAAGTGGCCATTTTAACATTGTTTTGCTTTGTCATGTTTTTCTGACAATTCACTTTAATTTACCCTCTAATCACCAGCCAAGGAAAGAATAGGTTTCTCAGAGGTAGTTATTGGTAATTGTTTTATAACTCCTCCCAAATTTGTCTTGAATTGATTTGCTTTTCTATTCCAAGTATTTGCATAAGAAACTTGTTGACCTAATCCGCCCTTCATGATCTTCATGATACAGACTCTATCAGCATGGCAGCAGTCATGTGACTAGCCTATCCATCTGCCTGCTGTCCATCACCTAATGTCAGTTCCTGTACTTACCTGTCCCCTTCTTGATGATGTGAAACATCACTACCCAATCACCTTAACAACCTGTCCCACATCAAAGGGAAGGCTAAAAAGCATTCAACCTCAAGCAACCATTTGTCATTGCTTTGCTAAAACTCTGATCTGGCTACGTGGCTTTTAAAGTTATGACCAGGTCATATTTTTCTAGCTGTGGCCCCTCCCTTACCCTAGGGAGGTGAATCTCCTCTCTCTCTCTCTCTCTCTCTCTCTCTCTAATTTACTGTTCAGATAAACTATATTTTCCAATCTAACTTCTGTACAATTCTTTGCATTTTTTGCACAGCACTGTATCACAGAACCCCCATCAGGTCTGACCTAACATTTTGGAGGCCCCTACCGGGATTTTTACCTAATATGTAATGTTAACTAGTTAAGTTTTCCTTTTTGATTTGGGGACAATTTTTTCCCCTTTTTACTTGTAGAATTATCTGATTATTTGCAATAATTCCTCTTTTTTTTCTGTGCTTTGGAACTATTGTATAAAAATATTTGAAAGTAGATTTATATTGCTCTAAGTGAGAGTTTGTCAGTTATTTCCACAGTGACTTTTTCAGCCTATGTTCTTTAGAAATAACTCATAATTACTTTTCATTTAAAATGGAAACAAAACAATAACACTAACAGTTGCTTAATATTAAGTATTTATATTTTACCTTAGGAGAACAGTTTCATTCTTGCTAAATTTGCTAAGTAATGAATGGCAATTAAATCAAAAGCAAAATTTAATATAAGATTACTTATATTAAAAGAAACAAAATATTTTAAACTATAATAGCTTAAATGTTTATTATATTCATTTAATTCATTAGAATAATGCTTTGGCAATGAAATTAAAGTACATTGAATTTAAGTATCTAAAATGTCTCAAGAAGAAAATTAGTGTTGCTTAAAGGTTTAAAGTAATTTGATTTACAACTCAAACACTGGCTGTTATTATTTAAAATTATACATAAAGATTTGATCTTTTTATTTTTGTCATTTATAGATAGAGTCTACGTGTGGCTCTAGGGAAAAACCACTATCATGTATAGTTTTTAACTAATCACTGGTTTCATCACCATTTTGATTTCCAACCAATATAAATAATAACCATCAAATATGAAACAGAATAGCCATATAAGAATTTTTTTTTTATTTTTTAGACTAGAAGTCTCAACCTTTTTTTGTAAGCTGCTAAACAGAAAGTAATGTTGACTTTTTAGTTCATGGGGTTTCTGCCATTGAACTGTGAAAGTAAGTGGAACCAATGAGTGAGGTAATATTTCAATGTAACTCTATTTATGAGCAATTTTAATTTTAGAGAACATTTATGTGTCATAAAATATTACTATTTGATTTTTGAAAAAATAAAAAAACACTCGTCTTGAACATTTCAAAATCAAACATACTGCATATAATTTGGCTACAGTTTACTTCTGCTGCCTTAGATGTATAGTAAAAGAAATACACTTTTCTTCTCTCTGAATAATGACAGGATGTTTCTTGAGCAGTAGGTCATCACATAAAAGACAATTAAGAAATCTTAGAATTAAAGATACTCAGGTTAGGATAAATATCCAGATCACTAAATATACTTTACTACAGTTCAGAATGCTAGGATACGAATTAGGACGCATTCTTAATTAATAATTTATATTCCACAGTATTGGTAAACTCTTTTCTTTTGAGAAGCCAAACTATTCTCCGTAAGCTCTCTGATAAAATAGCCTTCAATTTAATCTGATTCATTTTTTTTAAGTGAAAAAGCAGGATTTATTGAGAGGACAGAAGAGCTCCTACGGTGGGAGGGGACCAGAAGGGGTTGCCATGATTCATCTTTTATTGCAGATAAAATGAATTATTCTTCAGTTTTACCAATTATGATTATTTGCAATTTGATAGTCAGATCTTTTATACTGTATATCTTAGAATCTGTTGTGTTTTAAATGTTATGACATCAGAATATCATATCATATGTCATAATAATCAGCTTTTAAAAGATATTATGGTTTCATATTTGACTCTCACTTCAATAGTTCCTTTTAGTATAGTATATTTCTATTTCCCAGTTAGGCTTACTCTTGAAACTAGTTATTTGAAAGTGTCTTTTTGTTCAGTTTTGAATTCCCACTTATAAAAGGCTTATTTTACTTTTTAAAATTCTCCTTAACAACTTAACTACTTTGAGAATCAAAAGATAATATACTAATTTAAGAATTAACATAAGATATATGGAATAGATATCATTTTTATTTCATAAACTTTTCATTTATTCATAAAGATGCCACAATCAGTCTTATTAGCTTGCCACAAATTAGACACTTTACAGGGTATTGTAATGCCCTTCTGAACATCTTACTTTTTATGTCTTGGGGAATTTCAAGTTATTAACAATGGAAATGTCTCCTCAGAACCAGTTAACATCTAATTATAAAAAAATACTCAATTCTCTTTCTGAATTTACTATCAATATTGTTAACAGACTTCTTATTTCACTAAGTGGGGAATTGTTAATAAACAAAGGATGATTTTCTTGTTTATTTTCACACACTGACCTAAATTTGCCTTTCCTAAAAAATAACTCTGTAGAATCAGTTAATAAAAGTCCTTCTGCTTTAGCTCAGCATAATAAAAAAGTATCACATGACAAAAATTTTAAACTCTGCCTTTAAAAGTTAATACAAAACTGAGACCTTTTTTTCTCATATTGTGGCTGTTGCACTTCAGAAGTTTTAGTAGTTATATAAAAATGTATTTGCCGGGCTCGGTGGCTCAGCCTGTAATCCCGTGCCTTTGGGAGGCTGAGGTGAGTGGATTGCCTGAGCCTGCGGGTTCGAGACCCGCCTGGGCAGCGAGACCTCATCTCTACAATAAAATCAAAAAACTCAGCTGGGCGTGGTGGCGCATGCCTGTAATTCCGGCTACTTGGAAAGCTGAGGTGGAAGGATCGCCGGAGCCCAGCAGGTCGAGCAGGTCGAGGCTGCGGTGGCCGGGAGCGGCCACTGCACTCCAGTCTGGACGACAGAGTGAGACTCCATCTCTAAAATAAAAAATAAAAATAAATAAATAAATAAATAAATAAATAAGCTCTTAATAAAAAAATGTATTTAAAAGTTTTTTATTATCTATTAATAACAACTATACTCTGATTTTAGAAAGAAATACTTATAACATGATAAATCTTAAAGGTAATATCTATAGAATTCAGAGTCTGTTCTATATCTTGTACTTTTTTGTTCTATTCTGTGTCATCACATTTTCTAGTTTATCACATCTTCAAGTGCTGTCCTGAATTTGCTCTGTGTGTGCAAATTAAAAGTATAGATAAAAGAAAAAAAAATTTTTTAAATAATGTTCAGAGAAATAATGCAGAAAAGAATGTCTCATTATTCATGTCTCACAAGTTTATTTTTTAAAAATAAATAAATATAATATTAGAGACGGGATCTCAGTGGATGAAAGGCAAACATAGAGTTTTTGGTGTGTGTGTGTGTGTGTGTGTGTGTGTGTGTGTGTGTGTGTGTGTGTGTTTTCTTTTCTTTTTTAACAAAACATAGAGCAAATGGATGGTATATTTAATTGAATTGCAAAAGTATTGAATTGTAAGAAGTTCTTGCATACAGCTGTAGTCAATACAGCAATTGTGGAGTGATTTTTTGAGATAGTTCATTTCAAAGAGTATTTACTCGGTGTGTGATTTCCACTTGGCTTTCAGAACACATTATGACTGAACATTCTTTTTTCTCTTTGCTTGTCCCTTCTTTTTAGGTTGGAGTGCCCAGAACTCAGTCTGTGTACCTTTTCACCCTATGTTTGTTTCCTGGTGAGTCTATCCAATATTTGTGTTATAAATTTGATGTACATTCCAGAGACTTCCACTATTAATATGTAATCTCAACTCTTCTAAATATAGTATTTAAACTAACATAAAAATTACTTATTGATAGCCCTACTTCAGTGGATAATTTGAGTTCTCCAACTTAAATTGTACTAGATGAACTAGTGGTTTTCACCTTCCCAAATATATTCCATCCACACCCTTCCCCATCTCAGATGATGACAACTCTATTTTTCAACATGTTTAGGCCAAAAATACTGAAACTGTACCTTTCATTGTAAGACCTTATGAACAGTCCATCAAGAAATCCAGTTACCATTGTATACAAAATATATTTATAATTAGGGCACCTCCAGAACTTCCCACCCTTGTCATCAAAAACCTGGTTCAAGTTGGCATTATCTTTTACCTGGATTAGAACAATAGCTCAATAGCCTTTTAATGCTTCTCTCTGCCAACATACTTATCATTTTAAAAAATATTTTTAGCCGGGCTCGGTGGCTCAGCCTGTAATCCCGTGCCTTTGGGAGGCTGAGGTGAGTGGATTGTCTGAGTCCGCGGGTTCGAGACCCGCCTGGGCAGCGAGACCTCATCTCTACAATAAATCAAAAAATCAGCCGGGCATGGTAGCGCATGCCTGTAATTCCTGCTACTGGGAAGGCTGAGGCGGAAGGATCGCCGGAGCCCAGCAGGCGAGGCTGCGGTGGCCGGGAGCGGCCACTGCACTCCAGTCTGGGCGACCGAGTGAGACTCCAACTCAAATAAATAAATAAATAATATTTTTAAAGATTTTAAACATAGTTGATGAAGAAATCTTTTAAAAGTTTTTATTTTCTTCTCAGTTTTTTTCTTTGGCTCCCAGTTTACTCAGTATAGAGCCAAAGTTACTACAAAGTCCTGCAAAATTCAACATAATCCCATACTTCTTGTCACTCTTCTTTAATCTCTGCTTTGCACATTGACTTTTGTTATCCTTCAAATACACTAGAGGTGCTCATTCCTTATGGCCTACTTTGTGTTCTTTTTTGAGAATGATCTCCTCTAATAGCCATGTGGTTACCTCCCTAAACTCCATAATGTCCTGTTCTGACATGATTTTTTTAGCTACCCTAACTACCATTTCAAAAATGTATATTTACGCCATTATTATCCAAAAGTTACTGTGTTTTTTCTTCTATTTCATAATATTTTGTGTGTAATTATGATACATAATTTACTAGTTTTATGGATACTACTTATATTTGTATCCTCCAGCTATAATGGAACTATTTCTCAAATGAAAATTCCCAATATAAATTGACAGGAAGCTTTAAAGCATTGGTGTATTTTGGAATAGCAAAATGAAATAAAGACTAATAAACTCACAAAGTCTGTAAATGTAAAGCAGAGACTAAATTGATTATTGATTAAACAAATCATGAAAAGTGAAAAAAGCAAGGCTTCCTCAGAATCCTGAACTATAAATATGTAAATATAGACAGAGGCAAAGGATACAATTATAACAATAAAAAAGTTTCTCTTGTTGATGACCTAGGGTATCATAAATACATTAAATGTGTTTTTCATATCACCTTCCTATAACTTTCACATTTTACAGGTGGAGAAACTGAGTCTGCAAGACAGTATAGACTTTTAAGCTCATATAGCGAAATAATGTTGAAATGTTTCCCATTTGCATTGATAGTGATTTCTGGCTTTAAATTATGTTCTCATTTGTTCATACTTGAAATTTGATAATGCATGCCATTTAATAACTTAAAAGTCATACCATGGTAGTGTGTGCCTGTAGTCTCAGCTACTTTGGAGGCTGAGGCAAGAGAATTGCTTAAGTCCAGAAGCCTGAGGCTGCAATGAGATATGATTATACCACTGCAATATAGCCTAGGAAACAGCGAAATACCTTGTCTCATAAAAATTTTTCTTAAATATAAAGACACCTAGGCTTTAGAAGTGGAGAGGAGGATCAAGTAGACATTATTAAGATGGCCAAAGAGCCAACATACCCACTACAACTAAGACTAGAAATAGAAGCCAGTAAAGAAAAATGTCTCTTGGTTGAGAAGTCTTAGTTTCATTTTTGTTTGCTTTCCTAATAACATAACATCCATTTCTTAGTAATTTAAGAAAATTGTTTATAAGCTTAGTCATCATATATTTTTAATATATTACTTATTAATCTATTAATAAATCATTAAAAATTAACTTTTACATAAAGTATGATAACATTATACCTATCCAAAAAGATTTGTGTTATACATTGCATAAAATTATTTTAGTGAACAATGAACTGCATATATGACAGTGTTTCATAAAGATTATAATACCATATAATTATTATGCTCTTTCTATGTTTAGATATGTTTAAATACACAAATACTTATGGTTACATTACAGTTACCTGCACTATTAGTAAAATAATATAATAAACTGTACAGGTTTGTAGTCTAGCATCAATAGATCATACCATATAGTCTAGGTGTGTAATACACACACACACACACATACACACACACACACACACACACACACACACACACGCACACACACACCCCATACAGATTTGGTTAAGTACACTCTAGAATGCTCACATAATGGCAAATTTACAATGACACATTTCTCAGATCATGTCCCCATCACACTAAGTGATATATGACTGTGTTTCAAAGAACATAAAACAAATTACACATATATATATACACATATATGCATATAGACACTCATATGTATACATATATGCAAACATATATATATATATAAAATCATGATTAACAATGATGATATGTGATCATTCAGATTGTATGCATGAACAGTAAACTTTTTCTTTAAAGTGAAACAATATATTCAACTTTGCAAGTGTCTGATTATTATTTTTTTTCTATTTTGTTGGTTTAATTTTGTTTGTTTTAAAATTCTTTAAAACTGTAAACAACAATGTATTTCACAGGTTGTAGTTTGCCAACCCCAGGTATAAATTACTAACTTGAAATATGGCCAAGTAAAATTATTATGATGTGCTATGCATATTATAATACAGTCTGTAAAATGCATGTGTGTTTGTGTTTGTGTGTATGTATTTGTGTATATGCATTTGTAGCTGGAAAGATTAAAACTCTGTATTGTGATAGCAATAAGTTTCTAATTGATATTTATATTTTTTCCCTATATTCCAGAAGTTTTGTTATATGGGTGAAATATGTTCAACAAATGCAGGCTAAGTTGAGTCTCAGGACTGCATTTTCAGTGCATTGCATAATATTTATCCTATATTGGTTAGATATGATTATTTGTGCATTAAATATCTCTTAGATGTGTTTAAAAACAAGTACCACATTATAGGTCCTGAGAGTTTTTCAAAACACATAATTGGAGGTCAGGAAGATGGTGGCTGAGCCAGTTGGACTATCCAAGTCGTCATGTGAGTGAGCGAGTATACGGAAAATTTTGTGTACATGCTGGTGAGCGAGTGGGCAAGTGAGTGGCTGACTGAGTGAGGGCTGGGGAGCTAGTGGCCAGGGTTCTCCTGGTGCAGCAACTGGGCTTGGACCATAGCAATTCCCAGGACACAGAAGCCGAGCATCATTTTCTTTGTCTTTTTAATCAACAAACCTTCCTTGGGAAGAAAGTACTGGGAAAGACTGCCTAAGTGGGGGCTGGTGAGCATGTGGTCAGGCTCCTGGTGCAACAGCTGGTGCTGCACCTTCTCTGCTCATCCCTGGCTCTTTCCAGGTTGCAGAAGCCAAGCACCATTATTTTTTTAAATGGATGAAAGTTTTCCTGTGAAAAAGTGGCAGAAACTATAGCCCAAGGCTCTCCCTCACCATTGCAGCAGGACAGAGACTGCTGGCTCCTGACTTTGCCTCACCACTTCAGTGCCTGGCAGGGCATTAGAAGTAGGGACTACAGAGGGAGTCCAGAGGCAATGTCCCATGGAAGCGGACAAGAGAGGCATCCCACCACTATCTTGAAGGTGGGGCAGGAAAGTGCTCCAATTTGCTCACCCCAGAGCAACAGATATGATCTCTGTGACTGGTGGATCAACTACTCAGGGATTGATTGTGACCCACAGGGAATATCCTGAAAGCACAAACTTTGGAGGGACCTGATGAGTGCTGAGTTATTGGCACCCTATCCCCTACCCTGATCCAGCCATGGGACAAAGGGTGTGACCAGAAAAAGATGAGGAAGGACTCCAAAGAGATCAATGGTGAGTCCAGGGCTGACTCAAACCCCCTCCCGCCCAGCAATCCTCTGAATATCAGACCCACACAGCTGGGCCACAACTGAGAGGGACAAACCCAGGCAAAGCCTGGATGTCAGTCACAATAGGAAAACTCAATTCCAAGATATGTCTGGCTGGGGCACCCCTCGACTACATAGCTGGGGAAGAGACAATCCTGTATCTCCCCACAGGAGGAGATCTCCCTGACCATATGAGTTTGGGAGGGGAGAACTGCAGCCCCACCCACCTCCACTGCCCCTCCTCCTCCCCTGCGTAGGACACTGAGGAGAGAGTGAAACAGTTGGCTATGCAGGAGAAACCTAATTAGAGGAACAATTACAGAACCTGCCACAAGAGGGCAGGTTTAATTTTTTTTAATTTTCAGTTTTTTATTTTTTATTTTTTTACAATTTTTGACTGCATATTTTAGCTCGTCTATTTTTAGAATATTTTTCACTTGTGCATGAATGTGTATGTGAGGGTTTGATCTGCATTCCCCCACAAACTCTTTTCTTTTCTTTTTCTGTTTCATTCTTCTTTTGTTTGTTGTTTTCTCTTTGTGTGTGTATGTGACTGATTGAATGTTCATCTTTCAATTTTGTTGTTGTTGGTTTGTTTTTGCTCTTTTGTTCTTCTGGGTTTTTTATTTTCATTCTTTATAGTTTAAGGTGTGTGTCAATATATGTGTAAGGGTTCGATCTGAATTCCTTTTTTTTCTTCCAGTCTTTCAGTTTTTCTTCTCTATTCACTTTGTGCTAGGCATGTGTGTGTGTGTGTGTGTGTGTGTGTGTGTGTGTGTGTGTGTTTAGTTTTCTTGGTTGTCTGTTGCTGTTTATCTTGCTTCACTTTGTTATTATTCCAGTGTATTTTGGGTTGTGTGTGGTACGTCTGTGTGTGTGTTCAATTGTTTTTTGCATTAGTTTCTGCTTTGCATCATCGTATAGAGCAGTGGTAGTGAGTGGATCTCAGGAAACATATACTGCTATAAGTGAATATTATAATTTGCAAGTAGCTTCTGAATCCTAGTGTTCCATCCCCTACTTTATTCAAATTTCAAAAACTGCAAGAGGCAGCAAAGCTTGCCATTAACCATACTATTTCAAAATAGAACAAATCCAGATCCTGGATCAGGGAAGAATAGAGGATTGAGCAAATATCATAAAGGAAGCCCTCTCCCACTGACACTGAATAACAGAACTAAAGAGAAAAACAAGGTATCTACACAAGTGAGGAAAACCCAAAAGAAGACTTCAGACAATTTCAAGTGTACCAAACACAAAACTCCTGAAAAATCAGGCCTTGGTGCCCAAACAATGGAAGTCAACAACAACTGGCCCCAGAATATGACAGGCATCAGGGAATGAATGGAAAGAGTGAATAAGACTCAAGAAAGACAAGATGCAACACTGAAAGAACTTGTAACAGAGATTTTGGCAATAAAAAATTTCATCCAGGAAATAAGTTACAGGATGACAAGTATGGAAAGCAGAATTAACCTAGCTGAAAAAGAATCTCAGAACATGAAGACCAGAACATGGAATTAATCTGATCTGTAAAAAAAAAAAAAAAAAAAAAAAAGAAAGAAAGAAGTCTCATAAAGAAAGAACAAAGTCCACAAGAGGTGTGTGATTATATCAAGAGGCTGAACCTATGCCTGACTTGTATTCCAGAAGAAGAAAAATAGAGAACAACATGGAGCAAGTATTCCAGGTGGTAATCCATGAAAACTTCCTCCATCTCACCAGAGATGTGACCAGCCAAACACAAGAATAGAGAGAACCACCACAAGACATCAAATGAGAACCAAACCATAGACACATAGTAATTTGTCTACACAAAGTAGACACAAAAGAAAAATTCATAAAGGTAGCAAGAGAGAAAGTCCAGACTACCTACTGGGTAAAATGAATCAGAATAGCAGCAGACCTATTGGCAGAAACACTACAAACAAGAAGGGACTGGAGCCCTACATTCACCTCAAAGATAAACAATTTCAACCAAGAATTTAATATACAGCCAAGTTCAACTTCATCAGTGATGGAGAATTAAAAACCTTCCCAGACATCCAATCCCTAAGAGATTATGTAGCTTCCAGACCAGCTATACAGGAGAAACTCACAAAGGTATTAAACACATAAGATAGAAAAAAAAAAAAAAAAAAGAATGACCCCAAACTTCCCAAGAGAATAACAGAACACAGAATCAACAGAGAATACAGTGCAGCAAGAAACTTGAAAACACACACATACATTAACCCCAAAGCCAAAAGAAAACAAGCAAAGAAAAAACTTCAGAAGAACTTCATGACAGTGATAAACAATCACATTTCAATAACCACCCTGAATGTGAATGGACTAAATGCACCACTGAAAAGACACAGAATGACAAACTAGATAAGAAACCATGACCCAATTATCTGCTGCATTCAGCAGACTCATCTCACTACAAGAGATGCACACAAACTGAAAGTTCAAGGATGGAAAATGACATTCTAGGTAAATGGATCACAAAAAAGGGTAGGAGTTGTGATTTTAATATCAGACAAAACAACCTTTAAGCTATCCAAAATTTAAAAAGATGCAAAAAGACTCCATATAATGATAAAAGGTTCAATCTATCAACAAAAAATATCCCTCCTAAACATATGTGCACCCAACACATGAGTACCAGGATTTATAAAGCAACTGCTAGGTAAACTAAAAAAAGATATTTACTCCAACACTATTATAGCAGGGGACTCGAATACCTCACTAACAGCTCTAGATGGATCATCAAGGCAAAAAATCAATAAGGAGATCCAGAACCTAAACTCAACACTAGATCAAATGAACTTAATATTTACCTATAGATTATTCCACCCAACAACCACAGAATATACATTCTACTCATCACCACATGGCACATGGAAAGTACTCCAAGATTGACCACATCCTTGGCCATAAAACAAGCATAAACAAATTCCATAAGGTTGAAATCTTGCCAAACACATTCTCAGACCAGTGGAATTAAAATAAATATCAACAACAAAAGCATTTCCCCAAAGTCCACAAAGACATGCACGCTAAATAGCATGATGCTGAACAACTACTGGGTCAACACTGAAAGCAAAGCAGAAATTAAAAGATTCCTGAAAACAAATGAAAATGAAGAAATATCTTACCAAAATCTCTGGGAAACCATGAAGTCAGTTCTAAGAGAGGGAATTTATATCTCTACCAGCTCACATCAAGAAAATGGAAAGATCACAAGTGGAAAGCCTAACAAGTCACCTAAAGGAATTGGAAAGAGAAGATCACCAAAAGTCAAAATTTAGCAGAAGAATCCAAATCACCAAAATAAGTGCCCAAATATGGGACACGGAAGATGAATATATCATAGAAAGCATCAGCAAAACAAACAGCTGGTTCTTTGAAAGAATTGACAAGATTGATGGACCCCTAGCCAGAATGACCAAAAAAAAAGAGAAAAAAGCCCAAATAAACACAATTAGAAATACAAAATATCATATCACAACTGACCCTGAAGAAATACAAAAGATTATCAGAGATTACTATGTACACCTATATGGAACAAAACTTGATAACCTAAATGAAATGGAGGACTTTCTGACATCACACAACCTGCCCAGGTTGAAAGAAGAAGACATATTGAAACACTAAATAGACGAATAACAATCCAGGAAATTGACTCTGTCATATAAAAACTACTTAGAAAAAAATCCCTGGACCGCATGGTTTCTCACAGAATTCTACAAAATGTACAAGTTGGAGCTGATGCCAATTCTATTGAATGTAGTCCAGACAATTGAGAAAGATGGAATTTTCCCCAAATAATTTTACAAAGCTAAGATCACACTGATACCCAAACCAGGTAAATATCCAACAACAACAACAATAACAAAAAAAAAAAAAAAAAAATGAGAGGCCAACATCCCTTTTGAACACAGAGGCAAAAATCCTCAACAATATTCTAGCAAATCAGATCCCAAAACGCATCTCAAAAATCATCCATCACAACCAAGTAGGCTTCATCCCCAGGATTCAAGGCTGGTTCAACATTCATAAGACCATAAAGGTAATTAAATACATCAACAGATGTAAAAACAAAAACCACATGATTATATCATTAGATGCAGAGAAAGCTTTTGATAAAATCCAGCACCGCTTCTTGATAAAAACCCTCGAACATCTAGGCATACGTGGAACATACCTCAAAATAGTAAAAGTCATCTATGAGAAACCTACAGCCAGCATACTCCTAAACAGACAACAATTGGAACAATTTCCACTGAAAACTGGAAAAAGACAAGGATGCCCACTCTCGCCCTTCCTGTTCAACATAGTTTTGGAAGTCCTGGCTAGAGCAATCAGAGAAGAGAAGGCGATCAGGGGTATCCAGACACGAAAAGAGGAAGTCAAATTATCTCTCTTTGCAGATGACATGATTGTATACCTTGAAAACCCAAGAGAATCTGCATAAAACCTTCTGGCACTGATAAAGGACTTTGGCAAAGTCTCAGGGTATAAAATAAAAGTACAAAAGAAAATTGCATTTCTATATACCTATAATAAACAAACAGAATTCAAATAAAAAACACAATTCCATGTACAATAGGCACACACACAAAAAGAAATACCTTGGCATCTTCCTAACCAAAGATGTATAAAACCTTTACAATGAAAACTACAAAACACTGCTCAAAGAAATCAAAGATGACACAAACAAGTGGAAAAATATTGAATGCCCACGGATTGGAAGAAGCAACATTGTCAAGATGTCCATTTTACCTAAAGCAATATATATATATTTAATGCAATACCCATCAAATTACCAGCAGCATTCTAGACCTAGAAAAAAAAATACAGGAATTTATATGGAAACATAAATGACCGAGAATAGTCAAAACAATCCTCAGCAAAAAAAAAAAAAAAAAAGCAGGAGGTATCACACTCCAAGACATTAAACTATAATATAAAGCCACAATAATCAAAGCAGCCTGATATTGGTACAAGAACAGGCATATAGACCAAAGGAATAGAATTGAGATTTCAGAAGCAAATGTTCAATTTCTCAATCAACTCATCTTTGACAAAGCCTCCACACCCACTACTAGGTAGAGGAGAACCTAATCAGTAAATGGTGCTGGGAAAATGGTGACTACATGCAGAAGATTGAAACAGGACTCCTACCCATCCCCATACACAAAAATTAACTCTAGATGGATTACAGACCTAAATGTAAAACCTCAAACTGTAAGAACCTTAGAAACTGCAGGAGACACTCTTATGGAAGTTGGAACTGGCAACTGATTTCTGATCAAAACCCAAAGTGCTAGGCCATAAGACATAAGATAGACAAGTAGGACCTCATCAAACTGACAGGCTTCTGCAAAGCCAAAGAAACCATCAAGAGAGCAGGGAGACAGCCCACAGACTGGGAAAAAAATATTTGCCAACTCCAAGTCTGACAAAGGTCTAACATCAATGATCTACAGGAACTCAAATGTGCTGTAAAGAAAAAAACAAACAGCCCCATTACAAGGTGGGCTTAAGATATGAATAGACACTTCTCAAAAGAAGACATATGAACAACAAATAGACACATGAAAAAATTTTTAGCCTCACTAGTCATCAAAGAGATGCACATTAAAACTACACTGAGATACCACCTAACTCTAGTCAGTATGGCCATCATCAATAACTCAAAAAAATAACAGACGTTGGAGAGGATGTGGCGAAATGGGAACACTTTTACACTGTTGGTGGGAGTGTAAACTAGTACAGCCTCTGTGGAAATCAGTGTGGCAATTCCTAAAACTCCTAGAAATTGACCTTCTATACGATCCTGCTACTGGGAATATACCTGGAATATACCTGGAAGAACTAAGGTCACTCTATGAAAAAGATACCTCCACACCTATGTTTATTGCAGCATTATTCACAATAGCAAGAACATGGAACCAACTGTGCTGCCCATCAAAAGAGGGTTAGATTAAACAATGTGGTACATGTGTGCAATGGAATATTACACAGCCATAAAGATGAACAAAACATGAACTTCACAGCAACCTGGATGGAATTAGAGCTTATAATACTGAGTGATTTCTCACAGAAAGAAAGAGCTTGGGAGGCTGAGGTGAGTGGATTGCCTAAGCCCGCAGGTTCGAGACCCACCTACCTGGGCAGCAAGACCTCATCTCTACAATAAATCAAAAAATCAGTCGGGTGTGGTAGCGCATGCCTGTAATTCTGACTACTTGGAAGGCTGAGGCAGAAGGATCGCCGGAGCCCAGCAGGTCGAGGCTGCAGTAGCCGGAGCAGCCACTGCACTCCAGTCTGGGCTACTCCAACTCAAAAAAAAAAAAAAAAAAAGAAAGAAAGAAAGAAAGAGCTGAGCATCACATGTTCTCACTCATAAGTGGACCTTGAACAACTACCGTATTACTGTAGGAAAGAGATTGAAAGTAGGGGGAAACTGTCAGGAGGGGGGTGGTGTTATAGCTGGGATTGACGGCAGTCAATATCTACCTGGGGAAGGAGGGACACACCTCATCAATAAGGGTACTTGCACAATGAACATATGTATACCTAACCCTGATTTGTAATCCCCTAATTTCAAAATAAAAATTAAAAGAGAAAAAATATAAAAATATATAAATAAATAATTTTTTTTTTTTTTGAGTTGGAGTCTCACTCTGTCGCCCAGACTGGAGTGCAGTGTCTGCTCCCGCCCACTGCAGCCTCGACCTGCTGGGCTCCGGCGATCCTTCCACCTCAGCCTTCTGAGTAGCCGGAATTACAGGCACGCGCTACCACACCTGGCTAATTTTTTGATTTATTGCAGAGATGAGGTCTTGCCAAGTTGCCCAGGTGGGTTTCAAACCCGCGGGCT